>CM056736.1:54745994-55955211 GCA_029844215.1 Przewalskia tangutica
CGAATGCGATCTAGGGACATCCACCTCTCGACTCGCACTGATGATAGCCCGACGCAGATCAATCTTGGAGAAACATCTCGCGCCGCAACCGGTCGAACAAATCATCAATCACGGAAGGGTATTCGTTCTTAATGGTCACCTTGTTCACCGCTGTAATCAACACACATGCGCGGCGTCGCCCTTCTTCACGAACAATACGGCGCTCCCGGGGAGAAACACTAGGCTTGATGAAGCCCTTCTCCAAAGAAATCTCTCACCTGGTCCTTGACTCTCTCAACTTCGGCAGTGCCATTACGTATGGCGGAATGGAAATAGCCAGTGTCCGCAACACGTCTATACAAAACTCAATCTCCTCGGGAGGATACGGGAGGTCGCCTGAAACACGCCTCGGGAACTCTCGACCATCGGCGATCAAAATCTGGTACCGCGACTTGAGATCAAACACCCGAACGAGATGGTAGATATACCCTTCGCACCATCTTCCTAGCCTCGAGGTAAGAAATAAACTTACCGCCGGCGTCTGATGTTCCTCCCACACAACAACCGGCCTCGTGAAACTGGAACCGCACTACTCTCTCGGCGGATCTACATTGGCGTAGCAAGAAGCTAGCCAATCCATACCCATGATCACATCGAAATCGGTCATGTCCAACTCTATCAAGTCGGCCAGTCGACGACGCAAATGGTCACCGGACAAGCCCTATATACCCGCCGAGCTACCACCGAATCACCCATGGCGTAGCTACCTCGAAAGGGTCCATGGACTCGTGCTCTATCCCTATCCTACTAGCAATAAGGGAGATATATAGGGCGAGTAGAACCGGATCTATCAAGGCATACACATCAAATCGGCCCGATAAGGTACTGTGGCGACATCGGTGAGGCCTCACGATCTGCCCGCTGGACAAGGCATAAATGCGGTTACGAGGACCGCTAGAATCTGGACCCGCGCCACGACCTGCGCGACCTGCTGGTCCATGAGTACCACGCCTCGGGCGTGTAATCAGAGGGACGAAGAACCGAGCGAACTCGTAGGTGAGCCCTACCACCGCCGGTCGGACGATCCGCCAAAGTGACCTGCGGCCAATCGTAACAAGCTCGGCGATACCACACTTCGTAATGGGATCTACCGCATCGGCCACACCGAGGGTGGTCTCGATCGCCGCACCTCTTTGCTCGACGTCCAAGCCACGGGGCCACAGTGCGCCCTCGAATACTCTGGCGTGCGAGGGCGGTGCGAGGAGTGCTCAGCCGGCGTGGTGCAAATCTAGGCTAACTGAGGCCGCCACCACGATAGCCACCAAAAGACCCTCCCGCCCCGCCTTCTGCTGCTGTCAACTCGTCGGCTTACGCTCGCCGCATCAGCGCGTGAGCGCATCTGGGTAATATCCATGCTCGGTGAAGAGCCACCCGCACAAGACTTCGACCATATAATCATCTAGCCGGTGACGTAACGATGCACCACATCCTCCATATACGCTACAACGCAGGGACATATCGAGCCAACGAATCAAACTCAACGTTGTACTCCCTAACTGTGCGTCCTCTCTGCCTCAGCAACAAAAATCTATCGGCCCGTGCCCTCCTCATCTGTGGAGGCAAGAAGTGAGTGAGAAAGGCCTCCGAAAACTCGTCCCATACTGCTGGAGGCGCATGCTCTCCCCGGGAAAGCTCCCACGAATCAAACCAATCGACTGCGGTATCACGCAGCCGATGAGAACCGAAGGTCACAGACTCGGTCTCCGAAGCCTTGATGTCACGACCCGATTCCGGGCCCGTGACTGGTGCCTTACCCCGGGCACCCTAGTGATACAACATCAGAGTAATCAGCGGAACTTAAAACGATACAAGACATATTATGAAATATGAAACAATAATCTGAGAAAAACTTGCCTTTCGGCATATATGTAAATAACAACTTTTTCAACATGAACAGTTTAATCCTTTTTACAAACCCTGCCCACAACAGTACTACAGACCTCTACGAATGATATGACAACAACGACGGGACAGGGCCCCGTGCCTCGAATGTAAGCACCTCTGACAACAGGACTATACTAAGACAAGCCTCGGAGAACGGAGCTTTCCCAGCTGACGTGACCACTAAGAGCGAGGATCAACGATCGCGGTGTACCTTTACCTGCGGCATGAACGCAGCCCCCCGAAGGAGGTCGATAACAAAAATGCAGTATGTGAATCGAAAATCGTAAATGAAATCATAGCGATCTATATAAAGCGGGAGACATGTATGATAACAAAACTACGATTCCTGATAAACAAGCAAATCATATCAAGTCGAGGACTCACGCCTCAAGTCATCACTAAATATAACAATGGGTCTCACGCCCACAATATCAATCATGCGTGGAATACCTTCCTCACCGCCAGCTGGCGGTTTATGATATAAAAGCACCAAGAACACATGAACACGGTGTCCCACGTGCCATAATGAAACGCATGAGGTAAGTGCGAAGGCATAGCCGATTACTAACACCTACGGTACCAACAAGGTCATGAATCAGATCATAAGATGCGTCTGGGCCGTCACATGATCAAAGCCGCCACTTGCCCGCGGTATCTAATGCGCGCGTCTAGCCACGAACTTTCCGCGACTCGCATAGGCCAATCTCATCGGCCGCATGAGGTATTCCCGCGTCGGTAGCTACTCCCGGCATCGTCACGACGCGATCCGCGTGGCCACATGGACCGCATGCCCATAAAGGAAGCACACTAACACGGAACTCGTAGCTCGCGTAGGCCCCGGGACTGCGTGAGGTATTCTCGAATCATAGGTCCATCGACCGCTGAGTCTACCCGCGTCGGAGGCGCTTAACCGGAATCATCTCAAGAGATGAGTGATGTAAAATACTAACACAACAGCTTATCGTTAAGCAACATAAGCACAACAAAGGAAAACCCCTTTACACAACATCACAAGATACTAACACACGTAGCATCCTAGCATGTTTACTTATCAATCAACAAGAAAGTATTACAAGGCTATCACAAACCAACACAATCAAGTTATACACACAAGGTACTTTAAGCTAACAAGTTCGGGTATCTACCCCTAAAGTACTTCATACATTAAATCTTTTAAAAGATCCGTTGCTTTCACATAAGTCACACAATACCCGTAGTATAAAATAGAGTGACTGTCTTTTTAATAAACCAAAACACTTACCTTTGTAAAATCAAGTAACAACATTATTTTCCAAACGTCCAAGTTTGCCTAATTTCAAATGTTCACGTTTCTTATTTTAGAAAGGTTTCGTAGTTCATAGTCTTATTCATTTAAGAATATAATTCTCTTTTAAAACAATCTGAGAAACATAAGTCTTATATGTGAGTAGGATATTCTTGTTTATAACAATCTTATTACAGCAGCCGTGATCTAGGAAATATCATTTTGTCTCATCTTAGCTTCTATGCAGATGGAAGTTTCTACTGGTTTTAATAATACTTAATTAGTCAAAACATTTCCTTTTATTAACGTATTGCAGTGGTTTGTCGATACATTCGATTTCGAAATCAGTAAAACATTCTTAAGCCGTTATACCTAACTTCCCATAAAGCTAGTATAACTCTTAAGTTTTGCAAAAACCAAGTATTACTTCTTCTTTCAAAATGATTCAAAAATCTTTTGAAATACTTCAAGTTCTTTATTAACACATAACAAGCCAGTTATAGTTCAAATCAGTTACCTTTTAAAGACCACAAGTATTTTCTTACCAACATAAAGTCATTATAACCAACTTCCCATAAAGCCGTTATAACACTTTATGTTTTAAACCAATCAAATACGTTTAGCACGCACGCGTCACCGCACTACATAGTTCACACATATCATGCTAGAAGAGATAGGAAGAGGTTCACATACCTCGCGACGAGTATCGACTAATAGCAAAACGCTCAAGTACTTCCAACCGTCGGCTACTCCTGCCCAAGTAGATCGCGCCACACGTAGTACTTCAACCTATAAGGCCACAAGGCGCTTATTAACATTTAGATCTCATCGTAGAACATTCTACCGAAAATTCGAGACCTCCCCACAACAGCGTAAATCTCCTCCTCTATCGAGGTCGGCTACCAAGCCAACCAGGGGGGGGGTTATACGTCTAACCCTAACGGGTACAATTCTACCCCACGGTACTACTACACAAGTCTACTGTAATACAGCCCTATGTAATTACAGTTCAGTATTCTTCTTTAAATTCGGGCTTAAGTCGCAAGACATTGCCGTAAGTATTATTCAGGCTTAAGTCAAAAGACATTGCCGATAACTACGTTCAGTTCTATATACAGTATACTTCAACTATATATTCTAACAATATGTAATTTCCAATTACAATAGAGGGACAAGATGATTACCTCGATAAGCCCATAATTATCCTAGTTAAAGTCGATCCTGGGCAATCGTTTAGCTCCAACTCAGCGCTCAACCCGCTCTAAACCACCCTTAGAAGTTCTAACCAACTTCTACACAATACTCAACGGACTATGGAGATTTTCCTAGGGTTTCGGTTTTGTGGTGACGAAGTATAATAGTATTTCGGGCATTTTCAGATAGGTATAACCTTAGAATACAACAAGGTATACGGCTAAGGTAATTTGGGCATTATAACAATACTTTTGAGAGTATTTCTACACCACAAAGGGGTATTATACGAAAGCAACTAGGCAGGGGTACCCCACGGCCACACTACTAGGAGGCGCTACTCTCGGCCAAGGGGCCTCACGAAATGGGGAGGAGCTCTCAAGACTTAGAGATTTTTGGATGAAGAAGTCTTCAAAGGGAAGGGGTATTTATAGGTCAAGTGAAGGCCAACCAATGGCCAAGATCTTGCCAAGTGCAAGGCAAGTGTAGGGCAAGATTCACCCACGTGTCCTCGACCAACTAACACACAAAATATCCTACCAACTACACCTCTCCATTTCGTCCAATCTGAGCCCTTACGTCCGCAATGGGAGGGTGCCAGTGGCGCCCTCTTGTTGGCCCAACACGTTCGTCTCTCGGAAAAATCCGCAAAAATTAAAAATGACATAGCGGAAATTCCCTACGAAAGCCGTGAAAACGTTTCATTAAAAACGACTCTAAGCGTGTTGTGAACAAAATTAATTCGGCCAAGCCTTAGTACAAGTTTCAAATTTTCTACGCACGCCCCACGCATACTCAAAATACGGGTATAACATTCTCCTCCTTAGAAACATTCGTCCTGAATGTTCCTTATAAGTCTCAAAACAAACGCGCGCCAGTATAGTCTTCACTACTATACTTACGAGAACAATCCTGCCACAGCTGCACCTGCGTAAATACTTACATCAAAGTCCACGAGGAAACACCTCTAATCATCACCACAAAACACTCCTCACCGGGGTCTAAAATATACTTCCTTCGCACCTTCTCTTTACAAAAGAAATGATCACATCTATGCCCGCCATACATGCTCGCTTCTCTCTTTACTCGTCGTAGATACCACTTTGTCACTTTGCCTGAGGCATTAACCTTCTCAGGCGACCCAACAAATGGTACCACTTTTGTCACTTTGTCGCGAGCCTTGCTCCGACGACCCAACAAATGGTACCGGCCGCTGCGACCCTCGAGGTGTCGTGACACTCGAACTCTTACCACATTACGATCGGCCGGTTTCCAAGACTGGGGTTACTATCTCTAACGTGGTCATCATTAGCGGGAACACTGATGGATTCTCCGATACTTTCCGATCATAACAATACGAAAAGACGGACGTCTCGCCTCCTAAGTCGGACGGCAAAGCTATCATATAGGCAACCGGCCTATCCTTCACATGAACTCAAAGGGCCCCAGTAACACGGGCTAAGTTCCTCTGTCATACCAAAACTCGTCACACCTAACCACGGTCTGGGAACAAGCTGAACCAATGCGAACCTTGCCGACATCGAACCAATCGGCCGCAACTTACACTTCCGCCCTTACAAGGCTTCATAAGGCGATATCCGAACACGAAATGGTAGCTTAAACACTTCCTCCACAGAGACAACAATCCCACGACTACCTCGAGATACACATCGCCAGGGCGAATGCGATCGAGACTCACCGAGTTCCTAACCTTGCTCGGCAAAACCTCCGAAAAAGAAGCGGTAGTAACACAGGCTCCATGCGTCTTAAGGTGTAGGTAGGCACCTCGTGCAGCCCTACAACCTTTCGATAACTCAACACCAGTAAACGGTCTCCGAAGAACACGATGGGCTGCCCCATCGGCCCGACCACCGGTCGAACGCATCCACGAACTCGCTCATTTGGTTAACTAAACTTGGGCCTAACATCCTCACAACCCTAACACAAGCCGGGACCACCACACCCCGACCCCACCACCAACCTACCGCGGGTTGACCGCAACGTGGCCTCAACCCGACCCAACGCGCACAATACTAGCTCGATCCGGAACAATCTCACTAATCACGTTTGAAAACCTGGCGGTCTTCTTAGCTCAACTACCCCCTTTCATTCCACACTACTAGGGACCTATCCCAACATAACTCACGTGCACTATGCACTCCGATAAGGGTCAAACATAACACTACACCTTTTCTCGAGACGGCCTCACCTCTAAGGTCTTTACGTAAAAGCTCTAAGGCTCACACCTTCTCTATCCCCAAAATCTTACTCTGTTAAACAACCATGATCTAATCACGACTAACACACCGCTATCGTAACATAGCACTTAAGGTATACTCACCTTATCACACATACCGATCTCTGAGGGTTAAAGATATATCTATATCTATCTTCACTCCCTTAGTCGTTCTAATCAAACTCGCCACGTAGGGCTCATAGCTACAAGATGACGAACTACCCACCGATCCACGAAGGCTAAGTCCTCCTACAAGGACACCCCATCGACATCAGACCCGGACGGTCATAGGTACAACAAGTACCAACTAAAATACGACATTCCCTAATGACGTCATCCTGTGTGAACGGAAGCCACGGAGTTCGACCAACTCCTCGCACACCCGAACGCCCCGAAATCGTGGAAGACCACTCGCGGCGGAGGTGCATATCTAATCTGCTGGTGAGGCGACTCGCCTCGAAAGTTACTAAAGGACCTTGCTGCTCTGGCCCTCTCCTGCTGTCCTTTGTTAACCCGTAAATCTCTACGTTTCTTGGCCTGCTGCGCATAAGCCCGTACACAGGCCATGCTCAAGCCTAACTGAAGAATTACTCTTGCACAACCCTCTCTTAGATAGTCATCAAGACCCGTGGTACATCGGTATACTCTCTGGTAGCCACATCCATAGCTAGTAACAGGGTCGTCTTCTTTGCACTCTATATTCACTGTTCCCGGTCGTGGAACTGAAGGTTCAAATATCATGGCCGCAGTGGGAACTGCCGCTGCCGTGCCAAACTCTGCTGGGGCTAGTGACGTCGCAAAACTCCCCGAATGAAGCACTACCCTAGGTAATGATTGGGCCTGTGCCCTCGCCACCCCCTGAACTCTACTCGCAGCTCCCTCGGCTGCCTTGCCCTCCTGGGCCCGGGTTGCCCTACGCGGAGGCATAACGGTAAGGGAAAGAAATACGTCAGAGGGTCCAACTTACAACACAGCTCTAAGGCACGATCTCAGAGTGAGAAGAATAGAAACCAATCCTAAATACCCTATAGCCTCATGATTATTGGTGTGGTGCACAACACACCGATAATCAAGACTCTACTGGATACGGTCTGTAGACACTTTCCGAGGATTAATCGCTCGATACCACTTTTGTCACGACCGATTAAGACGTGATCGTGCCTTACCCCGGGCACCCTAGTGATACAACATCAGAGTAATCAGCGGAACTTAAAACGATACAAGACATATTATGAAATATGAAACAATAATCTGAGAAAAACTTGCCTTTCGGCATATATGTAAATAACAACTTTTTCAACATGAACAGTTTAATCCTTTTTACAAACCCCGCTTGGCGATACTCTGCACTTCTACGAATGATATGACAACGACGGACGGGGCCGTCATACCTCGAATGTAAGCACCTACAACAGGGGACTATACGAAGACAAGCCTCCGAGAAACGGAGTTTTCCCAACCGACGTGACCCTTAGAGCGAGGATCAACGATCGGTGTACCTTTACTGCGGCATGACGCAGCCCGAAGGTCGATCACAACAGTCGAGTATGTGGCTGAAAATCGTAAATGAAATCATAGCGATCTATATAAAGCGAGAGACATGTATGATAACAAAACTACGATTCCTGATAAACAGCGATCATATCAAGTCGTGGACTCGCCCTCAAGTCATCACTCAAATATAACAATGGGTCTCACGCCTACAATATCAATCATGCGTGGAATACCTTCTCACCGGCAGCTTTATGATATAAAGCACCAAGGAACACACATGAACACGGGTCCCACGTGCCATAATGAAACGTCTGGGGTAAGTACGAAGGCATAGCCGACTACTAACACCACAGTACCAACAAGGTCATGAAGCGTATCATAAGATCTGTCTGGGCCGTCACATGATCAAAGCGGCCACTTGCCCGCGATATCTAATGCGCGTCTAGCCACGAACTTTCCGCACTCGCATAGGCCAATCTCATCGCCCGCATGAGGTATTCCCGCATCGAGGGTAGCTACTCCCGGCATCGCCCCGGACTTCGCGATCGCGTGGCCACATGGACCGCATGCCCATAAAGGACGACACTAACACGGAACTCTCGTAGCTCGCATAGGCCCACAGGACTGCGAGGTATTCTCGAATCATAGGTCCATCGACCACTGAAGTCTACCCGCATCGGAGGCGCTTAACCCGGAATCATCTCAAGATGAGTGATGTAAACTACTAACACAACAACTTATCGTTAAGCAACATAAGCACAACAAAGGAAAACCCCTTTACACAACATCACAAGATACTAACACACGTAGCATCCTAGCATGTTTACTTATCAATCAACAAGAAAGTATTACAAGGCTATCACAAAACAACACAATCAAGTTATACACACAAGGTACTTTAAGCTAACAAGTTCGGGTATCTACCCCTAAAGTACTTCATACATTAAATCTTTTAAAAGATCCGTTGCTTTCACATAAGTCACACAATACCCGTAGTATAAAATAGAGTGGATGTCTTTTAAATAAACCAAAACACTTACCTTTGTAAAATCAAGTAACAACATTATTTTCCAAACGTCCAAGTTTGCCTAATTTCAAATGTTCACGTTTCTTATTTTAGAAAGGTTTCGTAGTTCATAGTCTTATTCATTTAAGAATATAATTCTCTTTTAAAACAATCTGAGAAACATAAGTCTTATATGTGAATAGGATATTCTTGTTTATAACAATCTTATTACAGCAGCCGTGATCTAGGAAATATCATTTTGTCTCATCTTAGCTTCTATGCAGATGGAAGTTTCTCTTGGTTTTAATAATACTTAATTAGTCAAAACATTTCCTTTTATTAACTGCGATGGTTTGTCGACACATTCGATTTCCAAATCAAGAAAACATTCTTAAGCCGTTATACCTAACTTCCCATAAAGCTAGTATAACTCTTAAGTTTTGCAATAACCAAGTATTACTTCTTCTTTCAAAATGATTCAAAAATCTTTTGAAATACTTCAAGTTCTTTATTAACACATAACAAGCCAGTTATAGTTCAAATCAGTTACCTTTTAAAGACCACAAGTATTTTCTTACCAACATAAAGTCGTTATAACCAACTTCCCATAAAGCCGTTATAACACTTTATGTTTTAAACCAATCAAATACGTTTAGCACACGCACGCCTACCGTACTACATAGTTCACACATATCATGCTAGAAGAGATAGGAAGAGGTTCACATACCTCGCGACGAGTATCGACTAATAGCAAAACGCTCAAGTACTTCCAACCGCTCGCTACTCCTAAGCCAAGTAGAACGCGCCACACGTAGTAATTCAAACTATACGGCCACAACGCGCTTATTAACATTTAGATACAATCGTAGAACATTATACCGAAAATTCGGCAGCAACTCCCCCCCCCCCAGCAACAGCGTAAATCTCCTCCTCTATCGAGGCTACCAAGCCAACCGGGGGTTATACGCCTAACCCTAACGGTACAATTCTACTCACGGTACTACTACACAAGTCTCGTAATACAGCCCTATGTAATTACGGTCAAGATTCTTCTTTAAATTCAGGCTTAAGTCGCAAGACATTGCTGTAAGTATTATTCGAAGCTTAAGTCAAAAGACATTGCCGATAACTACGTTCGATTCTATATATAATATACTTTAACTATATATTCTAACAATATGTAATTTCCAATTACAATAGAGGACAAGATAATTACCTCGATAAGCCCATAATTATCCTAGTTAAAGTCGATCCTGGGCAATCGTTTAGCTCCAACTCCGTGCGCTCCAACCCGCTCCAAACTACCCTTAGAAGTTCTAACCAACTTCTACACAATACTCCAACGGACTATGGAGATTTTCCTAGGGTTTCGGTTTTGTAAGTATAATAGTATTTCCGGGCATTTTCAGATAGGTATAACCTTAGAATACAACAAGGTATACGGCTAAGGTAATTTGGGCATTATAACAATACTTTTGAGAGTATTTCTACACCACAAAGGGGGTATTATACGAAAGCAACTAGGCTAGGGGGTACCCACGCCACACTAGGAGGGGCGCTACTCTCGGCCAAGGGGGCCTCACGAAATGGGGAGGAGCTCTCAAGACTTAGAGATTTTTGGATGAAGAAGTCTTCAAAGGGAAGGGGTATTTATAGGTCAGTGAAGGCCAACCAATGGCCAAGATCTTGCCAAGTGCAAGGCAAGTGTAGGCCAAGATTCACCCACGTGTCCTTGACCAACTAACACAAAATATCCTACCAACTACACCTCTCCATTTCGTCCAATCCGAGCCCGCCGTCGCTTGATGGGAGGGTGCCAGTGGCGCCTCTTGTTGGCCCAACACGTTTCCCTCTCGCAAAAATCCCCAAAAATTAAAAATGAAATACCCGGAAATTCCCCTACGAAAGTCGTGAAAACGTTTAGTCAAAACGACTCTAAACGGTGTTGTGAACAAAATTAATTCGCCAAGCCTTAGTACAAGTTTCAAATTTTCTACGTGCGCCCCACGCATACTGCAAAATACGGTATAACACTTGATCACCCGCATGATCCTTCAGAATCGACGGATGAACTCCTGCGGATCATCCTCCGGCCTCGACCCGTAAAACTCTGGCGGGCTACAACTCAGGAAATCTCGTAGCCTCAAACTATCTGCCCTCGGGTGAACCACGAGTACTACTGGGGGAATCTGAATCGCCGCATCGGCTGTCCTCGTATGCTCCCACGATCACGGCGATGGCGGGCCATCTCTCTGTAACCTATCTCATCTGCTCCAGTGTGGGGTGGAGGTGTAGGTCTTGTGGTCTCGCCCATCGCTGCGCCTAAACCTCTCAGGGTTGGCGGCGTCGTGGAACTCGCCGTCTCGGGTATAGACTGGGCCTGAGCCCTCGTGACTCTCGGTGTCATACTAGCAGCTCCTCACCGCTTTGCCTTGCCTCGGGCCCGGGTTGCCTTACGTGGAGGCATAACTGTTACAGAAAAGGAGTACGTTAGAGGGGTCCAACCTATAACACAGCTCTAAAGCACGATCTCAGAGTGAGAAGAATGGAAACCAATCCTAAATATCCTATAGCCTCCTGATTATTGGTGTGGTGCACAACACACCGATAATCAAGACTCTACTAGATACGGTCTGTAGACACTTTCCGAGGATTAACTGCTCTGATACCACTTTTGTCACGACCCGTTCCGGGGCCCGTGACTGGTGCCTTACCCGGGCACCCAAGTAGTCATACACCAGAGAAAATCAGCGGAATATAAAAACACAAGACATGAAACAATTGTAAATGATACACAGTTTCTGAGAAAAGGGTGCCTTTCGGCATATATATATAAACATAGTTTGCAGTTACATCCCAACTGTACAATAGGACTACAGACCTCTAAGAAGATAACAACTATGGCGGGACAGGGCCCCGCCATACCCTGAATGTACAAAACTATATACAACAACAGGGAGATCATACCCAAAAGTCGAGCCTCCGGAGAAGATGGAGCTCCTGACACCAAAGCAAAGAGATCCTAAGGATGTGGATCTAGCACCTGCTTGCCCTTACCTGCGGCATGAACGCAGCCCCCCGAAGGAGGTCAGTACAACAGGTACTAAGTATGTGAAACTGTAAAGTACTTAAATGAAATCATATCACTTTAAAAACCAATTTTACAAATATGCACGAAACAACCAATGTAACCGCACATAGTGCCACATCATAAACAAGAGCAACAATAGGTAAACTGTAACAGGTCTTTTCTAGGCTGCGAATGATCGAAGCAGGGCCACTCGCCCATATTATCATTCTGCAAGCCTAATCCTGGACTCCCGTAGTCCGCATAGGCCACTCACATAGGCCCGCATGAGGTATAACCCCGCATCGAGGGTAGCTACTCCTAGGCATCGTCCTGGACTCGTTGTCCGCATGGCCACATAGACCGCATGAGGCATAACCTCGCACACTAACCTGGAACTCTCGTAGCTCTGCATAGGCCCCCTGGACCCGCATGAGGTATTCTCGAATCATGGTCCCAGACCGCCTGAGTCTACCCCGCATCGGAGGGCAGCTTAACCCCCGGTATCATCTCAAGAGGTGAGTGATATAGTACTAACATAACAGCTTATAGTTTAAACAACATAAGCATAAGTAAGACTGACCTCTTTACACAAACGTTACAAGATACTAACACATAGCATCACAATATGTCTACTCATCAAAACCATCTTATTATACCTTTCAGAAATCAATACAAGTCTTTTATAAACACATAAGTAAACTGTTCCTTTTTATAAAACTTAAGCCGTTATACTTAACTTCCCATAAAGCTAGTATAACCCTTAAGATTCTTGTTTTAAAAACAAATATTCTTCTTTCAAAACTGTTTTATAATTCTTTTGAAAGACTTTTTAAGATCTTTATTATTCAGGCTTAAGTCGCAAGACATTGCCGTAAGTATTATTTAGGCTTAAGTCAAAAGACATTGCCGTAGTTATTATTCAGTTAACACACGTACGTCTACCGTACTATATATATATTTAAAATATCATGCTCAAGAGTATAGGAAGAATCACATACCTTCTTGGCGAAATCCACCTGCCAAGTCGAATATGTCGCGCGCAGAGAATCAGCCTATAATAGTCACAGACATCTATCAAAGTCTAGACTACTCAGAGGTCATTCTAAACAGAGGGTTCTCAATTCTACGGAAAGTCGGGCAGCACTTCCCTACCCGGTGAGCTATATAAGTCTACTGTGAAAACAGTCCTATGTAAGTATAGTTCAATTATTCTTCTTTTATACCCTTCTACTGTGATAACAGTTCAATTATATTCTGTAATATTCTTCTAAGTATTTAATACTTATTCTTATACTTCTACAAAGATGTATTCTCTAATTATAAAGAAGGGTAAGATTATTTACCTCTAAAAGCCCAATATTATCCAAGTATAAACGTCGATCCCGAGCGAGGTTTAGCTCCTAATTTGAGCATCCGATAGCTCCAAGAACCCTTAGAAGTTCTTCACAACTTCTACTAAGTACTAAGGGATTTGGGCTAGGGTATTTTGGGCATTATAACAATACTAGAAGGCAACTTTTCTACCAAGGGAGGGGGGGTAGGTTTCGGCTAGGGCTTCCTTTAGAGGGGGGGGGGGGTATTCGGCCAAGGGCCTTCACAAGGGGAGGGGGAGGTGTTTGGACGAAAAGCTACAAGGGAGAGGGAAGGATTTTAGACTTGGAAAGTTTGTTTGTGGATGAAGAACTCTTCATCTTAAGAGGGGTATTTATAGGTCAAGAAATGGCCAACCAATGGCCAAGATTTAGCCAAGTGCTAGGCAAGTGTAAGGTCAAGATTAGGGCAAGTGTACCTTATCCAACTATCACACAAAATATCCTACCAACTCCATGACAAAATAGCCATTCCATTCGGCCCTATTGCCGTCCCACATCCATCAATGAGAGGGTGACAAGTGTCGCCCTCTCGTTGGTCCAAAATGTTTCGTCTCTCGGAAAAATCCGCAAAAATTAGAAATGACATAGCCGGAATTTATCCTACGCGAGTCTTGTTAAACGTTTCGTCGGAAAATGATTCTTTTAGTGAGTTGTGCACAAACTTTTTCGTCCATAATGCCTAACTAAGTCTAAGCTTTTGTACGTATACCCTCACGTACGTACTCTGGAAATACGGGGAATAACACTCGTACCTGATGATAGCCCGATCGCAGATCAATCTTGGAGAAACATCTCGCACCCTGCAGCTGGTCAAACAAATCATCAATCCTGGGAAGGGGGTATCTGTTCTTAATGGTCACATTGTTCAGCTGCCTGTAATCAACACACATGCGCAGCGTCCCGTCCTTCTTCTTCACGAACAATACCGGCGCTCCCCAGGGAGAAACACTAGGCCTGATGAAGCCCTTCTCCAGCAAATCTCTAAGCGATCCTTCAACTCTCTCAACTCGGCGGGTGCCATTACGTATGGCGGAATGGAAATAGGCGAGTGTCGCAAAGACATCGATCTGAACTCTATCTCCTCTCGGGAGGATACCCGGAGGTCGCCCGAAACACGTCCGGGAACTCTCGACTCATGGAACGGATTTGAAAATCTGGTACCGCAGCCTCGTTATCAAATACCGAATGAGATGGTAGATATACCCTTCGCACCATCTTCCTAGCCTTGAGGTAGGAAATAAACCTACCCTGGCGTCTGATGTTCCTCCCACTCAACAACCGGCTCGCCGAGAAATC
Source organism: Przewalskia tangutica (assembly GCA_029844215.1). NCBI lineage: Eukaryota > Viridiplantae > Streptophyta > Magnoliopsida > Solanales > Solanaceae > Przewalskia > Przewalskia tangutica. The sequence goes on from CM056736.1 coordinate 54,760,848, forward strand.
GAACTGCACTACTTTCTCTCAGCGGTCTACATTGGCGTAGCAAGAAGCTAGCCAATCCATACCCATGATCACATCGAAATCGGTCATATCCAACTCTATCAAGTCGGCTAGGTCCGACTGTATATGGTCACTGGACAAGCCCTATATACCCGCCGAGCTACCACCGAATCACCCACTGGCATAGCTACATCGAAAGGGTCTATGGACTCAGGCTCTATCCCTATCCTACTAGCAATAAGGGGAGATATATAGGACAGAGTAGAACCCGGATCTATCAAGGCATACACATCGAATCCAGAAACTGATAAGGTACCTGTGACGACATCAGGTGAGGCCTCCTGATCCTGCCGGCTGGACAAGGCATAAATGCGGTTCTGAGGACCGCTAGAACTGGGACCCGCGCCACGACCTCTGCCGCGACCTGGCCGTACGAGTACCACGCCTCGGGCGAGTAATCGTAGGAGATGATGAACCGCAGACCACAGAGTGAGCCCTACCACCGCACGCCCCGGTCGGACAGGCCCTCGCAAAATGACCCTGCTGGCCACAAGTATAGCAAGCTCCCGGAGTAGTACTACAACTCCCTGAATGGAATCTACCACAACGGACACACTGAGCAGACCTCGATCGGTTAGCACCCTTGCTACCCTGGAAATCCGAAGTCCTGGGGCCCTGACCTGCCCCCGAATACTCTGGCTGTACTGACAATGATGTGGGAGTGCTCTGAGCTGGCTGGGGTGCAAATCTAGACTGCTGCTGAGGCCGTCCACCCCGAGAACTACCAAAAGAACCGGCCGTCTTGGCCTTCTTCTGATGCTGATATCTGTCGACTCGTCGGTCTCTACGCTCCTCGCATCCAAGTGCATGAGCCTGCATACGGGTAATGTCCATGCCTGGCTGAAGAGCCACACCCGCACAAGACTCGGCCATATAATCATCTAGCCCGGTGACGTAGCGATGCACCCTGTCCTCCATATCCGCTACCAATGCAGGGACATATCGAGCCAAAGAATCGAACTCGACATTGTACTCCCTAACTGTGCGTCCTCTCTGTCTCAGTAACAAAAATCTGTCGGCCCGTGCCCTCCTCATCTGTGGAGGCAAGAAGTGAGTGAGGAAAGCCTCCGAGAACTCATCCCAAGTAGCTGGGGACGCGTGCTCTCCCCGGGATAACTCCCACGAATCAAACCAATCGACTGCGGTATCACGCAGCCGATGCGAACCGAAGATCACGGACTCGGTCTCCGACGCCCTGATCACCCTCATAATCCTCTGTAACTGACGGATGAACTCCTGCGGATCATCCTCCGGTCTCGACCCGTAGAACTCTGGCGGGCTACAACTCAGGAAGTCCCGTAGCCTCAAACTATCTGCCCTCGGGTGAACCACGGGTACCATCGGGCCGAATCGAATGCATCCATCGGCTGTCCTCGTTCGCCACGATCTGGCCAATACCGGGCCATCTCCTTGTACTAACTCCTCCGCCCGGTGTGGGGACGAGGTGCGGGTACTGTGGTCTCTGCTGGGGCTGGCGGCGTCATGGAACTCGCCGTCTCGGGTATAGATCGGGCTCGAGCCCTCGTGACTCGGTGTCCTACTAGCGCCTCCTCGCTTTGCCTTGCCGCCTCGGGCGGGTTGCCTTACGTGGAGGCATAATCAGCTGAGAAAGGAATACGTTAGAGGGTCCAACTTATAACACGGCTCTAAGGCACGATCTCGAGTGAGAAGAATGGAAACCATCCTAAATATCCTATAGCCTCACGATTATTGGTGTGGTGCACAACACACCGATAATCTGACTTACTAGATACGGTCAGACACTTTCCGAGGATTAATCGCTCGATACCACTTTTGTCACGACCCGTTCGGGGCGTGGTCGTGCCTTACCCGCACCCAGTAGTCATACATCGAGTAATCACGGACCATAAAACAAGACATGAAACAGTTGTAAAATGAGACACGCTTTTATGTGAGAAAATGTCGCCTTTCGGCATATATATATAAACATAGTTTTGCGATTACATCCCAACTGCATAATAGGACTACTGAGACCTCTAAGAAGATAACAATTATGGCGGGACAGGGCCGCCATACCTGAATGTACAAAACTATATACAACAACAGGAGATCATACCCAAAAGTCGAGCCTCAGGAGAAGATGGAGCTCACGACACCAAAGCAAAGAGATCCTAAGGATGTGGATCTAGCACTGCTTGCCTACCTGCGGCATGAACGCAGCCCGAAGGAGGTCGATAACAGGTACCAAGTATGTGAAACTGTAAAGTACTTAAATGAAATCAAGTATTTAAAACCATTTGCAAATACAATTAGTTCAATTGCACATAGTGCTATATCACAAAGAAGAACAATAATAGGTAAACTGTAACAGGTCTTTTCTAGGTCGCGAATGATCGAAGCAAGGCCAATCGCCCATAGTATCATTATGCGTGTCTAACCCTGGACTCCCGTAGTCCGCATAGGTCACACACAGACCCGCATGAGGTATTCTCGCGACGGGGTAGCTAACCCCGTACTCCTCCGACTCCCGCACCGCATAGTCTCAATAGACCGCATAGTCACACGACCGCATAGGGCATCCGCATCGGGATAAAACACCCGGAATGATCAATCCTGGAACTCCCGCAGCTCCGCATAGTCACACAGACCGCATAGGCCGTATAGACCCGCATCAAGGGTGGCAAGCCCTCGGTATAATAAGTCAAGGGGGTAGGTGATATAATAACATTACAACTGACTTACCGTTTAGCAACGTAAGCACAACAAGAATGACCCCCTTTCACAACATCACAAGATACTAACACACGTAGCATCATAATATGTCTATTTATCAAAAATCTTACTACAAATTACATAAATAAATACAAGGTTTTTATAACAAATAAGTAAACAGTTCCTTTTATCTTTCTTAAGTTGTTATACCTAACTTCCCATAAAGCTAGTATAACTCTTAAGCTTTTTGTTTAAAAACCAAATATTTCTCTTCTGTTAAAAATGATTCAGTATTCTTTTGAAATGCATCAAGATTCTTATTATTCAGGCTTAAGTCAAAAGACATTGCCGTAATTATTATTCAGGCTTAAGTCAAAAGACATTGCCGTAATTATTATTCAGTTAACACATGTACGTCTACCGTACTATATATATATCTTAAAATATCATGCTTAAGAGTATAGGAAGAATCACATACCTTCTCGGCGAAAACCACCTGCCAAGTCGAATATGTCGCGCGCAGAGAATCAACCTATAATAGTCAGACACGTCTATCAACGTCTAGACTACTCTGTAAACTGTTCTAAGCAGAGGGTCCTCTATTCTACGGAAAATCGGGCAGCACTTCCCTACCCGGTAAGCTACTCAAGTCTACTGTAAATACAGTCCTATGTAAGTACAGTTCAATTATTCTTCTTTTATACCCTTCTACGGTGATAACAGTTCAATTCTATTCTGCAATATCCTTCTAAGTATTTTATACTTATTCCTATACTTCTACAGTATGTATTCTCTAATTACAAAAGAAGGATAAGATTATTTACCTCGATAAGCCCAATATTATCCAAGTATAAACGTCGATCCTGAGCGAGGTTTAGCTCCTAATTTGTACGCTCCGAAAGCTCCAAGAACCCTTAGAAGTTTCCAACAACTTCTACTAAGTACTATACGGGATTTGGGCTAGGGTATTTTAGAAATAGCAACTATACTTGGAAGACAACATTTCTACCAAGGGAGGGGGGGTAGGTTTCGGCTAGGACTACTAGGCTAGAGGGGGGGTGTTTCGGCCAAGGCCTTCACAAGGGGAGGGGGGAGTGTTGGACGAAAATGCTCACAAGGGAGAGGGGAGGATTTTCAAGACTTGGAGAGTGATTTGTGGATGAAGAACTCTTCATCTAAAGGGGGGTATTTATAGGTCAAGCAATGGCCAACCAATGGCCAAGATGAAGCCAAGTGCAAGGCAAGTGTAGGGTGAGGATTTACCCAAGTGTCCTTATCCATCTACTACACAAATATCCTACCAACTCCTTGACTTGTGCAAAGGCACAAAAAACGTGCCAATCCAAGCCTCAAGTTGCCGTCCAATAAGGGTGACAAGTGTCACCCTCCCGTTGGTCCAAAATATTTCATCTCTCGGAAAAATCCGCAAAAATTATAAATGACATAGCCGGAATTTACCCTACGCAAGTTTAGTAAAACGTTTCGTCGAAAAACGATTCTTTTAGTGAGTTGTGCCCAAGTATTTTCGTCCAAAGCCTAACCTTTAAGGCTAAACTTTTGTACGTACGCCCTTACGTACATACTCTGGAAATACGGGGTATAACAACAACCTTCACAAGCTAGCCACAAGCTTCCTTCTTGCCTTTTACTTTTCAGATTTTTCCTAAGGCTAGAATATCTCTTGGAGTTTTAGAGAGAAGGAGGAGCTTGAAATAATTAAGAGAGAAGGAGGAGCTTTGTCTAAGAGAGAGATGAAAGATGACCAAGTCTTTAAGACTTGGTCAATATAATGCATGCAAAATCAGATGGGGGGGACACTTGTCACCCTCCCATGCCCTTTTTAAAAGAAAAGATCAGATTTTCCTAAGTTTTTCCGCCAGATTTCCCGCCTCGGCGCCGCGGCTGCGATCGGCGCCCGGGCTCCTGCGGACTCTCGGAAATTTAGGCGCCGCGGCCCTGATTTCTGGCACCGCGGCCATGAATTCCCCGCCTTGGCGCTGCCCTCGCCTCCGTGGCCGCGAGGCCCGACCAAGTTTTTGATTTCGAGTCCTAACTCCTTTCGCATGACCCCATACGCACGGCCTGAACCACGGGGTATAACATTCTCCCCCCCTTAGAAACATTCATCCCGAATGTTCCTTCTAGGCTTACTCAAATCACAATATCGACATAGACTCAAATAAAGACGTTCCACACGGCCACAACAAAACTCAAGCATAATTACTAAATCTAAAGACCAACAATTTAGAACGTGGGTTACCTGGAGGTATAGGGAATAAGTGAGGATATTTCTTCATCATGTCATCCTCTGCTTCCCACGTCATCTCCTCTCTGTTCTCGTTCCGCCATAAGACCTTGACGGAAGCCACATCCTTTGTCCGTGTCGCTAACTCGATGATCGAGTATCGCTATGGGACTCTCCTCATACGATAACTCCTCTGTTACCTGAACCTCATGAATCGGATGTACTCTAGATGGGTCTCCAATACATTTCCGCAACATAGACACATGAAACACTGGATGTCTCGCCTAGATCGGACGGCAGATCCAACTCATAGCAACCTTGCCTACCCTCCGACACTGGTAAGGCCCAATGTACCTTGGGCTAAGTTTTCCCTTCTTCCCAAATCTCATCACGCCCTTCATGGGTGACACCTTCAGGAAAACCCAATCATGTACCTCAAACTCCAAGTGCCGACGCCACGACCGCATACGACTTCGCCGACTGGCGCCAATAACCGCTCTGGATAAGCTTCACCTTATCTATCGCTTCGAACCAAGTCTGGCCCGACTAACTGCACCTCTCCTACCTCGAACCAGCCTATCGCTGACCTGCACTTCCTCCCGTATAAGGCCTCATAAGGCGCCATCTGAATACTAGAATGGTAGCTGTTGTTATAAGCAAACTCCACAAGAGGTAAATGATCCTCCACTACCGAAATCAATAACACAAGCCCGCAAAGATATCCTCGAGTCCGGATAGTGCACTCGGCCGTCCGTTAGTCCGAGGTGAAATGCGATCGAGACTCACTGTGTCCCTAATCCCTTCAAAAGACCTCCGAAGTTAGCCGAGAACCTGGGCTCCTCTATCCGATATAATCGACACGGGGACTCGTGCGGTCACAATCTCTCTAATATATAACCCGCATAGTCCTCGGAGAACGTCGCTCGGCCGGAAGAAAATGGGCTGATTAAATCACCGCCGACAATCACCTAAATGGAATCACGCTTCCGAGTGGTAGGTAGCCCCGTAATAAAATCCATATTTATCACCTCCCACTTCCAAGTCGAATATCAATATCTCGCAATAGCCCACCGGGCTTTTGGTGCTCAATCTTGACTGCGACAATTAGGACATCAGGCAACAAAACCGCCACGCCCTCTTCGTGCCATCCCACCAATACACACACCGAGGTCATGGTACATCTTAGTCGACCGGTGAATAGAATAACGAGCACCGTGTGCCTCCCAAAATCTGTGACGAAGTCTGTCACACATCGGGAACACACAATCGGCCCTCAAACCTTAGCACCCCATCAGGCGCTACCTTAAATAGACTCTTCTCTCTCTGAAGGGCGGCATCTCGATACCGTACCATAACCGGATCCTCATACTGTCGCCTCTTCACCTCCTCGATGATGGAAGACTCGGCAACCTCTCGAACCCGAACTCCATCACTATCGGAATAAACCAAACGAACCCCAAGGCTTGCTGGCGAATCTCTGACCATATCCTTTTTCCCGGTGTACATCGGATAGACTACCCATCGATCGCGACTAAGGGCATCCGCAACTACATTGGCCTTCCCGGGTGGTATAGAATATCAACATCATAATCCTGCAGCTCAACCACCGTCTCGCCGCAAGTTCGGCTCCTCCGGTGAAGATATACTGGAGGCTCTTGTGGTCTGTATAAATATCCACATGAACTCCATACAAATAGTGTCTCCAGATCTTCAAGGCATGAATCACTGCTGCCAACTCTAAGTCATGTGTGGGATAGTTTTTCTCGTGCTTCCTAAGCTGTCGAGATGCGTAAGCTATAACTCTGTCGTGCTGCATCAGCACGCACCCAAGCCCGACACCTGACGCATCGCAATAAACCACATATCCATCTAAGCCCTCTGGAAGAGTAAGGACTGGGGCGGTCGTCAATTTCTCCTTTAGTAACTGGAAACTCTCCTCACAAGCATCCGTCCACTGAAATGTAGCTGCCTTCTGAGTCAGCCTAGTCAAAGGCGCTGACATGGAGGCAAACTTCTCCACAAACCTCCGATAATAACCTGCAAGGCCCAAGAAGCTGCGCACCTCTGTCGGTGTAGTGGGTCTAGGCCAAGTCTTGACTGCCTCAATCTTAGCTGTATCAACCCGAATACCATCGGCCCCGATAACATGTCCTAAGAAAGCCACTGAAGCCAGCCAAAACTCGCATTTCGAGAACTTGGCATACAACTGCCGGTCCCTGAGGACTCCCAATACCATCCTCAAATGATCAGATGCTCTGCTCTGCGCGAATACACCAAGATATCATCAATGAACACTATAACAAACATATCCAAGAATGGCTGAACACCTATTCATCAAATCCATAAATACATTGGAGCGTTGGTCAATCCGGAAAGATATCACCGAACTCATAGTACATACCGGGTCTGAATGCGTCTTGGGATATCCGCCTCTCTAACTCGTACTGATGGTAACGGATCGCAGTCTATCTTGGAAAAACATCTCGCACTCGCAAATCGTCAAACAAATCATCAATCCTGGGGAGGGGATATCTGTTCTTGATAGTTACCTTGTTCAGCTGCCTGTAATCAATACACATACGCAGCGTCCCATCTTTCTTCTTTACAAATAACACTGGCGCTCCCCAGGGAGAAACACTTGGCCTGATAAAGCCTTTCTCCAGCAAATCTTTCAGCTGGTCCTTCAATTCCTTCAACTCGGCAGGTGTCATCCTGTATGGCGGAATAGATATCGGTCGAGTGTCTGGTGCCAAACCAATGCAAAACTCAATCTCCCTCTCAGGAGGGATACCCGGAAGCTCGTCTGGGAATACGTCTGGAAACTCTCTAACAACCGAATCGATCAAGGTCCGGTATCTCAGCCTCGGTATCGAACACCCGAACCAAATGGTAAATATACCCTTTCCGCACCATCTTCCTAGCCTTGAGGTAAGAAATAAACCTACCCCTCGGCGATGCAGTATTCCCTTTCCACTCGATCACCGGCTCACCAGGAAACTGGAACCGAACTAACCTCTCTCTACAGTCCACATTGGCATAGCAAGACGCTAGCCAATCCATACCCATAATCACATCAAAGTCCGTCATATCCAACTCTATCAAGTCGGCTAGAGTCTGACGACTGTATATAGTCACTGGGCAAGCTTTATACACTCGCTCGGCCACCACCGAATCACCTACTGGGGTAGCTACCTCAAAAGGTCTTATGGACTCGGGTTCTATCCCTATTCTACCAGCAATGTGAGGAGATATATAGGACAAGGTAGAACCTGGGTCTATCAAAGCATAAACATCACAGCAAGAAACCAACAATGTACCTGTGACGACATCAGGTGACGCCTCCTGGTCCTGGCGGCTGGACATAGCATAAATGCGGTTCTGAGGACCGCTGGAACTGGAACCCCTGCCACGACCCCTGCCGCGGCCTGCTGGCCCGTGAACACCACCGCCTCGGCGCCCACCCAAGTAGAAGACCCGAACATCAACTGGCCGAGCCATGGCACTCCCGCCGCCTCTGGATGGACAATCTCTCTTCAAATGGCCCTGCCGCCAAGAGTAACAAGCTCTCGGAGGAACACGACACCCCATAATGGCAATCACCACAATACACCAAGGCATAGGTGGCCTCATCTGACCGAACTCGGTCCTCCGAAAATTCAAGCCACAGGACTCGCCCCGCTCACAATACGCATGACCGGAAGATGATGGAGGAGCGCTCTGAACCGGCTGTGATGCAAACCCGGTCTGCTGCTGAGGCTGTCTACCTCGAGAACTACCAGAGGACGCTGCTGTCCTGGCCCTCTTCTGCTGATACCTGTCAATCCGTCGGCCCCTACGTTCCTCACACCCAAGTGCATAGGCCTGCATGCGGGCAATGTCCATTCCCGGCTGAAGAGCTACTCCCGTACAACTCTCTGCCAAATAGTCATCGAGCCCTGTGACGTAGCGGTGCACTCTGTCCTCCATATCTGCTACTAAAGTGGGTACATATCGAGCCAATGAGTCAAACTCGACGTTGTACTCCCGGACTGTCCGCCCACTCTGTCTCAGTGTCAGAAATTTGTCGGCCCATGCCCTCTTCATCTGCGGAGGCAAGAAATGACCAAGAAATGCCGCCGAGAACTCGTCCCATACAGCTGGAAGCGCATGCTCCCCCCGGGACAGCTCCCACGAATCAAACCAGTCCACTGCGGTATCACGCAGCCGATGCGAACTCAATACAACTGACTCGGTATCCGAGGCCTTGATCACTCTCATGATCCGCTGTAAATGTCGGATGAATTCCTGAGGATCATCCTCAGGCCTCGACCCATAAAACTCTGGCGGGCTGCAGCTCAAGAAGTCCCGAAGTTTTACGCTATCAGATCTGGGAGGAACTACGGGTATAGCCGGAACCGCCTCGCTGCGTCCTCATGCCTAGCCACTATCTCGGCCAATAAGCGGGCCATCTCGTAGCCCATATCCTTCGCTCCAGCTGCACCATCGAGGCTCAAATCGTAGTCTCGCAGCTTCCGCCGCTCGGACTCACGGGGTTGACGACTTTGTGGAACTCGCCGCCCCAAATCGTTATACCGTATTTCCAGTATGTACGTGGGAATACGCATAAAAGTTTGGCTTAAAGTTAGCCTTGGACGTTTTTTTGTACACTACTCGCTTAAAGAATCGTTTTCCGACGAAACGTTTCCACAACTTCGTAGGAAAATTCCGCTATGCCATTTCTAATTTTGCGGATTTTTCAGAGACGAAACATTTTGGACCAACGGGAGGGCAACACTTGGCACCCTCCCATTGGTGGACTTGAAGCGTCCATGGACGAAATTGGAGAGAGCAAGGCACGTTTTTGTGCCTTGTGCACAAGTCAAGGTTGGTAGGATATTTGTGTTTAGTTAATCCTCACCCTACACTTGCCTTGCACTTGTCTTCATCTTGGCCATTGGTTGGCCAAGGCTTGAGCTATAAATACCCCCTTAGAGATGAAGAGTTATTCATCCACAAAGTTATCTTCCAAGGCTAAAAATCCTCTCCTCTCCCTTAAGTTTTTAGTCCAACACCTCTTCCTCCCTCAGTGTAGTGTGGCAGAGCCTACCCCTAGCCTAGCCGAAATCTACCCCCCCTCCCTTGGTAGAAAAGTTACCTTCTTGTATCGTTATAATGCCCAAAATAACCTAGCCCAAATACCTTAGTACTTAGGAGAAGTTGTGAGGCACCTCTAAGGTTCTTGGAGCATACAACTTAGGAGCACACACTTGCTCAGGCGCGACTTTTTCGAGGATATTATTGGGCGTACCGAGGTAACTAATCCTAACCCTCTTTTGCATGAGAGAATACTTCCTGTTGTAGTATTAGAATAAGTATTAGATACTTAGAAGAATATCACGAATAGAATTGAACTTATCACAGTAGAAGGGTTTAAAGAAGAATAATTGAATCAGACTCACATAGAATTTGTTTTCACTGATGAACTTACATAGCTCAGGGTAGGGTTGTCTGCCCGACTTTCAGTAGAATTATGAACCCCTGTTTAGAATGACCCTCGAGTAGTCTTTGATAGATATTTGTGACTATTATAGGTGACTCTGCTGGCGACATATTCAACTTGGCGGTGGTTTTATTTGAGAAGGTATGTGATTCTTCCTAAAGCATGATATTTTACAATATATAGTGCGGTAGACGTAGGTGTTAATCGAATAATAACTACGGCAATGTCTTTGACTTAAGCACGAATAATACTTATGGCAATGCCTCACGCTTAAGCTGAATAACAAAGAATCGAAAACATTTCAAAAGAATATCGAATCATTTTTAAGAAGATAAATATTTGGTTTTAAAACAAAAGCTTAAGAGTTATACCACTTTATGGGAAGTTAGGTATAACAACTTAAGAAGATAAAAAGGAATTTACTTGTTTGTTTATAAAAGCCTTGTATTGATTTCTTAAGTGTAGTAAGATTGTTTGATAAGTAGACATGTTATGATGCTACCCGTGTTAGTGTCTTGTAATCTTTGTGTAAGGGTCGTTTCTTTGCGCTTACGTTGCTAACGGTAAGTCCATTGTCTTGTTATTGTATCACCTACCCTCGATCGTTATACCAAGGGCTTGCCTTGATGCGGTCTATACGGCCATGCGGTCTGTGAGACTATGCGAGCAGCGGTATGCTCGATTGATCATTCCGGCGTTTAGCACGACGCGGGGACTCACTATGCGGTCCGTTGAGACTATGCGGTCTTTTTGAGGCTATTCGGGCTGCGGGAGCCTAGGCGGATCCGGGGTTGGCTGCCCCGGCGAGAAATATCTCATGCGGTGCTGTGGGACCTATGCGGCTGCGGAAGTCGAGGACTAGGCACGAGAATGATACTATGGGCGATTGGCCTTGCTTCGATCATTCGCGGCCTAGAATAGACACATTACGCTTTTCCTATTATTGTTGTTGTTTGTGATGCACTATGTGCAATTGAAGATTGTATTTGTGAAAAGGTTTTAAATACTTTGATTTCATTTTAAAGTACTTTATAGTTTCACATACTTGGTACTGTTATCGACCTCCTTCGGGGGGCTGCGTTCATGCCGCAGGTAAGGGCAAGCAGGTGCTAGATCCGCATCCTTAGGATCTCTACGTTGGTGTCGGGAGCTCCATCTCTTCCGGAGGCTCTACTTTTGGTATGATCTCCCTGTTGTAGATAGTTTTGTCTGATCGAGGGTATGGCGGGCCCTGTCCGCCATAGTTGTATATTTCCTCAGAGGTTCAGAGTCATGTTGTATGCGATTGTCGGATGTAGCGCTAAACCATGATTTTATATATATATCTTAAAGGCGATGTTTTCTCACATAAACTGTGTTTTATTTAAACTGTTTCATGTCTTGCTTTATATTTCCGCTGATTACTCTGATGTATGACTACTTGGGTGCCCCGGTAAGGCACCAGTCACGGGCCCCGAAACGGGTCGTGACAAAAGAGTATCGAGCGATTAATCCTCGGAAAGTGTCTCAGATCCGTATCTAGTAAGTCTTGATTATCGGTGTGTTGTGCACCACCATAATCGTGAGGCTATAGGATATTTAGGATTGGTTTCCATTCTTCTCATTCCGAGATCGTGCTTTAGAGTCGTGTTATAGGTTGGACCCTCTAACGTATTCCTTTCTCGAATGCTGATTATGCCTCCACGTAAGGCAACCGGGCGAGAAGGGCAAAGCGTGAGCCGCTAGCAGACACCCAGAGTTACGAGGGCTCGTGCCCGATCTATACGAGACGGCGAGTTCTATGACGCCCGGCCCAAAGAGACCACAGCACCACACCTCCGTCCCCACGGCTGGGGCGGAGAGTTAGGTACAAGGAGATGGCCCACTATTGGCTAAAGTTGTGGCCCGACACGAGAGAAGGCTGGATGCGACAGTTCGGCTCAGCTCGGTCGCACCCGTAGTGCACGAGGCGAGATAGTTTGAGGCTACGAGATTTCTTGAGTTGTAGCCCGCGAGTTTCTGGTCGGCGGAGGATGATCCGCAGGAGTTCATCCGTCACCGCAGAGGATTATGCGGGTGATCGTGGCTTCAGACCGAGGGTGACATTCGGTTCGCGACGTGCGTGATACCGCAATCGATTGGTTTGACTCATGGGAGCTTTCCCGGGGAGAGCATGCACCTCCAGCAGTATGGGATGAGTTTTCAGAGGCTTTTCTCACACACTTCTTGCCTCCGCAGATGAGGAGGGCAAGATCTGATAGATTCTTGTTCGAGGCGGGGAGGACGCACGGTGAGAGTACAATGTCGAGTTTGATTCTTTGGCTCGATATGTCCACCTGTGGTAGCGAGAGATGGAGGACAGTGCATCGCTATGTCACTGGGCTGGATGATTACATGGCGAGTCTTGTGCGGGTGTGTCCTTCACCCGTGCATGGACATAACCGTATGCAGCTCATGCTCGGGATGTGAGGCGTAGAGACCACGGGTAAGCGATATCAGCAGAAGAAGGCCAGCGGCCGGTTCTTTTGGTGGTCCTCGTGGTGGCGGCATCGTGAAGTCCGATTTGCACCACGGCCAGCAGAGCGCTCTACCTCATTTTCGCGGCCAGAGCGATCGGGCGGTCGGGGCCCAGGACTTGATTTCGAGTAGCGAGGTGCTAACTGCTCGAGTGTCTTTCGGTGTGCCCGTTGTGGCGAATACCATTCAGGGCGTACTCGAGCTTGCTATACTTGTGGCGGAAGGTCACTGCGAGAGTTTGTCCGACCGGGGCGGCGGTGGTAGGGCTCGGCCTACGGTGCATTGCCGCCTTCATCCCAGCGATTACTCGCCCGGAGGCAAGGTACAATGGATCAGCGGGTCGCGGCGAGTCGTGGCGCGAGTCCCGCTTCTAGCGGTCCTCGAACCGCATATATGCTTTGTCGGTAAGCGACAGATCGTGAGGCCTCACCGATGTAAATCGCGGTACCTTATCGGTTCTGGGTTTGATGTGTATGCTTTGATAGATCCGGGTTCTACTCGCCCCATATATCTCCCCTTGTTGCTAGTAGGATAGGGATAGAGCACGAGTCCATAGACCTCTTTCGAGTAGCTACGCCATGGGTGATTCGGTGGTAGCTCGGCGGGTATATAGAGCTTGTCTGTGACCATTCTGATCGTCGGACCTCAGCCGACTTGATAGAGTTGGAGATGATTGACTTCGACGTGATTATGGGGATGGATTGGCTAGCTTCTTGCTACGCCAATGTAGATCGCAGAGAGAGAGTAGTGCGGTTCCAGTTTCTGAGGCCGGTTGTTGAGTGGGAGGAGCACGGTATCGCAGGGTAGGTTTATTTCCTACCTCAGGCTAGGAAGATGGTGCAGAAGGGTATATCTACCATCTCGTTCGGGTGTTTGATCATGAAGGCTGCGGTACTGATTTTGATCGATTCGATGAGTCACGAGTTCCCGACGTGTTTCGGATGACCTCCGGGTATCCTCCCGAGAGGAGATTGAGTTTTGTATTGACATATTGCGGACACTCGGCCTATTTCCATTCCGCCATCTGAGAATGGCACTTGCCGAGTTGAGAGAGTGAAGGACCACCGTGAGGATTTCTGGAGAAGCGGCTTCATTAGGCCAGTGTTTCCCCAGGCGCCGGTATTGTTCGTGAAGAAGAAGGGCGGGACGCTGCGCATGTGTGTTGATTACGAGCGGTGAACAAAGTGACCATTAAACGAGATACCTTCCCGTGATTGATGATTTGTTCGACCCGATTGCGAGCGCGAGATGTTTCTCAAGATTGATCTGCGTTGGGCTATCATCGAGTTCGTGTCGAGAGGTGGATGTCCCTAGATCGCATTCGGACCGATGCGGGCATTATGAGTTCGGTCATGTCTTTTGGGTTGACCAATGCTCGGCGGTATTCATGGATTTGATGAACCGAGTGTTCAAACCATTTTTGGACACGTTTGTGATAGTGTTCATTGATGATATCTTGGTTTATTCTCGCCAGAGCGAGGAGCATGCGGAGCATTTGAGGATCTTGTGATTCTCCAGATCAGCGGTTGTACGCCAAGTTTTCCAAATGTGAGTTTTGGTTGACTTGATGGCGTTTCTTGGGCATATTGCCGGGTGATGGCATTCAGTGGATACGGCGAGATCGAAGCGATCGAGGACTTGGCCTAGACCTACTACTCCGGCGAGGTTCGCGATTTCGGGCCTTGCAGTTATTATCGGTTCGTGGAGAAGTTTGCTTATCTCTCGCACCATTGACTAGGTGACTCGGAAGGCGCCAAGTTTCGATGGTGATGCTTGTGAGCGGGGTTTCGATTCTTTGAAAGAGAGTCGACGACCGCCCGTTCTTACTCTTCGGAGGTCGGATGGTTATGTCGTGTATTGTGATCGTCGGGCATCGGGTTGGGATGTGTGTTGACGCAGCATGGCGGGGTTATAGCATATGCATCCCGGTGAAGAAACACGAGAGAACTACCCGCATGATTTGGAGTTAGCGTAGTGATTCGCTTTGAAGATCTGGAGGCACTATTTGTATGGGGTTCACGTGGATATTTATACGCACCACAAGAGTCTCGGTATATCTTCACCCGGAGGAGTGAACTTGCGGCGAGGCGGTGGTTAGAGTTGCTTAAGGATTACGATGTTGATATCTGTACCACGGGGAAGGCCATGTTGTGGCGGATGCTCTTAGTCGTAGGTCGATGGGGAGCCTATCGGATGTGCGGCTAGAGAGGAGGGACATGGTTCGTGATTTGCATCGATTAGCGAGCCTTGGTGTCCGTTTGATTGATTACGATAGCGATGGGGTTAGAGTTCGTGAGGTTGCCGAGTCTTCCATCGCTGAGGAGGTGAAGAGGCAGCGATTCGAGGATCCCGCTTTGATTCGATATTGTGATCTGCCTCTTCGTGAGGGCAAGGGTCCTTTTGAGGTAGCACCTGATGGGGTGCTAAGGTTTGAGGCGGTATGTGTTCGGATGTTTCGTGACTTCGGCGAGTTCTTGGGAAGCACACAACGCGTTACTCTATCCATCCGGTCGACCAAGATGTACCACGACCTTAGATCGTGTATTGGTGGGATGGCGAAGAGGGACGTTGCGGGGTTCGTAGCTCGGTGCGTGTTGTCGGCGGTGAAGGTAGAGCACGGAGGCCCGGTGGTTTGTTCTGACGATTTATCGAGATCCCGACACGGAAGTGGGAGGTAATCAACATGGACTTCATCATAGGATTACCTCGCACTCAGAGGAGACATGATTCTATATGGGTTATCGTCGACAGTGTTTAAATCAGCCCACTTTCTTCCGTCGGGGCGACTTTTCTGAGGATTATGCCGACTTTACATCCGAGAGATCGTCGATCGCACGAGTCCCTACCGATCATATCGCAGAGAGCCGGTTTACGGCTAACTTCGGAGGTCCTTCCAGAGGGTTTAGGACGCAGTGAGCCCGTAATCGCATTTCATCCACAGACAGACGGACAGCAGAACGCACTATCCGCACTTCGAGGATATCTGCGAGCCCGTGTTATTGACTTGATGGTAGTTGGGAGGATCATTTGCCTCTAGTTGAGTTCGCGTATAATAATAGCTACCACTCAAAGATTCGGATGGCGCCTTATGAGGCCTTGTATGGGAGGAAGTGCAGATCGCCTATAGGTTGGTTCGATGTGGGCGAGGGCGGCTAGTGGGACGGTTGGTACAAAGCGATGGATAAGGTGAAGCTTATCCGAGGCGGCTATTGATGACTCGAGTCGACAAGTCGTATGCAGATCATCGTCGTCGGCATCCGAGTTCGCGATAGATGATTGGGTTTTCTAAAGGTGTCACCCATGAAGGGTGTGATGAGATTCGGGAAGAAGAAACTTCGGCCAAGTACATCGGGCGTTTGATTGTCCGAGGGTAGGCAAGGTTGCTACGAGTTGGATCTGCCGTCCGATCCGGAGGCGATGCATCCGGTGTTTCACGTATCTATCTTTGAGGAGATGTATCGGATCCATCTGGTACACCCGATTGACGATGTCGGTGTGAGGGTTATCGTATGAGGAGATTCCCATGGCGATAGTCGATCGTCGAGTTAGGCGTCTGCGGACGAAGGGCGTGGCTTCCGTCAAAGTCTTGTGGCGGAACGAGCTCAGGAGGAGATGACGTGGGAAGCCGAGGAGGACATGAGGCGAAGTATCCTCACCTATTCCCACACCTCCGTGTAATTCACTTTCCTACTTGTAAATTTCCATTATCATTTATGCCTAAGTGTTGTTTTGTGGCGTGTGTGGCATTTGCTAGCTGTTTAAGCTTCGATAATCGTTTTGAGAAGGAACATTCAGGACGAATGTTTCTAAGGAGGGGAGAATGTTATACCCCGTATTTCCAGAGTCTGTACGTAAGGGAATACGTACACAAAGTTTGGCTTTAAAGTTAGCCTTGGACGTTGCCACAGCTTTCGTAGGGAAAATTCCGGCTATGCCATTTCTAATTTTTGCGGATTTTTTCGAGAGACGAAACATTTTGGACCAACGGGAGGTTAACACTTGGCACCCTCCCATTGGTGGACTTGAAGCGTCCATGGACGAAATTGGAGAGCCAAGGCACGTTTTTTGTGCCTTGTGCACAAGTCAAGGGTTGGTAGGATATTTGTGTTTAGTTAATCCTCACCCTACACTTGCCTTGCACTTGTCTTCATCTTGGCCATTGGTTGGCCAAGGCTTGAGCTATAAATACCCCCTTAGAGATGAAGAGTTATTCATCCACAAAGTTATCTTCCAAGTCTAAAAATCCTCTCCTCTCCCTTAAGTTTTTCGTCCAACACCTCTTCCCTCCCCTTGTGTAGTGTGGCCGAGAGCCTACCCCCCTAGCCTAGCCGAAATCTACCCCCCCTCCCTTGGTAGAAAAGTTACCTTCTTGTATCGTTATAATGCCCAAAATACCCTAGCCCAAATACCTTAGTACTTAGTAGAAGTTGTGAGGAACTTCTAAGGTTCTGGAGCATACAACTTAGGAGCAAAACCTTGCTCAGTGCGACTTTTCTAGGATATTATTGGGCTTACCGAGGTAACTAATCCTAACCCTCTTTTGAATTAGAGAATACTTCTTGTTGTAGTATTAGAATAAGTATTAGATACTTAGAAGAATATCACAGAATAGAATTGAACTGTTATCACGGTAGAAGGGTTTAAAGAAGAATAATTGAATCAGACTCACATAGATCGTTTTCACAATGAGACTTACATAGCTCAGGGTAGGGTTGTCTGCCCGACTTTCCGTAGAATTATGAACCCCTGTTTAGAATGACCTCGAGTAGTCTTTGATAGATATCTGTGACTATTATAGTGACTCTCTGCGCAACATATTCACTTGGCGGTGGTTTTATTTGAGAAGGTATGTGATTCTTCCTAAAGCATGATATTTTACAATATATAGTACGGTAGACGTATTGTGTTAATCGAATAATAACTACGGCAATGTCTTTGACTTAAGCCTGAAGAATACTTGCGGCAATGCCTCACGGCTGTAGCCTGAATAATAAAGAACTTGAAACATTTCAACGGAATACTGAATCATTTTTTTAACAGTAGATAAATATTTGGATTTTTTAAAACAAAAGCTTAAGAGTTATACCAGCTTTATGGGAAGTTAGGTATAACAACTTAAGAATATAAAAAGGAACTGTTTACTTGTTTGTTTATAAAAGCCTTGTATTGATTTCTGTTAAGTGTAGTAAGATTGTTTGATAAGTAGACATGTTATGATGCTACGTGTTAGTGTCTTGAAATCTTTGTGTAAGGGTCGTTCTTGCTGGCTTACGTTGCTAACCGGTAAGTCCATTGTCTCGTTATTGTATCACCTACCCTTGATTGTTATACGAAGGGCTTGCCCTCTGACGCGGTCTATACGGCTATGCGGTCTGTGAGACTATGCGAGCAGCGGTATGCTCGTGATTGATCATTCCGGGCGTTTAGCTGACGCGGGGACTCCTATGCGGTCCGTTGAGACTATGCGGTTTTTGAGGCTATGCGAGTGCGGGAGCCTAGGCGGATGCCGGGGTTGGCTGCCCCGATGCGAGAAATATCTCACGCGGTGCGTGGGACTATGCGAGTGCGAAGTCCGGACTAGGCACGCAGAATGATACTATGGGCGATTGGCCTTGCCCGATCATTCGCGCCTAGAATAGACACTGCTACGCTTTTCCTATTCTTGTTGTTGTTTGTGATGTGGCACTATGTGCAATTGAACTGATTGTATTTGTGAAAAGGTTTTAAATACTTTGATTTCATTTTAAAGTACTTTATAGTTTCACATACTTGGTACTGTTATCGACCTCCTTGGCCGCGTTCATGCCGCGGTAAGGGCGGCAGTGCTAGATCCGCATCCTTAGGATCTCTACGTTGGTGTCGGAGCTCCATCTCTTCCGAGGCTCTACTTTTGGTATGATCTCCTGTTGTAGATAGTTTTGTATGATCGGGGTATGGCGGGCCTGTCCCGCCATAGTTGTATATTTCCTTAAGTGCGTAGTCATGTTTATGCGATTGTCGGATGTAACTGTTAAACCATGATTTTATATATATATGCCGAAAGGCGATGTTTTCTCACATAAACTGTGTTTTATTTTTTAAACTGTTTCATGTCTTGCTTTATATTTCCGCTGATTACTCTGATGTATGACTACTTGGGTGCCCCGGTAAGGCACCAGTCACGGGCCCCGGAACGGGTCGTGACACAAACATTATCTCTGGTAAAGGCTTGGGCCTGTGCCCTGGTAACCCTCGGTGTCTCACTAGTAGTTCCCTCCGCTGCCTTGCCCTTCTGGGCCGCGGTTGCCTTGCGTGGAGGCATAACTGATACATACAAAGTTTACGTCAGAGGAAATTCAACCTATAACACGGCTCTATTGCACGATCTTAGAGTGAAAGAAATGGAAACCAATCCTAAATATCCTGTAGCCTCCTGATTATAGATGTGGTGCACAACACACCGATAATCAAGACTCTACTAGATACGGCCTGTAGACCCCTTCCGAGGATAACCTGGCTCTGATACCACTTTTGTCACGACCCGACCTCGGATCCGTGACTGGTGCCTTACCCCGGGCACCCTTGTGATACAACATCAGAGAAAACCAGCGGAAATAAACTCTCAAACAAGAACCATATAAGATCAAAATAGGCTAGCCCAAAAATGGCTACCTTTCCGTAACATAAATAAAACAGAACTGAACAGTTACATCCTTAATTCCCCAATTTATAACCAGACTACAGGCCTCTAAGAGTTTGTAACAACCATGACGGGACAGGGCCCCGTCATACCCCTGAATGTATACAAAACCTACAATGTCAGGGAGAACCGTACCGAAAATCAAGTCAAGCCTCCGGAGTAATGGAGCTTCTGACACCTGAGCAAAGATCCTAAGAATGAGGATCCACCACCTGCTTACCCTTACCTGCGGCATGAACGCAGCCCCCGAGGAAGGGGGTCAGTACACAACATACCAAGTATGTAAAACTGGAAAATACTGTAGTAATATCATAAGTCAAAAATAAGCTGGAATCATAGATAGAAATCAATTTCCTTGCACTGTGCCTTACTAACAATGATAGTAACAAGTATAAATCTTATAGCATAAAAATAGGAGGCTCACGATCAAAACAGGGTACCTCGCCCGTAGTATCGTTAAGCAATCCTACTCCTGGGACTATTTCACCCGCATGGGTCCTGTGGACCCGCATGAGGTCATCCGCCTCGTCATGGGACTATTTCACCCGCATGGGACTATTTCACCCGCATGGATCCTGTGGATCCGCATGAGTACCATCTCCGTACTCGCATGGGACTATTTCACCCGCATGGATCCTGTGGTCCGGATCCGCATGAGTGCAAGCGCCGCACTCGCATCATGGGTAGCAAATCCATGGCATAAATAATAACCCGGGGTTTACCCCGTAACAATATAAGTATATAACATAGCTCATCCGGCTATCATACATAACATAAGCACTACCGGCCTATCATATCATACATAAGCACTACCGACCTATCATATCACAACATAAGCACTACCGGCCTATCATAACATAAGCACTACCAGCTTATCATAACATAAGCAAGTTAAGAAATCCCCTAACTTCTTATTAACATTATTAATATATCCTCTCATTTTAGTATCCTAAGGCACTAACATGTCTTTTAATAGAAAATCCGGGAATTCAACCCAAGTACCATGTACTTCTAACTTTTTAAGAAATAACTCTTTTTATACAAAAATTCCAAGATACTAGCCACCATAGTATCAAGTTACGATTTCCTTTCAAAACAAGTCACATGTCCTTTTAGAAATATAATAGGCTTCTAAATCAAGTGACTTTATTTCCTTTAAAACCTTAGACAACCAATGCCTAAAAATCAATTCACCTTTCTTAGTTTCAAATCCTTTACCCGTACTTGTTCTAATTAGAGTAAACCTTTCTTTGTGAACTTTTCAAAAACTAATATAACCAACTTCCCATAAAGTCATTATATTAGCGCTATTTCTTTGTCAAATACATTCTCCCAAAATCCAAGGGACTTATACTTTTTAAAATGAAACAAGTACCAATATACTTTAAAACAAATGAAGGATATCAAATCTTGTACGTCTACCGTACTACATAGGTACAACTACTCATGCTCAAGAGATAGGAAAGTTCCACATACCTCTTCGGTTAATCCACTTGCTAAGTCCGAAATACCGCACGTAATATGTCAACCTATAATGACCATAATACGTTTATTAACCCCTAATTTCAATGTAGAAATTCCAAATTCAAGTTACCAATTCCTAAGGAAAATTGGGCAGCATTTCCTTTGTTTCTACTCACTTTGCCACCTTTTCAAAGGCCGATTTTCAACACTCAAACGCCACATTAAGGCCCAACATCCAAACCAACACAAAGGGGATTACACACCTAATCTTGGGTGTGTAAAATTCTGCACCATAAGTTATAATAATACACTTAACAATTCTAAAGTAGTTGGTAGGCTACAACATGCTCATAATATCTCTTTAGCCAAATCCTTCATACCCAAACCACATTTCTTGCATGCTGATGACTCTAATAGCATTATTTACTACCACAATTTCTTTCTTCTTAACATGCAACACTAAAAACTAATAATAAAGGAAGAATCATTACCTTAGAGCTTTAGCCAAATTTATCCAACAACTTGCTAGCTTCTATTCCAAGAACACCACCACAACAACCTTCACAAGCTAGCCACAAGCTTCCTTCTTGCCTTTTACTTTTCAGATTTTTCCTAAGGCTAGAATATCTCTTGGAGTTTTAGAGAGAAGGAGGAGCTTGAAATAATTAAGAGAGAAGGAGGAGCTTTGTCTAAGAGAGAGATGAAAGATGACCAAGTCTTTAAGACTTGGTCAATATAATGCATGCAAAATCAGATGGGGGGGGGGGGGAGACACTTGTCACCCTCACATGCCCTTTTTAAAAGAAAAGATTAGATTTTCCTAAGTTTTTCCGCCAGATTTCCCGCCTCGGCGCGCGCCTGCGATCGGCGCGCGGCTGCAACTCTGCGGACTCGGAACTTTAGCGCGGCCGATTCTGGCGCGCGACGCGATCCCGCCTTGGCGCGTGCCGAGGCCCACCGAGTTTTTACGATTTCGAGTCCTAACTCCTTTCGCACGGCCCCATACGCACGGCCCGAACCACGGGGTATAACACGAATTCAAGATTAGGTTGACCGAAACTGTTAAGGGCAACTTCGTTCCAATCGAAGCTAACCTCTCTATTAACCCAATCATCTTCAAAACATGTTATGACACCTGACCCCCTTCGTTCAGCTTACATTTTAAGAGGTCTCTCTATAGCTCGTACTCCATAGTCTGAGACTATGAGTCATAGAGACTCTTCAGATGTTCCATCATCTCGTTAGGGCCCATATTTTCATGATGTCTTTGTAACACTTGAGTCATAGAAGATAACATGACACATTGTGCCGCAATAGCATCATCAAGATATTTCTGATAGATTGCCTTGTCAAACAGGGCGTACGTTTCAGAATCTTCAGCAGAGACTGTAGGGAGTGTTATATCTAATACATACTCAATATTTTCTAATCGCAACACCAAACACAATTTTTTTAACCAGTCAGGAAAATTGGCTCCATTCAGCTTGTTCGTTTCAACCAACATTTTAAGTGACTGATTCGACATTGTAACTGAAGAAAAGATAGACCTGAAATTAACATTCTAACATAATTTCTATTGAACACGTTCATTAACTAACTAACATGGTCTTTTGTTTAATTAGCTCTCACTATTTTAACATACTCTTTTACCCCATGAAAGAATACAGACTCATATCAAATACGATCATAATGGGCCAAGATCCAGACTCATGTTGTCTTCGTATTTGCTGAGGCTGATAACTTCAACAACATGATACGGCAGTCTCTAAACCAATTATAACCAATTTGAAACTCTTGGTTGACCGAATATTCTAAATAATATGATCTGCGTTCCTCGGCTGTCCGACACTGGGCGCCAAGATAGCCTAGCAAGTCAACCCCGTTATGCGATTGCAATTATGTATCTAAGTGGGCTTTGCCTTCATCGAGCAAACACTGGGGTGTAAATACTCATGAAGATTTATCACCTACTACAACATTTATATGCATCTATAAAAGGGTATGAGTCCTTGTAGACTTGGAGAAAATGTTGGGGCATAAATACTCATCTCGCCGAAAAGGATTTTGCACCACAATCAATTATAACGGACGACGCGTTCATTTTAAATGAGACTTGTATTAAATTTTGGAGAACATTTTAATTCAGGGTTATATTCAAGATCAACTACTACATATTTCAAACATTACTCAAAGTATTTAAAACATGTATTTGGGCACCGCCAACCCAAACATGATTGCAAACTCTAAACTAATTTTGGGCGCCGCCTACCCATGTATGAATTGCAGACTCTAGACTAGTTTTGGGCGCCGCCTACCCAAGCATGATTTGTGGACTCTAAAACTTGGTAAAGTAAATGACAATCATTTAGCACGTAAATGGTATACCAACATACTGTGTAATAACAATCATGGATTAAATTTCGAAAATTGAGATTTTAAATTTTTGGACGTCAGGCGCCGCGACACTCCACCATGGAGCCGCGACGCTCCTCCAAGGAGCCGCAACGCTGAACAAGCAGAAACTTTTGGTTTCTGTTTCTGTGAATTAGGGTCGCGGCGCTTCAGTTCCAGTAAGCTCCGAATTTTAAACGAAGGTTTTAATCACGACCTCGGATAATTACCGTGACCGGTGTTGTGGTGCTACGACATGGAGATGCGACGCCACTGTGAAACCCTAGCCGGCACCTATAATAGGGTCGTGGCACCGACATCCTTTTCAGAGCGGTTTCCGTGCTAATTTTCTAAAAATCGTCCAACCCCTAAATCTAATTTAGGGTTTAGATTACGGGTCCTTTACTACCACCCACCATTATCAATAATGCATATGTCGACCATCATCCATTCCTACACGTTATTCGCTGTGCACTATGTTCGCAATGAACCGGTTTCTGCACAAGGCTCAGTTCGTGCTAAAACAGAATGACTTCCTCGATTTAGCGTAATTGATAATTTAGGGTGATTACAAAGGTTAATCGTTCAGTCAAAGTATGCCAGATTTCAAGTAGCCTTGTTTTAATTCAGATTAAAATTAATTTTACGTTTAATCCACATTATTATGTCTTTCAATTGTTACGTAACCATTGAACCAGTCTGAACTCTGATACCACTGGGTTTTGTTGGGTCTAAAACACACAAGTAAGGCACGATAGAAGTTTAAAATTTTGTTAATTTACTTGCCCCAACAAAGTCGTCTGGTATGATTACGTTACAATTGAAACCTGTAAAGATATGAAATATAAACTTACAGTTGATATTTTTTGAATCTCTACTAAAGGGAGCGCATGCAATTGTCCTTACGACTGCAAGCCTTCGCTACGGTATATTCCTCTGTCAGAAAAGCCAGTAAATCTTAGTAGAGGTTTGAGAGAATTTTAATAGCTGAACTCTGAGTTCAGAAAGTAAGAATTAAGTGTAAATTCTGTCTTAATTTTGTGTTAATTCGGTAACCTGAATTATGATGTTAAGTGCTGAATATATAAGGGAGATTAGGATACATATCAGACTGAGATTATGCTTAAAAACTTTATCCAAATCCGAGTTGGGTGGGCCATCGTCGTACCAGTACGCGGCTCACTGACCTCTGGCATACTGCCCCTTTATTTTAAAGTTTCAGCACGTTTTGATTTTAATTAAATCCAAAATCTAATTTTGACTTAATTAAATAATTTCCATCAAATGAAAATTATCCCATAATTTATTTTGGTTAAAATATCTCGATTTCTAAATCGAATATTTTATACTCTCTCAATATACCCTTAGACCGAAAAGATAATCGACTTAGTGTGACCCTTTAGGAATTCACACATGGAAACTTAATCAAATTAATGTTCACACAAAACTCCTAGATTGTGCCATATGATGAAATCAATATGTGAAGTACGTTTACAAGACTCTTAGTAAACACAACCTCTATGTGAGATGATAAATTCCTTTCATTCGCAACACACTCGATCAAGCTTAGGATTTGCCAAGTGTCTATCCAAATGGCTTGATCACTTTATCTCATCTATATTAGTCGATAACTAGATCATATCTCAAATATGTCTCTTGCATTGGCCAATGACTTGGTCAACCTAATATCACTAAGAAGTTGAGTGTTCTCTTGAATATCTAATCGAGGAATGAATCATATTATTGGCTCAACTACCACCTTAGTCTGTATTACAATGTACCCAATTCAAGCCACGTCTTATCCTATAAGGAATTTAAGCTTAGGACAGGATCAAAGTACATCACTCTACAAACCAGGTGCGTATTGACCTCAAGTCAAAAGACCTCTATCTCCCACATGCTGATAATACTCTAGACATGTATAACAAATAGTTTATCAGCAGGGCATGCACATGTGTCCATCACTAGCAATCATTACTAGTAGTAAGTGAGACATACTATATTCTCTAAGAATGTGATGCAGACCACATGTCGACTTATAATATATCATTGATATCTCATTCTCAATGATCATCAGTCGAGGCTACTTTAAGAACTATGTTATATCATTACTGTCTCACCCTATCAATGACAACGTAAGATCAAGGGATGCACATTAGTGAATGATATAAACAATCAAATAATAATTCAGTAATTGTAAATGCCATAAATATATTAATTTCATTAATAATATGAATGTGTTCAAGTACATGTGACCCTAAAATGATTGTCTATAGGACATATATACTTTGACTGAATACACTACAACCAAATGTGATGAACAGATGCAGGGAAAGTCAAGGATCTATCTAAATGCCAATTAATCAAATAGGGAAAACGTTTAAGTAATTCTGGAATATTTTCAGGAAATTATTCGAATAATATTTAATTTGAACGGCCGACAACCCATTTAAATTAATAGGCACAATTAAGATCTTGTGTTGGATAAGGAGGATAAAGTGTTGGGTCATTTAAAAATGAATTAGGGCTAATGGGTTGAGTTGTGAATAGATTTGTGTAAAAGATATAGGATGATATTTTGGTTAGTTGAGATATTTGTTGTTAGTTAGTTGAGATATTTGTTATAGTTAGTTGGAACTAACTAATTGTAATTAGACATGTGATAGAATGTATAGATGATTCTAGATTGGGGGAATGTACATGTATAAATACATAGTATATGTACAAACTTGAATAATAAGAAATCATTCTTTCCTTCTATGTCCATCTCTCACTTTCTTTTCTCTCACACGATCACCCACATTTATCTTCTTCTTTTCTCTCATTCTTCTTCCTCTGCCTTCACGCTAGTCGAGAACTGTCCACATTTGTTAGCTACGATCTACAGCAAGTGTTCCTCAATGGAACAGTAAATTCTTCATGGTATCAGAGCTGCGGTGTGATTGTTGAAGATCGAGGGAGTTTCTCAATATGCAAGAAGAAATTCAAGGGATTTGAACAATCTATTAAAGAATTAGAGATGATCGAGAGAGTCTAATTCACATGCAAGAAGAAATTCAAAGATCTAAGGTGTTTTGGTAAATCTTGACATTCCTGCAATAGTAGATCTTTTAAAATCAGATTCAAATCTTTAATTGAAATCTATAGTAATGGAGAACACTGGTGAGGGAGCATCAACTAGTATAACTATAGATCACAATCATCCACTACACTTGTTTCCTTCAGATGCACCGGGATCTCTGTCGGTAGGTGTTATATTGACATGTATGGATAACTATACCTTATGGAGTAGAGCAATGAGATTGGCTTTGCTAGGTAAAAATAAAATAGAATTTGTTGATGGAATTGTGAAGATGGAGGATTTTCAAGGTGACTTGATTGGGCTATGGGATAGGTGTAATGTCATTGTAGTCTCATGGCTCATGGCAAATGTGAATAAAAGTCTGTTGAGTGGAATGTTGTTCAATTATAATTCTCACATAATCTGGGAAGAATTGAAAGAAAGGTTCGATAAAGTCAATAGCTCTAGAGATTTTCAATTGCATAAGGAGATATTCACTATGAAACAAGGAAATTAGTCTGTCTCAGTGTATTATTCTAGGTTGAAGGATCTTTGGGATGAATATGACTCCATTGTCCCACCTCCTTCATGTTGTCCAAAGGCAGTAGAGTTTGCAAGACATTTACAGTATCAGAAGATGTTGCAATTATTAATGGGACTAGCCAAGTAAGGAGTCAAATAATAATGATGCAGCAGGTTCTAAGTTTAAATCAGGTTTATGCACTGATTAATCAAGAAGAGAGCCAAAGAATTGTTGCAGGGAGTAGCAGAATGTTACAGGATACATCAGAGACAGTTGCATTCTTCACATCCAGGAATGGAAATGGTAAAGGGGGAAATTCAAGAGGAAAGCAGAAGAAGTCTTTCAATCCCAATGCTTACTGTGATTTATGTCACATAAAAAGCCATTTCAAGCTTGATTGCTTCAAGTTAATGAAATGCGATTATTGCCACAAAACTGGCCATGTACAAGATGACTGTTATAGGCTTATTATTACACCCTGTAATATCAGGGCTACTAATCGAGAACATAATTAAGGAAGCTGAAGAGGCCTAAGGCTGGTCTCTTTCCTCTCGTACCATGCCTGTTGAAAGTTCCTTGCCTTTTCAAAACGGACGATGAGATCAGTCGCAGGCCAATGAACATATCTAAATCGACATCAAATTAAAGATTTGAATTTTGGAAAGAAAGACTTATTACATTTTCTTAAGGAAATTTTCGGGAAAAAATGTGACGACGGAAAAATTATTAACTGGAGTTTAATAATTCTAATTTGATTTGTATGATTAGTATGATTAGTAATGAATTGAGAAGTATCAGAATTAATAATATGAGGCCCGCTGAAAATTTCACAATTTTGCGGGGCCCTTCAATTTTAAGATATTTTGGACAAATATCTAGATATTTATTAAAAAGGAAATTTTGGCCAATAGGAGGGTGATATGTGTCTCTCATCCACTTGTCCACTTGTGTTGAAAGTGGAAAAATATCTATATAGAGAAAGAGATGAAAGACTTAGCCATTTTTCACATTTTCATCTTCCAAACTTTTCTCTTCTCTCTCCCTTAGCTCTAAATTTAGAAAATTCCCAGAACAAGAAGTGATTATTATCCAAGATTAAGAACCTTAATCAAGTCTTAAACCAAGTTAACTCTCCAAGAACCAAAAACCTTGGGTTGGCCGAAAATGGTGATGGAAACCCTAGCTTGTTCATCGACTTTTTGGAGGTAAAACGTGAAGGTAAGTTGGTTATAAGGTTGTATTGGATGCATGGAAGTGATTGGAACTTGAAGAGTAGGAGCTAAGACTAACCTAATGACCGACTTTTACGCGGACTATTTTGGATGACTTTGAGGTAAGATTTCTTCATCCTCTTGATGTAATTAGATATTACATGTTGTAGTAATGTATATATGATATTGTGCTAAAATTAATGAAGATTAAAAAATGTTTGAACCATTTTAGTGTTGGGCCGAGAATGGGCAGTTTTGGTCCCTTTGGATTTCGTTGGTTATTTTTGTTGTTATCTTCACCTATTACATGATAAAATGGAGTAATATGGTTGTTGATAAGTTGATATGTCATATATAGAGGTGTTGGAACTTGAATTTAAATAAAATGGATTAAGGAAAGAGTTATCGTATTGTAGTTGTTGGCCGTGGAATCTATAAAACTGTTGGATATTATCGTGCAGTTTTTATAGATTGTTTTGTGGCGTTATTAACCTGGAATTTCAGTGGAAATTATGTATGTTTAATGTGGTAAATTCCTAATAAAATTCCTAAGAGATTAAGGGTATAAAAAGTGTTAAAAGACTTCACATTTTACCCTTGTTGTTGTCGGATTTGGACTAATTTTGTAGACTGTTTTACATGGATTAAGGGGCTGAATTTTACACGTCAAGTAGGCGTGTAATCCCCTTTGATTAACTGTTGGTTGTGCCCTTAATTGTGGCTTGTTTGTTGTTGAATTTGGGCCTTGGAAAAGGTGGAAAAGTACGTATAAACGTGGGAAGTGATGCCCAAATTTTCATAGAATAAGAGGACTTTTACTTAGTATTAACCTACTCTAGTAACCTTGAAGTTGATAGAAATGTTATTGTATTTATAGGTTGAAGTACCTAATCGGGACGTATTCTACCTGTCGTGTTGGTTAGTCGTCAATGAGGTATGTGAACCTCTTCCCTCTCTATTTTGGCATGTTCTCCGTGTGAACCATAACTGTGGTATTGTTTCAATAGTTATTCTACTCTTAGAAGTTAAGAAGTATTCTTGTTATTGATTCTATGCTAAAGGCATGTCTAAATTATTCCTAAGTCCTTACCAAGTCTTATGGGAGATGTTGGTAAGAGTTTTTAGTAAAAATTGGGTCGAGTTGATTTTGCTAGTTACAGCACTAATGAGAAAATGTATCGAACAAGCCATTGCATCGTTAATGAAAAAGTAATCGACAATCTATTATATTGAAATGAGTAGAATTTTCCATCTGCATAGAAGCTAAGATATAACCAGTTCGTTTTACACTTTCTAGGTTCACAACTGATTAGATAAGATCATTATTAATACATAACCTACTAATGGCTCATAAAATGGATTAATTTGCCAATTTGGATCAGTTATCACCATGCAAATGTTTCCATAATGTTAGCCAGATGAGCGAGACGAATTAGATTATCGAGTTGGTACAAACGACGAGTGGATCCTATACTTGACTTGGTCTTTATAAACTGAGTGAATCCTAATCCTTAGTGATATTTTCCCTTGATAGTACTTTGGGTTTTATAAAAGGAAAGTTGTTTACCTATTCGTTTGATAATGCCTTGAGTTTTTCTAATAAGATAGTTCATTTTAATTGTGCTAATGAGAGTCAAAGATGATTTAAATTGTACATAGTTTCTTGTGATAGCTATAGTGTACAGTCCTTTATATTCACACCGAGTCCCAGAATGAGCCAGAACATGTCGTACCTTATTTGACTTATAGCACATTACACCGAGTCCCAGAATGGGCCGGAACATGTCGTACCTTATTTGACTTATAGCACATTACACTGAGTCCCAGAATGGGCCGGGACATGTCGTACCTTGCACTTATAGCTGAACTGAACTGAACCTTGAACCATGTGCAAGATCGCTGGTTTTATCTCAAAATTATTGGCTTCCACAGCTGAAAGCCTGATGCAAGTCTACACCCCTGTAATAGTTGGCAATACATAGTCCCTTAAGCTCCTCTCTACAGGATGCGGGACTTGTACCATGACAGGCGGTAACTCATCATTCACCTCGTTGTTGTTTCGCTGATTTTCCATTGCTAAAGAATCAGCCAGTCTTTTATCCTTCTTGTTCTGTCTGCACAATCTTTCAATTTCAGGGTTCAAAGGGACATGAGTGTCTGATCCTCTCCTACTTCGCATAAACAAGTTTCCTGAAATCGATAAAAAACAATACAACAAATCAAGGCAGATGTGTTCTAACATAAAGACCAAATTAGAAATAAGACTAGATAATTCGATATTGATAATACGCCAGTCCCCGACAACTGCGCCAAAAACTTGTTGCGATATTTCTGTATGCTTACGCAAGTGTACGTATCGCTAAAGTAATAAAGATCTGTAAGACCGAGTTATCGTCCACAGAGACTGGTTTGTCAAGTACCGAATATCTAATCTATGGTATCTATTTGGTTAACGTTATTTTGTTTGGATTTTTAACTAAGAATTACAAGTAAAGTAAAGTGCAAAAATTAAACTAATGATGATAATACTTCGCCGTTAAGACAGTTATGATGGGGATTAGGGTTTCCAATCTCCTCAACTATCCACTCTTTCACTTGTTAATGGAGGCTAATGACTATTCTTCTTATTAAGTTAGCAGGTTAACGAACATGTTCTATATTCCGGTTAGGACATATAAAACTCAACCTTGTGCATAAACCATCTATATTCCTATGATAGATTTTACCACACAGGAGGATTAAGAACAATAACCTTAAACACTACACAAGTATCGGCGTACTTTCGTCCGCGATTTTTGTCTAAACAACTACAACATATTCAAATCTCCCTTTTCAGATCTCGATTTGAAATTATATAAGTTATGACAATTAATGGCCATTCAATTATCAAACAACCAATACAATATTGAATAGATCTTAATATAGCTGAAGAAGAAATCACTAACAATGCATTAACTGTATGAAAAGAGTTTCAAGCGATTCAATGGAAACCCCTAATAAATAAATTAGCTCCTAGACATTGTCATGCTAAGAACTAATTTAATATCCAACATAAACTGAAATAAAACAAATGGAAGAAAAAGAACTTGAACAAAAGTAGTCTCTAATCTTGCTCTGTAACCTCATTTCTAGCCTACAAAGTATGATATGAAATATGAAAGGGTTTCAGGGTTTTATATCTGAGCAAAAGCTCGTTTTGGACCCTTTTACCCTTATTAAATTAGGCCAAATTTCAGCAAAAGTATGCGTGGCGCCGCGGCCCTAAATGGCCAAGAAAAACTGCTTGCTCACTGGAATTCCTGCGTCGCGGTGCTCACGATGGTCATTTCTGGCTTTCAGCTACTGGAATATTTATGCCTCGGCTCTAATTCCTTCGGTCGCGGCTCATCAGCGTCGCGGATCTTCATGCCTTGCGCCGCTGCCCTTGAGGCTGTTTCGTCCAGATTTCTTCCATTCTTCCCGAGACTCCTTTGGTTTGATTTCTTGGCCCTTTTATTATGCAATTCCATCCTCAAAAGTAGTATTTTCCCCTTTATGACCGCTGTGACTCAAAAGAAAGAAAAATAAACCTAATATTATACTAAACGCTAAAGATAAGAGTAAAATACTAACTAAAAATGACTCAAAAGTGTATATAAAATAGAATCAACAACTAATTATAATATATTTACACTACTAATTATATTAATGTAGAGGTAATTATGGGATTGCCCCATAATTACTCTAACGGTCCCCCGCAGTCTTAGCGGGAGGTTCTCGAATGTTAAGATTGTCCATGAAATCATCAAGGAGTACGCGTGGAAGACCTTTTGTGAAGATGTCAGCAATCAGATAACGGGACGACACATGAAGAACACAGACTTGACCACGAGAAACTTTTTCTCGGACAAATATGATATTCATTTCAATATGTTTTGTGCGCTGATGCTGAACAAAATTTCCAGATAAGTAGGTCGCACTTACATTATCACAATATACCACTGTCACTTTGTCAATTGTACAATGTAACTCCAGCAGTAGATTTTAGAGCCAACATGATTCAGTAACTACGTTGGCTACCTTGCGGTATTCCGCCTCAGCACTCGACCGAGAAAGTGTTGATTGACGTTTGGATGACCATAAAATGAGGTTGTCACTCAAGAACACACAATAACCGAAAGTGGAACGACGTGTGTCCAGGCAACCACCCTAATCTGCATCTGTGTAGGCAGAGAGACGCGAGATGGAGGACTTATACAGATGAAGTCTGAAATGTAGAGTTGTCACGACCCGAACCTGGGCCCGTGACTGGTGCCTTACCCCGGGCACCCTAGTGATACAACATCAGAGTAATCAGCGGAACATAAACACATACATTAAACAAATGAAGTACAAAACGATGTCGAGAAAACTTGCCTTTCGGCATATATATAAATAACAACTTCTTACAAATGAGCAGTTTAATCCTTTTTACAAACCACGCTTACAAGATTACTACAGGACTTAAGAAATGATATGACAACAATGGCGGGGCGGGGCCCGCCATACCACGAATGTAAATACCTACAACGACAGGGACTATACCAAGATAAGCCTCGAGAAACGGAGCTTTCCCAACCAATGACTGTGACCCTAAGAGCGAGGATCAACGGCGGTGTACCTTTACTGCGGCATGAACGGCCCCGAAGGAGGTCGATAACAGTGCAGAGTATGTGAAACAAAATCGTAAATGAAATCATAGTAGTCTATATAAAGCGGAGACATGTATGATAACCAAACTACGATTCACAACAAATAAGCGATCATATCAAGTCGTGGACTCACGCCGAAGTCATCACTCGATATAACAATGGGTCTCACGCCCACAACATCAATCATGCCCGGAATACCTTCCTCACCGCTGGCGATCAATGATAGAAAAGCACCAAGGAATACATATGAACAACGGGTCCCACTGTGTCAATTAAAAAAGATGCGGGGTAAATGCGAAGGCATAGCCGACTACTAACACCAGCGGTACTAACAAGGTCATAAAATGTATCATGATATCTGTCTACCGTCACATGATCAAAGCCGGTCGCTCTCCGCAATATCAAATGTGCGCGTCTAGCCCCGAACTCCGCGACTCGCATAGGCGATCTTATAGGCGCGTGAGGTATAACCCGCATCGAGGTAGCTACTCCCGGCATCGCCCCGGACTCGCGATCCGCATGGCCACGTAGACCGCATGACCATAAAGGCCGCACTAACTCGAACTCTCGTAGCTCGCATAGGCCCCGAGGACCCGCGTGAGGTATTCTCGAATCATGGTCCTGCATCACCGAGTCTACCCGCGTGGAGGCGGCTTAACCCCTGGAAACACGGTGAGTGGTATAATACCAACATAACAGTTTATCGTTTAAACAACATAAGCACAATCAAGGGAAAACCCCTTTACACCAACGTCACAGAATACTAACACACGTAGCATCCTAATATGATTACTTATCAAAGCATCACGAAGGTATTACAAGGCTATCACAAACCAACACAATCAAGTTATACACACAAGGTACTTTCTACTATATGTCAACATGTTCGGGTTTCTATCCCCAAAGTACTTCATACATTAACCTTTTTTAAAAGATACGTTACTTTCACAAAAGTCACACAATACCCGTAGTATATGAAAATAGAGTGATTATCTTTTGAAGTGAATCAAAACACTTATCTTTGTAAAATCAAGTAACAACATTATTATCCAAACGTCCAAGTTTGCCTAATTTCAAATGTTCACGTTTCTTATTTTAGAAAGGTTTCGTAGTTCATAGTCTTATTCATTTAAGAATACAATTCTCATTTAAAATATCTGAGAAACATAAGTCTTATATGTGAGTAGGATATTCTTGTTTATAGCAATCTTATTACAGCAGCCATGATCTAGGAAACATCATTTTGTCTCATCTTAGCTTACATGCGGATGGAAGTTTCTCGATTTTAATAATACTAAATCTGTCAAAACATTTCCTTTTATTAACGCTGCAGTGGTTTGTCGATACACATTCTGATTTCCGAAATCAGTAAAACATTCTTAAGCCGTTATTACCTAACTTCCCATAAAGCTAGTATAACTCTTAAGTTTTCAAAAACCAAGTATTACTTCTTCTTTCGAAATGATTCAAAAATCTTTTGAAATACTTCAAGTTCTTTATTAACACATAACAAGCCAGTTATAGTTCAGATCAGTTACCTTTTAAAAACCACAAGTATTTTCTTACCAACATAAAGCTGTTATAACCAACTTCCCATAAAGCCGTTATAACACTTTATGTTTTAGACCAATCAAATACATTTAGCACATGTACGTCTACCGTACTACATAGTTCACACATATCATGCTAGAAGAGATAGGAAGAGGTTCACATACCTCGCGACGAGTATCGACTAATAGCAAAACGCTCCAAGTACTTCCAACCGTCGGCTACTTCATAAGCCAAGTAGATCGCGCCACACGTAGTACTTCAACCTATAAGGCCACAAGGCGCTTATTAACATTTAGATCCCTTCGTAGAACATTCTACAGAAAATTCAAGCCTCCCTCCACACACAGCGTAAATCTCCTCTCTATCGGGGCGGCTATCAAGCCAACCGGGGTTCATACATCTAACCGGACGTGCACAATTCTACCTCACAGAAAAGCTACACAAGTCTCATGTCTGATCTATGTAAATACTGATTCGATTACTCTTCTTTCGAAAAGGTTTCTTATTATTCAGGCTTAAGTCAAAAGACATTGCCGATAACAACGTTCAGTTCTATATATAGTATACTTCAACTATATAGTCTAACAACATGTAATTTCCAATTACAATAGAGGGACAAGATATTTACCTCGATAAGCCCATAATTATCCGAGTTTAAATGTCGATCCTGAGCAAGGTTTAGCTCTACTCAGTGCGCTCAGGCCGCTCCAAACAACCCTTAGAAGTTCTAACCAACTTCTACTTAATACTCCAACTAACTATGGAGAATTTCCTTAGGGTTTCGGTTTTGTATGAAGGAAGTATAATAGTATTTACGGGCTTTTAGTATAAGTATAACCTTAGAATACTACAAGGTATCTGGCTAAGGTAATTGGGCATTATAACAATACTTTTGAGAGTATTTCTACCAAGAGGGGGTATTATACGAAAACAACTAGGCTAGGGGTACCCAGCTAGCACCCTGAGAGGGGTGTCTACCCCTCGGCCTACCCCACTAGGGGGGGGACTCTCGGCCAAGGGGGGGAGAGAGGGGCTCTCGGCCAAGACACTACTCTAAGGGGGAAGGAAGAAGCTTTCAAGACTTAGGCAATTTGTGGATGAATTAGTCTTCAAAGGGGTGGGTATTTATAGGTCAAGTGAAGGCCAACCAATGGCCAAGATCTAGCCAAGTGCACCTTATCCATCTACCACCAAAATATCCTACCAACCCCTTGACCAACCAATGGCCATTCGGCCAACCTCCCTTTACCGCCCAAGGTGTTCCAATGAGAGGGTGACAAGTGTCGCCCTCTTGTTGGTCCAAAATGTTTCGTCTCTCGGAAAAATCCGCAAAAATTAAAAATGACATAGCCGGAAATTCCCCTACGAAAGCTGTGAAAACGTTTCGTCGAAAAACGACTCTAACCGGGTGTTGTGAACAAAATTAATTTCGGCCAAGCCTAATTCTCAAGTTCAAATTTTCTACGTACGTCCTTACGTACATACTCGGGAAATACGGGGTATAACATTCTCCCCTCCTTAGAAACATTCGTCCCGAATGTTCCTTCTAAGTCTCAAAACAAACGTGCGCCAGTATAGTCTTCACTACCATACTTACGAAACAATCACGCCACGCGGCGCGACCATGCGCGCAAAATACTTATATCCAAGTCCACGAGGAAACACCTCTAACATCATAAAGCATACCACTTTTGTCACTTTGCCGCGAGGTTCTAGTGTCACTCCGGCGACCCAACAAATGGTACCGGACTACATGCGATCCCTGAGGCTGTCGTACACTCGAACTCTTACCACATTTCTGATACTGCTTCAGTTTCCAAAACTCGGGGTTACTATCTCTAACGTGGTCATCATTAACTGGGAACACTGCGGATGGATCTCGATACTTTCCGATCATAACAATACGAAGATCGACATACTGCCTCCTAAGTCGGACGGCAAAAGCTAACATATAGGCAACCTGGCCTATTCTTCACATGGACTCAAAGGCCCAAAGTAACTCGGGCTAAGTTCCCTCTGTATTCCAAAACTCGTCACACCCACCCCGGGGTGGTACTTTCAAGAAGACCGTCGGCTGAACTCTGGCGTCGTCGCGATTATCCGCACGATTTCTCCGAGCTGCGGAACCTCTTCTAGACAAGCTTTACTCTATCCACGATCTGCTGGAACAAGCTGAACCAACTATCTCGAATCTTGCCAACGTCCGAACCAATCAACCGTGACTTACACTTCCGCCCTACAAGGCGTCACAAGGCGATATCCGAACCGAAATGGTATCTATAAAACACTTCCCAACGGAGATAACAATTCTCGCAACTATCCTCAAATCAAACACCGGCGAGGCGAATGTGATTCGAGACTCACTCGAGTTCTTAACCTTGGTAAAACTTCCGAAACAAAAACAGTGCACTGGCTCCACATGCGCCATAAGGTGAAGGTAGGCACCGTGCGACCTTACAACTTTTACGATATATCATCTCGCATAACCTGCCGAGTAAGCGGTCTTTGCTAGAAGACAAGGCGGTGACCTCGCCGGCCCGACTCTTGGTCGAATCGTCCACGAATTAAATGCGTTGGTTAACTAAACTCGGGCTAACACCCTCGTAACCCCAACCCAAAGCGGGACCACCACAACCGACCCACGCAAACTGCCGCGGGTTGACCCGCAACGTGGCCTCAACCCGACCCGGCAACGCGCATCATACTAGCTCCCCGAACCGGAACAATCTCACTAATCACGTTACGAAAACCTAGCGGTCTTCTTAGCTCAACTACCCTCTTTCATTCCACACTACTCAGGGACTAATCCCACCAACATAACTCACGTGCACTATGCACTCCTATAAGGGTCAAACATAAACAATACATCTCTTACTCGAGATGGCCTTACCTCTAAGGTCTCTACGTATAAAACTCTAAGGCTCACACCTTCTCTATCCCCCAAAATCTTACTCGGTTAACCCACCATGATTTCTAATCACAACTAACACACTGCTATCAGAACATAGCACTTAAGGTATACTCACCTTAACACACATACAGATCTCTAGAGGGTTAAGGATATATCTATATCTACTGCTTCACTCCCCTTAGTCGTTCTAATCAAACCTGCCCCGTAGGGCGCATAGCTAAGGAAGATGACAAACTACCCACCGATCCTGAAGGCTAAGTCCTTCCGCAAGGACACTCTTTCGACATCAGACCACGGCGGTCGGTACAACAAGTACCAACTAAAAGACGACATTCCCGAGATGGCGCTGCCACGCTGTGAACATCGAGAAAAGCGAATCGGATGGTGGAACGCCCGTGTATTTGTGAGCGGAAGCTCGGAGCTCGACCAACTCTGCGTACCTCGAACGTCACGAACCACGCGGAGGACCTTTACGCGCTGGTGGATGTGCATAATCTAATCTCGGTGAGGCGTCTGCCTCAAAAGTTACTAAAGGACCTTCTTGCTCGGCCTCTTCGTCGCCCGTTAACCCGTCGATCTCTATGTTTTTCGGCCTGCTGCGCATAAGCCCGTACACAGGCCATGCTCAAGCCCAACTGAAGAATTACTCTGGCACAACCCTCTCTTAGATAGTCATCAAGACTCGCGGTACATCGGTATACTCTCTGGTAGTCAAATCCATAGTTAGTAACAGGGTCGCCTCCTTGAAATCTATATTCTCTGTTCCCGGTCGTGGAACTGAAGGTTCAAATATCATGGCGCGATGAGGCTCGCCGCCGTGCTAAACTCTTTGAAGTGGTGACGTCGCAGAACTCCCCGAATGAAGCACCACCCAAGGTGGTAATTGGGCCTGTGCCCACGTAACCCTCTGTACTCTACTCGCAGCTCCCTCGGCTGCCTTGCCCTCCTGGGCCCGGGTTGCCCTACGCGGAGGCATAACGGTAAGGGAAAGAAATACGTTAGAGGGTTCAACTTACAACACAGCTCTAAGGCACGATCTCAGAGTGAGAAGAAATAGAAACCAATCCTAAATATCCTATAGCCTCCTGATTATTGGTGTGGTGCACGCGATAATCAAGACTCTACTGGATACGGTCTGTAGACACTTTCCGAGGATTAACTGCTCTGATACCACTTTTGTCACGACCCGAACCTGGGCCCGTGACTGGTGCCTTACCCCGGGCACCCTAGTGATACAACATCAGAGTAATCAGCGGAACATAAACACATACATGAAACAAATGAAGTACCAAGCGATGTCGAGGAAAACTTGCCTTTGGCATATATATAAATAACAACTCTTACAAATGAACAGTTTAATCCTTTTTACAAACCACGCTTACAGCGATTACTACGGACCTAAGAAATGATATGACAACAATGGCGGGACGGGGCCGCCATACCACGAATGTAAATACCTACAACGGCGAGGACTATACGAAGATAAGCCTCGGAGAAGCGGAGCTTTCCCAAACGAAATTGTGACCCTAGAGCGAGGATCAACGGCGGTGTACCTTTACTGCGGCATGAACGCGGCCGGAAGAGGTCGATCTAACAGTGCAGAGTATGTGAAATGAAAATATGTAAATGAAATCATAGTAGTCTATATAAAGCGGGAGACATGTATGATAACCAAACTACGATTCCTGACAAATAGCGATCATATCAAGTCGGGACTCACGCCCTCGAAGTCATCACTCGATATAACAATGGGTCTCACGCCCACAACATCAATCATGCGCGAGAATACCTTCCTCATCGGCGATCAATGATAGAAAAGCACCAAGGAATATATATGAACAACAGGTCCCACCTGTGTCCAATTAAAACAGTACGGGGTAAGTACGAAGGCATAGCCGACTACTAACACCCACAGTACCAACAAGGTCATAAACTGTGTCATGATATCTGTCTAGACCGTCACATGATCAAAGCTGTTCGCTCTCCCGCAATATCAAATGTGCGCGTCTAGCCTCGAACTCCCCGACTCCGCATAGGCCGATCATAGGCCCGCATGAGGTATAACCCGCGTCGGTAGCTACTCCCGGCGTAAATCGCGGACTCGCGATCCGCATGGCCACATGCACGCATGACCATAAAGGCCGCTAACACCTGGAACTCTCGTAGCTCGCGTAGGCCCCGGGACCCGCATGAGGTATTCTCGAATCATGGTCCTGCATCGCCGAGTCTACCCGCGTCGGAGGCGGCTTAACCCGGAAACACGGTGAGTGGTATAATACCAACATAACGGTTTATCGTTTAAACAACATAAGCACAATCGAGAAAACCCTTTACACCAACGTCACGGAATACTAACACACGTAGCGTCCTAATATGATTACTTATCAAAGCATCACGAAGGTATTACAAGGCTATCACAAACCAACACAATCAAGTTATACACACAAGGTACTTTCTACTATATGTCAACATGTTGGGTTTCTATCCCCAAAGTACTTCATACATTAACCTTTTTTAAAAGATACGTTACTTTCACAAAAGTCACACAATACGTAGTATATGAAAATAGAGTGATTATCTTTTGAAGTGAATCAAAACACTTATCTTTGTAAAATCAAGTAACAACATTATTATCCAAACGCCCAGTTTGCCTAATTTCAAATGTTCACGTTTCTTATTTTAGAAAGGTTTAAGTAGTTCATAGTCTTATTCATTTAAGAATACAATTCTCATTTAAAATATCCGAGAAACATAAGTCTTATATGTGAGTAGGATATTCTTGTTTATAGCAATCTTATTACAATGACCATGATCTAGGAAACATCATTTTGTCTCATCTTAGCTTATGCGGATGGAAGTTTCTCACGATTTTAATAATACTAAATCACAAAACATTTCCTTTTATTAACGCCGATGGTTTGTCGATACACATTCGATTTCAAATCGAGAAAACATTCTTAAGCGTTATTACCTAACTTCCCATAAAGCTAGTATAACTCTTAAGTTTTCAAAAACCAAATATTACTTCTTCTTTGAAATGATTCAAAAATCTTTTGAAATACTTCAAGTTCTTTATTAACACATAACAAGCGAT
This sequence comes from Przewalskia tangutica, assembly GCA_029844215.1. Classification (NCBI taxonomy): domain Eukaryota; kingdom Viridiplantae; phylum Streptophyta; class Magnoliopsida; order Solanales; family Solanaceae; genus Przewalskia; species Przewalskia tangutica. The sequence continues at coordinate 54,801,353 of CM056736.1, forward strand.
TATAGTTCGGATCGATTACCTTTTAAAAACCACAAGTATTTTCTTACCAACATAAAGTCATTATAACCAACTTCCCATAAAGCCGTTATAACACTTTATGTTTTAGACCAATCAAATACATTTAGCACGTATGCGTCTACCGTACTACATAGTTCACACATATCATGCTAGAAGAGATAGGAAGAGGTTCACATACCTCGCGGCGAGTATCGACTAATAGCAAAACGCTCAAGTACTTCCAACCGTCGGCTACTTCATAAGCCAAGTAGATCGCGCCACACGTAGTACTTCAACCTATAAGGCCACAAGGCGCTTATTAACATTTAGATCCGCCGTAGAACATTCTACGAAAATTCTAAGCCTCCCCACACATGGCAGCGTAAATCTCCTCTCTATCGGTAGGCTATCAAGCCAACCGGGGGCTTCATACATCTAACCGGACATGCACAATTCTACCTCAGAAAAGCTACACAAGTCTCATGTAATACGGTCCTATGTAAATCTGATTCGATTACTCTTCTTGAAAAGGTTTCTTATTATTCAGCTTAAGTCAAAAGACATTGCGATAACAACGTTCAGTTCTATATATAGTATACTTCAACTATATAGTCTAACAACATGTAATTTCCAATTACAATAGAGGACAAGATATTTACCTCGATAAGCCCATAATTATCCGAGTTTAAATGTCGATCTGAGCAAGGTTTAGCTCTACTCCGTGCGCTCCGATCCGCTCCAAACAACCCTTAGAAGTTCTAACCAACTTCTACTTAATACTCCACTAACTATGGAGAATTTCCTTAGGGTTTCGGTTTTGTGACTGAAGGGAAGTATAATAGTATTTCTGGGCTTTTCGTATAAGTATAACCTTAGAATACTACAAGGTATACGGCTAAGGTAATTGGGCATTATAACAATACTTTTGAGAGTATTTCTACCAAGAGGGGGGGTATTATACGAAAACAACTAGGCTAGGGGGGGTACCCCACGGCTAGCACCCAAGGAGGGGGTGTCTACCTGGCCTACTGCCACTGGGGACTCTCGACGAAGGGGAGAGAGGGGCTCTCGGCCAAGACACTACTCTAAGGGGGAAGGAAGAAGCTTTCAAGACTTAGGCAATTTGTGGATGAATTAGTCTTCAAAGGGGTGGGTATTTATAGGTCAAGTGAAGGCCAACCAATGGCCAAGATCTAGCCAAGTGCACCTTATCCATCTACCACCAAAATATCCTACCATCCCCTTGACCAACCAATGGCCATTCGGCCAACCTCCCTTCACCGCCCAAGGTGTTCCAATGAGAGGGTGACAAGTGTCGCCCTCTTGTTGGTCCAAAATGTTTCGTCTCTCGGAAAAATCCGCAAAAATTAAAAATGACATAGCCGGAAATTCCCCTACGAAAGCTGTGAAAACGTTTCGTCGAAAAACGACTCTAACCGGGTGTTTTGAACAAAATTAATTTCGGCCAAGCCTAATTCTCAAGTTCAAATTTTCTACGTACGTCCTTACGTACATACTTGGGAAATACGGGGTATAACAAGAGTACCCTGAATATACCGCAGAATCCTTTTGAGAGCCCCCATATGTTCTTTCTTCGGATCATGCATGTGTAAACAAACTTGTTGAACCACATAAAATATCTGGTCTTGTAAAAGTTAGATATTGCAAGGCCTATACTAGCCTATAGTAATGAGTAGGATTTCTGTACGGAGTCCTGACATCCCTACTCAATTTCGCTTTTGTGTCAACTGGAGTATGTGAGGGTTTGCAGGATGACATCCCTCATTTGTCAATTATTTCTTCGGCATATTTCTTTTGATTGAAGAACAGACCACCTGCATAATTAGTGACAATAATGCCAAGAAAATAACTCAGTGGACCCAAGTCCTTCATTGCAGATTCTGATGCAAAAAGGGACATAATGGATTGGTGAAGTGAAATGGATAATGGTGTGAGAATAATATCATCGACATACAAAATGATATATGTCATGTCAACACATTTCCGATAAATCAACAATGGCTAATCAGACTTACTGTGAGAGAATTCCAAATTTGAAACAAATCCTGAAACCTGTTATACCATGCCAGAGGTGCTTGTTTTAAACCATATAAGGATTTCTTCAAGAGGCAACCATGATCTGGAAATGTATAATCTTGGAAACTCAACGGCTAATATATGTATAATGTCTCCTGCAAGTTTCCATGTAAGAATGTATTTTTAATATCTAACTGTTGAATGATCCAAGATTTGGAAAGAGCCAATATGAGAACAGTCCGGATAGATTCTAGCTTAACCACCGGACTGAATGTTTCACCACAATCTATCCCAATCTGTTGAGACATGTCATCACCAACAAGACGAGCTTTGTATCTCACAAAAGAACCATAAGAATTCTTCTTTATAATAAAAAACCCACATAGACCAAATGACCTTCACATTATACGGACGTGGTACTAATTCTCACGTCTTATATGTAATAAGAGAATTAAATTCGTCTAATATGGCAGCTGTAATATCCCATTTTAACAAGAGTCGAAACGGAATACGACATATGCGTGATTCTTGAATTGAATCACTATTTTAAAGGAGTCACCACCTAATTATTATAGTGAACTATGACACTTTATCATAGCATAAAATGCTACAAATAATCTCTATTTAAGGGTCTGCAAAACTTATGAGATTCTAGGCAAGAGTTCTTTATTATCCTAAAGGGAAGGGGTTAAGCATTCTTTAAGATCCGCTAACTTGTGGTTATCCGATCAAACTTAGGTTGGTATTATTGTGCTAACATGTATTCTACAATTCTAAAGGTATTCTACAATTATTAAACTAACTAAGAGATATTTAAACTAGGAATGCAAATATTTAAATAAGATATACATTTAACAAGATTGTAACGAAAGCAAAAATCATATAAAGAAGGAGTGAAGAGAACTTAGCGGTATTTCGCTTTTATTTTGTTTTTCTTTCTGTGCATGCTTTAACTTTGAGATGCGTCTCCGGGTACCTGTAAAAAACACTTAGTAAAAGAGTTAGTAAATAATAAATAAAGCATCACATAAATACAATGTATATATATATATATATATATATATATATGTGTGTGTGTGTGTGTGTGTGTATAAAGGATTTTTTTTATAGTGTGGGCTCAGCTAATGTTATGCTATGAGTACTGAGATATGAGAAGCCAGTATCGCCTCGGCTGCGGTCGACTCGCCTTGCCGGTGAACGACACTATACATTCTCGTCTTTATATTGTTCTTTTAACTTTAATCCTTGCCCACATATTCCGTCTCACTTACCATGGAGGCCTCCAAATAGATGGATAAATCCTTCATCGGCCAAAGTGGAGTATCTTGTTCAAATCAGTAAATAACCAGAACCGAAGGGACGTGGCCACAATTTCAATTTCATTGGCCTAAGCGTAGCATCATGTTCTAGTCATAGAAATCGATCAAGTTTAGTAATCTGTTCTTGTAACAGAAATCGCAGCAGTAGTTGTTCTAAAAATCCGGCAGTACGCGAGTTAAAATATGGCCAGAAAACAACTTCTATTTAGTTCAAGATGCAGCAGCTGTGTGACTCAAAACATAGCAGCAGCTGGCTCAAATTTGGCCGAGAAAACATCGCAACAATTTGGCCTCAAATCTGCCTAAAGTGCAGCAGTAGTTTGGCCAAAACAACAGTGATTTCAATCCAAAATATCATCTCTGAGCTGCAGCAGTTCAATAAAAATGCATCAGTAATTACTGGATGTATGTTTATTTCATTTAAGTGTAGCAAGTTGTTCCCCAACAGTAGAGCAATAGCAGATAAGTAGCCAAGGAAGAAGTAGCAACTCGAAAAATACAAAAAATCAGTATAATATATGTTCACTTGAAACTGCAGCAATAGAATATAACACAGGACAGGAACAACCAGTGGAAGTAAAGTCGGCATTATAGGGAAGTTTCTTGAGCATGACAATGGTTTAAACCGCAAGCATGTCGGCCATTGCCTTCCTTCTAGTTCTCAACAGAGTAGCACTATTTCAAGTTCACCAGCAGCTCAAAGACACTCGACATTTCCCCCAAAGTCATGCAAATAAAGAAGGAGGGTAAAGAATGAGTATCCAACAACCAAAGTTTATCGAGGTATGATACTTATAACATTTTGTAACATGTATCAATAGTGACACAAATCTGGAACATATATCACATATTCAATCAATTTTAGATATAAAATAGACATGCTCACATGGACACATCCATTAATAATCCACAAAGGAGGGAGGGTAGGGATCGCATGCTCTCAGTCAAGGCAAATAAAGTTGGATCCTCAAGACTGTTCAGGTTTCACAAAAAAACTATAAGGGTGGGGATTGATCTAAAACCTGCTACATTTTGAGCATTTAATCACAATTTAGGCAGAAAGGACACATATCTAAATCATTTCTAACCCAACATATACTTAACCAAAGATAGACATGCTTTAAAAAAAACAGATCCTTAAATCGAGAAACAAAACATACATTCGCCAAAAGACAATTTAGACAAGTATGTATAAATTATTAGGACACACATGAATCTTATTCCCAAATGGGACCAATTCAAGCTTGCTGGAACCTCCCCCTTTAACCAAATTATATCCTATGCATTTACTATATGACAATCTGGTTCTGAACTTAGCCATGGGATACAGATATAAGCAACAATCTTAACATGGCACATATTAGAAGACTGAAGGCAAAATGTTGACATCAATAACTCCATGAGCAAAGGCATGGCATGGTTAAAATGGATATTAGGGCTAACATGCATGAATCAAGTGTGGAAAGTACATATAGGAGAAGGGCAGAATTATAAAACAAGGATATGCAAATGATTACTCAGCCTAGACTTAACAAATGTCATAAAAATGGATATAAGTGACCTACACAGGCATAACATGCTATCATTTATGGTTCAAAATGAACATACGTGTACTTACGACTACAAGAATGGCAAGACAAGTACATAGACCTATATGATTCATATGCCAAAGCTAATGAAATCTCAAAGGCTATATTAAACCATATATGAAGCCTAGATTAGAAAAATGAACACAAATTAGACATAGAATGAACATAACATAGTCCCTTAACGGTTATACATGCTCTTAAGACTATTCCAACAACACATTGAATCACTTTAACTCAGTTAACAAATCCTAGACCAATATTTTAAGAAATCTATTAACTGAATAGCTTAAAATCTGACTGAAACAAACTACCACCAACATGCTAATCATTTTCAGGCCATTTCAGCAGATTCACATGATCAAATAACCATTAAGCTAGACATTAAGGTAATCAGATAATTTATATATGCATATAACCAATTTTAAACTAACATATCAGGTATTTATATATCTCATCACATACAAACTGTTAACAAACATGTTTATTAAGAACACAATCACATAATACATGTTGTACTAAGTAAATTAAGTGACAAACTGAAAAGGGAATGTGTTTACCTTCTTCGGGTAGCGAACCGAGGCGTGTTTCGACTCATCGATTCCGCTTGGAGATGTTTGTAGTTTATGCGACTGAAAAAAGTGGAAAGTTTAAGAGTTTGTGGCTTTTTTAATTCGAAACTTGAGAATAGAAGAAATATTTTCTTTCTGATTTTGCAACGATTTTTAAAATAGTCAGAATCAGATTTTTTGTTCTCAGTTTTGAAACAAAGAATTCGATTCAAAGTGAGAAATGTGAATTTTGTTCTTGGCCTTTTTAGGAACCCAATTTTTTTTAACACAACCCAAATGAGTTGTATTTATAGCCCCAAAATTGAGGCTTCAACCACTAGAATTTTGAATTTCGAATTTCAACCGCAATAAAAAAAGAAAATGACGATTTTCTTAGCTATTAGAGCTGTTTGGGTAGATGCCTGGTTATTTCCTTTGGATTCGATCTTTTATCCAACGGATTGTGAGGCATTCCCGCTTTTGCAGACCTGGGATTGATTGAACAAGACTCTGAAACCAAAGGGATGAAAGGATGGGTTTCTTGGGACATAGATGCATGTTTTAGGGGTGTGCGGCGATGTCAGGCGATGAGAAATCTGATGGTTTGAAGGTGTTGTCAATGACGGACCGATGGGTTTTGGTTCTGGTGAAAGATTTTGGTTTGGTTCTCATTTGGTTGAGGGGACGATCTGGTTGAATAAGGGCATTTGGTTCTAATGGAGTTAGGAAAGGGGTTGCATTGGGTCGATTAGTAAAAGGGTATTGGGCCTGTCTAGTTTTCAGTTAGGCTGGAAGAAAAATGGGTTGGGGATTTCATTGGGAGATTTAATTAGCCCAATTAATGGTATTAATTGGTAATTAATCTTGTTCCTTTAATCCCTTCAATTAATAAAATTATTCTTCTTTGTCCTAACCAATCCAAAAGTGCACACACACATAAATTATGATGCAAGCGATTTAACATATGCATTTAGTTTAAGTAAAATATAATATTCATATAAAAATGATTCATTTGGTAATTGGTGAAAAATATTAAGAGAAAATCAATCACCAATGTCGAAATATTTAAAATTATTATTATTATTTTGAGAATTTTCAGGACTCAGAAGCATAGTAAAGTTAATTGAAGATAAAAGGACGACCTGGATGAAATGTTCACAGGTGAACAAATAGTCGGTAAAGATGGAACAAAATTGGGTGTCAACAGCTTGTCCCTCTTTGATTGAAGACGATGAAAGAGTTTTCAGACAAAGACGCTGACTTATAGCCAATTTTGTCCATATTGTCAAAGATTAGGAAATGCATGGGCGAATGAAGTTATCAAAAATCAATAAGAATTTCTGATGCCAGAAAATTGAAAGCACAACTGATGCCGATTCAAAATTTGTCCCAGTGTTGGATTATGATGACACTGGGTTATGGTGATGCTAAATTCAAGACACGATTAATGCGGATTTAAAATTTTGTCCCAGTGTCGAATTATGATGACATTAGGTTGCTGTGAAGCTAGAAAAATAAATGCAGAGCGGAAGCAGATTCAAAATTTGTCCCAGTGTCGAATTATGATGACACTAGGTTGTTGTGATGCCAAAACTAAAGACGGACTGACGCCGATTCAAATCTTTTTGTCCAGCGTTGAATTATGATGACACTAGGCCATTGGTGTTGTGGGATACTGGAGAAGAGCGGATCGACATTCGAGGTACCAATTGTTCCGGTTCGCCGTAAGAGATAGTTTCACGTTGTACTCCCGCTCCTGTAAATTAAGGCTCATGCAGGCTAAGATTTAAAAAAAATTAGTGCATAACTGTTGAGACAAAAATGATAAAGCATGTATATGTAAGAAATGCAATTCTGCGGGTAGAGATGTTGTCCCTGTGTGATATGTTAGATGTTGCAAATGTCGAGATGTCATCCTCGTACAGACGTGCTACAACTGCTCTTGTAAATTGAGGAACATGTAGGCTAAAGCTTAAGAAAAGTTAGTACATAATTGTTAAGACGATAAAATATGATAAAGCATGAATATAAGAAATGTGATCCTGTGAGTAAGAATATCATCTTGCGTAGACATCATGTGCTGAAGCCATTGCATTGGCATAATGAAATAATATCATTTCTGGACGTAATTCAGATAGCGTCATTTCCGGACGTACTGCAGATATTTGTCATTTCCAGACGTAATGCATATGACGTCGTTTCTGGACGTTATCATCTTGTATGGACGAAATGTAAATGAACGTCTTGTATAGACGTTGTCATCTTGTATGGACGGATGTAAATGACATCTTGTATGAACGTTGGCGTCTTGTATGGAAGGAATGCAAATGACGTCTTGTATGGACGTTGTCGTCTTATATGAACGAAATGCAAATGCCGCCTTGTATGGACGTTATCGTCTTGTATGGACGAAATACAAATGACGTCTTGTATGGGCATTACCGTCTTGTATGGACGGAAATGCAAATGACGTCTTGTATGGATATTGTCGTCTTGTATAGACGAAATGCAAATGACGCCTTGTATGGGCATTACCGTCTTGTATGGACGGAATGCAAATAACGTCTTGTGTGGACGTTAAATATGATAATGATGTCATTGTATTGACGTGATGCGGGTGGCGTCATTGTGTTGACGATTTATGGTGTCATTGTGTTGACAATTTTGAGGGTGTCATTGTGTTGACGATTTTGATGGTGTCATTGTGTTGACAATTTTGAGGGTGTGACCGAAGCGGATATAGGCCGCCTATGTATCCTAGTAAGGAAATCAGGTCATAACATAGTTCGTTTTTAATCCAAGGGAATTAAGAGGTTTTGTTGTCGTTGTGAGACAAAATATAGATGAATTTGTTGCACAGGCGTAATAAAATGACGTCATTATGTAGACGCGGTGTGGATGTCATCGTTGCATAGACGGAATAGAGATGAGACTGTTACATAGGCGTAATAAAATAACATCGTCGAGTAGACGTGATGTCTAGGTCATCATTGCATAGATGAAATATAGATAAGGTCGTTGCACATACGTAATAAAATGACATCGTTGAGTAGATGCGATGTAGAGCTCGTCGTTGCACAGATAAAATATAGATGAGGTCGTTGCAAAGGAGTAATAAAATAACATTGTTGAGTAGACGCAATGTAGATGTCATCGTTGCATAGACTAAATATAGATGCGGCCATTGTATAGGCGCAATAAAATGATCTCGTTGGGTAGACGTATTGTAGATATCGTCATTGCGTAGACGAAATATGGACATTATTGATAAACGTAATAGGAGGATCGTCTTTTTGCGGACGTAATAAGATGAACGTCATTGAAAAGACATAATAATATAATGTCATGGATAGATGTAATAGGACGTCGTTGAATAGACATAATAAGAGAATGTCATTGATAGACGATAAGACAACGTCGTTTAATAGACGTAATAAGATGATTTCGACCCGGTGGGCCAGACTACTATGATGAAATTACATGCGGAATATAGATCGAATAAAATAGTTAGAGTCGTAAAGTGATTGAGAAATGAGAATCAGAGTGTGGCCCTGTGAGCCAAATGACGTCTTGATAAACGTGTGCGATTGTGGGCTTGCGGGCTGAGCTGCTATGTGAAACTTTCTACAAAACCAAAGATAGATGAAATAGTTAGTGCATGGATATATATAGATATGAAAAATGAATGAATGAGGATAAGAATGTGGCCCTGTGAGCCAAAATATAATCCTTGTGCAAACATAATGTCGTTGTACAATGTAGGTCAATTTTGCGTAGCCGCCTAATAGGAGCGTGATCCCTTTGGACTGAATTGCGATGCAGAAATTCTTCGGAATTACACATCAGTGTTGCGGTTTTGATGCTTCTGTTAACCTAAAAATATGCACTCAAAGAAAACTTGTGAGTTTAGAAATCGCCTGAGGTTGAAATGACATCATTGTCTGGACGTTATGCGTTTGTGAACTGCATGGGTTGAAATAATGTTTATGTGTGGACGTTATTCTGGAATTTGAATTTTGATTGTTGTTGTCTTTTCCGCTTCTGCTAATATGAAAAACTTGCGCTCAAAGAAAAATTGTTAGTTTGGGGGGGGGGCGGTTGATTCGTATTGACTTTGTAGCTTTGACCCTTTATATTTTTGCACCCGGCCTGTTTGGACCTGTAACCTCTGTCTGGTTTCCTATCTTTGCAAGAAGGTTTATTTATTTATTGAAAAAATGCTTATGAAGAGTTCTTGTCGGATTTTCAAGATCAACGTTTCTGTGTTTATTGGCGTCTTTTTGCGGCGAAACCTCAAAAAAATTCCCAGTTTCAAATATGCGAATTTTGTCATATCCAAAGCAAGGGAGAAAAAGTTTTTTAATGGTGTGACCGAAGCCGATATAGGCCGCTACGTATCCCGCCGAGAGAATCAGGTCATAACGTAGTTCGTTGCAAACATAAGGCAATTGTGATATTTTCTAAAAAATGGGACCGAAGCCGAAGTGGCCTCCTACGTATCCCGCCAAGGGAATCATGTCATAACGTAGTTCCGATATACAGCAAAAGGAGGAAAATTATTTACAACCTGAATGTGAACCTGGACTCGACTGAATCGCATTATTTTATTAAAACTAAAATATTTTTGCCAAGATTTTCGGAGGACCAGGACAGGGATACAAGTCCGATTGTTTAAAATGTCTTCTTGCTCTGCATCTCAGATGATCGGGTCTTTGATTTTGTGAAGTGGAGATGTTCTTCCAGTCAACGCGAATCAACCTTTGGGGAAATAAGCTAGGCAAAAAATAATATTTCTAAAAAATGAAGCAAACCAATAATTACATGGGTAATTATTGTTTTGAATAATATGTACAGAATTGCAAGCGACAAACAATAATAAGTAAATTTCATGCAAATCAAGCTCGCACTCTAATATGCTTGGGCTCTCTTTTATGTTAGAGGGGGGACCTAAACGCCATATGTGAGACTGTGATAGATTGATCCAAGTTGTTAACTGCAATGCTTGGTTGGAAATGACGACCAAATGACGATGCATTTTCCAATTTTGGCATGTCCAGATTAAGCTTGGATCTGTCTATCATTATCACACTACACATAATATGCTGATTGGTCATTGGGTTGTGAAACCTGTCGACCAGTTTTGGTAGATTTCTTAATTGTGGAGATGATACCAATGACTGACTCACCTAAGGTATTAATGTCTTAAGATGAAGGGTGGTATAGCTCTATCTTAAGTTTGCTAAGATTTGGATTACTAGACGCAAGATTCCCGAGCGGAATACTCGAGCGAGAAGGCTACGCGGCCACCGGATGGTCCGGATTCTCCGCGCAAAACGCCAACTCTCATAAATTTGGGTATTTGAAAGAAATTTGCGGGTGCGCAAAGCACACCTCGCGTGTAGTGTGTGATAGTGTGAATTTTCTGTAAAGGAGGAAATATGAGCGGAATGTCAATTTAAGGAACGCGGTAAAAGAAAGTAGCAATTAAAGCAGTTAAGCATACAAAATTAAAGAAAGAAATTTTAAGGCATATAAAACAAATAAAAGCAAATAAAGCCAAGCAATAAAAAACCTAGGTTTGCTATGGTCAAGAACTTGATTATCCCCAATGGAGTCTCCAGGCTGTAATATTCCATTTTAACCTGAGTCGAAACGGAATACAACATATGCGTGATTCTTGAATTGAATCACTATTTTAAATGAGTCGCCACCAAATTATTATAGTGAACTATGACACTTTGTCATAGCATAAAATACTACAAATGATCTCAATTTAAGGTTCTGTAAAACTTATGAGATTCTAAGCAAGAGTTCTTTATTATCCTAAAGGGAGGGGGTTAGGCATCCTTTAAAATCCGTTAACTTGTGGTTATCCGATCAAACTTAGGTTGGTATTATTGTGCTAACATGTTGTTATACCCCGTATTTCCAGAGTATGTACGTAAGGGAATACGTACAAAAGTTTAGCCTTAAAGAGTAGGCCAAGTTCGAAATTGTGCACAACTCGCTTAAAGAATCGTTTTCCGACGAAAGCGTTTCCACGACTTTCGTAGGGAAAATTCGGCTATGCCATTACTAATTTTGCGGATTTTTCCGAGAGACGAAACATTTTGGACCAACGGGAGGCGACACTTGGCACCCTCTCATTGATGGACTTAGATCGTCCATTGGACGAAAATGGAGAAAGGTTGGGCACGTTTTTGTGCCTTGCACAAAGTCGAGAGTTGGTAGGATATTTGTGTTTAGTTAATCCTCACCCTACACTTGCCTTGCACTTGTCTTCATCTTGGCCATTGGTTGGCCAAGGCTTGAGCTATAAATACCCCCCTTTAGATGAAGAATTCTTCATCCACAAAGTTCTCCTCCAACTCTAAAAATCCTCGCCTCTCCCTTGAGCCATTTCGTCCAAACACCTTTCCCCCCCTCTACCCTAGTAGTTTGGCGAGGCCCCCTAGCCTAGCCAAAACCTACCCCTCCCTTGGTGGAAAAGTTGCCTTCTTGTATTGTTATAATGCCCAAAATACCTAGCCCAAATACCTTAGTACTTAGTAGAAGTTGTGAAGAACTTCTAAGGTTTCCTGGAGCATACAACTTAGGAGCAAAACCTTGCTCAGTAGCGACTTTTCTAGGATATTATTGGGCTTACCGAGGTAACTAATCCTAACCCTCTTTTGAATTAGAGAATACTTCTGTTGTAGTATAAGAATAAGTATAAATACTTAGAAGAATATCACAGAATAGAATTGAACTGTTACCACAGTAGGAGGGTTTAAAAGAAGAATAATCAAATCAGTACTTACCTAGAATTTGTTTTCACGATGAACTTATATAACTCACGGGTAGGAAGTGCTGCCCGACTTTCCGTAGAATTGTGAACCCTCTGTTTAGAATGACCTTGAGTAGTCTTTGATAGATATCTGTGACTATTATAGGTGACTCTCTGCGCGACATATTGACTCGGCGGTGGTTTTATTTGAGAAGGTATGTGATTCTTCCTAAAGCATGATATTTTACAATATATAGTGCGGTGAGCGTACGTGTGTTAACTAAAATATAACTACGACAATGTCTTTGACTTAAGCTGAATAATACTTACGGAATGCCTCACGCTTAAGCACGAATAACACTTACTGCAGCGATGCCTCACTAGCTTTGAATAATAAAAATCTGAAAACATTTCATAAGAATACTGAATCATTTTTAACAGAAGAGAACTAACTGGTTTTTAAAACAGAAGCTTAAGAGTTATACTAGCTTTTTGGGAAGTTAAGTATAACCACTTAAGTGATAAAAGAAACAAGTTTGCCTATGTGTTTATAACAGACTTATGTTGAATTGTGAAAAGAATAATAAGATGGTTTGATAAGTAGACATGATATGATGCTATGTGTGTTAGTATCTTGTAACGTTTGTATAAAAGAGTATTCTTGTTGTGCTTATGTTGTTATGTTAGTGTACCATCACTCACCTCTTGAGATGATACCGGGGGTTAAGCTGCCCTCCGTCTGGGGTAGACTTCGGCGATGCAGGACCATGATTCGAGAATACCTCATGCGGGTCCAGGGGGCCTATGCGGAACTACGAGAGTTCCAGGTTAGTATGCGGGGTTATGCCTCATGCGGTCTATGTGGCCATGCGGACAACGAGTCCAGGACGATGCCGAGGAGTAGCTACCCTCGATGCGGGGTTATACCTCATGCGGGCCCATGTGAGTGGCCTATGCGGACTCGGGAGTCGAGATTAGGCTTGCGAGTGATATCTGGGCGAGTGGCCCTGCTTCGAATCATTCGCAGCCTAGAAATGACCTATTACAGTTTACCTATTGTTGCTCTTGTTTGTGATGTGGCACTATGTGCGGTTCCCTTGATTGCTTCATACATATTTGTAAAACTGGTTTTAAAAAGTGTTATGATTTCATTTAAGTACTTTCTGATTTCACATACTTAGTACTGTTGTCTTGACCTCGCTTGGGGCTGCGTTCATGCCGCAGGTAAGGGCAAGCAGGTGCTAGATCCACATTCTTAGGATCTCTACGTTGGTGTCGGGAGCTCCATCTTCTCCGGAGGATCTACTTTTGGGTATGATCTCCCTGTTGTAGATAGTTTTATCTGATCGAGGGTATGGCGGGGCCTGTCCCGCCATAGTTGTATTTTCCTTAGAGTGCTGTAGTCATGTTATGCGATGTCGGATGTAGCTGCTAAACCTTGTTTATATATATGCGAAAGCGACGTTTGTTCACATAAAGCGTGTCTTATTTTATAAACTGTTTCATGTCTTGTTTATATTTCCGATTACTCGATGTATGACTACTTGGTGCCGGTGAGGCACGATTCACGAGCCGGAATGGGTCGTGACACATGTATTCTCTGATTAATCCTCGGAAAGTGTCTACAGACCGTATCTAGTAAGTCTTGATTATCGGTGTGTTGTGCACCACACAATAATCGAGGCTATAAGATATTTAGGATTGGTTTCCATTCTTCTCATTACGAGATCGTGCTTTAGAGCGTGTTATAGGTTGGACCCTCTAACGTATTCCTTTCTGTGATTATGCCTCCACGTAAGGCAACCGGGCCCCGAAGGGCAAGGCGTAGGAGGCGCTAGCGAGACACCCAGTCACGAGGCTCGGCCCGATCTATACGAGGCACGGCGAGTTCTATGACGCCGCCGGCCCAGAGACCACAGTACCCACCTCGTCCCGCGGCACAGGGCGGAGGAGTTAGGGTACAAGAGATGGCCCGACTTTTGGCTAAAGTTGTGGCCCGTCTGAGAGAGGTGGATCTGGCGATTCAGTTCGGCTCGGCTCGATCGCACCCGTTGTACACCCGAGGCCATATAGTTAGAGGCTGCGAGATATCTAGAGTTGTAGCCCGCGAGTTTTACGGGTCGAGGCGGAGGATGATCCGCGGGAGTTCATCCGTCGGCCGAAGGATCATGAGGTGATCAAGGCCTCGAGACAGTCTGTGACGCCGGTTCGCGTCGGCTGCGTGATACCGCGATCGATTGGTTTGATTCATGGGAGTTATCCGGGAGAGCACGCGTCCCTACTGGGATGAGTTCTCGAGGCTTTCCTCACTCACTTCTTGCCTCCACGGATGAGAGGCGCGGGTGATAGATTTTTACTCGAGGCGAGAGAGGGCGCTGTCGAGTACAATGTCGAGTTTGATTCATTGGCTCGATATGTCCCAGCATTGGTAGCAGATATGGAGGATAGGGTGCACCGCTATGTCACCGGGCTAGACGACTATATGGCCGAGTCATGTGCGGGTGTTTCTCTCCAGCCGGGTATGGACATTACCCGCATGCAGGCTCACGCCCTTGGATGCGAGGAGCGCAGAGGTCGACGAGTGGGCGACGGCGAGAAGAAGGCCGGGGCGGGAGGTCTTACGGTGGTTATCGTGGTGGCGGCCTCGGCGATCTAGGTCGCACCACAGCCAGCTCAGAGCACTCCTGCACCGTCCTCGGTCTGACGGCCCGAGTTTTGGCGGACGGGGCCAGGCTTGGGCGTCGAGTAGCGCAGTGCGGCGATCGGGACCACCCGGTGTGGCGTCGGTAGATCCCATTACGAAGTGTGGTACTACTTTTGGAGCTTATTACGATTGTGGCGGCGAGGTCACTTTGCGGCTTGTCCGGCCGGCGGCGGTGGTAGGGCTCGGCCCGAGTTACATTGCGCTTCATCATCTCCTACGATTACTCGCCGAGGGCGGGGTGCTCATGGGTCACAGGTCGCGGCAGGTCGTGGCTCGAGTCCCGATTCTAGCGGTCCTCGAGCGCATTTATGCTTTGTCCGGTAAGCGAGATCGGGAGGCCTCACCGATGTCGTCACGGTACCTTATCGGTTCGGGTTTGATGTTTATGCCTTGATAGATCGGGTTCTACTGCGTCTATATGTCTCCCTTGTTGCTAGTAGGATAGGATAGAGCCCGAGTCCATAGATCCATTCGAGGTAGCTACGCGATGGGTGATTGATGGTAGCTCGGCGGGTATATAGAGCTTGTCTGTGACCATTTACGATCGTCGGACCACTGGCCGACTTGATAGAGTTGGAGATGATTGACCGGCGTGATTATGGGGATGGATTGGCTAGCTTCTTGCTACGCCAATGTAGGCTGAGAGAAAGTAATGCAGTTCGATTTCACGAGGCCGGTTGTTGAGTGGGAGGAGCACGGTATCGCCGAGGGTAGGTTTATTTCCTACCTCAAGGCTAGGAAGATGGTGCGAAGGGGTATATCTACCATCTCGTTCGGGTGTTTGATCTTGAAGGCTGCGGTACAGATTTTGATCGATTCGATGGTCGTGAAGTTCCCAGGCGTGTTTCGGATGACCTCCGGGTATCCCTCACGAGAGGAGATTGAGTTTTGTATTGACATATTGCGGACACTCGGCCTATTTCCATTCCGCCATACTGAGAATGGCTTTGCCGAGTTGAAAGAGTTGAAGGATCAGCTTAGTGATTTGCTGGAGAAGGGCTTCATCAGGCCTAGTGTTTCTCCCTGGGGAGCGCCGGTATTGTTCGTGAAGAAGAAGGACGGGACGCTACGCATGTGTGTTGATCTGAGTGGTGAACAAGGTGACCATTAAACGAATACCCTTCCCGGGATTGATGATTTGTTCGACCGGTTGCGAGTGCGAGATGTTTCTCAAGATTGATCTGCGATCGGGCTATCATCAGTGCAAGTCGAGAGGTGGATGTCCCTAGGATCGCATTCGGGACGTGCGGGCATTATGAGTTCGAGTCATGTCTTTTGGGTTGACCAATGCTCGTGGTATTCATGGATTTGATGAACCGAGTGTTCAAACCATTTTGGACACGTTTGTGATAGTGTTCATTGATGATATCTTGGTTTATTCTCGCTCGGGCGAGGAGCACGCGGAGCATTTGAAATGTCTTGTGATTCTCAGACCAGTGATTATCGCCAAGTTTTCCAAATGTGAGTTTTGGTTGACTTGATGGCGTTTCTTGGGCATATTATGGGTGATGGCATTCAGTGGATACGGCAAGATCGGCGATCGGGACTTGGTCTAGACCTCTTACTCAAGCGAGAGGTTCGCGATTTTACGGGCCTTGCGAGGATATTATCGGTTCGTAGAAGTTTGCTTCTATCTACGCACCATTGACTAGGTGACTCGGAAAGCGGCCAAGTTTGATGGTGATGCTTGTGGCGGGGTTTCGATTCTTTGAAAGAGGCGGCACCGCCCCGTTCTTACTCTTCGGAGGTCGGATGGTTATGTCGTGTATTGTGATCGTCGGGCATCGGGTTGGGATGTGTGTTGATGCATGGCGGGGTTATAGCATATGCATCGGCGGTGAAGAAACACGAGAGGAACTACCCGCATGATTTGGAGTTAGCGGTAGTGATTCGCTTTGAAGATCTTGAGGCACTATTTGTATGGGGTTCACGTGGATATTTATACAGACCACAAGAGCCTCCGGTATATCTTCACGGAGGAGTGAACTTACGGCGAGGCGGTGGTTAGAGTTGCTTAAGGATTACGATGTTGATATCTGTACCACGGGAAGGCCATGTTGTGGCGGATGCTCTTAGTCGTAGGTCGATGGGAGCCTATCGGATGTGCATCTAGAGAGGAGGACATGGTTCGTGATTTGCATCGATTAGCGAGCCTTGGTGTCCGTTTGATTGATTACGATAGCAATGGGGTTAGAGTTCGTGAGGTTGCGAGTCTTCCATCGTCGAGGAGGTGAAGAGGCAACGATTCGAGGATCGGCTTTGATTCGATATCGTGATCTGACTCTTCGTGAGGCAAAGGTCCTTTTGAGTAGCACGATGGGGTGCTAAGGTTTGAGGCGCATGTGTGTTCCATATGTTTGAGGACTTGGCGAGTTCTTGGGAAGCACACGGTAGCGCGTTACTCTATCCATCGAGGTCGACCAAGATGTACCACGACCTTAGATCGTGTATTGGTGGGATGGCTTGAAGAGGGCGTTGCGAGTTCGTAGCTCGATTGCCGTGTTGTCGGCCGGTGAAGGTAGAGCACCGAGGCACGGTGGTTTATTCTGACGATTGAGATCCCGACACGGAAGTGGGAGGTAATCAACATGGACTTCATCACGGGATTACCTCGCACTCGGAGGAGACATGATTCTATATGGGTTATCGTCGGCGGTGGCGAAATCGCCCACTTTCTTCCGTCGGGCGACTTTTGGTGAGGATTATGCGGACTTTACATCAGAGATCGTCGATGCATGGAGTCCCTACCCGATCATATCGCATGGAGCGGTTCGGCTAACTTCGGAGGTCCTTCGAGGGTTTAGGGGCGGTGAGCACGAATCTGCATTTCATCCACGAGCAGACGGGCGAGCGAGCGCTATCCGGACTCTCGAGGATATCTGCGAGCCCGTGTTATTGACCGATGGTAGTTGGGAGGATCATTTGCCTCTAGTTGAGTTCGCGTATAATAATAGCTACCACTCCGGTATTCGGATGGCGCCTTATGAGGCCTTGTATGGGAGGAAGTGCAGATCGCCTATAGGTTGGTTCGATGTGGGCGAGTGCGGCTAGTGGGACGGATTTGGTACAAGAGCGGTGGATAAGTGAAGCTTATCCGAGGCGGCTATCGACGGCTCGAGTCGGCGAAGTCGTATCACGGATCATCGTCGTCGGCATCTTGAGTTCGAGGTTCATGATTGGGTTTTCCTAAAGGTGTCACCCATGAAGGGTGTGATGAGATTCGGAAGAAGGAAACTCAACCCTAGTACATCGGGCGTTTCAGTTGTCGCGAGGTAGGCAAGGTTGCCTATGAGTTGGATCTGCCGTCCGTCGGAGGCGGTGCATCCGCTTTTTCACGTATCTATCTTTGAGGAGATGTATCGGGATCCATCTAGGGTACACCGATTGGCGATGTCGGTGACCAGGGGTTATCGTATGAGGAGATTCCCATAGCGATAGTCGATCGTCGGAGTTAGGCGTCTGCGGACCAAGGGCGTGGCTTAGTCAAAGTCTTGTGGCGGAACGAGCTCAGGGAGGAGATGACGTGGGAAGCCGAGGAGGACATGAGGCAGAAGTATCCTCACCTATTCCCCACACCTCCAGGTAATTCACTTTCCTACTTGTAAAATTTTCATTATCATTTATGCCTAAGTGTTGTTCTGTGGCCGTGTGTGGCTTTTGCAACTGTTTATGTTGAAGAATCTTATCGTTAACTGTCTTGGGAAGGAACATTCGGGACGAATGTTTCTAAGTGGGGGAGAATGTTATACCCCGTATTTCCAGAGTATGTACGTAAGGGAATACGTACAAAAGTTTAGCCTTAAAGAGTAGGCCAAGTTCGAAATTGTGCACAACTCGCTTAAAGAATCGTTTTCCGACGAAACGTTTCCACAGCTTTCGTAGGGAAAATTCCGGCTATGCCATTACTAATTTTTGCGGATTTTTCCGAGAGACGAAACATTTTGGACCAACGGGAGGGCGACACTTGGCACCCTCCCATTGATGGACTTGAATCGTCCATTGGACGAAAATGGAGAAGGTTGGGCACGTTTTTTGTGCCTTGCACAAAGTCAAGGAGTTGGTAGGATATTTGTGTTTAGTTAATCCTCACCCTACACTTGCCTTGCACTTGTCTTCATCTTGGCCATTGGTTGGCCAAGGCTTGAGCTATAAATACCCCCCTTTAGATGAAGAATTCTTCATCCACAAAGTTCTCTTCCAAGTCTAAAAATCCTCTCCTCTCCCTTGAGCCATTTCGTCCAAACACCTTTCCCCCCCTCTAGCCTAGTAGTTTGGCCGAGGCCCCCCCCCCCTAGCCTAGCCAAAACCTACCCCCCCTCCCTTGGTAGAAAAGTTGTCTTCTTGTATTGTTATAATGCCCAAAATACCCTAGCCCAAATACCTTAGTACTTAGTAGAAGTTGTGAAGAACTTCTAAGGTTTCCTTGGAGCATACAACTTAGGAGCAAAACCTTGCTCAGGCGCGACTTTTTCTAGGATATTATTGGGCTTACCGAGGTAACTAATCCTAACCCTCTTTTGAATTAGAGAATACTTACTGTTGTAGTATAAGAATAAGTATAAATACTTAGAAGAATATCACAGAATAGAATTGAACTGTTACCACAGTAGAAGGGTTTAAAAGAAGAATAATCAAACTGTACTTACAGAATTTGTTTTCACGATGAACTTATATAACTCACCGGGTAGGGAAGTGCTGCCCGACTTTCCGTAGAATTGTGAACCCTCTGTTTAGAATGACCTTCAGAGTAGTCTTTGATAGATATCTGTGACTATTATAGGCTGACTCTCTGCGCGCGACATATTCAACTCGGCAGGTGGTTTTCGCTGAGAAGGTATGTGATTCTTCCTAAAGCATGATATTTTACAATATATAGTACGGTAGACGTACATGTGTTAACTAAAATATAACTACGGCAATGTCTTTGACTTAAGCCTGAATAATACTTACGGCAATGCCTCACGGCTTAAGCCTGAATAACACTTACGGCAATGCCTCACTAAGCTTTGAATAATAAAAATCTGAAAACATTTCATAAGAATACTGAATCATTTTTAACAGAAGAGAACTAACTGGTTTTTAAAACAGAAGCTTAAGAGTTATACTAGCTTTATGGGAAGTTAAGTATAACCACTTAAGTGATAAAAGAAACAAGTTTGCCTATGTGTTTATAACAGACTTATGTTGAATTGTGAAAAGAATAATAAGATGGTTTGATAAGTAGACATGATATGATGCTATGTGTGTTAGTATCTTGTAACGTTTGTATAAAGAAGTATTCTTGTTGTGCTTATGTTGTTATGTTAGTGTACCATCACTCACCTCTTGAGATGATCTGGGGTTAAGCCGCCTCCGTGCGGGGTAGACTCGGTGATGCAGGACCATGATTCGAGAATACCTCAATGCGGGTCCAGGGCCTATGCGGAACTCGAGAGTTCCGAGTTAGTATGCGGGGTTATGCCTCATGCGGTCTATGTGGCCATGCGGACAACGAGTCGGGGCGATGCGAGGAGTAGCTACCCTCGATGCGGGGTTATACCTCATGCGGGCCCGTGTGAGTGGCCTATGCGGACTCGGAGTCGAGATTAGGCTTGCGAGTGATAATACGGGCGAGTGGCCCTGCTTCGAATCATTCGCAGCCTAGAAAAGACCTATTACAGTTTACCTATTGTTGCTCTTGTTTGTGATGTGGCACTATGTGCGGTTCCCTTGATTGCTTCATACATATTTGTAAACTGGTTTTAAAAGTGTTATGATTTCATTTAAGTACTTTACAGTTTCACATACTTAGTACCTGTTGTACTGACCTCCTTCGGGGGGCTGCGTTCATGCCGCAGGTAAGGGCAAGCAGGTGCTAGATCCACATTCTTAGGATCTCTACGTTGGTGTCGGGAGCTCCATCTTCTCCGGAGGCTCTACTTTTGGGTATGATCTCCCTGTTGTAGATAGTTTTGTCTGATCGAGGTATGGCGGGCCACTGTCCCGCCATAGTTGTATTTTCCTTAGAAGTGCTGTAGTCATGTTATGCGATTGTCGGATGTAACTGCTAAACCTTGTTTATATATATGCCGAAAGGCGACGTTTGTTCACATAAACTGTGTCTTATTTTATAAACTGTTTCATGTCTTGTTTTATATTTCCGCTGATTACTCTGATGTATGACTACTTGGGTGCCCCGGTAAGGCACCAGTTACGGGCCCCGGAATGGGTCGTGACACATGTATTCTACAATTCTAAAGGTGTTCTAAAATTATTAAACTAATTAAGAGATATTTAAACCAGGCATACAAATATTTAAATAAGATATGCATTTAACAAGATTGTAACGAAAGCAAAAATCATATAAAGAGGGAGTGAAGAGAACTTAGCAGTATTTCGCTTTTTTTTTTCTGCGCATGCTTTAACTTTGGGATGCGCCTCCGGGTACCTGCAAAAAACACTTAGTAAAAGAGTTAGTAAATAATAAATAAATCATCACATAAATACAATGTGTGTATATATATATATATATATGTGTGTGTGTGTGTGTGTGTGTAAAGGATATATTTTTTTTATAGTGTGGGCTCAGCTAATGTTATGCCATGAGTACTGAGACATGAGAAGTCAATATCGCCTCGGCTGCGGTAGACTCGCCTTGCCGGTGAACGACACTATGCATTCTCGTCTTTATATTGTTTTTTTAACTTTCATCCTTGCCCACATATTCCGTCTCACTTACCATGGAGGCTTCCAAATCGACGGATAAATCATTAATCGACCAAAGTGGAGTATCTTGTTCAAATCAGTAAATAACCAGAACTGAAGGGATGTGGCCATAATTTCAATTTCATTGGCCTAAGCGTAGCATCATGTTCTAGTCATAGAAATCGATCAAGTTTAGTAATTTGTTCTTGTAACAGAAATCGCAGCAGTAGTTGTGTGACTCATAACATAACAACAACTGGCTCAAATTTGGCCAAGAAAACACCACAACAATTTGGCCTCAAATCTGCCTAAAGTACAACAGTAGTTTGGCCAAAACAACAGTGATTTCAATTCAAAATATCATCTCAGAGTTGCAGCAGTTCAGTAAAAATGCATCAGTAATTACTGGATGTATGTTTCTTTTATTCAAGTGTAGCAAGTTGTTCCCCAACAGTAGAGCAGTAGCAGATAAGTAGCCAAGGCAGAAGCATCAGCTCGGCAAATACGACAAATCAGTATAATATGTGTTCACTTGAAACTGCAGTAATAGGAAATAGCACAAGACAGGCACAACCTGTGGAAGTAAAGTCGGCATTATAGGAAAGTTTCTTGAGCATGACAATGGTTTAAATCGCAAGCATGTCGGCCATTGCCTTTCTTCTAGTTCTCAACAAAGTAGCACAATTTCAAGTTCACCAGCAGCTCAAAGACACTCGACATTTACCCCAAAGTCATGCAAAGAAAGAAGGAGGGTAAATAATGAGTATCCAACAACCAAAGTTTATGGAGGTATGATACTTATAACATTTTTTAACATGTATCAACAGTGACACAAATCTGGACCATATATCATATATTCAATAAATTTTAGATATAAAATATACATGGACACATCCATTAATAATCCACAAATAAGGGTAGGGATCACATGATCTCAGTCAAGGCAAAGAAAGAGGGATCCTCAAGACTATCCAGGTTTCACAAACAAACTATAAGGGTGGGGATTGATCTAAAACCTACTACATTTGAGCATTTAATCACAACTTAGGCAGCAAGGACACAGATCTAAACCATTTCTAACCCAACATATATTTAACCAAAGATAGACATGGTTTCAAAAACGGATCCTTAAATCGAGAAACAAAACATACATTCACCAAAAGACAGTTTAGACAAGTTTGTACAAATTATTAGGACACACATGAATCATATTCTCAAATGAGACATATTCAAGCTTGTTGAACCTCCCCCTTTAACCAAATTATATCCTATGCATTTACTATATGACAATCTGGTTCTGAACTTAGCCATGGGATACAGATATAAGCAACAATCTTAATATGTCACATATTAGAAGACTGAAGGCAAAATGCTGACATCAATAACTCCATGAGCAAAGGCATGGCATGATTAAAATGGATATTAGGGATAAAATGCATGAATCAAGTGTGCGAAGTACATATAGGAGAAGGGCAGAATTATAAACAAGGATGTGCAAATGATTACTCAACCTAGACTTAACAAATGTCATAAAAATGGATATTGAGTGACCTACCCAGGAACAACATGCTATCATTTATGATTCAAAATGAACATGCATGTACTTAAGACTACAAGAATGGAAAGACAAGTACATAGACCTATATGATTCCTATGACAAAGCTAATGAAATCTCAAAGGCTATATTAAACCATAAATGAAGCCTAGATTAGAAAAACGGACACAGATTAGACATATAATGAATATAACATAGTCCCTTAAAGGTTAGACATGCTCTTAAGACTATTCCAACAACACATTGAATCACTTTAACTCAGTTAAAAAATCCTAGACCAATCTTTTAAGCAATCTATTAACTGAATAGCTTAAAATTTGACTGAAACAAACTACCACCAACATGCTAATCACTTTTAGGCCATTTCAGCATGTTACACATGATCGAATAACCCTTAAGCTAGACATTAAGGTAATCAGATAATTTATATATGCATAGAACCAATTTTAAACTAACATATCATGTATCTATATATCTCATCACATACAAACAGTTAACAAACATGTTTATTAAGAACACAATCACATAATACATGTTGTACTAAGTAAATTAAGTGACAAACTGAAAAAGTAGCGAACCGAGATGTGTTTCGACTCGTCGATTCCGCTCGGAGATATTTGTAGTTTATGCAATTGAAAAAGTGGCAAGTTTAAGAGTTTGTGGCTTTTCTAATTCGAAACTTGAGAATAGAAGAAAGATTTTCTTTCTGATTTTGCAACGATTTTTAAAATAGTCAGAATCTGATTTTTTGTTCTCGGTTTTGAAACAAAGAATTCGATCCAAAGTGAGAAATGTGAATTTTGTTCTTGGCCTTTTTAGGAACCCATTTTTTTTTTTGAACACAACCCAAAGGGGTTGTATTTATAGCCCCAAAATTGAGGCTTCAACCACTAGAATTTTGAATTTTGAATTCCAACCGCAATAAAAAAAAAGTGACTGTTTTCTTAGCTATTAGAGTCGTTTGGGTAGATTCCTGGTTATTTCCTTTGGATTCGATCTTTTATCCAACGGATTGTGAGGCATTCCTGCTTTTGCAGACCTGGGATTGATTGAACAAGACTCTGAAACCAAAGGTATGAAAGGATGGGTTTCTTGGGACAGAGATGCATGTTTTAGGGGTATGCAGGGTAGGTGCGACGATGTCAGACGATGAGAAATATGATGGTTTGAAGGTGCTGTTGACGACGGACCGATGGGTTTTGGTTTGGTTCACATTTGGTTGAGGGGACGATCTGGTTGAAGAAGGGCATTTGGTTCTAATGGAGTTGGGAAAGGGGGTGGCATTGGGTCGATTAGTAAAAGGGTATTGGGCTTGTCTAGTTTTCGGTTGGGTTGGATGAAAAATGGGTTGGGGATTTCATTGGGAGATTTAATTATCCCAATTAATAGTATTAATTGGTAATTAATCTTGTTCCCTTAATCCCTTTAATTAATAAAATTATGACTCTTTGTCCTAACCAATCCAAAAGTGCACACACACATAAATTATGGTGCAAGCGATTTAACATATGCATTTAGTTTAAGTAAAATATAATATTCATATAAAAATGATTTATTTGGTAATTGATGAAAATATTAAGAGAAAATCAATCACCAATGCCGATATCGAAATATTTAAAATTATTATTATTATTTTGAGAATTTTCAGGACTCAGAAGCATAGTAAAATTAATTGAAGATAAAAGAACGACCTAAATGAAATGTTCACAGGTGAACAAATAGTCGGTAAAGATGGGACAAAATTGGGTGTCAACAGCAGCTTTCCAATTCGGGTCGAATAAGGCAGCATGAGATTTTTTGGTAGAGGTGATGATTGAACTGAGGAGAGTAGGTTAAAATGACATTTGGGCCAAAAAATCTCGTGCATGGCACGGGTTTCAATGATCCGGGGCTGCTCCGTCACTGGTTTGGTAAGTGAAAATGTGTAGTCATTTCGGTACTGGGCTGGGCTCCAGAATTGGTTGGGTTAAGGGTGTGGTAGTGGATTGCCCTAATTGGGCCTTCCTTCCACAGAAACGGGACTGGGCCAAGACCAGCGGTGACAAGGTAGCAGTCTCCGGTCTAGTCTCATTTAGTGGTTGGACCGAATGTTTGTGGTTTTTTTTTTAGGTAAATGCAAATATTATTACTAATAACGGAAAGAAAGGTGGCTACAATCAGTCATTGAGGGTTCTCAATCCTCAACGTAATATAAACAAGAAATGTAGGAGGGGAGGGGCGGTCACTCAAAGGTGCCATTACAAGAGGGGATTAAATCATAGAGAACTCTATAAGATGTTGTTTGAATCTTTGCAATGACCTCTTCAGCCGGTAAGCTTGTGCCTTCAAATAGCAATGTATTTCTTGTCCTCCAAATCTCATAGACCACTATGCAAAAGGCAAGCAAGATAGATTTGGCTCGGATGCTTGTCCCGCGGTGGTCTTTCTTAATCCACTTAAGAGAACTTTCAATAGTTGTCATTTCTCTTCTAATACCCAACCATTCCCTTATGCTCTTCCAAATCAAACGGGTGTAGGGGCAAGTAAAGAAGAGGTGCTCCCTTGTCTCATTAGCTTGTTTGCAGAACCCGCAAGACTTATCCTCCAAGTTTAGAAAGGAAAGAGTGTCTTTTGTAGCTAACCGTTTTCTACAAGTGAGCCACACTGTGAAAGAGAACTTAGGAGGAATGAAGCCTTTCCAAATTTGTGACATCAAAACCTTTTTATCTTGCGGAGTGCGCAAGATATCATACACGAGGCTAGAATCAAATTTTCCGTTGGTACAACACTTTTCCAAGCCGGCAATTGCGTCACCTTGGCTACCAAAGATGGAAACAAACTTGTCGCGGATCCCACAAATTTTTTTGAATAAGGGGGAGTCCCTAGGACGTACCTCATAATCCCAAAATGATAGGCCTCTCAAATAGTAGCTATTGATCCATTGGACCCATAAGGAATCTGCCTCAGTGTGAGTTTGTCAGATGGTCCGGGATAGCAGGGCATGGTTCCATTCCTTGATGTTCATAAGACCCAAGCCTCCTTCGGATTGTGGCAAACAAATGACATCCCAAGCGACTCTTGGTGGTTTCCCTCCCCATAAGAACTGAATACATGCAGACCGTACCTTGTTGAGGACTGTGGCGGGAATAGGAAGTTCCCGGAACTAAAAGCTCTCAACCCCTTGAACGACCGACCTGATTAGTTCCAGCTTTCCCGCATAAGATAGCGAGTGATGCCCCCATTTCTGAATGTAATCCGATATTGCGCTAGTGAATGGAGCAAATTGATCCACCGAGACTGAAATTGGGGACAAAGGATCCTGGCACTGCATCGGAAAGTTACCAATGCCGAATCCTACTCTGGACAAGATCAAGTCACGAACTGTATCATGCACTCCCGCTAAGTAGACGGAGGATTTAGATGGGTTAAGAGTTAACCCTGAGACAGCCTCCAACCCTTCAAGACATTCCATAAGAATCCCAACTGAAGATACATCTCCTTTGGCAAAAAGCATGAGGTCATCCGCAAATGCAAGGTGGGTAATGCCCAATCTCTTACACTTTGGATAATAGGAGAAAGCTCTTGCCACAGCCTTTAGTTTTAGCATCCTTGAAAGGTATTCCATGCACAAGATAACGAGCGAAGGGGACATAGGATCACCTTATCTTAGGCCGCGCTTACCCTTGAAGTAACCATGTAGCTCCTCGTTGATTGAAAGAGAGAAAGAAGTTGAGCTAACACATTCCATGATCCATCTTACAAATCTGTCCGGAAATTTGAGACCTCTTAGTACCGACTCAAGGAAGCTCCAAGAAACCGTATCAAATGCTTTCCGAAGATCCACCATAAGCATACACCTTGGTGAGACTCTGGCTCTATTAAAACCTCTCACAAGCTCTTGTGCAACATAGACATTGTCCATCATGTTTCTTCTTTTCACAAAAGCCCCTTGAGATTTGTCAATGAGAGTAGGAAGAACCATTGCCATTCTGTTAGCTAAAATCTTTGTTATGATCTTGTAGACCACATTAGTCAATCCAATAGGCCTAAAATCGTTTACCTTTGGATCCCGATCGGTCTTGGGCAGGAGGGTAATGATGGTATGATTCACCTGCTTCAAAAGAACTCCGGATGAGAAGAACTCTTGAACACTTCTTACTACGTCTTGTCCCACATCTCTCCATCTATCCTTGAAGAAGGTAGCCGTAAAACCATCCGGGCCAGGTGCCTTGTCATTGCCTATATCGGAAAGAGCTTCCCAAATCTCCTTTGGGGAGATAAAATGCAAAAGATGTAATTCATCCTCTTCACTTAGCTTCGGGCCATAGTTGAACACTTCAGGATCGAAGTTGGTAGTGGATCGGGATGTGCCTAAAAGGTCCTTGTAAAATTCCAAAAGCAATTCTCTAACTTCCCCGGGTGATGTTGTGATAGTACCATTGGCCTTGATAAGGTAGTTGATCGAGTTCCTGACATTACTCCTCTTGATCAAGCTGTGGAAGTATTTGGTGCATCTATCACTTCCAATCAAGTGTTTATGCCTCGACTTTTGCCTTATGAAGTGTCTCTCGGCTTCCAGTAAGGTGTTTGTTTTAGCTCTTGAGGACTTAACCTTGGCTTTTAGCTCCTCATCAAAGGGATCTTCCATGTGCGCATTGATAGCCTCCTTAAACTCAATGTTTGCCCCATTTGCTCTTTGTTCAATGCTTCCAAAATCACTTATGTTCAATACCCGCAATGGTTGCTTCAAGGCTTTCAATTTTGAGGCTAGAACGAATTGAGCAGTTCCCCATATGTCTTGTCTCCAGCATGAAGCCAATATGTTCTCGAAGGCGGGGTGAGAGAGCCACATATTCATGAACTTGAAAGGCCGTTTCCCAATATTATAGGATGCAATAACCGTAGCTATCACGGGACAGTGGTCCGAGACAGGTTCCATAGGCAAGTAATTGGCCGTTCATTCTAGGGTCAAATCACTCCAATGTTGATTCATCATCACTCTATCAAGCTTAGACCAAATCGAACCATTCGTCCAAGTGTAGAAGGAACCGGAATAAGGAGTGTCTTCTAGTCCATGAGCATTCCTGAATTCTCCAAGATCCCTAAGTGCATAAGGCGTGAGAGGAGGACCCTCCGCCTTATCATGTGGGTAGCAATAAGTGTTGAAATCTCCCATAATCATCCAATGCTTAACAATGCCAATACCCAAGTGAGTAAGGTGATGCCAAAGCTTCCTTCTATCCGGGATGCTATAAGCTGGGTACACAAATGTGGCAAGGAATGACACTTGTGTTATATTACATCTCGCCTGGATATGGATATGTTGAGAATCCATTCCAAGCACATCACAACAAACTCTGGAGGGATCCCAAAGTAATAGCATTCTTCCGCCATCAATGAATTCTAAATTTGAGCAAAGATTCCAAGCTTTGAATCTTTGAGTAGAAAAAGACTCTATCCTTTCCCGAGAGAATTTAGTTTCCAACAGACAAACCATTGTCACATCATGCTGTTTTGTGAGCCTACACATAAGAGCTTGCGTGGCTGCCCTATCCCTTTGTCCGCAAAGACCACGGACATTCCAACAAAGTATTTTCATTAGAAAACAAAGGAGGTTATGTTAGCACCTCCGCGCTTCGCTGCCTTTGCCTTTCCACTGCCTTTCGGCATGTTTTTCTTTGAGATTACTTCCTTCTATCCCTCTTCTCTGTTGTTGGAAGCCATAACATGTGTCTTAGCCAAGCTATGTTCCCCGCGTTCAAAATTTACACACCGTGATGCAAGATTAGAATCCTCCGTAGCACACTTGTAGGTTTCCCCATCCAATGAAGGTTGCGGGTTCATTGGCACTTCAGAATCAGTCTGCCTTGACTCATATCTCATCCTATCATGTTGCGTACTGCCAGGATGTGGATTAGGTCGTGAGGACCCTACTTGATAATCCCGCAAACTTGATGAGCCATGATGACCCCTAACCGGATGGCCCGCAGCATGCGTAGCTTCTCCCATACTTCCGGGATCCAGAGGTGGTGTGTGCTCACTGTCTTCAGTGTCCATCAAGTTTCCAGCATCTGCGGGATGTTGAGAAGGTGGTGGATAAGGGGAAGGAGGGTTGGTTCCACCCGTACCTCTGTTGGCATCCAAACAAGTAGAATCTCCCTTTTTGCTAGGGGGTACCACTGGATTGCGATTTTTAGGAGCTTCTTCAGTGTTGGCATCATCCCTCAGTTTTCTACACTTCAAGTGATTGTGTCCAAAAGCCGCACAATGATAGCAAAAGTCCGGATAATTCTCATAGTTCACCCTTTGAGTATACCTTCTGTTGTCGGGAAGTTTGACACCAAACTCCATTACCGGTTCCTTGCTAACATCTACTTCCACTAAAACTCTTGCATAATTCATTTTTGACCTATCCTTAGTATATTGATCCGTGTATAGAGGTTTTCCTACACGTGAAGCAATCTTACTAAGGCCCGTTGCACTCCAAATAGAAAGGGGAATGTCATGAAAAGTGACCCAAATTGGAATGTCCATGAATAAATCATTCGTTATTAGAACTCCCTTATTAATAGGCTTTAGCATCATAGTTTTCCCGTAGACCATATAAGGGCCATCATGGAGTACATTTGTGCGCTCCTCCTCCGTCATGAATTTGAAAACAGTCCATCCTTTGCCATATGGTATAATGACATTTCACTCCCCATCCCTTCACAATGGTATTCAATGCCTCCCTTCCCGAGAAAGGACCCGTGAAGCAACCTATTAGGCAATATCCCCATGTTTCTATGAATGGAACTTCGTCCTCAGCTTCTATTTCTACTTCCTCTCCTTGTTGTTCAATGAATTGTAACTTCATACCCTTTGCTTCAATCCTAGTACCCGCAAAGACTCCAGCATAAGTCTTCTTAGGAGGGATGGGGCCTTTGCCATGATTCGGGGGAAAATTATTATAAGTAGTACCAACGGGTGGAGTTTGATGTTGTTCTGAAGATGCATTTGTGGGTAAATCATTAGGAGGTATTTCTGGAGGTATAGGCAGAGGGGGGTGGGTAGATGGAATAGTACTTGGGCCCTCTTTAGGAGAGAGGATTCGCGTGCCATTTGGGAGGGTAGGGAATTTATCATGGGTTCCGGGAAGAATAGAAGGTAGGGAAGATAGAAGGGGTGAGGTATTATGAATGTTAGGGAGTAATGAAGAGGTATTAGATGAGAGAGGGGAGTTATTATTGGCTATACCCGTGCCCAAGGTAGAATTAAAGGCGAAGGGATTGTTGAGGTTTCTTTGATGGGCTCCACTAAGCAAGCTTGCTAAAGTAGGAAAGGATTCATTAGTGATACTTGAAGAATTCAGAGGTTGTTGTCCCATAAAGTGAGAAGACTCTTTGGTTCCCGCGGCATTTAAGTCCGTCGCATTGGCTCCCGCGATATTAATGTTCATGGAGTACCTAGGCTCCTTGGAAGTAGAAGTCACTTCGTTTCTTTCAATTGACCTTGGTCTTTGCATAACGGGAATATTCATCAACCCATGGACTCCCGTCTGACCCGTCTTAGCATTCAGACCCGCGCATTTACCCGTTGCTGAAGATGGCTCTTTGGTACCCGCGTCATTAAAGTGCGACGCCTCGGCACCCGCGACATTAATGTTAGGCTCCTTGGGGATAGAGATCACTTCGTTCCTACCATCTGACCTTGATCCTTGCATAATGGGAATATTCATAGTCTCAAGGACTCCCGCCTGACCCGCCTTATCTTTCTGACCCATGCCCCGATCCGGAATAGGATGAGGCACTTTGGTTCCCGCGGCATTAAAGTGTGATACCTTGGCACCCGCGACAGGCTCCTTGGGAATAGGAGTTTCTTCAATGCTATCAACTGATATTGATTCATGCAAGACGGGATTAGTCTTAGACCCATGGACACCCACCCGACCCGCCCTGAACCTCTGACCCGCGCCTTGACCCGGTTTTGACCCGAGTATGCCATCACGCCTAGTTTCATCAATTGCAATACCTGGCCCAGATTTTTTCCCTTTTCCGGCTTGCCTGAGTAAAATTCCAGGTAGTGTGGAGGTGGTAGTGATGCCGTGGTTGACCTGTTCTTTCGTAATGTTCCCGTTGTCTACCAGTTGGCCCGTGATAGGATCGACCACCCTAGTAGCATAAGGGGTGTCAATGGCTATCGGAATAATCCTCTGCTTGCCGGGAGTTTCAAGAGGGTTCTCCCAGGAGGCGTGTGGTCAGTGACATGGTCTTCAACTGTGGTCACTTCAGGAGGAGCAATAGGACAGATTATTACTGGATTGGTTACTGATGGACCATGTAGTTTTCCGCCTTCAAATTCACTAATATCCAAGCTCTCAATTTCTATATTTCTGCCCCATTCATGTATCCTTTGAAACATAGAATCATCTACTACATTCTCGAGTGGGATACGCAAATAAGGCGTGACATGAACTAACACCGATGGGTCTGAAATTGCCGGTATTAGATTTTCTTCAACAATAGTTGGACTACCGCCATTCTTTTTCTTTTTCTTGGTTCTAGCCTTCGTCGAACTGCCTGAACCTCCTGAATCATTGCTGGAGCGTGTGTAACATTTAGTATTTTTCATGTTGTGAACATTAAGCTTCAAACCATGGGGAAACAATGGTTAATTTGAGGGGGGAGATGGGAAAAACCGAAGGAGCAACTAAGGGAAAACGTTGAGAGCGTTTTTCTTAGTGAGAGAAACTTCTCTCTAACTCCTATGAATGTTAGTGGGTTGATTCCACATGGGTTTGTTCATTAAGGTGATGGTGTAAAATGGGATGTATTTCATTGTATAAAAAAAAAATTATATGAAGGTGAGGATGCCACATGAGACTTAGAAAATGGGAATGTATACTCGTCAAAAATCACATGACGACAGATAATTATTTTCTCATTCATCAAATCATAACATTTATATTTCCTATGATTTTGCAACGTATTCTAAAAACACACAAGGAGTTAAACGAGCCTGTAACTTGTTAATGGAAGTAGATGAAAACAAAAGATAACACAAACATCCGAACACCCGTAAATATGTAAAAGACGGGAGATGATTGTATAACATTTGTGTAGGGGACACATTGGAAAGCAATTTACTAGAAAGAATATTTAAAAAATATGTAGTCATTTGAAGTGCATGGTGCCAAAACTTTGGTGGTGTTGATGAATGCACAAGAATAGAGCGAATCATATTATTAATCGATCGAATTTTTCTTTCGGCTTTTCCATTTTGTGGTGAGGTATGTGGACACGAAAGACGCAGACATCCCATTTTGGTGACAAAAATCATTAAAATGTGTATTTATGAATTCCCCCCTATTGTCACATTGAAAACATTTAATGTCTTTGCCAAATTGAGTTTTGACAAATATACTAAATTGTTTTAAAATAGTGTAGGCTTGTGATTTATGTCCTAATGGAAAAGTCCACAAAAAATTTGAATAATCATCTAGAATAAGCATATAGTACTAATGACCTACATAACTCAAAACAGGTGATGTCCATAAATCACAATGCACAAGATCAAATGGCATAAAAGTATGATAATTAGAAGATGCAAAAGGAAGCCTAACATGTTTACCAAACACGCAAGATTGGCAAACAGTAAAGTACAAAGGTTCATTACAAGAAAACAAATTATTCTTCCTAAACTTATTAAAAACTTGTGCTCCTGGGTGCCCAATCGATTGTTGATAGAGTAGGAGAAATGACAGCAAAGGTGGATGGTTTGATCATGTAATTTTTTGGAACAGAGGTGATGGGATACAAGTCCCCCATGCTATTGCATCTCATAAGTGGCATCCCCGTCTGAAAATCCTTCACAGAAAAACCAAACAAATCAAAATTAACAGAAATATTGTTGTCAATTGTAAAACGTCTAACATAGATCGAATTTTTAATTAGATTTGGTGCATGTAAAACATTTTTCAAGTGTAATGGTGGGTGTGGAGAGGATAGTGTTACCTGACCAATACCATAAATTGGAATTTCCTGCCCACTACCGACAATAATATTTTTATTATTGCTCATATTAAAATAAGACGAGAGATTACCTTGAAATGTCGTCATGTGTGATGTAGCCCATGTGTCCATGTACCATAACTCATCGGGAAAACTTAGATGTATGTTGTTCATGGCTTGTTCAATGTATGTGGGTGCATAACCAACAGAAGATGGTGCTTGAGCTGCAAACACATGTTGCGGATGAGATCCAAGAATATCGGGTTGGCGATTTGAAGAGGGAGAATGTTGGGCCCATATGAGGTCAAATATGGGCATGGCGGGGCAGCCCATTGTGGGGCCCAGGCCCACGGTGGGTACTGCCCCCATTGGTTGCCGCCACTGCCCGGACTGGCCACCGCCCCACCCCCGTCCCTTTTCACCATTATTTTTTCCTTTATTGTTACGGTTTGAACCCCGGTTTTGACCATTACTAGAACGATTACCGTGGCCCCCTAAACTAGAATTTTGGGGCTTCAAATCAGTGGAAGATGAGTTGGTAGAGATGAGAGTAGTTCCGGCAGTAGTTGCTCTCGAGGATGACTGCTTTGCTTTTCGCATTTCCTTGAGAATCAACCTCGGACGTGCCTCATAAAAGAGAGGCAACAGATTGCTTTACTGAATGAACGTAGCAACATCCTCATATTATTCATTCAACCTCGCAATCAACTGAAGGACAAACCTTTGATTTGTCACAAGCGAACCAACGTTGGATAGTTGGTCCGCAAGTACCTTTAATTCTTGACAATAGGCTGAGATGCAGGAAAAGTTGTTATACCCCGTAGTTCTGGCCATGCGTATGAGAACGTACGAAAGGGATTAAGACGTAAATTTTAGAAGGATAGGTTGACGGATTGCTTCGGACGGGTTTTTAGTCAACTTTGAGGCGGTTTATGTCCAGTTGCATTATGAGTTCCTAGGTGTTTCAAAGGCCTAGTACGTAGTTCGTTGAGTCTAGTTCCCAACGCAACCAACCGTTCGTCGATAGGACATCGGAGTAGAAAGTTATGGAAGTTACAAGTTCAGCGCGCGGTCGGACAAAAAAGTATGTCGGTCAGGAGCCACAGGGCCGCGGCGCCGGAAAGCAGGGCCGCGGCGCCGGAAGTTCTGAGGGGTTGTGGAAGTTTCAGCGTCGCGGCGCCGAGGCGGGTTCTGCGAGGCTGGGTGGAAAAATCTGAACTGTTTTGTTTTAAAAAAGGTCATGGGAGGGTGACAAGTGTCCCCCCATCTGATTTTGCATGTCCTATTTATTGACCAAGTCTTGAAGACTTGGTCATTCTTCAAGCTCTCCTCTCTCTCTAAAAAATAAAAGCTCTCCCTTCTCTCTAGAAAATCAAGAGGAAATCAAGGCTTGAGAAAAATCTGAAAAATGTGGCAAGAAGGAAACTTGCTGGCAAGCTTGTATGAGTTATTGTGGTGGTGATTGTGGAAAGGAGGCTAGTGAACTTGTTGGATTAATTTTGGGTAAGCTCTAAGGTAACAATTCTTTCTCTTTTTGCTAGTTTATGGTGTTGCATGTGAAGAAGAAAGAACTTGTAGTGGTATATATTGCTCTTAGATAAATTCCATGTAAGAAATATGATTTGGATTTGAAAGGATTGGATAAGAAAGTTATGTGAGCATGTTGTAGCCAAAATACTACCTTTAACTTATTGGTTTAGTTAATATGCATTGTGGGGCAGAATTTTACACATCCAAGATTAGGTGTGTAATCCCCTTTATATTGATTGGATTGTTGGGCCTTAAAAGTGGCGTTTGGATGTTGAATTCGGCCTTGAAAAAGGTGTCAAAGTATGTAGAAACAAAGGAAATGCTGCCCGATTTTTCATAGAATTTAGTGACTTTGCACTTAGAATATTCTACGTTGAAGCTAGAGGTTAATAAACGTATTATGGTCATTATAGGTTGACGTACTACGTGCGGTATATTGGACTTAGCAAGTGGATTGACCCGAAGAGGTATATGGAACTTTCCTATCTCTTGAGCATGAATAGTTTTACCTATATAGTACGGTAGACGTACAAGACCTTGGTATCCTTTACTCGTTTTAAAGTGTCCAAGTCGGTGGAGTTAGAGGATTTAATCACTTCTTTAAAAGTAGTAAGGATGTCTTAAGTTTTCAAGGTTAAGGGATTTGAAGTGTTTTTAAGTATATGATACTTGTTCCGTTTTAAATCTACAAGTCCCTTGGATATAGGAAAATGTAATTTACTTATAGTATGGAGTTAATATAACGATTTTATGGGAAGTTGGTTATATTAGCCTTATGGAAAGTTAAAAAGAGAGATTTACTCTAAGTAAAACAAGTAAGGATAAATGACGTGAATTAATGGAAGGCAAATTGATTTTAAGGCATCAATTGCCTAAGGTTTTAAAAGAGTAGAAGTGCATAGTACTTGGGTTAAATTTCCGGATTTCATAAAGACATGTTAGTGCCTTAAGTAAACTAAAATGAGAATGTGTATGAACAAGACTAATAAGAAGTTAGGGGATTTCTTAACTTGCTTGTATTATGTATGATAGCCGATTTGTGCTAGTGATATATTATTATTTATTACGGGGTCATTCCCCGGGTTGTGGCATTTGCATATTCCGTGGATTTGCTACCCACGATGCGAGGAATACCTCATGCGAGTCCGTAGGGCTCATGCGGGTGAAATAGTCTCATGCGGGCGGGTACAGCCTATGCGAGGAATACCTCATGCGGGTCCACATGACCCATGCGGGTGAAATAGTCCCAGGAGTAGGAGTTCTTAATGATACTGCGGGGGGGTGACCTTGCTTTGATCATGAGCTTCCTATTTTCATGCAGTATAGTATATGCTTGATATTCTCATTATTAGTAAGGCACAGTGTTCTATAAATTGATTACCATACATGTCTCCAGTTATTTTAGACTTATGAGGTATTTTCAGTATTTTCCAGTTTCGCATACTTAGTACATATTGTGTACTGACCCCCTTCCTCGGGGGCTGCGTTCATGCCGCAGGTAAGGGTAAGCAGGTGGTGGATCCTCATTCTTAGGATCACTGGTCTGGTGTCAGGAGCTCCATTCCTCCGAAGGCTTGTTTTGTTGGTACGGTTTTTCCCTGATGCTATAGGTATTATGTACATTCAGGGGTATGGCGGGGCCCTGTCCCGCCACAGTTATTATTCCTAGAGGTCTGTAGTCACGTTTGTGGTTTGGGCTGTAAGAACAAGTTGTACTGTTTACTTTTGAATAAGTTTAATCTATGAAAGGCGGCCTTGTCGGCTAGCCAGTGATGTTTGCTATATACAGGTTTATGTGTTATGTATGTTCCACTGCTATTCTCTGATGTATTCCTGACGGGGTGCCCCGGTAGGGCACCAGTTGCGGCCCCGGGGTTGGGTCGTGACAAATGTGGTATCAGAGCAGTTAGTCCTCGGAAAGTGTCTGCAGACCGTGTCTAGTAGAGTCTTGATTATCAGTGTGTTGTGCACCACATCTATAATCAGGAGGCTGCAGGATATTTAGGATTGGTTTCCATTCTTTCACTTTAAGATCGTGCAATAGAGCTGTGTTATAGGTTGAACTCCCTCTGATATTTTCCTTTATGTATCAGTTATGCCTCCACGCAAGGCAACCGCGGCCCAGAAGGGCAAGGCAGCTGAGGGAGCTGCTAGTAGGACGTGGAGGGTCACGAGGGCACAGGCCCAGTCTTTACCAGAGATGATGTTTTGGGCGGCGAGTTCCACGACGTCGCCAGCCTCGAGTTCGGCAGCGCGGCCATCGAGACCGCGGTACACGAGCCTCGATCCACGGCCGGTGAGTATAGAGATTATGGGGAGCAGATCCGGTTATTGACCAAAGATAGTGGCGAGCGGCCGTGAGCGACGGCGACCCAACCTGGCCAAGCGATTCACGGATTCGGGATTTCTGGTTGTCATCCACCCGAGTTATATGGTTCGAGATCCGGCGAGGATCCTCGGGAGTTTGTTCGGCGATTCTGGCGGACTATCACGGTGCTTAGGGCCTCGGAGGTCGAGTCCGTCATTCTAGCCTCTTCTGGGTTCTGCGATATTGCGTTGGTAGTTTGAGTCATGGGAGTTGTCTAGAGGTGAGGATGCTCTTCCATCCGTTTGGGAGGAGTTCACGAGGCCTTCTGGATCACTTCTTGCCTCCCGAGATGAGAGAGCCGCGTGGATAGATTCTTGACCTTGGCGAGCGGGAGGACTATCAGAGAGTACATCCTGGAGTTTGACTCATTGGCTAGGTATGCGCACACCATTGTAGCTGACATGGCAGACAGGGTTCATCGATATGTGATGGGGCTAGACCGTCATATGATTACTGCATGCTTGGGGGTGGCTCTTCATCCAGGTATGAATATTGCCAGGATGCAGGCGTATGCGTAGGGGATAGAGGACAGAGAGAGGGAGGATCATCTAGACTTAGGCCAGCTCAAGAGGGCCATGACAGCAGAGGCTCAGGGCAGTTTTTGAGGCGGACAGCCTCAGCAGCAGACTAGGTCCACATTTCAGCCAGCACAGAGTGCTCCTTCTCGGTTTTCTGGCGGGAGGTTTGATCAGCCGGGTCATTCAGGAGCGGGTCAGGGCTCCAGGACTTCGGGGTTTCAGGGAAGCAGAGACCGCTACCGATCGAGACCACCCCCATCTCGGTGTGCTCGATGCGGTAGGTCTCACCCAGGCGAGTGTCATGTTCCTCCAGGAGCTTGTTACTCTTGTGGCCAGCAGGGCCATTTGAAGAGAGATTGTCCGACCAGAGGTGGCGGAAGTGTTATGGTTCAGCGAAGTCGATTCTTTGAATCTTCGTCTTCGACGGTTATGCGCCCCGGAGGGCAGGGTGTTCACGGGCCAGCAGGCCGCGGCAGGGGTCGTGGTGGGGGTCCCAGTTCTAGCGGTCCTCAGAACCGCATTTATACTATGTCCAGCTGTCAGGACCAGGAGGCGTCACCAGATGTCGTCACAGGTACATTATTGGTTTCATGCTGTGATGTATATGCTTTGATAGATTCAGGTTCTACCTTGTCCTATATATCTCCTCATATTGCTGGTAGAATAGGGATAGAGCTCAAGTCCATAAAACCTTTTGAGGTGGCTACGCCAGTAGGTAATTCGGTGGTAGCCGAGCGGGTATATAAGGCTTGCCCAGTGACTATATACGGTCGTCAGACTCTAGCCGACTTGATAGAGTTGGATATGACGGACTTTGATGTGATTATGGGTATGGATTGGCTAGCGTCTTGCTATGCCAATGTAGACTGTAGAGAGAGATTAGTACGGTTCCAGTTTCCTGGTGAGCCGGTTGCTCAGTGGAAGGGAATGCTGCGTCGTAGGGTAGGTTTATTTCCTACCTCAAGGCTAGGAAGATGGTGCGGAAGGGTATATCTACCATATGGTTGGGTATTCGATCACGAGGTGAGATACGGACCTTGATCGATTCGGTCGGTAGAAGTTTTGACGTATTTCGGACGAAGCTCCGGTATCCTCCCGAGAGGAGATTGAGTTTTGCATTGATATGTCGCGGACACTCGACCGATATCTATTCCGCCATACGAGGATGCTTTCTTGAGTTGAGGAATTGAAAGACCGGTGAAAGATTTCTGGAAAAAGGCTTTATCGGGCCAAGTGTTTCTCCGCAGGAGCGCCGCTTTTATTTGTAAAGAAGAAGGATGGGGCCAGCTGCGTATGTGCGTTGATTACGACAAGCTGAATAAGGTAACTATCAAGAACAGATATCCCCTCCCCAGGATTGATGATTTGTTTGACATGTTGCAGGGTGCAAGGTGTTTCTCCAAGATAGACCTGCGGTCTGGTTATCATCAGGTGCGAGTTAGAGACAGATATCCCAAAGACTGCATTCAGGACCCGGTATGGGCACTATGAGTTCAGGGTGATGTCTTTCGGGTTGACCAACGCCCCAGCAGTATTCATGGATTTGATGAACCGGGTGTTCAAGCCATTCTTGGATATGTTCGTTATAGTATTCATTGATGATATCCTGGTTTATTCGCGCAGGCGAGCAGAACATGCGGATCATTTGAGCGGTATCGAGTCCTCGGGACCGTGATTGTATGCCAAGTTCTCTAAATGCGAGTTTTGGTTGGCTTCAGTGGTTTTCTTAGGGCATGTTATCGGGGCCGATGGTATTCGGGTTGATACAGCAAAGATTGAGGCAGTCAAGACTTGGCCTAGACCCA
The DNA here is from genome assembly GCA_029844215.1 of Przewalskia tangutica. Lineage (NCBI taxonomy): Eukaryota > Viridiplantae > Streptophyta > Magnoliopsida > Solanales > Solanaceae > Przewalskia > Przewalskia tangutica. Next base: position 54,840,741 of record CM056736.1, read on the forward strand.
CTACACCAACGGAGGTGCGCAGCTTTTTGGGCCTTGCGGGTTATTATCGGAGATTTGTGGAGAAGTTTGCTTCCATCTCAGCACCTTTGACTAGGCTGACTCAGAAAGCAGATATGTTCCGGTGGACGGATGCTTGTGAGGAGAGTTTCCAGTTACTGAAGGAGAAATTGACGACCGCCCCAGTCCTTACTCTTCCAGAGGGTTTAGACGGATATGTAGTTTATTGTTATGCGTCGGGTGTCGGGCTTGGGTGCGTCGATGCAAAGACGACAAAGTTATAGCTTACGCATCTCGACAGCTCAGGAAGCATGAGAAGAACTATCCCACACATGACTTAGAGTTGGCAGCAGTGATTCATGCCTTGAAGATCTGGAGACATTATTTGTATGGAGTTCATGTGGATATTTACACAGACCACAAGAGTCTCCAGTATATCTTCAGCCATAGGGAGCTGAACTTGCGGCAGAGACGGTAGTTGGAGCTGCTTAAGGATTATGATGTTGATATCTTATACCACCTTGGGAAGGCCAATGTAGTTGCAGACGCCCTTAGTCGCAGATCGATGGGTAGTCTGTCAGGTGTGCAGTCAGAGAAAAGGGGCATGGTCCGCGAGTTACAGCAGCTAGCGAGCCTTGGGGTTCGTTTGATTGGTTCTGATGGTAATGGAGTTCGGGTTCGAGAGGTTGTCGAGTCTTCCATCGTCGAGGAGGTGAAGAGGCAACAGTATGAGGATCCGATTATGGTAGGTATCGAGATGCAGCTCTTCAGGAAGAGAAGAGTCTATTTGAGGTAGCGCCTGATGGGGTGCTAAGATTTGAGGGTCGGTTGTGTGTTCCCGATGTGACAAGACTTCGTCAGCAGATTCTGGGGGAGGCACACAGTTCTCGTTATTCTATTCACCCGAGGTCTACTAAGATGTACCACGACCTCAGGTGTATCTATTGGTGGGATGGCCTGAAGAGGGACGTTGCGGAGTTTGTGGCGCGATGCGGAATTGTCGCCAGTCAGGTTGAGCACCAGAAGCCCGGTGGGCTATTGCAGGCTATTGATATTCCGACTTGAAAGTGAGAGGTGGTAAATATGGATTTTATTACAGGGTTACCTCACACTCAGAGGAAGCATGATTCCATCTGGGTTATTGTCGACAGGCTGACGAAATCAGCCCACTTTCTGCCAGTCAGGATGACTTTTTCGGCCGAGGATTATGCTAGATTGTATATTAGAGAGATTGTGAGACTGCACGGAGTTCCTATATCGATCATTTCAGACAGGGGAGCCCAGTTCTCGGCTAACTTCTGGAGGTATTTCCAGAAGGGATTAGGGACACAGGTGAGTCTCAGTACTGCGTTTCATCCTCAGACCGACGGATCGAAGCGTACTATCCGGACCGCGAGGATATGATGCGGGCTTGTGTTATTGATTTCAGGGGTAGCTGGGAGGATCATTTACCTCTTGTGGAGTTTGCATATAACAACAGCTACCATTCTAGTATCCAGATGGCGCCTTATGAGGCCTTATACGGGAGGAAGTGCAGGTCACCGATAGGCTGGTTTGAGGTGGGAGAAGTTCAGTTGGTCGGGCCAGACTTGATTCAGCAGGCAGTGGATAAGGTGAAGCTTATCCAGGAGCGGTTATTGTCAGCTCAGAGTCGACAGAAGTCGTATGCGGATCATCGGCGTCGACACTTGGAGTTTGAGGTAGATGATTGGGTCTTCCTGAAGGTATCACCCATGAAGGGCGTGATGAGATTTGGGAAGAAGGGGAAACTTAGCCCAAGGTACATTGGGCCTTATCAGATTGTCCGTAGGGTAGACAAGGTTGCCTATGAGTTGGATCTGTCGTCCGATCTGGAGGCAGTACATCCAGTTTTTCACGTGTCTATGTTGCGGAAATGTATTGGAGATCCATCTAGAGTGCACTCGATTTGTGATGTCCAGGTGACGGAGGGGTTATCATAAGAGGAGAGTCCCATAGTGATACTCGATCGTCAGGTTAGGCGACTTCGGACAAAGGATGTGGCTTCCGTCAAGGTCTTATGGCGGAACGAGAACAGGGAGGAAATGACGTGGGAAGCAGAGGAGGACATGATGAAGAAGTATCCTCACTTATTCCCTACACCTCCAGGTAACCCACTTTCCTGCTTGTTAGTTTTAATTTGGCAATTATGCTTAAGTATTGTTGTGGCCTGTGGAGCGTCCTTATTTGCAAGAGAAATAGTTTAGAGGGTCTATGTCGAGATTGTGATTTGAGTAGGCCTAGAAGGAACATTCGGGACGAATGTTTCTAAGGGGGGGGGGAGAATGTTATACCCCGTAGTTCTGGCCATGCGTATGAGAACATACGAAAGGGATTAAGACGTAAATTTTAGAAGGATAGGTTGACGGATTGCTTCGGACGGGTTTTTAGTCAACTTTGAGGCGGTTTATGTCCAGTTGCATTACGAGTTCCTAGGTGTTTCAAAGGCCTAGTACGTAGTTCGTTGAGTCTAGTTCCCAACGCAACCAATCGTTCGTCGATAGGACATCGGAGTAGAAAGTTATGGAAGTTACAAGTTCAGCGCGCGGTCGGACAGAAAAGTATGTCGGTCAGGAGCCACAGGGGCTGGAAAGCGGGCAGCGAGCCGGAAGTTACGAGGGTTGCGGAAGTTTCAGTGGCGCCGAGGCGGAGTTTTGGCGGTGAGTGGAAAAATCTGAACTGTTTTGTTTTAAAAAAGGCCATGGGAGGGTGACAAGTGTCCCCCCCCCCCCCTATCTGATTTTGCATGTCCTATTTATTGACCAAGTCTTGAAGACTTGGTCATTCTTCAAGCTCTCCTCTCTCTCTAAAAAATAAAAGCTCTCCCTTCTCTCTAGGAAATCAAGAGGAAATCAAGGCTTGAGAAAAATCTGAAAAATGTGGCAAGAAGGAAACTTGTTGGCAAGCTTGTATGAGTTATTGTGGTGGTGATTGTGGAAAAAAGGCTAGTGAACTTGTTGGATTAATTTTGGGTAAGATCTAAGGTAACAATTCTTTCTCTTTTTGCTAGTTTATGGTGTTGCATGTGAAGAAGAAAGAACTTGTAGTGGTATATATTGCTCTTAGATAAATTGCATGTAAGAAATATGATTTGGATTTGAAAGGATTGGATAAGAAAGTTATGTGAGCATGCTGTAGCCAAAATACTACCTTTAACTTATTGGTTTAGTTAATATGCATTGTGGGGCAGAATTTTACACATCCAAGATTAGGTGTGTAATCCCCTTTATATTGATTGGATTGTTGGGCCTTAAAAGTGGCGTTTGGATTTTGAATTCGGCCTTGAAAAAGGTGTCAAAGTATGTAGAAACAAAGGAAATGCTGCCCGATTTTTCATAGAATTTAGTGACTTTGCACTTAGAATATTCTACGTTGAAGCTTGTTATACCCCGTATTTCCAGAGTATGTACGTGAGGACGTACGTAGAAAAGTTTGTGCCTTAAAGTGCAAGGGCCGAAAATTATTGTTCACAAGTACCTAAAAGAATCATTTTCCGACGAAACGTCTTCCAACACTTGCGAAGGGAAAATTCCGGCTATGTCATTTATTATTTTTGCGGATTTTTCCGAGAGACGAAATGTTTTGGACCAACGAGAGGGCGACACTTGTCACCCTCAAGTTGGTGGAGTGAAGGACGGCAACATGGACGAAATTGTCTCTTGGAGTTGGTAGGATATTTGTGATATTTTTGTGGTAGATGGATAAGGTACACATGGATGAATCCACACCCTACACTTGCCTACCACTTGGCTTGATCTTGGCCTTTGATTTCCCTATAAATACCCTAACTCAAGACTTCTTCATCCCAAAATTGTTCTAAGTCTTGAAAGCTCTTCCCCTTTGTGTTGAAGTTCTCGTCCTAGCCTCCTCCCCCCCAGGTGAGGCCCTTGGCAGAGCCCCTCCCTGGCGAAAGTATCCCCTCCTGGGGTGCTAATGAGGTACCCCTACCTTGAGTTGTTTTCGTAAAATACACTCCCCCTCTTGGTAGAAATATTCTCCAAGTATTGTTACTATACCAAAATACCTTGGCCTAAATACCTTGTAGTATTCCAAGGTTACACTTATACGAAAAGCCCAGAAATACTATTATACTTCCCTTGATCACAAAACACAACCCTAAAGAAATCTTCATAGATTGAAGTATTAAGAAGAAGAAGTTGCGTAGAACTTCTAAGGTTTGTTTGGAGCGGGTTGGAGCGCCCGGAGTATGAGCTAAACGTTGCTCAGGACCGACATTTAACTTGGATAATTTTGGGCTTACCGAGGTAAATATCTTGTCTCCCTATTGTAATTGAGTTTGCATACTATTGAAGTATAAGGATTAATGTATAAGTTATATACAAGGAAAGTATATAAGAAGAGAATGGAACTGTACTTACATAGGGCGTATTCTGATGAGACTTGTGAAGTTTGACGGGTAGGGAAGTGCTGCCTAATTTTTCCGTAAATAGAGAACCTACTGCTTAAGAATATTCTACCGAGTAGTCTAGACTTTGATAGACTTGTATAACCTTTATAGGTTGAAAGTTCTGCAAGTAGCTTGTTCTACTTGAAGGTGGACAAGGCTAGCCGGGCTATAGTCGTGGAGCGTTTTGCTATTAGTCGATAAATCGTCGCGAGGTATGTGATTCTTCCTATCCTCTTGAGCATGATATTTTAAAGAATATATATATAGTACGGTAGACGTACGTGTGTTAATTGAACGTAGTTTCTGTGATGTCTTTTGACTTAAGCCTGAATAATAAGAATCTTGAAGTATTTCAAGAGAATTAAGAAACCTTTTTGAGAAAAGAATAATACTTGGTTTTAAAAGCTTAAGAGTTATACTAGCTTTATGGGAAGTTAGGTATAACGGCTTAAGAGAGATAAAATGAATGGTTTATTGATTTTAGAAGTTAAGAGACTTGATCTTAAAAGATAAGAGACTTGACTTAATTATATTAATATGAATTTTGTGTGAAAGCTCATCCGTGAGTAATGAGTACTTGGTTTTTTTTTTAAAGGAATAATATTTTACTGATTTTGGAAATCAGAATGAGTATCGACAAACCACAGCAGCGTTAATAAAGGAAAATGTATTGACTAATAAAATATTATTAAAATCAGTAGAAACCTCCATCTGCATAGAAGCTAAGATGAGACAAAATGATATTTCCTAGATCATGGTTGTTGTAATAAGATTGTTATAAACAAGAATAACCTACTCACATATAAGGCATATGTTTCTCAAATCGTTTTAAAGGAGAATTATATCATTAAGTGAGTAAAACTATGAACTACGAAACCTTTCGAAAATGAGAAACTGGAGCATCTGAAATTAGGCAAACTTGAACGTTTGGAAAATAATGTTGTTACTTGATTTTATAAAGGGAAGTGTTTTGGTTTACTTAAAATATAGTCACTCTATTTTTATACTACGGGTATTGCGTGACTTTTGTGGAAGAAACGGATCTTTTAAAGAGTTAATGTATGAAGTACTTTGGGGATAAATTCCCGAACTTGTTAACATAAAGTAGAAAGTACCTTGTGTGAAGAACTTGATTGTATTGGTTTGTGATAGCCTTGTAATACTTTCTTGTTGATTTGATAAGTAACCATGTTAGGATGCTACGTGTGTTAGTATCTTGTGATATTCTTGTTGTGCTTACGTTGCTAAACTTTAAGCCCGTTATCATTATTATATCACATACCCCTCGGTTATTATCGAGGGCTTGCCACGCTTGATGCGGTTCTATACGGCTACGCGGTCTATGTGACTATGCGAGCGGCGGTATGCTCGGGATTGATCATTCGGGTGTTTTATCCGATCACGGGGATGCCATGCGATGCAATGTGATGACTATGCGGTCTATTGAGACTATGCGGGCTGCGGGAGTCCAGGAGGGTACCGGGGTTAGCTACCCCCGATGCGGGTCTATACGATCTATGTGGGTCTATGTGTGACCTATCTTTGGCTGCGGGAAGTCGAGATTAGGCGCATAATGATCTTATGGGCGATTGGCCTTGCCCGATCATTAGCGGCCTAGAAAAGACCAGTTATAGTATATCCATTTCGCTCTTGTTTATGTTATGGGCGTGAGACCCATAGTTATATTTGAGTGATGGCTTTAAGGGCGTGAGTCCCTGACTTGACATGACTGCTTATTTATTGTGAACTGTAGTTTGGTGATCATACATGTCTCCTGCTTTATATAGACTACTATGATTTCATTTCTGATATTTTGATTTCACATACTTGGTACTGTTATCGACCTCCTTGAAATTTGCGTTCAATCCGCGAGTAAAGGTACACGATCGTTGATCCTCGCTCTTAGGGTCACGATTGGCGTTTGGGAAGCTCCGTTCCTCGGAGGCTTATCGATGGTATAGTCTCCTGTCGTAGTAGGTACTTATTCGGGGTATGGCGGGGCCACATCGCCATTGTTGTCGTATCATTCTTAGAGGTCTGTAGTATTGTTGTGGGCAGAATTGTAAAAAGGGATGTAACTGTTCTAGTTGATTTATATTTATGTCGCAAGGCAAGTTTTTCTCAGATAACTGTTTTTCAATTCACTTTATTCATGTCTTGTTTTATATTCCGTTGATTACTCTGATGTATGGCTACTTGGGTGCCCGGGGTAAGGCACCAGTCACGGGCCCGGGTTCGGGTCGTGACAAAGCTAGAGGTTAATAAACGTATTATGGTCATTATAGGTTGACGTACTACGTGCGGTATATTGGACTTAGCAAGTGGATTGACCCGAAGAGGTATGTGGAACTTTCCTATCTCTTGAGCATGAATAGTTTTACCTATATAGTACGGTAGGCGTACAAGACCTTGGTATCCTTTACTCGTTTTAAAGTGTCCAAGCCGGTGGAGTTAGGGGATTTAATCACTTCTTTAAAAGTAGTAAGGATGTCTTAAGTTTTCAAGGTTACGGGATTTGAAGTGTTTTAAGTATATGATACTTGTTCCGTTTTAAATCTACAAGTCCCTTGGATATAGGAAAATGTAATTTACTTATAGTATGGAGTTAATATAACGACTTTATGGGAAGTTGGTTATATTAGTCTTATGAAAAGTTAAAAAGAGAGATTTACTCTAAGTAAAACAAGTAAGGATAAATGACGTGAATTAATGGAAGACAAATTGATTTTAAGGCATCAATTGCCTAAGGTTTTAAAAGAGTAGAAGTACATAGTACTTGGGTTAAATTCCCGGATTTCATAAAGACATGTTAGTGTCTTAAGTAAACTAAAATGAGAATGTGTATGAACAAGACTAATAAGAAGTTAGAGAATTTCTTAACTTGCTTGTATTATTTATGATAGTCGGTTTGTGCTAGTGATATATTATTATTTATTACGGGGTCATTCCCCGGGTTGTGGCATTTGCATATTCCGTGGATTTGCTATCCACGATGCGAGGAATACCTCATGCGAGTCCGTAGGGCTCATGCGGGTGAAATATTCCCATGCGGTAGTCTGACCTATGCGAGGAATACCTCATGCGGGTCCACATGACCCATGCGGGTGAAATAGTCCCAGGAGTAGGAGTGCTTAATGATACTGCGGGGGGGTGACCTTGCTTTGATCATGAGCTTCCTATTTTCATGCAGCATAGTATATGCTTGATATTTTCATTATTAGTAAGGCACAGTGTTCTGTAAATTGATTACCATACATGTCTCTAGTTATTTTAGACTTATGAGGTATTTTCCAGTTTCGCATACTTAGTACATATTGTGTACTGACCCCCTTTCTCGGGGGCTGCGTTCATGCCGCAGGTAAGGGTAAGCAGGTGGTGGATCCTCATTCTTAGGATCACTGGTCTGGTGTCAGGAGCTCCATTCCTCCGGAGGCTTATTTTGTTGGTACGGTTTTTCCCTGATGCTATAGGTATTATGTACATTCAGGGGTATGGCGGGGCCCTGTCACTTTATTGTTATTCTGAGTGCTGTAGTCACGTTTGTGGTTTGGGCTGTAAGAACAAGTTGTACTGTTTACTTTTGAATAAGTTTAATCTATGAAAGGCGGCCTTGTCGGCTAGCCAGTGATGTTTGCTATATACAGGTTTATGTGTTATGTATGTTCATTGCTATTCTCTCGATGTATACGAAGGGTGCCGGTTGGGCACGATTAACGCGGGTCGGGTCGTGACAAAAGTCATCCAATTTAACATTTGTAAATTGGTGTAGAAGATAAATGGCCCTAGAATTTTGTTATCTTGAATAATATTATGTAATATTTCTCACGCCTGTTGAGCCGTAGAATTGGGTTCTAAGATGGTATGGAGAAGATCATTTGAAATTGTGCCATAAATTCATTGAAGGACTATAACATTTAATTGTTACCATAATTTATTGTCCACCGTAGTGGTATCCGACGGTGACTCGAATGAGATAATATGGTCAATCACCTCATAAGCGCGATAGTGAATTTTGAATAGTTCTACCCACGAGGTATACTGCCCTTTCTCCATTTCAAGATTTATAGAGATAAAGTTCTTGACGTTATTAATGGCAAGGGCGGGATGAAATGTTTGTTTTTTGGCCATTGGTCCCCAAGAAATCAAACTAGAGAATGAAAGAAGTAGTGTTTGATGTGTTGGGTGTGGAAAAAACCTTTAGGGTTTCGGATAGAAGCTAGATGAGAGGGTGGTTTTTATATGGCGGCTAGGGTTTTTCTACGTGGAAGAAATGGTTTAGGGTTTTTGGTAGGGTTGGTCGAAAATTAGGAGAAAGAGAGGAGAAAATCGTGTATAGGGAGAAAGAATTAGGGCTAATGATCTTTACACTCTTGATACCATGTAGGAAGGTAATTTCTTGATCAATATTATTCCCATGATACAATATATATATATATATATATACATATATATATATATATATATATATATATACAATCATCATATGCTAGACTAAAGGAAGACTAATCTACCTTACCTAAAATATAAGATACCAATTACAATTATACTAATTACAATATATTTACACTATCATTTATATTTAATGGAGATGTAATTATGGGATTGCCCCATAATTACTCTAACAATGACGACATAGAGCTTCAACTCATTACCAATAGTTGACAGATTCCACTCAATCAATCGCTAATTATATTAGTATTTTAATCATACCTAATATCCTTTCGCCTATCGCCCTAGCACTATAGGCGTCTGGTATCAAAGTACAATAAATAACATGTCAATTACTATGATGATCTCATGTCAAATGAAAAATTAGTACATTACATTCTTCAAGAAAATACCTATTGATAATTAATGGTAATTCTAACCATTAGAAATTATCAAATGAGTCGATTCAATGATCATATATGTATATATGTATGCAATTAAGTTAATGAGATTAACTAATCTTTGTTCAATAAAGACCACCACATATATATTGATCTAATCGGATTACTAATATCCTAATTAGTAATCGTACGATCAAGAATAATTTTAGATTAAATAATTTTAGATTAAATTATGTTTGGCCAAGCTTCTGGAGGTGTTTTTGTTTCTCAGAAACACTTCTTAGGTCAAACAGGTACTTTTCAGAAGTATAAACACTTTTTTAAAAAACCAAAAAGTGTTTCTAGATAGGAAGAGAAACAGAAACACCAATTTGGTGTTTCTTGAGAAGTGTTTCTCGAAAAGTTTTTTGCTCATTAAATGATTTTTTTTTTGACTTATTTACCCTTTTCTTTTCACAAAATTTCTTTTAATCTCATATAATATCTCCATATAAAATAAAAATTTGGGAATGGGGTAGGGTGGGGGTAGGGCGGGGGGGGGGGGAGAAAAAATCATTTTTTTTTTTATAAAAGTAACAAAAAATATGAAATAGAAATTTGAGGATGGGGTAGGGCAATGGAGTAGGGGTTGGGGGTAGGGCGGGAGAAGAAAAAAATTCATATTTTTAATATTTTTTTTATAAAAGTAACAAAAAATATGAAATAGAAATTTGAGAATGTGGTAGGCAATGTGGTGGGGTAGGGTGTAGGGGGGGGGTAAGAAAAATAATTATATTTTTTAATATTTTTTTTTATAAAAGTAGCAAAAAATATGAAATAGAAATTTGAGAGGATGGTGTAGGGCATTGGGGTGGGGTGGGGTGGGGGGAAAGAAAAAAAATCATATTTTTTAGTAACTTTTTTTTATAAAAATAACAAAAATATGAAATAGAAATTGAGAATGTGGTAGGTTCTCGGGGAGGGGATAGGGAGGTAAGAAAAAATTCCTATTTTCAATCATTTTTATAAAGTAACAAAAATATGAAATAAAAATTTGAGGATGGGGTAGGGTAATGGGGTGGGGTTGGGGGGTAGGGCGGGAGAAGAAAAAAATTCATATTTTTTATAAAAGTAAAAAAAATATGACTTAGAAATTTGAGGACGGGGTGAGAGTAGGTGTGGGTAGGGCGGGAGATAGGTTTGGACATATTTGAGTCATTGACTATCATATTGTCGTTACATTTTTATGTACAATATAATATTATTTTTTTATTAAATGTTGCAATTAAATAATTTTAAAAATATATTAAATTGTAAAGATATACTAATTTTTAGAAATATATGATAAAAAAAATATTTTAAATAGTTTTAGATCTATTAAAAAGAATATTCTAGTAAATTTGCATAAATGTGGGCCAAACAGAAAATTGTTTACATTTTCAAAAGTCTTACGTAATTATAGCCAAACACCCTATCAGTTTTAGAAAGCAGTTTTGTAAAATTACTTACAAAAAGCAAACTTTTTTGAAGGCAGTGAAACAATTAAGTCATAACACATTTCTTCACTTGAAAAGTGTATATGAAAAGTGTATAATATGGGTCCCACTTTCCAAGCAAATACAAATTCTGAATGGCCGATCGTCATTCATTCTCTGCAAGACTTTTCCCTCCTTTCTTAATCTTCTTCCTTGTTTTATTCATCCTCCGTTAATTTCATTTTCATATCTTCTTTTTCTATTCTATTTAATGTATGTAATCATTTAAATTTGATGTATTTAAATCCGTAAACTCATTTAGTCCCAATAAATATTGTGGATTAATATAATTTAACTAATTATTTAAATCCCTTAAATATCAACTTAATTAATAGTTCAATTTTGTTAAGCTAGTTCATTTAGTTGAGCTACAAATGATGAATCTAATTTGTTAAGTCAAAAATGTTATTTTATCTTAGAGGTATGTCAAGTTAAATAAAGAGCTAATACGTTCATGTCACGTGTTAAAATAACATAGCATATGCTAGTTAAATTAAAGCTCAATGAAAATTTGACATAAATTAAAGTGACACGTTCCGATTAATCAAATATGATCGTGTCAACTTCAATTGATTGGTATAAAAGAATTTGTCCTTATCTAGATGACTCAAAGTAACCCCTCTTATTCCTTCGCTGGTTATCCCAGTCATCATCATCGTCCGCGTTATTTGTGGTCCTGTTTCCATCATTTTGCTGAATCGGTCATCACTATGCATCGGAGTTCGCTCACCATTATTAATATTTCGCCAAGTCTGACCGTTGATATCTTGTAGAGCCTCAAAACCTAGTGGCACATCTAGGTTGTCATGATATCATCAACATGGTTACAACGAGTTGGTTATTGCATTGGTCTCCAATTACATGGTGAATTTTCTCTTGGTAAACAAATAGAAGGAAGTTAGCAAAGAGTTAATGACATATCAAAACTATACTACAATTGCTCTGGTTCTACAGAGGGCGTCAAATTATTTAATCTAATATTTTAAATTAAACTGTTTAATCTAAAATTCAAACTGTCACGCGTCATCTTCCATGTTGTTCGTGTACTATAGCCATAGTTTGACTAATACATATTTGAAATTTACGTCAAATTATTAAATACATGATATTAATTTCTACATGAAATTTTATAATTTATTCATAATTAATTAATATGCATATCATCTTTATTTATATCTTAATAATGGTAAACTAAAAATGATTTATTATAAATATTGGGTGTGAGCAATTATTTTCCTCCTATTATTATACCCATTTACTGAGGATGGAGCATTACTAGACAGATTAGAAAAACCTCTGTATATTGACGTCACAATTTTATTTTGATATATTCATATTAGAGTTTTTCCTGAATTTTTACCTTATTTAAAATCAAAGACCGGAGCATCTTAGTGTCAGAGAAATCCCTAGTAACTTCGTCGCTCCAAAATTATTTGGCACTCTTTTGGCAGTTCAATCCTCACGGTAATAATTATGCCAATTCTGCCTAACATACCCTTTTGCAGTTTACTCGCTAGCGTCATCACTCACTGGACGAGCCTTTCCCAAAAGTTTTACTTGAACCTACCTTTGCTAAGGGCCAACGGTGTGAATTCTTCAACCTTTCGCACCTTGTTCTTCAAAGTCTCGACATCGAGGTGCCAAACCTTCCCGTCGATGTGAGCTCTCGGGGCCAGCTACGCTTCCTCTTCTAGAACAATGACAGCCTAGTATGATTTCCCCTTCCGAAAGTGCCACAGCCATATTGACTATCGAAGTATGTTCTACTTTGGACTTGGTCATGCAAGGGATCCCCCCAGAAAACATAAGAAAGTCGATTCGCTACCTATGAACGGAAGGGCCCCCGTTATGTAGTTTTTTTCTTTCATAAGAAAACATCTTGTAAACTAAGATTAGTCAGTCAAAAGAAGATATCGCCCCCCATGCTCCCACGGTCTTCCTAACCGCTAAGGGTCGGGCTTAGAGCGCGTGAAACTCATCACTACCTTGTAAGGGTGTTGAGACCATAGCATGTTACACAAAAGCGTCGCTTTCTCTGTAGTGTTGTCGCACAGCTGCCCGCCTAGAAGATTCCTCTCAGGCGCCGATGAGCACATTGAACTATCCATGTGGCTGAGAGCCCAGGCACCAGGCCGTCTTTGGATCCGTGCGAGGTGTGCTACCGCACAGGGTCCCCAGAAAAATAAAAAAATTTAGAGCCCCTTTTTTATTTTTTATTGAGTAGTATTAGCCAGAATTTACTGTAAAGGTTCATAATTCGCAGGTCTTAGCCCAATTAAGGATCCACTTTTACGAATTAGAACAGGACCCCAAAATATTTAAGATGACTCTACTCAGCACAAATTGGCAACAAAACTTACTTGCATATCCATCAGTGACCAATTCAAATATATAGTATTATATTTTGGAGAAGCTAATAAGAAACAATGTTTTTGTTATGGTAAGCTTTGGGGCGAAGTTACAAGCTGCTTTGTAAACGTGTATAGGTGTAAAGTAAAGATCACCACCCATAATTAGAATATTTGTGTAAATATAATTATGGTAAGACTAGGATTTCTCTTGTATATGGGATTATGATTCCTATTGTAATTGGAATGAACATTGTACACCTATATATATTTGATATTAATGAGAAGACTCTCCAAGAGAGATTAATATCATCTTACATGGTATCAAGAGCTTAAACCAAAAACCCTAGAATTTTTTAGCAGTCGCCTCCCCCCCCATCGGGCATCTCAGCCGCGACGCTTCCCCCTCTCCTCCCAAAATTCTTGGTTTTTCTTCTTCATTCCTCTCTTCACTAAATGGATACTCAGGATTCTTCCAATACTTCTGACGCTTCCACCTCCACAAATCCCACCACCACGTTGTCATCCCCTTTTCATCTCGCTCTAACTGTTACCAACATCAAAAATTATAGTCTCATTCTTATTGATCAAGAAAACAGTCAGTATTTTCCTTGGCTTGAACTGTTTCGTAATCATGCATGTCTCTATAACGTTTTTGACCATATCGATGACACTATTTTGCGCCCTCCGAAGGTTGATGATTCTACTTGGCGTCTTCTAGACGCCGGCGTCAAACAGTTGATTTATGGTAGTATTTCTCAGGATCTTCTTCTTACTATCATGAAATCTGGCGCCACAACACTTGATTTATGAAACCGCTTGGAGGAAATATTTCAAGATAACAAGCACACTCATGCGGTGTATTTGGAAGAATAATTTAACAATACACGCCTTGAAAATTTATCCAACATGACTGAGTACTTCAGACAGTTAAAACTACTGGCGGATCAATTATCCAACGTCGACACGCCTGTATCGGACACTAAAATGATGTTGCAATTGATTGCAGGCCTTCCCAAAGGCGACTATGATACGTTAGCCACTGTGATTCAATAGGCAGATTCGTTACCCAGTTTCAACAAAGCTCGCTCACAGTTGTTGCTTGAAGAGACCCGTCGTGGTAAGCAGGATGAGCACAGTCAGCAGGCGTCAGCCGTTGGCACGCAACCCAAGACCAGACGTTGATGCGCAATTTATGCACACACTAATGCAAGTGCACGTGTCGTGACAAGTAATATAGTCTAGAAGACCGAGTTATCGTCCTCAGAGATTAGTGTTCAATTCTCAAATTCTATTCTATGGTATCTATTTGGTAACCGATGATTGATAAATTGTTTATAACTATAATTAAGAATGCTAACTAGACTACTTTGTTTTACTTCAGTTATGGTGGAAATAGGGCTTCCAAATCTCCTCAATTATCCGCTCATCTTACTTGTTAATGTAATTAATTATGGTTCTTCTTCTATTTTGAGATAGCATGTTAACTAAGTCGTTTTATACTCTTTTTAAGGTAATATAAACACTCAACCCCAATATAGAACTCTTCTACCTTTCTGTGATAAGATTGACTATAAAGAAGGATTAAGAGCAATAACCTATTAATACTACACAAGTATCGGGGTACTTTCGTCCACGATTTAACCTATGTTTATTCAACTATAGCATATTCACAATCTCCCCTTTCGACTTTCGATTAGAAATCATATGGATTATGATAATTAGTGATCAATTAATTACCAAACATTCAAGACAATTATTGAATAAATCTCAACAATGATAAGAAGAACCAAAACATGCATTAATTCATAAGAATATGTTTCAAGTGATTTGACATGGAAAGCCCTAGATTAAGTTAGTTCCTAGCCATAGACATGACAAGAACTAAACTAATATCCAACATAAACTATAAAGAAATAAAACAAGAAACAAGAAATTACTAAGAAGTGGTCTCTAATCTTGATCTCCAAAGTTGTGTGAATTGGCAAGGGTTTGGAACCCTTAATATTGACCTAAAGGCTTCTTTTTATAGCCTCCAATTCGTTTTACAGGTTTTCCTTCAGGCCTTGGCCCATTCCCATTCGAATTTGCCAGTTTTCCCGCTCGGCGCGCGGCCACACAGCCAGCGCGCGGCTGAAACTCCTGCGTCTCAGTAAATTGGGCGTGGCGCTCGACTGCCTTCTTTGGGCGCGGCGCCTGTTCGTGCTGCGGTTCGCCAACTTTCTCGCTTTTTGAGCTCTGGAACCTCTGTTTCTGCCCTCTTTTTGCTCCTTTTCCGCCAATAAGCCATTTTAAACCAATATGACTCAAAAGAAGGAAAATTTATCCTAAGACGACACGTATTTGTACAAAAATGGGCAAAAGACTAACTAAAAATGACTCAAAGGGTGTATATAAAATACACCGATCAAACACCCCCAAACTTAACCTTTGCTCGCCCTCGAGCAAAGATCAAAAGAAAGAATTAAAGACAAGAGGAAAAAGGAAATAGACTGACTCAAAGACACTGATCACTTTGTTGCATCATTGTTACTTAGAAAAGCATGAAGGTTAGCAAAATAATATGCATGAACATATATCATGATTTTTTTTAGCATTCTAAACACATTAAGTTAGATATTTCGCAAATTCAATTTAATCATGCTCAATGGAAGTAAGAATACCTAACTATGCATGTCAATTTCAAAATCCTATGGCATGTTTACTTGTCATTCTCCACTAATCATAGATACACATGTAAGAGATCTTCAGGGCTTGTCAGGGTTGTAATGTAGGCTTAGGCATGGATAGGTAAAAATAGACATTTAGGCTCTTTTTATGTACCATAAGCTCTTTTACTTTTCAATTCTTCCCTTTTCTTTTGATTTTCTTTCTTCACTTCATACCTATCTTTCCCTTCTTTTGTTTTGAGAGAATGAAGTGTATTATGAATAACATGCACCCCAAACTTAGGCTTTTGTCTATTTATTATTACTTTTTCACTGGGGTGCATCAAAATTGTTCACTCTTTTTGTCTCTTTTTTAACACTTTCTATTCCAATCACAAAAAAAATTCACTTATGGCACAAGTGTGGAATTATAGGGTATCAAAGAAAAAGTCTAATTTTTAGGCTCAAAGAGGCTGACTAGGGATATTTTGAATATCATGAATAGGCAAAAGTGGTAAGAAAGGGCTAATAAAGAATTGCCTGAGTCATCTCCCTAACATGCATATCCTAACTATTTCGCCTCAAATAGAAAGCAAGCATACACATAGGTTTAATCATAAACAATGCACAAGTCAAGCAAGATACCCCAAATAATCTGATTTCATGAATTTTTGGCATATCTAACCTAAGTGTTTAGATGGTTGCTTCTAATTCCATTACATTATTCAACCTTACTTCACTAGGCGATTCAAGTAACTGCAGCATGAATGATCTTTAAAGAAAAAAAAATATATGACTCAAAAATACTTAAAACAAATCAAAAAGACTAAAAAATAATAAGACAAATAAGACACCCCCCAAACTTAAATCACACATTGTCCCCAATGTGTGCAAGACTAAAAAAAAGATAAAATAAAGGAAATAAGACAACTTACAAACTTGGTTTAAAGTGGTGGCGGTGGCGGTGGATAATGCATGGACCACTGGTTGAACAAAGAATTCATCTCATCAAATCTCTGGTGCAATTGTTGTTGCTCTGCCTTAATTCTTGTTGTCCTTGCCTCAGGTCCTGTTGACCTTGTATCATTATGTCAAAGTTCTGCATCATTCTCCTCTGGTTCATGAGCAACTGCTCCATTATAGGCACTGGAGGTTCAAATTCTTGGGGTTGCTGCTGGCTGCTTCCTGCTTCATGTTGAGCCTCTGTCTCAGGCTCATCTTCATCCATGGCAGCCTCTGCTGCTGCCAGTCTTTGGTCTCCTTCGTCTTTCTTCTTTGGAGGAGTGGTGCAGGAAGGAATGCACTATCCCATATGACACAGGAGGTTGGACTTTCTCATATGTATCAGTGGGTAGGGTTGGGACCCCATGTCTGGAGCATAAGCTGCTAATAAGTGAGCCATGTCCCAACCCACCTGTCGTTACCAACCTGTTGGTTTCTCCAATGTTTTGCAATATATCCTTCCCAACGTCAATCGTCCTTCCTGACATGATTCCATATATCATTTTTATTCTATCTACTGACACTCTGGTGAAGTGCATCGATGGAATTAAGCGGCAGACGATTTAAATATAACCAACCTTGTCATTTTGTTGGTCGACATCATTGATTCTCTTGATCCATTTCTTGCAATATCATACTCAGCCCGGGGTAGCTTCTGCGTACTTGCGACATCGATCAATGTTGTTGGTGTCTCTAGACCAAGTTCTGAAATAGCTCCGTTCGTCACCTCTTTCTTCAACATCAGCTGTTTTTAATAGCACATTTACCACTTCTGCCATCACAGGCACATACCATCCCCTCACAAAGCATCTATCATCCACCCTCTCTGGAAAGTTAGCATTAAATTTTCTCACCATTATTGTGTTCTTCGGTGCTATTCTTTCTGGGTTAACAAATCTCTTCCACCCCATGACCTCTATCATCGCCCGAATAGGCTCATAGGCATCTCCCTCCTCAAATGACTCTCTTTGGTACTCCATTCCTCTTTCAGGGATCAAGGGTCTAGTACTAAGTTTTTGATATCTATCCTCAGCTTTTTGGCTGACAAACCTAGTAGTGTCATATTGAGAGACGGAAGTGGATGTGGAAGCTCTCCTCTTCTTGGCAGACATTTTTAGATAAACTTGGCAGCGTTTCCTTTGTTTCAACGATATTACCCAACACTATCAATCAATAATCAGCAGCTACAACACTCTTCAACCCTCACACTTCACTCAAAAGCTCCGGCACAATACCACACGCTCACTTCATATGATCTTCCGCGAAATATCACACCCAACTTTAACACACCACACACCTTCCACCAATAAAGCACCTCCTCACCTATTACCTCCCCTGACTGTATTGAAGATTTCAAGAAAAGTGATAAAGGTTGCCTTGGACGGTGTTCTTCAAGATTTTCTTGTTCCTAATGATGTATTGAGGCAATGGAATGAGGGTTGTTATTTAAGAAGGTTAAGGGTTTGAGGAAATTAAGTACTTTGGTTGTGATTAGGTTTAGTTTGTGGAAGATTTTTAGGAAAAGGGGTTAATTTCGTGGGTTTTGGAGAGAGTGAAGGTTTGAGTTTTGATTTGGAGTGAGGGAAATCGGATTTAGGGCTCCTTTAAAATTCAGAATTTCCGCGTGTGCCCTCGCCGCAACGCGCCTAAACCTGCGACCTACGAACTTCAGTGTGTGGCGCTCGATTTAGCCGCGGCTAAACTCTGCGCTTTTACGGAATTTTGGCGCATACCCTACTGGCGTCGCGGCGCTGAGCCGATTTTTCTTTTTTTCTCTTTTGATTTCTCAGTTTTCGTCCTCCAAATTCTTGGCCCTGTACCTGTCATCACAACATATAAACAATACCCTCCGTGAGGTTGTTCTAAGTTAAAAAAAAAACTAAATTGCATCAAATTGAATAAAATAAAATAACTTTGGGTTGCCTCCCAAGTAGCGCTGTCTTTAACTTCTTTTAGCCAGATGCAAGTTCTTTACTCAAGAGACATGGGGTAAATTAACCCCACAGCCTATCCATTTCATCAACATTTTTCGCTTCCTCATTCTGTTTTTTTTTTTTTCAAGAGGAGGTTTAACATTACTTACCTGTTTTGTCGGGCTTATTTCCCTTGCTATTGTTTGTGTTGGCTCAACCGATGTGCTGACAATGCTAACTGCAAAGCACTTGCTCATGACTGGGGGTTCAATGCTGTCTTTGAACACTTTGAACACTATCTCTTCACTTTCCACTCTAAGTGTCAGCTCACCTTTTTCCACATCAATCAGGGCTCTCCCGGTTGCCAAGAACGGTCTTCCCAATATTATGAGGATCTCATCATCTTCCTCCATATCAAGGATGAGGAAGTCTGCAGGAAAGAAGAATTTTCCCACCTTAACTAAGACATCTTCAATCTTTCCCCTGGGATGCACCACTGTCCTATCTGCTAACTGCAAGCTCACAGTGGTTGGTTTGGCTTCACCTAACCCCAACCTCTTAAAAATAGACAAGGGCATAAGATTTATGCTAGCCCCCAAATCACAAAGGGCCCTATTACATGTTACCCTGCCAACTGTGCAAGGCAGTGTGAAGCTCTCTGGATCCTTGAGTTTAGGGGGAAATTTGTTCTGCAAGATGGAACTGCATTCCTCTGTCAGTGCCACCATCTCATACTCCGCCAACTTCTTCTTCTTCCCTAGAATTTCCTTCATGAATTTAAAATAAGTGGGCATTTTCTCCAATGCCTCAATGAATGGAATGTTATTATGTAGCTTTCTGAATATCTCCAAGAACTTGGAGAATTGCTTATCAACCACTTCTTTTGCAACCTCTGCGGGAAAGGAATTCTCTCAGTGTACTCCTTCACTGGGACTGTTGGAGCTTTCTCTAATATCGGGCGTTCTTCAGTAGCCCTATCCCTCTCTGCATCTACTCTCTGTTCAACCACAGGCTGGGGTGTAAGTTGTTCTAACTGTTTTCCATTCCTCAGCTGCACTGTTTGGCACTGTTCTCTGGGGTTCATCTCTGTATTGCTAGGCAACGTGCCCTGTGGCCTGTTGTTTGCCATCTTCGCTAGTTGTCCCACCTGCGTCTCTAAATTCCTGATAGAGGATCTGGTCTCTACCATGAACTGGGTCTGTGAGTTGTTGAGTGTCAACAGGGCTGCTCTCAACTCATCTGGTTTCTCTTGTTGAGCAGGTGCACTGAATTGTTGTGAAGATGAGGCCTGAGTGAATGGTTGCTGATTTTGGTACTGGCCTCGAAATTGGTTCTGCTGCCCTTGATCACCTCTCCATGAAAAGTTAGGGTGATTCCTCCACCCTGGATTGTAGGTATTTGAGTAGGGGTTGTTCTGGGGCCTTTGATAATTCCCTACTGCTTGGCATTCTGCTTGCTCGATCGAGATGTTGTTAGGATCAGCTGATGGGCACCTATCAAAGGTATGTGGACCTCCACACATCTCGCAACTCAATGGCATTTGGACTGCATTCACTGACACTGTGTTTTATTGCAGTTGCTTGGTCAGAAGAGCAACTTGTGCATTTAATGCTGTGATGACATCAATCTCATGGACTCCTATTGCTCTTCTACCACTCAACCCTCTGTCCTCTGTTACATGATTATTGGTGGCCATGTCTTCCAATAAATCATGAGCTTCGTGTGCTGTCTTTCTCATGAAAGTTCCACCTGCGGCTGCGTCAATGATAGTTCTGGTAGTCCCACTTAGCCCATTGTAGAAAATATGGACCAAATTCCACAACTCAATGCTATGGTGTGGACACTTCCTTTGCAAATCTTTAAATCTCTCTCAAGCCTCATAGAGTGACTCTCCATCAGCTTGATAAAAATTGTTCAACTCCCCTCTCAGCTTAGCGGCTTTAGACGGTGGGAAAAACTTTGCTAAAAACTTATGTGCCAGCTCCTGCCATGTGAATATCGAATCTGTGGGCAAGGAATTCAACCAAACTTTCGCTCTATCCCTGAGTGAGAAGGGAAAGAGCCTCAATCGGATGGCGGCGTCAGTAACGCCATTGTACTTGAAAGTTGCACACAACTCCAAGAAGTTCGCTATGTGCATGTGAGGATCTTCCGATGGCAACCCTCCGAACTGAACGGTATTCTGCACCATACTCAGGATCGCAGGCTTGATTTCAAAATTGTTTGCTCCTATTACTGGGAGCCTGATGCAAGTTTGTGCTCCATTCACCCTTGGCAGCACATAATCTCCCAAGCTTCTCTCAGCTTGGACCTGGACCCTCTCTTCTACATCCATTGGCAATCTCCGGGGCATCCTTTGGTTAGGTTGATGATCACTTAACCCTTCGTTCATCTCATTGTTATTTTGTAAGCCCCCCATCGCTATTAAGGCCAAAACTCGTTGGTTTCTCCTGTTCTGTTTGCAAGTCTTTTTAATTTCCGGATTGAAGTGAACAAGTGTATCTGCTCTTCTTCTTCTTCGCATAAACTAGATGCCTGCAACAGATCAAAATCAACAAACGGATCACGGCACACTGGTTTTCACGAATAAAAGAGAAAAATATAGTAATAATAAAAACACAAAAATAAAAATCCAATTAGAAATTAAGAATAGATGAAATTGATATTGAACTACGCCAATCCCCGGCAACGGCGCCAAAAACTTGATGCGCGATTTATGCACACACTAACGCAAGTGCACGTGTCGTGACAAGTAATATAGTCTAGAAGACCGAGTTATCGTCCTCAGGGATTAGTGTTCAATTCTCAAATTCTATTCTATGGTATCTATTTGGTAACCGATGAATGATAAATTGTTTATAACTATAATTAAGAATGCTAACTAGACTACTTTGTTTTACTTCAGTTATGGTGGAAATAGGGCTTCCAAATCTTCTCAACTATCCGCTCATCTTACTTGTTAATGCAATTAATTATGGATTTTCTTCTATTTTGAGATAACAGGTTAACTAAGCCGTTTTATACTCCTGTTAAGGTAATATAAACACTCAACCCAAATATAGAACCCTTCTACCTTTCGGTGATAAGATTGACTATAAAGGAGGATTAAGAGCAATAACCTATTAATACTACACAAGTATCGGGGTACTTTCGTCCACGATTTAACCTATGTTTATTAAACTATAGCATATTCATAATCTCCCCTTTCGGCTTTCGATTAGAAATCATATGGATTATGATAATTAGTGATCAATTAATTACCAAACATTCAAGACAATTATTGAATAAATCTCAACAATGATAAGAAGAACCAAAACATGCATTAATTCATAAGAATAAGTTTCAAGTGATTTGACATGGAAAGCCCTAGATTAAGTTAGTTCCTAGCCATAGACATGACAAGAACTAAACTAATATCCAACATAAACTATAAAGAAATAAAACAAGAAACAAGAAATTACTAAGAAGTGGTCTCCAATCTTGATCTCCAAAGTTGTGTGAATTGGCAAGGGTTTGGAACCCTTAATTCTGACCTAAAGACTGCTTTTTATAGCCTCCAATTCGTTTTCCAGGTTTTCCTTCAGTCCTTGGTCCATTTCCATTCAAATTCGCCAGTTTTCCCAACTTCGCGCGCGACCTGCAGCTGGCGCGCCAAACTCTGCATGTCTCAGAATTGGGCGTGTGGCGCTCGACTCTGGCGTTTGGGCGTCGCGGCCGCATACTTTCGTGCAGGTCGTCAACTTTCTCGCTTTTTGAGCTTTGGAACCTCTGTTTCTGCCCTTTTTTTGTTCTTTTTCCGCCAATAAGCCACTTTAAACCAATATGACTCAAAAGAAAGAAAATATATCCTATTACGACACGTATTTGTACAAAAATGGGCAAAAGACTAACTAAAAATGACTCAAGGTGTATATAAAATACACCGATCAGACGCCACTAAAAAACTCTCAACCACGGCAGGGCCGTGGCGGAAAGGGTAGCAAGGGCCACGACGGAAGAGTAGGCCATAGTCGTGGCAAGGTTCGCGGTCGTGAGAACCAACATCGAACAACGGTCTGAGAACAACTGGTCGCGCCTCGCGATGTCGATCTGCGTCGCGGCGCCTCAGTACATAGCTGCGGCGCCGACCCCTTTCCAGTACCTGCAACCCTTCAACCCGTATTCTCAACACGGGTTGTTAGGCCCAGCTCCAGCCACTCGGCAAGCCCAGTACCCGCAACAGGCCCACTTCATGCAAGGACAGTTCCAGCAACCTGCTTCCGGCATGGCTCCATCTAAGTTTGGTCAGACTTTCAGCAGCCTCAATCTGCAACAGCCTGACAATAATTGGTACATGGACTCCGGAGCCACATCTCACCTCACTCAGTCTGCATGTAATATTCCCAAACTGTTCAGTTTAAAGCATCCTCAATTTGTTACAGTTGGTAGTGGTCACCGCATTCCAGTGAAGGGCTATGGTACATCCTACACACCACCTCATCATCCATTCCGCCTTAAGAATACCCTATATGCCCCACATATAGTTAAGAACTTAATCTATATCCGCAAATTCACCTCTAATAATTATGTCTCTGTTGATTTTGACCCTTTTGGTTTCACTGTGAAGGATCTTCATACGGGGACACCTCTTACGAGATGCAATAGCACGGGAGATCTCTATTTATTCACTCCCACCTCCACTGCCAGATATTTCTCT
This sequence comes from Przewalskia tangutica, assembly GCA_029844215.1. NCBI lineage: Eukaryota > Viridiplantae > Streptophyta > Magnoliopsida > Solanales > Solanaceae > Przewalskia > Przewalskia tangutica. The sequence goes on from CM056736.1 coordinate 54,864,114, forward strand.
CTCGTCTCTCTAGCGGTTATTTCCTCTTCAACATGGCACAATAGGCTTGGTCATCCAGGAGCCCCAGTTTTTAATTTTGTTAGAGGCAATAATTTTATTACTTGTAATGGGAAGCTTGCCCAAAACTGTGTTTTTTGTTCTTTAGGCAAATATACTCGTCATCCGTTTCAATCATCTACTAGTGTTACCTTTGCACCATTTGATATTATACATGTCTATTTATGGACATCACTTGTTGCTAGTTATCTCGGTCATAAATTATCTTATCTTACTAGATGATTTTTCTCACTTTGTTTTCTTGTATCCTCTCAAATTTAAATAGGAAGTGTTTGCCAAATTTCTTGAGTTTCGAATATTTATTCAAACACAGTTTGAAAAAAGTATAAAATATTTTTAGTGCGATAATGGTTGTGAATTCAACAATTCTATGTTTCACCGTTTTTGTACTAACAATGGCATGGTCTTTCGCTTCTACTACCCCCACACCTCCCCTCAAAACGGTAAAGCTGAAACAATCATTTACACCATTAACAATATGATTCGCACTCTATTGATTCATGCATTCCTACCTCCGTCCTTCTGGGTCTATGCTGCTAAAATGTCAGAATACGTTCTCAATATTCTCCCTACTATCACCCTTCACAATATGACCCCTACAAAAATCCTATATTATAGAGTCACCTCTTATGACTATCCACGGATATTCGGATGTCTCTGCTATCCTAACCTTGCCTCTACTGCCCCTCACAAACTAGCTCCCTAATCCACTCCTTGTGTCTACCTTGACTTCCCGCCTAACTATAGGGGTTATCTATGCTACGACTTGTCAACTCGTCAAATCCACATCTCATGTCACGTCACATTCGACGAGACTACATTCCTATTTTTGAATCTTCAGAAATTCCAAAAATCGAACTACTCCTTTCTTGACGAGCCTCCATCTCTCCCATTATCCTTAATCAGCTCACTAAAATATCCCAGACGTCAGCTCCGCGGCTCATCGAGGAAGCGCCCCGGCGTCTCCCTTCCAGTGAGCAACCTATTTCTTCCACGAAATTAGTACCGCGACGCCTCTCTTCCAGTGAGCACCCAGTTCTCGAAACACATTTAAAGTCGCTCCATAACCAAACAATTTTAAAATTTAAATGGAGTACTAGGAATTCGTGAATATGTGTAACAATATTTGTTCATTTGAAAATTTAATTGTACTACATTAGTAGAACAAACTACAGGCTTAAGTGTTACACCCCGTATTTACAGGACATGTTTTAAGAACGTACGAAAGAACTCTAAAGTGTCAAGAAGTGAGACTTGTAAAATTTTATCGGAATTATGAAATTGTCGGAAACGTTTTATTGTGATGAATGGGAGGGCGACACGTGTCACCACCCCCCCCCCCTTAGAATGCCTTGGACGAAATTAGGCATGGCCATAATGGTCATTTACCATAAGTCTTGGATGAACAAGTCTTGCAAGTGTAGCTTGACAATGTTGACTAAGTCAAAGGAGACAACTAGTCTTGATATTGTGAAGACCTTATCCTAGCCACCCAAATGTTTGTATCATGACCCTCCAATGTGCTTTATTATACTACTAGTAGTGATACATAGTCCAACACTTAGAGAAAATTGAAGAAAAATTGGATGAGCAACTATGGAGCTCTCGCCACGTCCCTTGAAAAGAAAAAAATTGTGTTTCTTGTCCAATAAGCCCCACACTTTAAACCAAGGTTCCTAAGTGTATTGTAAGCATATCTCAATAGAAAAATCTCGGAAAAAGATAGTTTACGGGTTAGTCGCAAAGTGAAAACCTAGTGGCTTTTCTAGGTTTTGTTTGGAAGTTTGAAGGAAATTGTTGGTGTTGTTCTAAGGGTCTCAACAAGCGGATTGAAGTGTCTTGGAGAGGTTCTAAACTACTAGGAGCGACTTCGGATTGGAATTGGATTAAGATTCGTTGAGGTATAATTGTGTCCTTTAATGTGTTACAAGATTATATGTTTATATTATTGTTGTTAGCTTTACGTGTTGCTAGCATGAAGTTGATTAGTAGAAGTTTATAAGGATTGTGGATTGATTGTAGCATTGGAAATCCGGAATGTTATATAAGCCATGTTAAGTTGGATTTCAATTTAGTCGTTATTAGAAATCGTCGCATGTTACCTACTTAGAGATTATGGATTGTTATAATCAAATACGACTTGATATCATGTTATGCTACCAATTTGGATTGAAATGGAAATTTGATAAGAATTGGTAAGGTTGAACTCAAGGTGGCAATTTGGACTTTTAGTTTGTTTTTCATTTGTATTGGACTACTTTCTAAATTGTGAGCCAATTGGGGCTGTTTAGTTAGTCATTTGTATTGGAGTACCTTATAGAAATTGTGAGCCAATTGGGGCTGTTTGGTTATTGTATTCGGCCTTGAAAAAGGTGGCAAAGTAAGTAGAAACAAAGGAAGTGCTGTCCGATTTTCCGTAGAATTTGGCGACTTAGCACTTAGAATATTCTACGTTAGAAGTGAAAGGTTAATGGACATATTGTGACCATTATAGGTTGAAGTACTAAGTATAGTGTATCCTACTTGGAGAGTGGAATAGCTATCAAGGTTGGTGTACTTTGGAGCATTTTGCTATTTGTCGACAATCGTCGCGAGGTATGTGAACCTCTTCCTTCCTTTGGCATGATTCTATGTATGGAATATACTTGTGGTATCATTTCATGTTCCCTTCTACTCTTAGAAGTTAAGAGGTAGTTGTGTGATTTACTCTATGTAGAACTTTTCCTATCTTTTGAGTATGACTAGTTGCACGTGTAGTGCGGTAGACGTCTGAACTATGACATTCTTTACTTGTTTTATGTAATGCCAAGGGTGGGTTAGGAGATTAACTCACTTCTTTGAAAATAGTAAGGATGTCTTAAGTTGATTTTAAAGTTAGGGGACTTGAAGAGTTTTAAAGTATGTGATACTTGCTCCGTTTTAAACGTATAAGTCCCTTGGATAGGAAATTGTATTTTGGCTAAGGTATAAAGTAAATATAACGACTTTATGGGGAGTTGGTTATATTTGCTTTCTGGAAAGACAAATGACTTGATTTTAGTGAAAAGGCAACTTGTTTTTAAGGCATCAATTGCCTAAGGTTTTATAATAAAAAGAGTCACTTGTTTTCTAAAGGTCGAGACAAATGGTATTTTTGAAAGTTAAGAGAATTGATTGAAGGTATATAATACTTGGTTTCAAAAAGTAGAAGTCTCTTGATTATAAAAGGAACGTATTGGTTTAAACCATAAAGGGTTATAACGGCTTTATGGGAAGTTGGTTATAACGGCTTTATGGAAGGTTAAGAGAATGGTTTTCTAGTAAAGTAATCAAAGGAATAACTTGTGTTAAGGAAGGGCAAGTTGTTTTAAAGGTACCAACTGCTTAAGGTTTTAAATAAGGAAGTCACTTGATTTAGAAGTCGGTAATTGTATTTCTAAAAAGGTATTGTGACTTGTCTTGAAAGGTGAATAGGACTTGATACTACGGTTGTTAGTATCGGGGAAGTTTTATTTGGAAAGGAGTCTTTTGAAAAGAATGTACGTACGTAGTACTTTGGCTTGTTAATTGAGAATAATTCTATGTGATGCCTTGATTAGTACTTTGGCTTGTAAATGAGAATTATTCTATTTGTGCCCCGATAAGTACTTTGGCTTGTAAATGAGAATTATTCTATTTGTGCCCCGATAAGTACTTTGGCTTGTAAATGAGAATTATTCTATTTGTGCCCCGATAAGTACTTTGGCTTGTTAAATGAGAATTATTCTATTTGTGCCCTGATAAGTACTTTGGCTTGATTAATTGAGAATTAGTCTAAATGTGCCTTGATAAGTACTTTGGTTTGTTAATTGAGAATTAGCCTATGTGTGCTGGTGATAGCCTTTGAGTGCAAGTATTATGTTTTATTACGATGCCGCGACTCTCGGTTGGAGGGCCGGCTGTCTTGTTGTAAGTACTTGGACGTACCGACAGTGATGTGGGATTCCACGGGTATGCTTCCGTTATTTGTAGTACTTGGGTTAAATTCCCGGATTCTTATAGAAGACATGGTAGTGCTTCTGTTGTTTGACGGCCGGTCGAGATAGGGTAAGAGTATAAGTGAGGGGTAGACCCCCAAGATGCTATACCACCTTCTCCAGGGTAAGAGTATAAGTGAGGGGTAAACCCCCAAGACATTATACCCCCTGCTTGTTTTGTATAATGGTCGGTTGAGATAGGGTAAGAGTATAAATGAGGGGCAAGCCCCAAGACGTTATACCACCTTCTCCAGGGTAAGAGTATAAGTGAGGGGTAGACCCCCAAGATGCTATACCACCTGCTTTACCAACTTCTCCAGGGTAAGAGTATAAGTGAGGGGTAGACCCCCAAGACGCTATACCACCGGTGGGACTTGGTGTTCATGTATGCCTATTGACGTATTATTATATCCTGGACTGTCGACAGTGATGTGGGATTCCACGGGCAGGGGATATATATATGTGTTGTGTATGTGTACGCCGACGGTGAGGTGGGATGCCACGGGCGCGACACATGATTATATTTTACACTTGTAGCTGTCGACAGTGATGGGGGATTCCACGGGCATGCTTTGATATTGGTGTGACTTGATCGCGTCGGTTTGGTCGGGTAGTATATGTGTCCCTCCGTAGTGGGCCGGACTATGTTATGAAAGATAAGTAAGTTAGACAGAAATGAACTTAATGACTTCTCCTAAGTATGTACGTAAGAATGTGACTATAACTCTTAATGGAATGGAAAAAAGATAATAAGGTGCGATTAAGTTCATAAGTGGTAATGACACGGCAGGAGCTGGTATGTATTTTTATACTTGTCCTTGTCATTCTTTTGTACAGTTATGATTTGTTTATCATGCGTTATATTACATTCCATATTAAATTTTTGTTATCGACTTCTCGGGGTGCGTTCATCTTCGCGAGTTTAGGTATTACGATTGTGGATCCGCGAGCTTAGGATCCCGGTTCAGCAAGTTGAGATGGCTCCAGTGTTCCGGAGTTGTCACGTTCATGTATATTCAGGGGTATGGCGGGGCCTGTCCATACGATGGTTATGTTAAAACTCTTGAGGTGCAGTCACATATTGTGGGTCAGTTTGTAAAAGAAATGAGGCAACTGCTTCGGTTGTATTTATATTTGTTCAGGAAGGTAGCCCTATCGGCTAACCTGTTGCTTTACTTCCGATGTTTTATTTATAAGTTTCATGTATGTTCCGCTGATTTTCTCTGATGTTTATCGTAAGTGGTGCCTGAGTAGGGCACGATCGCGATCCGAGGTCGGGTCGTGACAAAAGTGGTATCGAGCGATTAGTCCTCGGAAAGTGTCTGAGCACCGTGTCTAGTAAGTCTTGATTATCGGTGTGTTGTGCACCACATCTATAATCGGGAGGCTGCAGGACATTTAGGATTGGTTTCATTCTTCTCACTCGAGATCGTGCCATAGAGTGTGTTGTTAGTGGTCGTCTCTCCTAACGAGTTATGTTGATTGCATTACGAGAAAGCGTGATGACCAGGAATGACTATGTGGATTGCATATCCAGGTTGGTAATGATTATAGTATAGTTGGTATTGTGACATACATCTATACGGAGTTATGTATGAGGGTCAGACGCGTGTTGCCTAGAATGATTTTAGATTACCAGGAGTCGGTAAAGACTAACTAGATACCGGGAAGGTATGGGATAGTTATTGAATTTTCGCCAAGGTTTTGTGTTTTATTTCGAGATAATTGGGAAAGGATGAGCTGTCTGATAGGGTAGTGAACCCTTAAGGAGCCATGTTAAGGAACTTAACGGAATGCCATGTTAATGTATTAGGCTACGTGGTAGGCTTAAGAGAATTGTACGGATGAGGTCCGTATAGAGTAAGTAATGGTTGTTGTGATCAGAACGACACGATTGTGGTAATAAGAGAAGTTTTATACCCGTTATTGGGGATTGGTAAGGTAGGCTTGGAGCATGGAGTGCGAGCCTAAGAATATTGATAGCCGAGACTTTAGATGTATAAGGCTTTCTGCAATAAGATTTTAAGTCGGACCAGGATAAGAGTTAAGTGCGTGCGAGTAGGGTCGAGGACACATTCTGGGTCTCCCCATATCTGGAATGGAGTGGGATCAGTTGGTAGTAGTTCGCCACGTGACGGTCACGAGGCGCTAGGCCAAGTCTAGTTAATTGTTTCTGGGTTCGTGGACACGTTCCACCGGAACCAGGTCGTGAAAGCTGGAAATGGCCTTTTATTGTTTTATAGAGTGACTCCAAAGATTTGAGGCCAGAGTCGGTATGGAAGTTATGTATGTATGTTAGAAGGAGTTGGAAATGCGAAAGAAAATCTCTTTTGGGCGTATGATGGAGATATGCGTGTGCGAGTATTAGGGCCATGTGTGGCATTGTTGGTATGTCGGGGTTGTGAAAAGAAGCTATGTCGCTTATTATAAAGATTGACTCAGAAAGAACATTCGGGACGAATGTTTCTAAGGGGAAGAATGTTACACCCGTATTTCAGCGTGTTTTAGAACGTCTGAAAGAACTCTAAAGTGTCGAAGTGAGACTTGTAAAATTTTATCGAATTATGAAATTGTCGGAAGCGTTTTATTGTGAATGGGAGGCGACACGTGTCACCCCCTTAGAATGCCTTGGACGAAATTAGGCATGGCCATAATGGTCATTTACCATAAGTCTTGGATGAACAAGTCTTGCAGTGTAGCTTGACAATGTTGACTAAGTCAAAGGAGACAACTAGTCTTGATATTATGAAGACCTTATCCTAGCCACCCAAATGTTTGTATCATGACCCTCCAATGTGCTTTATTATACTACTAGTAGTGATACATAGTCCAACACTTAGAAAATTGAAGAAAAATTGGATGAGCAACTATGGAGCTCTCGCCATGTCCTTGAAAAGAAAAAAAAATTGTGTTTCTTGTCCAATAAGCCCCACACTTTAAACCAAGGTTCCTAAGTGTATTGTAAGCATATCTCAATAGAAAAATCTCGGAAAAAGATAGTTTACGGGTTAGTCGCAAAGTGAAAACCTAGTGGCTTTTCTAGGTTTTGTTTGGAAGTTTGAAGGAAATTGTTGGTGTTGTTCTAAGGGTCTCAACAAGCGGATTGAAGTGTCTTGGAGAGGTTCTAAACTACTAGGAAGCGACTTGGAATTGGATTAAGATTCGTTGAGGTATAATTGTGTCCTTTAATGTGTTACAAGATTATATGTTTATATTGTTGTTGTTAGCTTTACGTGTTGCTAGCATGAAGTTGATTAGTAGAAGTTTATAAGGATTGTGGATTGATTGTAGCATTGGAAATCCGGAATGTTATATAAGCCATGTTAAGTTGGATTTCAATTTAGTCGTTATTAGAAATCGTCGCATGTTACCTACTTAGAGATTATGGATTGTTATAATCAAATACGACTTGATATCATGTTATGCTACCAATTTGGATTGAAATGGAAATTTGATAAGAATTGGTAAGGTTGAACTCAAGGTGGCCGAATTTGGACTTTTTAGTTTGTTTTTCATTTGTATTGGACTACTTTCTAAATTGTGAGCCAATTGGGGCTGTTTAGTTAGTCATTTGTATTGGAGTACCTTATAGAAATTGTGAGCCAATTGGGGCTGTTTGGTTATTGTATTCGGCCTTGAAAAAGGTGGCAAAGTAAGTAGAAACAAAGGAAGTGTTGTCCGATTTTCCGTAGAATTTGGCGACTTAGCACTTAGAATATTCTACGTTAGAAGTGAAAGGTTAATGGACATATTGTGACCATTATAGGTTGAAGTACTAAGTATAGCGTATCCTACTTGGAGAGTGGAATAGCTATCAAGGTTGGTGTACTTTGGAGCATTTTGCTATTTGTCGACAATCGTCGCGAGGTATGTGAACCTCTTCCTTCCTTTGGCATGATTCTATGTATGGAATATACTTGTGGTATCATTTCATGTTCCCTTCTACTCTTAGAAGTTAAGAGGTAGTTGTGTGATTTACTCTATGTAGAACTTTTCCTATCTTTTGAGTATGACTAGTTGCACGTATGTAGTACGGTAGACGTACAAGACTATGACATTCTTTACTTGTTTTATGTAATGCCAAGGCGGGTGGGTTAGGAGATTAACTCACTTCTTTGAAAATAGTAAGGATGTCTTAAGTTGATTTTAAAGTTAGGGGACTTGAAGAGTTTTAAAGTATGTGATACTTGCTCCGTTTTAAACGTATAAGTCCCTTGGATAGGAAATTGTATTTTGGCTAAGGTATAAAGTAAATATAACGACTTTATGGGGAGTTGGTTATATTTGCTTTCTGGAAAGACAAATGACTTGATTTTAGTGAAAAGGCAACTTGTTTTTAAGGCATCAATTGCCTAAGGTTTTATAATAAAAAGAGTCACTTGTTTTCTAAAGGTCAAGAGACAAATGGTATTTTTGAAAGTTAAGAGAATTGATTGAAGGTATATAATACTTGGTTTCAAAAAGTAGAAGTCTCTTGATTATAAAAGGAACGTATTGGTTTAAACCATAAAGGGTTATAACGGCTTTATGGGAAGTTGGTTATAACGGCTTTATGGAAGGTTAAGAGAATGGTTTTCTCTAGTAAAGTAATCAAAGGAATAACTTGTGTTAAGGAAGGGCAAGTTGTTTTAAAGGTACCAACTGCTTAAGGTTTTAAATAAGGAAGTCACTTGATTTAGAAGTCGGTAATTGTATTTCTAAAAAGGTATTGTGACTTGTCTTGAAAGGTGAATAGGACTTGATACTACGGTTGTTAGTATCGGGGAAGTTTTATTTGGAAAGGAGTCTTTTGAAAAGAATGTACGTACGTAGTACTTTGGCTTGTTAATTGAGAATAATTCTATGTGATGCCTTGATTAGTACTTTGGCTTGTAAATGAGAATTATTCTATTTGTGCCCCGATAAGTACTTTGGCTTGTAAATGAGAATTATTCTATTTGTGCCCCGATAAGTACTTTGGCTTGTAAATGAGAATTATTCTATTTGTGCCCCGATAAGTACTTTGGCTTGTTAAATGAGAATTATTCTATTTGTGCCCTGATAAGTACTTTGGCTTGATTAATTGAGAATTAGTCTAAATGTGCCTTGATAAGTACTTTGGTTTGTTAATTGAGAATTAGCCTATGTGTGCTGGTGATAGCCTTTGAGTGCAAGTATTATGTTTTATTACGATGCCGCGACTCTCGGTTGGAGGTATTTGTCTTGTTGTAAGTACTTGGGCGTCTGCAAGCGATGATGTGGGATTCCACGGGTATGCTTAGCTTATTTGTAGTACTTGGGTTAAATTCGGATTCTTATAGAAGACATGGTAGTGCTTACATTGTTTGTCACGGTCGAGATAGGGTAAGAGTATAAGTGAGGGTAGACCCCAGATGCTATACCACTTTCTCCAGGGTAAGAGTATAAGTGAGGGGTAAACCCCCAAGACATTATACCCCCTGCTTGTTTTGTATAATGGTCGGTTGAGATAGGGTAAGAGTATAAATGAGGGGCAAGCCCCAAGACGTTATACCACCTTCTCCAGGGTAAGAGTATAAGTGAGGGGTAGACCCCAGATTCTATACCACCGCTTTACCAACTTCTCGGTAAGAGTATAAGTGAGGGTAGACCTCAAGACGCTATACCAGGTGGGACTTGGTGTTCATGTATGCCTATTGACGTATTATTATATCACGGATCGGCGATGATGTGGGATTCCACGGGCAGGGGATATATATATGTGTTGTGTATGTGTACGCCGACGGTGAGGTGGGATGCCACGGGCGCGACACATGATTATATTTTACACTTGTAGCTGTCGACAGTGATGGGGGATTCCACGGGCATGCTTTGATATTGGTGTGACTTGATCGCGTCCCAGTTTGGGCCGGGTAGTATATGTGTCCCTCCGTAGTGGGCCGGACTATGTTATGAAAGATAAGTAAGTTAGACAGAAATGAACTTAATGACTTCTCCTAAGTATGTACGTAAGAATGTGACTATAACTCTTAATGGAATGGAAAAAAGATAATAAGGTGCGATTAAGTTCATAAGTGGTAATGACACGGCAGGAGCTGGTATGTATTTTTATACTTGTCCTTGTCATTCTTTTGTCTGATTATGATTTGTTTCTTATGCGTTATATTACATTCCATATTAAATTTTTGTTATGCGGCCCCCGAAGTGCGTTCAATCTTCGCAGTTTAGGTACGATTGTGGATCCGCGAGCTTAGGATCGGTTAATAAGTTGAGATGGCTCGGTGTTAGGAGTTGTCACGTTCATGTATATTCGTGGTATGGCGGGGCCTGTCCGCCATGATGGTATGTTAAAACTCTTAAGTGCAGTAGTCACATATGTGGGTCGATTTGTAAAAGAAATGAGGCAAGCTGCCGGTTGTATTTATATTTGTTCAGGAAGGTAGCCCTATCGGCTAACCTGTTGCTTTACTTCCGATGTTTTATTTATAAGTTTCATGTATGTTCCGCTGATTTTCTCTGATGTTTACCTGTAAGGGTGCCCAGGTAGGGCACCAGTCGCGGTCCCGGGGTCGGGTCGTGACATTAAGTTTTGATTTTAATCATATTCTTCCTTTCCCTTATCTATTACCCTGAGGGTCCCCCACTAAAAACAATTTGAGGAGAATAATTGCCAAAAATTGATGTCCAAACGTAATTATAGAAATTTTTAACTACAGATAATACACATCAAGTCGTAAAAACAACATTTGACAGAAATGCAAGGTAAAACTGCGTACAACAAATACTTGTTGAAAGAATTAATCCCTTCATTATTTTTATTGATGACAGACATATATATACAAGTTACAATAGGAAAATATTTTTTCTATTCTACATCTAAATCTCTATTCTATAAGGAGACTACCTATACAATTATGGTAATATTACAATCCTAATTAAGGTATAAGAATAATATACAAACAACCATAAATTAATATACAATGAGCATTATACACGGACTGGACAAGTGCATTATACAAGGACTGGGCCTCACGATAGGCACACTACTTAACACACCTCCACAGTCATAGCGGGCAGTCTTCGTACGCTGAGACTGTCGCTAAAATCTTCAAAAAGGACCGAGGGAAGACCCTTTGTAAAGATGTCTGCAATTTGATATCTAGATGGAACATGACAGACACGTACTTGTCCTTTAGCTACCTTTTCTCGAACAAAGTAAATATCCATCTCTATGTGTTTAGTGCGTCGGTGTTGAACTGGATTATCAGAAAGGTAGATGACACTTAAATTATCACAATACACCAACGTAGCCTTCTCAATATGACAATGGATCCCTAAAAGTAGATTACGTAACCAACATGAGTCAGAAACCACATTAGCTACCCCTCGTTACTCGGCCTATGCACTTGAGCGTGAAAGTGTGGATTCACGCTTGACAGACTATGAGACCAAGTTATTACCTAAAAATATGCAATAGACAGACGTAGAACGCCCGGTGTCAGGACAACCACCCCAATCAGCATATGTATAGGAGACAAGTGTAGATGTCGATGAAGGATACAAATGCAATCCATAATCAAGTGTTCCCTGTATGTACCTAAGAATACGTTTGAGCGCATTCATATGTTCAATCCTGAGATCATGCATAAACAGACACACCTGCTGTACGGCATATGTAATTTCAAGTCGCGTGAACGTAAGATACTGAAGGGCGTCTGCAAGACTACGATAGCGGGTCAGATCCTCATAGGGAGAGCCAGTTGCAACACCCAACTTGGGTTTAGTATCAACTGGAGTAGAAGTAGACTTACATGATGACATCCCAGCCCTCTCAATGATCTCTGCTGCATACTTCCGCTGTGATAAGAACAATCCACCTGCATGACGAGTGACAACAATCCCCAAAAAATAACTCAATGGGCCCAAGTCTTTCATGGCAAACTCAGAACTGAGCATTGTCATAATAGACTTTCGCAAAGCATCAGAAGAGGCAGTCAAGATAATATCATTCACATATAATAGTATATAAGTCATGGAAGAACCCCGGTGATATATGAATAATGAATTATCAAACATGCTGTGAGAGAACCCAATGGTCGAAACATAGTTAGCAAACCTCTTATATCAAACCCGTGGAGACTGCTTAAGCTCATACAATGACTTCTTCAATAAACATACATGATGAGGATATCTAGTATCTCTAAACCCCAAGGACTGATGCATATAGATTGTCTCCTTGAGATCACCATGTAGGAATACACTCTTCACGTCTAGCAGATGTTGGCCATGATTTCGACAGAGCCAAGCTGAGCATAATGAGAATAGTAGTCGGCTTGACCACCGGGCTGAACGTCTCACCACAATCTACACCAACCTGCTGAGTCTTACCATCACTTACAAGTCTCCCTTTATGTCTTCCAAAAGAACCGTCAGATTTATACTTATGTGAAAAAATTCACATAGACCGAATAATATTAACACCAAATGGACAAGGTACCACGTTTTATTATCAATAAGAGCATTATATTTATCGGTCATGTCAATTTTCTAATTAAGGTCATTTAAGGCAGACACATGATTACGGGATAAGGATGATTTAAGAACATTATAATTCAAATTAAAATATCTTTTTGGTTTAAAAATACCCCGTTGACTGTGAGTGACTGGACCATGACTCGGGGATGGATTGGGTGAATTTTGGGAATTTTCAGCAGGCAGTGGTGGATGTACCGTCGGAGGTACCGCGATCCAGGGACGCGGCGCATACGTTCCAGTGGCTACTGGAAGTTAGGCACCGCGGTGCCTCCCTGAAGGGTCGCAGCGTTGACGACGGGACTTAAATATTTTGGCTACTGAATGGCAAGAGTCACGGGGCTGACGACGAAGGTAAAAAATTTTGTCTACTGGATGGTTGGATCCGCGGCGCCTCCCCTAAGGGTCGTGGCACTGATTATGGGTTGAGACCAGTATCCAAAAAATGATGGATATGATAGAGTGATATATCATCATCCAAAAAATCATACGAACTAGGCACGGGATTTTCTACTTTAGAAAACGGAAATTGTGACTCATCAAAGATAACATGACGACAAATAATGATTCGTTTAGAGGACAAATCAAAGCATTTATAACCACAGTGAATTGACGAAAAACCCAAAAACATACAAGGGGTAGAACGTGCCTGAAGTTTGTTAATTGTGGTGGATGGAAAGAGGGGATAACACAAACACCCAAGGACCCTAAGATGAAAATACGAAGTAGTCTTATTATATAAGATTTGAAGAGGGGACGAATATTTTAAACCTTTAGAAGGAAGAATATTAAGTAGATATGTGGCCATTTATAGAGCATGATGCCAAAACAATGGAGGGACAGAAGAATGAACCAAAAAGCGGATAATGTTATTAATAGTATAAATTTTACGTTCAGTTTTCCCATTTTGTGAAGACGTATGAGGACAACAAAAATGAAAATTTATCCCATTTTGAGCACAAAACTCCCGAAACTCTCCATTGTCATACTCTTTGCCATTTTCACTGTCACACCCCGTAGTTCGGGTCATGCTCAGGAGGACGTACGAAAGGGATTAAGACTTAAAATTTTAGAAAGATAGGTTGACGGATTGTTTCAGATGGGTTTTTAGTCAACTTTGAGGCAGTTTATGTCCAGTTGTGTTATGAGTTCCTAGGTGTTTCTAAGGCCTAGAATGTAGTTCGTTGAGTCTGGTTTCCAACGCAACCAACCGTTCGTCGATAGGACATCGGAGTAGAAAGTTATGGAGGTTACAAGTTCGGTCTGTGATCGAGCGAAAAGTGTTTTGGTCGAGGGCCTGAGTCGCGGCGCCGGATGCGAGGCGCGGCGCGGATATTCGAGGAGCGCTGAGATTACTGGCGCCCGGAGAAGTTCGAGGGTTGCGGGGGTTTTGCGCTTGGCGCCATTCTGAGGGCATGGCCGCGGAGTTCAGCGGAAAAAGCGAGAAAATCAGATCTTTTCTTTTAAAAAGGCCATGGGTGGGTGAAAAGGGCCCCCCCCCCCCCCATCTAATTTTTTGCATGTCCTATTTATTGACCAAGTCTTGAAGACTTGGTCATCTTTCAAAGCTCTTCTCTCTCTCTAAATTAAAAGCTCTTCCTTCTCTCTAGAAAATCAAGAGGAAATCAAGGTTTGAGAAAAATCTGAAAAGTGTGGCAAGAAGGAAACTTGTTGGCAAGCTTGTGGGAGTTATTGTGGTGGTGTTTGTGGAAAGGAGGCTAGCAAATTTTGTTGGATTAATTTGGCTAAAGCTCTAAGGTAACAATTCTTCTCTTGTAGCTAGTTTTTGATGTTGCATGTGAAGAAGAAAGAACTTGTAGTGGTAAATATTGCTCTTAGATACATTGCATGCAAGAAATATGGTTTGGATATGAAAGGATTGGATAAGAATGAAATGTAAGCATGTTGTAGCTTAAATACTACCTTAAACTTGTTAAGTTAGTTGTTATACATTGTGGGGCATAATGTTACACATTCAAGATTAGGTGTGTAATCCCCTTTGAAATGTTTGAATTGTTGGGCCTTAAAAGTGGCGTTTGGATGTTGAATTCGGCATTGAAAAAGGTGGCAAAGTATGTAGAAACAAAGGAAATGCTGCCCGATTTTCCATAGAATTTAGTGACCTTGAATTTGGAATATTCTACGTTGAAATTAGAGGTTAATAAACGTATTATGGTCATTATAGGTTGACATACTACGTGCGGTATTTTGGACTTAGCAAGTGGATTAACCGGAGAGGTATGTGGAACTTTCTTATCTCTTGAGCATGATGTTATACCCCGTATTTCCAGAGTATGTACGTGGGGGACGTACGTAGAAATTTTCGAACTTCTTTAGGCTTGGCCGAATTCTTTTTGTGCACAACACCCGGTTAGAGTCGTTTTTCGACGAAACGTTTTCCACGACTTTCGTAGGGAATTTCCGGCTATGTCATTTATAATTTTTGCGGATTTTTCCGAGAGACGTAACATTTTGGACCAACAAGAGGGCGACACTTGTCACCCTCTAATTGGTGAAGGTTGGCGGACGAGAATGGGGAGTGTGGCACGTTTTTTTGTGTTGAATTGGTGGTCAAGGAGTTGGTAGGATATTTTGGGTAGATGGATAAGGTTGCACATGGCTTAATCTTGGCCTTACACTTGCTATGCACTTGTCTTCATCTTGGCCATTGGTTGGCCTTCACTTGACCTATAAATACCTCTACAAGTGATGAACTTTCTTCATCAAAATCTTTTCTAAGTGTTAAAAATCCCTCCCCTTTAGTGTTGAGTTCGTCCAACTCTCCCCTCCTTTGAGAGTCTTGGCGAGGCCTCCTCTCCCCTTTGTGGTGCCCTAGCAGAGGTACCACTAGCCTTGTTGTCTCGTATAAATACCCCCGTTTTGTGTTATAGAAATACTCTCCTAGTAGTGTTATAATGTCCAAATACCTTGGCCCAAATACCTTGTAGTATTCCCAAAGTTACACTTGTACAAAAGCCCAGAAAATACTATTATACTTCCCTCAGTCACAAAAATGAAACCCTAAGTAAATCTTCACCCGTAGTTGAAGTTATAAGTAGAAGTTGGTTAGAACTTCTAAGGGTTGGTTGGAGCGGAGTCGGAGCGCGGAGTAGGAGCTAAACCTTGCTCAGGATCGACATATAACTCGGATAATTTTGGGCTTATCGAGGTAAACACTCTTGACCTTCTATTGTAATTGGAAATTACATGTTGTAGGAATATATAGTTGAAGTATACTATATATAGAACTGAACATTATAATTGTGCGGCAATGTCTTTTGACTTAAGCTGAATAATACTTACTGATGTCTTGCGACTTAAGCTGAATTTAAAGAAGAGAATCGAGTAATTACATAGGGTGTATTACGAGACTTGTGTAGCATTCTTGTGTAGTAGAATTGTACACGTCCGGTTAGGCGTGTTAACCCCGGATGGCTTGGTGGCAGCCTCGATAGAGGAGGAGATTTCTGTTGTTGCGGGAGGTCTACGAATTTTACGTAGAATATTCTACATTGAGATCTAAAGATATTAATAGGCGCTTTGTGGCCTCTATAGGTTGTAGTACTACGTGTGGGTGATGCTTGGTGAGAGTGTAGCGAGCGGTTTGAGGTACTTGGGCGTTTTGCTATTAGTCGATACTCGTCGCGAGGTATGTGAACCTCTTCCTATCTGTTCTAGCATGATATGTGTATAACTATGTAGTACGGTAGACGTCGTGTGTTAAATGTATTTGATTGTCTTTAAACATAAAGTGTTATAACGGCTTTATGGGAAGTTGGTTATAACACTCTATGTAAATGAGAAATGCTTTGTGGTTTTAAAGATAACCGATTTGACTTATAACCGATCGGATGTAAAAGAACCTTGGAGTATTCTAAAAGATTAAGAAACCTTTTTGAAAGAAGTGTGTACTTGGTTTGAAAACATAAGAGTTATACCACTTTATGAGAAGTTAGGTGTAACGCCTTAAGAAGATAAAAGAATGGTTTAATGGGTTAAAAGTTAAGAGACTTATTCTTAAAGGATAAGAGACTTGACTTAATATGGATGTTTGTGTGAAACCTCATTCGTGAGTAATGAGTACTTGGTTTTGGAAGGAATAATGTTTCTTGATTTGGAAATCGAATGTGTATCGACAAACCAACTGCGGCGTTAATAAAGGAAAATGTATTGAATAATTAAGTATTATTAAAACCGGTAGAAACCTCCATCCGCATAGAAGCTAAGATGAGACAAAATGATATTACATTTCTAGATCATGGTGCTAATAAGATTGATTATGAACAAGAATAACCTACTACTTTAAGGCATATGTTACTCAATTGTTTTAAAAGAGATTAAGACATTGAACTATGAACTTTTCAAAAAAAGAGACTTGTGTATTTGAAATTAGGCAAACTGGAACCTTAGGGAAAAGAAAGGCATTGTGTTGTCTTAAAATGGTTTAAAGCATAAGGTGTTATAACAGCTTTATGGGAAGTTGGTTATAACGACCTTATGAAAACAAAAGAAAGGTTTTTATCATTGGTTTTAATGTGGTAACTTGACTTTAAAAAAGAAAGTATGGAAGTTGTTTTGGTTTACTTAAAAGTTATAAGTCACTCTATTTTTATACTACGGGTATCGGGTGACTTTTATAAAAGGAATAAATCTCTTTAAAAGGAATTTAACGTACGTAGTACTTTAGGTTAAAACCGAACTTGGGCATAAAATGGAAGTACTTCGAGTTGTGTATAAACTTGCCTATGCTTGTTGTTGTGAAACTTGCTTATGCTTGTTGTGATAGCCTTTGTTGTGCAAGAATTGTGTTTCTATACTACCGCGTCTCGATGGAGGATCGGTTGACTTGTTGAGAACTTACTTGGGCGTGGCCGGCGATGGCGGATAAATTCCGCAGTGCGTTCACGTTGATAGTGTTACTTTTGTTAATCGCTTTGGACATACGACACGATCGTAGCGCCCGGGGATGCTTGCACTTTGATTACCGCCTTGTTGTCTTATTGTTTCCCTTTGGACATCCTGACACGATGCGTAGCGCACGGGTATGCTTCCATTTGGAATGTTGTCTTATTTGTTCCCTTTGGACATATCGACACGATCGTAGCGCACGGGTATGCTTCCATTTGGAATCTTGTCTTATTGTTTCCCTTTGGACACGCGACACGATCGTAGCGCGCGGGTATGCTTCCATTTGGAATGTTGTCTTATTTGTTCCCTTTGGACATACGACACGATGCGTGGCGCGGGTATGCTCCCATTTGGATTGCTGTCTTGTTGTTATCATATCATAGACTGCCGGTAGTGAGGACGGTACTCCACGGGCAGGAGTGATGTTGTGGGCATGAGACCCTGAATTGATATAACTGTTATGTGGGTGTAGTGTAGTTTGGTTATCATACACATCTCCTGCTTTTATAGACTATTATGATTTCATTCTGATATTTCTGATTTCACATACTTGGTACTGTTATGCGACCTCCTTGAGGCTGCGTTCATCTGCGGTAGGAGTACATTTGTCGATCCCCGCGTTTAGGATCTCATTTCAGCGTTTTGGAAGCTCCGTTCCTTGGAGGCTTATCATTGGTATGTTACCACAGTGCAGCAGGTTCTTGTACATTCGTGGGTATGGCGGGGCCTGTCCCGTCATAGTTGTTGTATAAACTCTTAGAAGTGCATGCTTTGTGTGGCGGGGTTTTGTAAAAGGATTAAGCTGCGTTTTAAAAAAGAGTTGTTTATATATATTTTTATTGGAAGGTAACCGTTCGGTTGCTTTGTTTCATTATCTTGTCTCATGTTTATGTTTAAGTTTTTATTTCATTGGTTTTCTCGATGTTGTATCACTAGGGTGCGGGGTAAGGCACGATCACGCGGGCCGGATCGGTCGTGACAAAAGTGGTATCGAAGCGATTAGTCCTCGGAAAGTGTCTGCACCGTGTCTAGTAGAGTCTTGATTATCGGTGTGTTGTGCACCACATCTATAATCGAGAGGCTATAGGACATTTAGGATTGGTTTCCATTCTTCTCATTACGAGATCGTGCCGTAGAAGCATGTTGTAAGTTGGACCCTCCGGCGTATCTCGTTTTTACGATTATGCCTCGCGCGCAACCAACCGGGCGAGAAGGGCAAAGCGGCGAAGGAAGATACGAGTAAAGCGTGGCGGTCTCTACGAGACCGCGATACTGAGCCTCGATCCTACAGTAGGCGAAGGACATGGTTACAAGGAGATGGCCCGATTAATGGCAGGTTGTGGCGAACTTGAGATAAGCCGGGCCAGCGATTCCAGTCCCAATGCACCCGTAGTTCACCCCGGCGAGCGATTTGAGATTACGGGATTTTCCGAGTGTAACCCGCGAGTTTTATGGGTCGAGCTCGAGGATGATCCGCGAGAGTACATCCGGCGATTCTGCGGATCGTAGAGTGATCAAGCATCGGAGACCGAGTCGGTGGTCCTAGGTTCGCATCCGCGTGATACCGCATGATCGGCCGGTTTGATCGTGGGAACCGTCGGGAGAGCATGCACTTCGGCTTTATGGGACGAAGTTCTCGGAGGCCTTTCTTGCACATTTCTTGCCTCGCGAGATGAGAGGCTCGGCGACAGATTTTGGGGTTGCGGCGGGGCAGGCGTGCGGTTCGGAGTACAATGTGAGTTCGACTCATTGGCGTGACGTCCCGCATTAGTAGCTAGTATGGAGGATCGAGTGCACCGATATGTTCTGAGGCTCGATGATTACCTAGCAGAGTTGTTGGTGTAGCTCTTGTCAGGGCATGGACATGCCGCGTGCGAGCTTATGCACTTGAGGCGAGGCGGAGAAATCGGCGGAATGACCAAAGTCGGCGAAAAGGGCGAAGCTGCGAGATCCTTTGGTGATTTTCGAGGCGCAACCGCCTCGGCAAACTAGTTATGTGCCTCACTTGATGCAGTGGTCTCTACAATCTTGAGCGTCGAGTTTTCGGGCGGTCGAGGGCTCGAGGTTGATTTTCGGGAGAGCGGGGTGTTAACGGTGAAGCCACCCATACCTCGTTGTGACATTGTGGTAGACTCGCGATGGGAATGTCGTGCTAGTCCGGAGTTTGTTTTACATGCGGCCAGGAGGCCATTTGGGAGAAATTGTCCGACCAGGGTAGCTGGTAGGATAGCACAGACTACGGGATCGATTGCGGGTTCTTCACCTCCCATAGTCAGGCAGGATGTTCATACACCAGCGGGCCATGGTAGAGGTCGCGGTGGAAGTTCCCAGTTTTAGAGGTCCTCTGAATCGCCTAGTTTCAGGTATATCCTTAACCCTGTAGATACTTGTATGTATTGATGTTAATGATGTGTTAAGTGTTATGTTCGGATAGCTTTGTGCTATAGTGTGATTTAAAAATCTGGTTAGTGTGAGATGGAAGTGGTAGCTTCCATGATGTGTTCGTGTCGAGGCGGAAGTTGGCGCTCTGATGGGTGGGTTGGGGCCATGTTGCGGGCCAACCCGCGTCCGTTCGAGGAAGGGTCAGCTGCAGGTGGTCGCGGTGGCGAGGTCACGAGGTGCTAGGCCCAAGTTTAGATGACCATCGTATGAGTTCATAGATATGTTCGACGAATCAGTTCGTGAAGGCGAGAATGGCCTTAGAGGAAATCGAGGGTAGTAAGATGACCAAGTTTGGAGGTAGTAACTCGAGGGTTGGAAACGAAACGTTGACGGAAGTGTGGTGCGGATACTAGAAAGAGCTCGAGTGTTCGA
The DNA here is from genome assembly GCA_029844215.1 of Przewalskia tangutica. Classification (NCBI taxonomy): domain Eukaryota; kingdom Viridiplantae; phylum Streptophyta; class Magnoliopsida; order Solanales; family Solanaceae; genus Przewalskia; species Przewalskia tangutica. The sequence goes on from CM056736.1 coordinate 54,884,378, forward strand.
GAAGATGCGTCGAGATAGGGGAGAAGTGAGCGTGTGATCGTTTCTTTTGTGAAATGTAGGTGCGAAGGAGTATATTTTAGACCTTGGTGGGGACTTTTGTGCTAACCGAGGTGGTTCCTCGTTGGCGTGGATTTGGATTTTGCGCGTGTTATTTTGTGGCGGTGTGGCATGTTTGATTCTCGTAAGTATAGTAGTGAAGACTATCTTGGCCTTGCGTTTGTTTGAGACTTAGAAGGAACATTCGGGGCGAATGTTTCTAAGAGAGGAGAATGTTATACCCGTATTTCCGAGTATGCGTGGGGACGTGCGTGAAATTTCGAACTTCTTTAGGCTTGGCGAATTCTTTTTGTGCCTGACACCGGTTAGAGTCGTTTTTCGACGAAAGCGTTTTCACGACTTTCGTAGGGAATTTCGGCTATGTCATTTATAATTTTTGCGGATTTTTCGAGAGGCGTAACATTTTGGACCAACAAGAGGCGACACTTGTCACCTCTAATGGTGAAGGTTGGCGGACGAGAATGGGGAGTGTGCACGTTTTTGTGTTGAATTGGTGGTCAAGGAGTTGGTAGGATATTTTGGGTAGATGGATAAGGTTGCACATGGCTTAATCTTGGCCTTACACTTGCTATGCACTTGTCTTCATCTTGGCCATTGGTTGGCCTTCACTTGACCTATAAATACCCCTCTAAGTGATGAACTTTCTTCATCCAAAAGTCTTTTTCTAAGTGTTAAAAATCCCTACCCCTTTAGTGTTGAGTTCGTCCAACTCTACCCCCCTCCTTTGAGAGTCTTGGCCGAGGGCCTCCCCCCTCTCCCTTTGTGGTGCCCTAGCCGAGGTACCACTGCCTTGTTGTCTCGTATAAATACCCCTTTTGTGGTATAGAAATACTCTCTAGTAGTGTTATAATGTCCAAATACCTTGGCCCAAATACCTTGTAGTATTCCCAAAGTTACACTTGTACAAAGCCAGAAAATACTATTATACTTCCTCGATCCACAAAAATGAAACCCTAAGTAAATCTTCACCCGTAGTTGAAGTTATAAGTAGAAGTTGGTTAGAACTTCTAAGGGTTGGTTGGAGGCGGGTCGGGCGCACGGAGTAGGAGCTAAACCTTGCTCAGGATCGACATATAACTCGGATAATTTTGGGCTTATCGAGGTAAACACTCTTGACCTTCTATTGTAATTGGAAATTACATGTTGTAGGAATATATAGTTGAAGTATACTATATATAGAACTGAACATTATAATTGTGCGGCAATGTCTTTTGACTTAAGCTCGAATAATACTTACAGCGATGTCTTGCGACTTAAGCTGAATTTAAAGAAGAAAGCGAGCGTAATTACATGGAATTTGTATTACAGATAGACTTGTGTAGCATTATTGTGTAGTAGAATTGTACGTCGGTTAGGCGTGTTAACCCCACTGGTTGGCTTGGTAGCGGCCTCGATAGAGGAGGAGATTTACGTTGTTGCGGGGAGTCTTTGCCAATTTTACGTAGAATATTCTACATTGAGATCTAAAGATATTAATAGGCGCTTTGTGGCCTCTATAGGTTGTAGTACTACGTGTGGAGTGATCTGCTTGCGAGAGTGTAGCGAGCGGTTTGAGGTACTTGGAGCGTTTGCTATTAGTCGATACTCGTCGCGAGGTATGTGAACCTCTTCCTATCTGTTCTAGCATGATATGTGTATAACTATGTAGTACGGTAGACGTCGTGTGTTAAATGTATTTGATTGTCTTTAAACATAAAGTGTTATAACGGCTTTATGGGAAGTTAGTTATAATGACTCTATGTAAATGAGAAATGCTTTGTGGTTTTAAAAGATAAGCGATTTGACTTATAACCATTTGGATGTAAAAGAACCTTGGAGTATTCTAAAAGATTAAGAAACCTTTTTGAAAGAAGTGTGTACTTGGTTTGAAAACATAAGAGTTATACCACTTTATGAGAAGTTAGGTGTAACGCCTTAAGAAGATAAAAGAATGGTTTAATGGGTTAAAAGTTAAGAGACTTATTCTTAAAGGATAAGAGACTTGACTTAATATGGATGTTTGTGTGAAACCTCATTCGTGAGTAATGAGTACTTGGTTTTGGAAGGAATAATGTTTCTTGATTTGGAAATCGAGAATGTGTATCGACAAACCACCGCAGCGTTAATAAAGGAAAATGTATTGAATAATTAAGTATTATTAAAACCAGTAGAAACCTCCATCCGCATAGAAGCTAAGATGAGACAAAATGATATTACATTTCTAGATCATGGCTGCTAATAAGATTGATTATGAACAAGAATAACCTACTACTTAAGGCATATGTTACTCAATTGTTTTAAAAGAGATTAAGACATTGAACTATGAACTTTTCAAAAAAGAGACTTGTGTATTTGAAATTAGGCAAAGCTGGAACCTTAGGAAAAGAAAGGCATTGTGTTGTCTTAAAATGGTTTAAAGCATAAGGTGTTATAACGACTTTATGGGAAGTTGGTTATAACGACCTTATGAAAACAAAAGAAAGGTTTTATCATTGGTTTTAATGTGGTAACTTGACTTTAAAAAAGAAAGTATGGAAGTTGTTTTGGTTTACTTAAAAGATATAAGTCACTCTATTTTTATACTACGGGTATCGGGTGACTTTTATAAAAGGAATAAATCTCTTTAAAAGAAATTTAACGTACGTAGTACTTTAGGGTTAAAAACCGAACTTGGGCATAAAATGGAAGTACTTCGAGTTGTGTATAAACTTGCCTATGCTTGTTGTTGTGAAACTTGCTTATGCTTGTTGTGATAGCCTTTGTTGTGCAAGAATTGTGTTTCTATACTACCGCGTCTCTCGATGGAGGATCGGTTGACTTGTTGAGAACTTACTTGGGCGTGGCCGTGATGTGGATAAATTCCGCAGTGCGTTCTCGTTGATAGTGTTACTTTTGTTAATCGCTTTGGACATATCGACACGATCGTGGCGCGCGCGGGTATGCTTCCACTTTGATTACCGCCTTGTTGTCTTATTGTTTCCCTTTGGACATCACGACGATCGTGGCGCGCGGGTATGCTTCCATTTGGAATGTTGTCTTATTTGCTCCCTTTGGACATCGACCGCGATCGTGGCGCTGCGGGTATGCTTCCATTTGGAATCTTGTCTTATTGTTTCCCTTTGGACACGCGACACGATCGTAGCGCGCGGGTATGCTTCCATTTGGAATGTTGTCTTATTTGTTCCCTTTGGACATACCGACACGATCGTAGCGCGGGTATGCTCCCATTTGGATTCTTTGTCTTGTTGTTATCATATCATAGACTGCTGGTAGTGAGGAAGGTACTCCACGGGCAGGATTGATGTTGTGGGCATGAGACCATGAATTGATATAACTGTTATGTGTGTGTACTGTAGTTTGGTTATCATACACATCTCGCTTTTATAGACTATTATGATTTCATTTCTGATATTTCTGATTTCACATACTTGGTACTGTTATCTTGACCTCGCCTTGAGGCTGCGTTCATCTGCCGCGGTAGGAGTACATCTATTTGTCGATCCGCGTTTAGGATCTCATTTCAGCGTTTTGGGAAGCTCCGTTCCTTGGAGGCTTATCTGTTGGTATGTTACCACGAGTGCATGGGTTCTTGTACATTCGGGGTATGGCGGGCCACTGTCCGTCATAGTTGTTATATAAACTCTTAAGTGCAGCCTTTGTGTGGCGGGGTTTTGTAAAAGGATTAAACTGTTCGTTTTAAAAAAAGAGTTGTTTATATATATTTTTATTGGAAGGTAAGTTCGGTTGCTTTGTTTCATTATCTTGTCTCATGTTTATGTTTAAGTTTTTATTTCCGCTGGTTTTCTCTGATGTTGTATCACTAGGGTGCCCGGGGTAAGGCACCAGTCACGGGCCCGAGATCGGGTCGTGACACATGAGTAGTTATAACTATATAGTACGGTAGACGTACGTGATTTAAATGAAGTAAATCCTTTTGGTATCTTTGTCTTATTTTTAAAGAATGTCTAGGTTGGTTGAGTTAGAGAGTTAACTCACTTGTTCTTAAGGAATGATTTATTCTAATAAGGTAGACAAGGATTTCTTGACAGGAAAAAGTATTTCGAAAATGGTGTAAACGGATTTGAAGAATAAGTCTCTTGGTTAATAAAAGAACGAAATTGTTTATAAGGAGTTATAACGGCTTTATGGGAAGTTAGTTATAACGACCTTATGAAAGGATAAGAATGTCTTAATTTCTAAAGCATAAAGTTAGTATAACGACTTTATGGGGATTTTGTTATAATAACTTTATGGAAGGTTAAAGGGTTGGCTTTCTTGAATAAGGTAAACAAAGATGAAAGAATCGAAATTAAGTTGGGCAATTTGATTTAAAAGGCATCAATTGCGTAGAGTGTAAAATGGGAATTTTTATGTGAAAAAGGGATCTTTTGAAAGAGTAGAAGTACATAGTACTTCGGGTTAAATTCTCCGGATTTGATTAAGCAATGAGAAAGTGCCTTAAGGTCAAAAATGAGTTTCTTTGTTGTAGATTAATGATAGTCTAAAGAAGTTATGAAAGTACTTGGACGTACCGACAGTGATGTGGGATTCCACGGGTATGCACCTTGGACATGCTTACGATGAGGGATTCCGAGGCATGCAATATGAGCTTACCAGGACGTACCGACAGTGATGTGGGATTACACGGGTATACACCTTGGACATGCTTACGATGAGGGATTCCGAGGCATGCAGTATGAGCTTATTTAGACGTACCGTCAGTGAGGTGGGATTCCACGGGTATGCACCTTGGACATGCTTACGATGAGGATTAGAGGCATGCGACGGCGTTTCTGGGCGCAAGCGGTGATGTGGGATTCCACGGGTATGCTTCCAGTGTGGTTGTGACATTTGTATATTCTGTGGATTTGCTACCCACGATGCGAGGAATACCTCATGCGAGTCCGTAGGGCTCATGCGGGTGAAATAGTCCCATGCGGGTGAATACAGCCTATGTGAGGAATACCTCATGCGGGTCTACATGACCCATGCGGGTGAAATAGTCCCAGGAGTAGGGGTGCTTAATGATACTGTGGGGCGGATGACCTTGCTTTGATTATGAGCTTCCTATTTTCATGCAGTATAGTATATGCTTGATATTCTCATTGTTAGTAAGGCACAGTGTTCTGTAAAATTGTTTATCATACATGTCTTGATTAATTTAGACTTATGAGGTATTTTGGTATTTTCGATTCGCATACTTAGTACATATCAGGTGTCGACCCTTCTCTCGGCTGCGATCATCATGCAGTGGTAGGGTAAGCGGTGGTGGATCCTCATTCTTAGGATCACCGTGCAGTGTCGAGCTCCATTCCTCCGGAGGCTTGTTTTGTTGGTACAGTTTTTCCCTGATGCTATAGGTATTATGTACATTCAGGGGTATGGCGGGGCCCTGTCCCACCACAATTGTTATTCCTAGAGGTCTGTAGTCACGTTTGTGGTTTGGGCTGTAAGAACAAGTTGTACTTTTGATTAAGTATATTTTTATGGAAGGTAGCCTTATCGGCTTGCCAGTGATGTTTACTTTATACAGGTTATGTGTTATGTATGTTCCGCTGCTATTCTCTGATATATACTTGACGGGGTGCCCCGGTAGGGCACCAGTCGCGGCCCCGGGATCGGGTCGTGACATTCACATTGAATATTCTTTATTTCCCGTTCGAATTGAGTTCTAATGAAATCTCTAAATTTTATGAAAATGAAAAAAACTGGGGATTTTTTCACTATTGGAAACGTCCATAAAATTTTAGAATAATCATCCAAGAATAAAACATAATAACGATGACCCACAGAACTGAGAGCGGGAGATGTCCATAAATCGCTATGAATAATATCAAATGACATTAAAGTATGAGAATTCGAGGCTACAAATGGCAACTTAATAATTTTTCCTAAACAGCAAGATTGACAATTTAGAGTACTACGCGTACCTTTACAGGAAATAAACTTATTCTTATCTAAAGTAGATAAAATAGACGACCCCAGATGACCTAGACGAGCATGCTACAGGGAAGGAACAAGAGCTGCAAAAGTGTAGGGCATGGCTTGACGCGAGAAATTGAGACTTGGTGTGATTGGATAAAGATTCCCCCCTACTGTCACACCTCATGATAGGACTCCCCGGTTTTAAATCCATCACATAAAACCCAAACGGATCAAAATTAATAGAACCTAATTATCAGTGGTGAATTTACGGACAGACACTAAATGTTTAATTAACTTTGGGGCATGAATGATATTCTTTAAGACAAGTGGTGGATGGAGGAAGACAAATGTTTATGACCATAACCCTTAATTGGAATCGAATTATCATTACCAATAATTATACCACGATTACTGCTCAAATTGGAATAAGACGAGAGAGTACCTTGGTCAGATGTCATGTGGGTAGTGGTGTCGGTATCCATATACCAATTCGGGTCTGGTTGAGTCATTTCAAGCGTGTGCATTGCAGCTTCAATATCGGTTTGTGTGGGTCACATTGTGTGATAGGCCTGAGGGGGACGAGGCCCAAGTATGCTGGACTGTTGGGTCGGCCCATAAAATGGTCTGAAACTCGAAGCTTGACCTGAGTTCTTGGCCGGGGCAGCGAGGCCCAGTGGTGAAGCCCACGATCTTTGGGCCAGGTGATCGCGGGAGTGGACAGGGACTGGGACCCACTACCACTGCATTGGGGTCCACTGCTGGCCCCACGTCTACGGATGTTGCTGACTACCGCCACTGCCAATGTTCCGGTAGGTGTTGCCGCCGCGATTCTTGCCATTATTTTTCTTATTTTGCCCCTTTTTACCTGTTATACCCCGTATTTCCAGAGTATGTACGTAAGGACGTACGTAGAAAATTTGAAACTTGTACTAAGGCTTGGCCGAATTAATTTTGTTCACTGGCCTTTGCGGTTAGAGTCGTTTTTTTAAAGCGTTTTCCACGACTTTCGTAGGAAAAATTCCGGCTATGACATTTCTAATTTTTGGATTTTTCCAGAGGCGAAACATTTTGGACCAACAAGAGGCGACACTTGTCACCTCTCATTGGAACACTGGGCAACTTGGGCCGAAATGGGCTATGTAAGGCACGTTTTTGTGCCTTGGCTAAAGTCAAGGTTGGTAGGATATTTGTGTGTAATAAATCCTAGCCTACACTTGCCTAACACTTGGTTTAATCTTGGCCTTTGGTTGGCCATCCCTTGACCTATAAATACCCTCTCCCTTTGATGAATTCTTCATCCTTTCCACAAATCTCTAAGTGTTAAAATCCCCCTCTCTTGTTGTTGTTCTCGTCCCTCCCCTCGCCGAGAGCCCTCCCCATGTGTGGCCTTGTGGCGAGACTTCACCACTCCTAGTGGTGTTGTTCTCGTATAATATACCCTCTTGGTAGAAATACTCTCAAAAGTATTGTTATAATGCCCAAATTACCTTAGCCGTATACCTTGTTGTATTCTAAGGTTATACCTATCTGAAAAGCCAGAAAATACTATTATACTTAGTCGGTCCAAAACCGAAACCCTAGGAAAATCTCCATAGTCCGTTGGAGTATTGTGTAGAAGTTGGTTAGAACTTCTAAGGGTGGTTTAGAGCGGGTTGGGCGCTCGGAGTTGGAGCTAAACGATTGCCGGGATCGACTTTAACTAGGATAATTATGAGCTTATCGAGGTAATTATCTTGTCCTCTATTGTAATTGGAAATTACATATTGTTAGAATATATAGTGAAGTATACTATATATAGAATGAACTTAGTTATCGGCAATGTCTTTTGACTTAAGCTGAATAATACTTACGCAATGTCCTGCGACTTAAGCTGAATTTAAAGAAGAATCTTGAGTAATTACATAGGGTGTATTACTGATGAACTTGTGTAGTAGCAGTGGAGTAGAATTGTACTGTTAGGGTTAGGCGTATAACCCCCTGGTTGGCTTGGTAGTGGCCTCGATAGAGGAGAGATTTCTGTTGTTGCGGGGAGGAGTCTTTGTAGAATTTTACGTAGAATGTTCTCTGAGGATCTAAATGTTAATAGCGCCTTGTGGCCTTATAGGTTGAAGTACTACGTGTGGCGCGATCTACTTGGCTTAGGAGTAGCCGACGGTTGGAAGTACTTGGGCGTTTTGCTATTAGTCGATACTGCCGCGAGGTATGTGAACCTCTTCCTATCTCTTCTAGCATGATATGTGTGAACTATGTAGCGGTGAGCGTCATGTGCTAAACGTATTTGATTGGTTTAAAACATAAAGTGTTATAACGACTTTTGGGAAGTTGGTTATAACAGCTTTATGTTGGTAAGAAAATACTTGTGGTCTTTAAAAGGTAACTGATTTGAACTATAACTGGCTTGTTATGTGTTAATAAAGAACCTGAAGTATTTCAAAAGATTTTTGAATCATTTTGAAAGAAGAAGTAATACTTGAAAAACTTAAGAGTTATACTAGCTTTATGGGAAGTTAGGTATAGCGGCTTAGAATGTTTCTTGATTTGAAATCGTAATGTGTATCGACAAACCAACTGCGGCGTTAATAAAGGAAATGTTTTGACTAATTAAGTATTATTAAAACCTAGAAACTTCCATCTGCATAGAAGCTAAGATGAGACAAAATGATATTTCTAGATCACAATTCTTTGTAATAAGATTGTTATAAACAAGAATACCTACTCACATATAAGACTTATGTTTCTCAGTTGTTTAAAGAGAATTATATTCTTAAATGAATAAGACTATGAACTACGAAACCTTTCTAAAATAAGAAACGTGAACATTTGAAATTAGGCAAACTTGGACGTTTGGAAAATAATGTTGTTACTTGATTTTACAAAGGTAAGTGTTTTGGTTTATTTAAAAAGACAGTCACTCTATTTTATACTACGGGTATTGTGTGACTTATGTGAAAGCAACGGATCTTTTAAAAGATTTAATATATGAAGTACCTTAGGGGTAGATACCCGAACTTGTTAGCTTAAAGTACCTTGTGTGTATAACTTGATTGTGTTGGTTTGTGATAGCCTTGTAATACTTTCTTGTTGATTGATAAGTAAACATGCTAGGATGCTACGTGTGTTAGTATCTTGTGATGTTGTGTAAAGGGGTTTTCCTTTGTTGTGCTTATGTTGCTTAACGATAAGTTGTTGTGTTAGTATTTTATATCACTCATCTCTTGAGATGATTCCGGGTTAAGGCGCCTCCGTCACGGGGGTAGACTTCGTGGTCGATGGACCTATGATTCGAGAATACCTCATGCGAGTCCCAGGGGCTATCGGAGCTCTGAGAGTTCGAGTTAGTGTCGTCCTTTATGGGCATGCGGTCCGTATGGCCATGCGGCTGCGAAGTCGGGGCGATCTTGGGAAGCTACCCTCGATGCGGGAATACCTCATGCGGGCGATGAGATTGGCCTACGCGGAGTGCGGGAGTTCGAGGTTAGACGCGTACATTGATCTGCGGGCAAGTGGCGGCTTTGATCATGTGGCGGTCTAGACAGATCTTATGATCTGATTCATGACCTTGTTAGTGCGTAGGTTTTTAGTAGTCGGCTATGCCTTCGTACTTACCGTCTGATTTTATTATGACAGTGGGACACGTGTTCATGTGTGTTCCTTAGTGCTTTTATATCATAAATGCCGGTGAGGAAGGTATCCAGGCGCATGATTGATGTTGTGGGCACGAGACCCATTGTTATACTTGAGTAATGACTTGGCGTGAGTCACGACATGATCGCTTTGTTGTAAATCGTAGTTTGGTTATCATACATGTCTCGCTTTATATGATCGCTATGATTTCATTTCTGATTTATTTTTAGTTTCACATACTCGGCACTGTTATCGACCTCGCCGAAGTGCGTTCATGCCGCAGTAAAGGTACACGATCGTTGATCCTCGCTCTTAGGGTCCGATTCGGTAACAGGAAAGCTCCGTTTCTCGGAGGCTTGTCTTAGTATAATCCTGTTGTTGTAGGTGCTTACTTTGAGGGTATGACGGGAACCTGTCCGTCGTTGTGTCATATCATTCGTAGAGTGCAGTAATCTTGTTGTGGCGGGGTTTGTAAAAAGGATTAAAGCTGTTCATGTTGAAAAAGTTGTTATTTACATATATGCGAAAGGCAAGTTTTTCTCAGTTATTGTTTCATATTTCATAATATGTCTTGTATCGTTTATGTTCGATTACTCGATGTTGTATCACTAGGGTGCGGGGTAAGGCACGATCCACGGGCGAATCGGGTCGTGACAAAAGTGGTATCGTGAGCGATTAATCCTCGGAAAGTGTCTGACCGTATCGATGAGAGTCCTGATTATCGGTGTGGTGTGCACCACACCAATAATCAGGAGGCTAGAGGGTATTTCGGATTGGTTTCTATTCTTCTGCCTCGGAGATCGTGCCTTAGAGCTGTGTTGTAAGTTGGACCTCTAACGTATTTCTTTCCACCGTTATGCCTCGCGTAGAACCGCCCGGGAGAGGCAAAGCGGAGGAGGCTGCGAGTAGAGTTCGAGAGGTTACGAGGCACAGCCCAATCATCACTGAGTTAGGTGCTTCATTCGGGAGTTTGCGGCGTCACTAGCCAATGAGTTTAGTACTGTGTGGCGGTTCCTCTGCGGCCATGACATTTGAACCTTCCACGGCCAGGAACAGAGAATTTAGGCTGCAAAGATCGACCACATTACTAGCTATAGATTTGGCTACCGCAGAGTATACCGATGTCTCGCGAGTCTTGATGAATATCAACGAGAAGGTTGTGCAAAGTAAGTTCTTGATTGAAGCGAGCATGGCGTATGCGGGCTTATGCCGCAAAGAAAGCGTAGAGATCGGCGGGTTAACGAGGGCGAGAAGAGGGCGAGTAGCAAGGTCCTTTAGTAACTTCGAGTCAAGTCACCTCACCAGATTAGATTATGCACACCGCGGTGCGAAAGGTCCTCCACAGGTTCGGGGCGTTCGAGGTATGCGAGGAGTTGGTCGAGCTCGAGCTTAGGTTCACGATCACGAAGGTTCGGCCATCCGGATTCAGTTTTTTCTCGGTGTTCACGGTGTGGCGGCGCCATCTCGAGGAATGTCGTCTTTTAGTTGGTACTTGTTGTACTATGGCCGTCAGTGCGATGTCGAAAGAGTGTCCTTGCGGGAGGACTTAGCCTTGAGATCGGTGGGTAGTTTGTCATCTTCCTTAGCTATCGCCTACTGGGCGGGTTTGATTAGACGACTAAGGGAGTAAGCGAGATATAAATATATCCTTAACCTCAGAGATCCGTATGTGTGATAAGATGGGTATGTTATGAGTGCTATGTTTTGATAGCGATGTGTTATTATCGTGATTAGAAATCTTGGTTAGTTAACCAAGTAAGATTTGGGGGATAGAGAAGGTGTGAGCCTTAGAGTTTTATACGTAGAGACCTTAGAGGTGATACCATCTCGAGAAAAGGTGTAATGTTTATGTTTGACCCTTATAGGAGTGCATAGTGCACGTAAGTTATGTTTGGGGGATTAGTCCCGGTAGTGTGGAATGAAAGAGGGTAGTTGAGCTAAGAAGACCGCTAGGTTTTCAAGCGTGAGTAGTGAGATTGTTCGGATCGGGAGCTAGTATTGTGCGCGTTCGGGTCGGGTTGAGGCCACGTTGCGGGTCAACCAGCGGTAGGTTTGGTGGTGGGGTCAGGTTGTGGTGGTCGCCTTGTGTTAGGAGTTGTGAGGTGTTAGGCCCAAGTTTAGTTAACCGTCAGACGAGTTCGTGGATGCGTTCGACTAGTGGTCGGTCGATGGGGCAGCCCATCGTGTTCTTGATCGGGGCCGTTTACTCGGTGTGTTGAGTTATACGAAAGGTTGTAAGGCTGCACGGTGCCTACCTTCACCTTATGTCGGGCAGTGGAGCCAGTTACTACTTCTTTTTCGGAGGTTTTGCGAGGCAAGGTTAGGAACTGGTGAGTCTCGAATCGCATTCGCCTCGGGCGGTGTGTGTATTTGAGGTAGTCGTGGGGATTGTTGTCTCTGTGGAGGAAGTGTTTAAGCTACCATTTCGGTGTTGGATATCGCCTTATGAAGCCTTGTAAGGCGGAAGTGTAAGTTCTTGGTCGATTGGTTCGATGTTGGCAAGTTCGGATAGTTAGTTGAGCTTGTTCGGCAGACCGTGGTTAGGGTGTGACGAGTTTTGGTATAACAAAGGAACTTAGCGTGTTACTTTGGGCCCTTTGAGTTCATGTGAAGGATAGGCGGGTTGCCTATATGTTAGCTTTTGCCGTCCGACTTAGGAGGCAAGACGTCCGTCTTTCGTATTATTATGTTCGGGAAAGTATCGGAGATCCATCAAGAGTGTTCCCAGTTAATGATGACCACGTTAGGGATAGTAACCCCGAGTTTTGGAAACTGAAGCCGTATCAGGATGTGGTAAGAGTTCGAGTGTCACGACATCCTCGGGGATCGCGTGCGGCCGGTACCATTTGTTGGGTCACGGAGAAAGTTAATGCCTCGAGCAAAGTGACAAAGTGGTATCTACGACGAGTAAAGAGAAGCGAGCATGTATGGCGAACATAGGTGTGATCATTTCTTTTGTAAAGAGAAGGTCACGAAGAAGTATATTTTAGACCCGGTGTGAAGTGTTTTGTGGTGATGATTAGAGGTGTTTTCGTGGACTTTGATGAAAGCATTTTTTTGCGCGGATGGTTACGTGGCGGGTATGGCGGGATTGTTCTCGTAAGTATAGTAGAAGACTATCTTGGCGCGTGTTTGTTTGAGACTTAGAAGGAACATTGGGGCGAATGTTTCTAGGAAGGGAGAATGTTATACCCCGTATTTCAGTAGTATGCGTGGGGCGTGCGTAGAAAATTTGAAACTTGTACTAAGGCTTGGCGAATTAATTTTGTTCACAACACGGTTAGAGTCGTTTTTTAAAGCGTTTTCCACGACTTTCGTAGGGAAAATTCCGGCTATGACATTTCTAATTTTGCGGATTTTTCCGAGGCGAAACATTTTGGACCAACAAGAGGCGACACTTGTCACCTCTCATTGGAACACCTTGACGCAACTTGATGAAATGGGCTATGTAAGGCACGTTTTTGTGCCTTGGCTAAAGTCAAGGTTGGTAGGATATTTGTGTGTAATAAATCCTAGCCCTACACTTGCCTAACACTTGGTTTAATCTTGGCCTTTGGTTGGCCATCCCTTGACCTATAAATACCCTCTCCCTTTGATGAATTCTTCATCCTTTCCACAAATCTCTAAGTGTTAAAATCCCCTCTCTTGTTGTTGTTCTCGTCCCTCCCCTTGGCGAGAGCCCTCCCTTGTGTGGCCTTGTGGCGAGACTTCACCACTCCTAGTGGTGTTGTTCTCGTATAATATACCCTCTTGGTAGAAATACTCTCAAAAGTATTGTTATAATGCCCAAATTACCTTAGTAGTATACCTTGTTGTATTCTAAGGTTATACCTATCTGAAAAGCCCAGAAAATACTATTATACTTAGTCGGTCACAAAACCGAAACCCTAGGAAAATCTCCATAGTCCGTTGGAGTATTGTGTAGAAGTTAGTTAGAACTTCTAAGGGTGGTTTAGAGCGGGTTGAGCGCTCGGAGTTGGAGCTAAGCGATTGCCCAGGATCGACTTTAACTAGGATAATTATGAGCTTATCGAGGTAATTATCTTGTCCTCTATTGTAATTGGAAATTACATATTGTTAGAATATATAGTCAAGTATACTATATATAGAATGAACTTAGTTATCGGATGTCTTTTGACTTAAGCTGAATAATACTTACGCAATGTCCTGCGACTTAAGCTGAATTTAAAGAAGAATCTTGAGCTGTAATTACATAGAGTGTATTACAGTGAGACTTGTGTAGTAGTACAGTGGAGTAGAATTGTACTGTTAGGGTTAGGCGTATAACCCCTTGGTTGGCTTGGTAGCCGGCCTCGATAGAGGAGGAGATTTACGCTGTTTGTGCGGAGAGGTCTTTGCGAATTTTACGTAGAATGTTCTCTGAGGATCTAAATGTTAATAAAGCGCCTTGTGGCCTTATAGGTTGAAGTACTACGTGTGGCGCGATCTACTTGGCAGGAGTAGCGGCGGTTGGAAGTACTTGGGCGTTTTGCTATTAGTCGATACTCGCCGCGAGGTATGTGAACCTCTTCCTATCTCTTCTAGCATGATATGTGTGAACTATGTAGTGCGGTAGACGCATGTGCTAAGCGTATTTGATTGGTTTAAAACATAAAGTGTTATAACGACTTTATGGGAAGTTGGTTATATGACTTTATGTTGGTAAGAAAATACTTGTGGTCTTTAAAAGGTAACGATTTGAACTATAAGCGGCTTGTTATGTGTTAATAAAGAACTTGAAGTATTTCAAAAGATTTTGAATCATTTTGAAAGAAGAAGTAATACTTGAAAAACTTAAGAGTTATACTAGCTTTATGGGAAGTTAGGTATAACGGCTTAAGAATGTTTCTTGATTTCGAAATCGGAATGTATCGACAAACCACTGCAGCGTTAATAAAAGGAAATGTTTTGACTAATTAAGTATTATTAAAACCAGAGAAACTTCCATCCGCATAGAAGCTAAGATGAGACAAAATGATATTTCCTAGATCACTTCTTTGTAATAAGATTGTTATAAACAAGAATACCCTACTCATATAAGACTTATGTTTCTCAGTTGTTTAAAAGAGAATTATATTCTTAAATGAATAAGACTATGAACTACGAAACCTTTCTAAAATAAGAAGCGTGAACATTTGAAATTAGGCAAACTTGGGCGTTTGGAAAATAATGTTGTTACTTGATTTTACAAAGGTAAGTGTTTTGGTTTATTTAAAAAGACGATCCACTCTATTTTATACTACGGGTATTGTGTGACTTATGTGAAAGCAACGGATCTTTTAAAAGATTTAATATATGAAGTACCTTAGGGGTAGATACGAACTTGTTAGCTTAAAGTACCTTGTGTATAACTTGATTGTGTTGGTTTGTGATAGCCTTGTAATACTTTTTTGTTGATTGATAAGTAAACATGCTAGGATGCTACGTGTGTTAGTATCTTGTGATGTTGTGTAAAGGGGTTTTCCTTTGTTGTGCTTATGTTGCTTAACGATAAGTTGTTGTGTTAGTATTTTACATCACTCATCTCTTGAGATGATTCCGGTTAAGCGCCTCCGACGCGGGGTAGACTCGGCGGTCGATGGACCTATGATTCGAGAATACCTCGCGAGGTCCTGGGGGCTATGCGGAGCTACGAGTTCCGGGTTAGTGTGCGTCCTTTATGGGCATGCGGTCCATGTGGCCATGCGATCGCGAAGTCGGGGCGATTTACGCCGGAGTAGCTACCCTCGATGCGGGGAATACCTCATGCGGGCCGATGAGATTGGCCTATGCGGAGCTGCGGGAGTTCCAGGGTTAGACGCGTACATCGATACTGCGGGCAAGTGGCCAGCTTTGATCATGTGACGGTGCAGACAGATCTTATGATCTGATTCGTGACCTTGTTGGTACGTGGGTTTTAGTAGTCGGCTATGCCGTACTTACCGTCTGATTTTATTATGACACAGTGGGACACGGTGTTCATGTGTGTTCCTTGGTGCTTTTATATCATGAAATGCCGGCGGTGAGGAAGGTATCCACGGGCATGATTGATGTTGTGGGCACGAGACCCATTGTTATACTTGAGTAATGACTTGAGGCGTGAGTCACGACTTGACATGGCTTTGTTGTAAATCGTAGTTTGGTTATCATACATGTCTCTGCTTTATATGGCTGCTATGATTTCATTTCTGATTTATTTTTAGTTTCACATACTCGGTACTGTTGTCTTGACCTCGCCGAGGCTGCGTTCATGCCGCGAGTAAAGGTACACGATCGTTGATCCTCGCTCTTAGGGTCATGATTGGTAACAGGAAAGCTCCGTTTCTCGGAGGCTTGTCTTAGTATAATCCTGTTGTTGTAGGTGCTTACTTTGAGGGTATGGCGGGCCACCTGTCGTCGTTGTGGTCATATCATTCGTAAGTGCATGTAATCTTTGTTGTGGCGGGGTTTGTAAAAAGGATTAAAGCGTTCATGTTGAAAAAGTTGTTATTTACATATATCAGAAAGCAAGTTTTTCTCAGTTATTGTTTCATATTTCATAATATGTCTTGTATCGTTTATGTTCCATTGATTACTCGATGTTGTATCACTAGGGTGCGGGGTAAGGCACGATCCACGGGCCGGAATCGGTCGTGACAAAAGTGGTATCGAGCGATTAATCCTCGGAAAGTGTCTGACCGTATCGATGAAGTCTTGATTATCGGTGTGTTGTGCACCACACCAATGTCGGGAGGCTATAGGGTATTTAGGATTGGTTTCTATTCTTCTCACTCGAGATCGTGCCTTAGAGTGTTGTAAGTTGGACCTCTAACGTATTTCTTTCCACCGCTATGCCTCGCGTGGCAACCGGGCCGGGAGGCAAGCGGCCGAGGAGGCTGCGAGTAGAGTTCGAGAGGGTTACGAGGCACAGGCCCAATCATCACCCGAGTTAGGTGCTTCATTCGGGAGTTTTGCGACGTCACTAGCCCCAAAGAGTTTAGTACTGGCGGCGATTCCTCTGCGGCCATGACATTTGAACCTTCGCCCACGGCCAGAACAGAGAATTTAGGCTGCAAAGACGCGACCACATTACTGCTATAGATTTGGCTACGGAGTATACCGATGTCTCGCGAGTCTTGATGAATATCAACGAGAAGGTTGTGCGAAGTAAGTTCTTGATTAGGCTTGAGCATGGCACGTATGCGGGCTTATGCAGCGGCGAAAGCGTAGAGATCGACGGGTTAACGAGGCGGCGAGAAGAGGGCGAGTAGCGAGTCCTTTAGTAACTTTCGAGTCAAGTCACCTCACCACAGATTAGATTATGCACACCGCGCGGTGCGAAAGGTCCTCGCGAGGTTCGGGGCGTTCGAGGTATGCGAGAGTTGGTGAGCTCGAGCTTCGGTTGCGATACACGAAGGTTCCAGCCATCCGGATTCAGTTTTTCTCAGTGTTCACAGTGTGGCAGGCGTCATCCCAGGGAATGTCGTCTTTTAGTTGGTACTTGTTGTACCTATGACCGTCAGGGTCTGATGTCGAAAGAGTGTCCTTGCGGGAGGACTTAGCCTTCAGGATCGGTGGGTAGTTTGTCATCTTCCTTAGCTATACGCCTGCAGGCGGGTTTGATTAGAACGACTAAGGAGTGAAGCGATGAATATAAATATATCCTTAACCCTCTAGAGATCTGTATGTGTGATAAGATGGGTATGTTATGAGTGCTATGTTTTGATAGCAGTGTGTTATTATCGTGATTAGAAATCTTGGTTAGTTAACCAAGTAAGATTTGGGGGATAGAGAAGGTGTGAGCCTTAGAGTTTTATACGTAGAGACCTTAGAGGTGATACCATCTCGAGAAAAGGTGTAATGTTTATGTTTGACCCTTATAGGAGTGCATAGTGCACGTAAGTTATGTTTGGGGGATTAGTCCCAGAGTAGTGTGGAATGAAAGAGGGTAGTTGAGCTAAGAAGACCGCTAGGTTTTCGAAACGTGAGTAGTGAGATTGTTCCGGATCGGGGAGCTAGTATTGTGCGCGTTGCCGGGTCGGGTTGAGGCCACGTTGCGGGTCAACCCGCGGTAGGTTTGGTGGTGGGGTCAGGTTGTGGTGGTCCCGCCTTGTGTTAGGGTTGTGAGGGTGTTAGGCCCAAGTTTAGTTAACAGTGCGAGTTCGTGGATGCGTTCGACTAGTGGTCGGGTCGATGGGGGCAGCCCATCGTGTTCTTCGGTCAGGACCGTTTACTCGGCTGTGTTGAGTTATCTGAAAGGTTGTAAGGCTGCACGAGGTGCCTACCTTCACCTTATGTCAGACAGTGGAGCCAGTTACTACCGCTTTTACGGAGGTTTTGCCGGCAAGGTTAGGAACTGGTGAGTCTCGAGAATCGCATTCGCCACCGGGCGGTGTGTGTATTTGAGGTAGTCGTGGGGATTGTTGTCTCTGTGGAGGAAGTGTTTAAGCTACCATTTCGGTGTTCGGATATCGCCTTATGAAGCCTTGTAGAGGCGGAAGTGTAAGTTCTTGGTCGATTGGTTCGATGTTGGCAAGGTTCGGATAGTTAGTTGAGCTTGTTCCGGATCGTGGTTAGGAGTGTGACGAGTTTTGGTATAACAAAGGAACTTAGCCCGTGTTACTTTGGGCCCTTTTGAGTTCATGTGAAGGATAGGCGGGTTGCCTATATGTTAGCTTTTGCGTCCGACTTAGGAGGCGACGTCCGATCTTCGTATTATTATGTTCGGGAAAGTATCGGAGATCCATCCAGAGTGTTCCCAGTTAATGATGACCACGTTAGGGATAGTAACCCCGAGTTTTGGAAACTGAAGCCGTATCAGAATGTGGTAAGAGTTCGAGTGTACGACATCCTCAGGGATCGCATGCAGCCCGGTACCATTTGTTGGGTCGCCGGAGAAAGTTAATGCCTCAGGCAAAGTGACAAAGTGGTATCTACGACGAGTAAAGAGAGAAGCGAGCATGTATGGCGAACATAGGTGTGATCATTTCTTTTGTAAAGAGAAGGTGCGAAGGAAGTATATTTTAGACCCCAGTGTGAAGTGTTTTGTGGTGATGATTAGAGGTGTTTTCTCGTGGACTTTGATGAAAGCATTTTTTTGCGCGGATGGTTCTGTGGCCAGGTATGGCAGGATTGTTCTCGTAAGTATAGTAGAGAAGACTATACTGGCGCGTGTTTGTTTTGAGACTTAGAAGGAACATTCGGGACGAATGTTTCTAAGAGGAGAATGTTATACCTCGTATTTCGGAGTATGCGTGGGGCGTGCGTAGAAAATTTGAAACTTGTACTAAGGCTTGGCGAATTAATTTTGTTCACAACACCGGTTAGAGTCGTTTTTCGACGAAAGCGTTTTCCACGACTTTCGTAGGAAAATTCCGGCTATGACATTTCTAATTTTGCGGATTTTTCGAGAGGCGAAACATTTTGGACCAACAGAGGCGACACTTGTCACCTCTCATTGGAACACCTTGGGCGGCAACTTGGGCGAAATGGGCTATGTAAGGCACGTTTTTGTGCCTTGGCTAAAGTCGAGGTTGGTAGGATATTTGTGTGTAATAAATCCTAGCCTACACTTGCCTAACACTTGGTTTAATCTTGGCCTTTGGTTGGCCATCCCTTGACCTATAAATACCCTCTCCCTTTGATGAATTCTTCATCCTTTCCACAAATCTCTAAGTGTTAAAATCCCACTCTCTTGTTGTTGTTCTCGTCCCTCCCTTGGCGAGAGCCCTCCCATTGTGTGGCCTTGTGGCGAGACTTCACCCACTCTAGTGGTGTTGTTCTCGTATAATATACCCCCTCTTGGTAGAAATACTCTCAAAGTATTGTTATAATGCCCAAATTACCTTAGCCGTATACCTTGTTGTATTCTAAGGTTATACCTATCTGAAAAGCCAGAAAATACTATTATACTTAGTCGGTCCACAAAACCGAAACTCTAGGAAAATCTCCATAGTCAGTTGGAGTATTGTGTAGAAGTTGGTTAGAACTTCTAAGGGTGGTTTAGAGCGGGTTGGGCGCTCGGAGTTGGAGCTAAGCGATTGCCGGGATCGACTTTAACTAGGATAATTATGGGCTTATCGAGGTAATTATCTTGTCCTCTATTGTAATTGGAAATTACATATTGTTAGAATATATAGTCAAGTATACTATATATAGAAATGAACTTAGTTATCGGCAATGTCTTTTGACTTAAGCTGAATAATACTTACGGCAATGTCTTTGCGACTTAAGCTGAATTTAAAGAAGAATCTTGAGCTGTAATTACATAGAACATTACAGTGAACTTGTGTAGTAGTGCAGTGGAGTAGAATTGTACAGTTAGGGTTAGGCGTATAACCCCACGGTTGGCTTGGTAGCGGCCTCGATAGAGGAGGAGATTTCTGTTGTTGCGGGGAGAGTCTTTGCCGAATTTTATTTAGAATGTTCTAAGAGGGGATCTAAATGTTAATAAACGCCTTGTGGGCTTATAGGTTGAAGTACTACGTGTGGCGCGATCTACTTGGCAAGGAGTAGTAAGCGGTTGGAAGTACTTGGAGCGTTTTGCTATTAGTCGATACTGTCGCGAGGTATGTGAACCTCTTCCTATCTCTTCTAGCATGATATGTGTGAACTATGTAGTGCGGTAGGCGTACGTGTGCTAAGCGTATTTGATTGGTTTAAAACATAAAGTGTTATAACGACTTTATGGGAAGTTGGTTATAACGACTTTATGTTGGTAAGAAAATACTTGTGGTCTTTAAAGGTAGCGATTTGAACTATAAGCGGCTTGTTATGTGTTAATAAAGAACTTGAAGTATTTCAAAAGATTTTTGAATCATTTTGAAAGAAGAAGTAATACTTGAAAAACTTAAGAGTTATAGTCGCTTTATGGGAAGGTAGGTATAACGGCTTAAGAATGTTTCTTGATTTGAATCGAATGTGTATCGACAAACCAACTGCGGCGTTAATAAAGGAAATGTTTTGACTAATTAAGTATTATTAAAACCAGAGAAACTTCCATCTGCATAGAAGCTAAGATGAGACAAAATGATATTTCCTAGATCACTACTTTGTAATAAGATTGTTATAAACAAGAATACCCTACTCACATATAAGACTTATGTTTCTCAGATTGTTTAAAAGAGAATTATATTCTTAAATGAATAAGACTATGAACTACGAAACCTTTCTAAAATAAGAAACGTGAACATTTGAAATTAGGCAAACTTGGACGTTTGGAAAATAATGTTGTTACTTGATTTTACAAAGGTAAGTGTTTTAGTTTATTTAAAAAGACGATCCTCTATTTTATACTACGGGTATTGTGTGACTTATGTGAAAGCAACGGATCTTTTAAAAGATTTAATATATGAAGTACCTTAGGGGTAGATACCCGAACTTGTTAGCTTAAAGTACCTTGTGTGTATAACTTGATTGTGTTGGTTTGTGATAGCCTTGTAATACTTTCTTGTTGATTGATAAGTAAACATGCTAGGATGCTACGTGTGTTAGTATCTTGTGATGTTGTGTAAAGGGGTTTTCCTTTGTTGTGCTTATGTTGCTTAACGATAATATGTTGTTTTAGTATTTTACATCAATCATCTCTTGAGATGATTAGGGGTTGGCGCCTCCGTCGCGGGGTAGACTCAGGCGGGTCGATGGACCTATGATTCGAGAATACCTCATGCAGGTCCTGTGGGCCTATGCGGAGCTACTAGAGTTCAAGGTTAGTGTACGTCCTTTATGGGCATGCGGTCCATGTGGCCATGCGGCTGCGAAGTCGGGGCGATCTTGGGAGAGTAGCTACCCACCGACGCGGGAATACCTCATGCGGGCGATGAGATTGGCCTATGCGGGCTGCGGGAGTTCGAGGTTAGGCAGCGTACATTGATCTGCGGGCAAGTGGCGGCTTTGATCATGTGGCGGTCTAGACAGATCTTATGATCTGATTCATGACCTTGTTAGTGCTGTAGGTTTTAGTAGTCGGCTATGCCTTCGTACTTACCGTCTGATTTATTATGACACAGGTGGGACACGGTGTTCATGTGTGTTCCTTGGTGCTTTTATATCATAATCGCCGGCGGTGAGGAAGGTATCAGGCGCATGATTGATGTTGTGGGCACGAGACCCATTGTTATACTTGAGTAATGACTTGAGGCGTGAGTCACGACTTGACATAGCTGCTTTGTTGTAAAGCGTAGTTTGGTTATCATACATGTCTCTGCTTTATATATCGCTATGATTTCATTTCTGATTTATTTTTAGTTTCACATACTGCAATTTTTGTTATCGACCTCGCCTTGAGGCTGCGTTCATCTGCGCGGTAAAGGTACACGATCGTTGATCCTCGCTCTTAGGGTCACGATTCGGCGCAGGAAAGCTCCGTTTCTCGGAGGCTTGTCTTAGTATAATCCTGTTGTTGTAGGTGCTTACTTTGAGGGTATGGCGGAACCTGTCCGTCGTTGTGGTCATATCATTCGTAAGTGCAGTAATCTTGTTGTGGGCGGGGTTTGTAAAAAGGATTAAAGCTTCATGTTGAAAAAGTTGTTATTTACATATATCTAGAAAGCAAGTTTTTCTCAGATTATTGTTTCATATTTCATAATATGTCTTGTATCGTTTTATGTTCCGCTGATTACTCTGATGTTGTATCACTAGGGTGCCCGGGGTAAGGCACCAGTCACGGGCCCGGAATCGGGTCGTGACATTACCACCACCGTTGTTGCGATTTTGGATCGAGTTGATGGAACCGGAAGGATAAAAATTGGACTCAGTCATCAAGACGACAAGACTATCCCCAATAGTCGCCTTCTTAGCCAATTCGGCTTCTTCTAATGTAAGCATGGAGCGTGATTGATAGAATTCCGGCGGGGTAACTTTGACGAAGAATTGAAGCAACACCATTATAGGCCTCAGACAGACCTGCAACCATTTGTAGGACGAGATGACTGTTGCTCACAAGAGCACCCACATTGCGAAGTTTATCCGCCAAGTTCTTGAGACGTTTGCAATAATATGAAACGTTTGGAAAATTCTCCATCTTGACTTGAGAAAATTCTTGTTCAAGGGTAACAATCCGGGAATGACTGTTATCTTGGAATATGTCACGCAATCGATTTCAAGCCTCCATAGCTATGGAGTTGGGTTCCATAATCGTCTGTAAGAGGTCAAGGGAGATAGTGGCATAAATCCACTGAAGAACTTTTGCATCAAGCGTGACCCATGATTTTGGTTCGTCTGCTTTGGTGGGCACCACCTCTGTAGTACACTCCGTTGCAGTCTCCATAGCCCCCTCCGTAGTAGTAGCCGGAGGGATGATGTGGTGGAGAACTTGATATGTTGTGGCATAATTCTTGAATAACTCCGCTCACGTATCATATTGGACGTTTTCTAAGTCAAGAACAATAGGAAGAACGCTCTTGATGTTGGAAATTGTGAGGGCAGGATGAAACGTGTTCTTATCAGTCACAGTGAATAGAACAACAAGATTCGGAGAAGAGATTGGGAAAGACAAGAAAAACCGAGAAGTGTCTCGGATTTGAAGGGGATGTTCACGAAAATTTGAGAGAAAAGAGAGGAGTGGAAGCAAGGTAAAAATAACCTAGACTCTTGATACCATGAAAGAATTAATCCCTTCATTATTCTTATTGATGAAAGACATATATATACAAGTTACAATAGGAAAATCATTTTCCTATTCTACATCTAAATCCTTATTCTATAAGGAGGCTAACTAAACAATTATGGTAATATTACAATCTTAATTAAGGTATAAGACTAATATACAAATTACCATAAATTAATATATAATGAGCATTATACACGGACTGGACAAGTGCATTATACATGGACTGGGCCTCACGATAGACCCACTGCTTAACACTTGTGGTCCGATCCTTCTTCGGATCCATGGAGGAGCTTGACTGTTTTTCTTTTTTTAAGATAATACACATCAAGCATATTCAATTGTGATGTCTGGTTTTGTGTCATTAATTTTTAACTTTTTCCTTTATTTGCTATTATTCATTTGGTGATCCCCAAGATTATATTCTTCTATAAATATGATCTTTCTGTTTCAATTTATATATCTTAATTTCTTTCTTAATTTATTTCAAAGGAATAACGTATTTATTTAGTAAGTTTTTTATTCGAAAAATTTATTTTACCCTATTTCATTATAAAAATTAGGCCAGCAATCATATATATGACATATTCAATACAAAAGATACTTTTAATATGTTATACATACTTTTATCCGAAAACCCAAGAGTCAAAAAGTCTACTTTTTAAGTTCTTAAAATTTGTATCACTTAAACAAAGACACACAAAATGAAACATATAGAGTATACTTTTTACTGTTAATTTTCTTTTCAATGTTTTGATCAAAAACTAAAAAAAAATGAAAAAGTCAATAACGTTTTATGGTTCCCAAAAAAAAAGTTTTCGGCATTGAGGTTATCAATTTTTTGTTCTCTACAAAATAATAATATACTTAACAGCCACATAAGTTTTAACACGGAAGCCTCGGCGCATGGTAAGAATTGTCATTGTGTAACCAATATGTCGCGGATTCAGACTATGAAAATAACCTCTGACAAAAATATAAAAGAAGATTGCATACAATATATCTCACATAATTTGACCCTTTCCGCTCATATAATAGGAATTCAGTCCACTGAACCATCCTTTTTAATTATATAACTTTTCTATAGACGTGCTTTGTAACTATCAGTAGGCAAGATAAAATAGTTCCTATACTAATGCACGGTAACATTAAGTACACGTCTTGAGGTGAAAATCGGCTTCAATTTGAAACAACCTTATATTAAAAATTGCAGAATTGATGTAAAAAATATAGAAGACAATTCCCATGCAATGAAAACATCTGCAAAGGATGATCAAACTGAAGTTAGAATTTTACGTTAAATAAAAATATACTTTCTTGAAAGATCATTTTAGAGAAGAAAAGCAATGTATCACACTACTACATTTTTAATCTAATGCAACGACTCATAGAAGACTAATACAACGTCCTATGTAGTATTGTTGCATTAGATATGACTAATGTGACGGGTTCAGGTGTAACAAATCAGAAAATTAGGTTAATGCAACGGTAGAACATGACCGTTGCATTAGCCTGTGTAATGCGACGACTCAAATAGTCTAATGCAACAGCAAAAAACGACTGTTGCATTAGTCTATGTAATGCAACGACTGTCTCTGGCTAATGCAACAGTCCCTTAATTTTTTTATTTTCTCTTCTTCATAAGTGAAATCCCATTTTAAACCCAAAAAACCCCAAAACCCGAAATGCTCTCATTTTCGGCGATTTCGCCGAGTGAACAGTGAAATCGCCGATTTCTGGCCAATTTCGGCATTCATCGGGAACGAGACTTATTCCAATAGCTTCGTTTCTTCAAGCCCGTCATTTCCATACCAAGTACCCCCATCGATTCATCCTACATCTCCGTCAATTTCAGATCGAAAACCCACTGCAAGCCCATCGATTTCGGTCGGTTTTTTGCAAATCCCGGCCGATTCCGGCGATTTCAAGGTTCGACGTTGGTACCATCACACTCGGCATCACCTTCCCGTCATTTTGACACCCCCACGTTGTTCGATTCTCAACAAAACGCCACAACACCCAATCAAAAAATCTGAAAACCCTAGTCGCCGCCATAGCATCTGGGTGCTCTCTGCAGCAGATGAGTGTTTAGTGTTTGGCACTTCTAAATGAATAATTTGGATTTGATGAGGAGCTTCGTGAATATAGTCTGCAGGTGTTATTTTAATTGATTGTATTTTTTCTTCTCTGTTCTTATTACCCTGCGCAGCCTTGGTTTTGAATATTTCAGGCACTTGAGGGCTTTTTGCTAAGGTGTCCCCGGGATATTTCTTACTACTGTGATGAAATTTTGCATTATATGATCCCAACTTCACTAACAATATGGAGGACGATGTTGATGAAAAAATTCTCGAGGAAGATGAAGATGAGTATGTTCACCAATTCTCTGGAGCTTGCTAAGACCCAATAGGATTACACATTGCAGACTTCTTACTAATCAATCACCTGTCAAATTTTGTTGTAGCGAGAGTGCTAATGAATACACAGATGATGAAGATATCAGTTGGAAGGTTAGAAGAGCTACTGCCAAATGCTTAGCTGCATTGGTAGTTACTCGGCCTGAGATGCTATCAAAGTTGTACGAGCAGGTATGACTAGGAAGTGTGTACAGGCTTGTCCAAAGTTTATTGACAGATTTAAAGAAAGGGAAGAGAATGTTAAGGTAAATTTGAAACGTCCTTTGAATTTCTTAAACGAACTGGATTGTTGCGACAAACAGGCAATGTCACAAAAGGACAAACTGATCTGAATGAATCAAGGTAGGTCATTCGTTTTTGCTACTTTGAATAACTTTACTTGTCTTATTTTGCTTCTTCTCCTATCATTTTACTTCAACTGTGAAGACACCTGTTTCACTTTAGAAGACTAGAATTTAAATATATGCAATTTTTAATGTGAACTTGAGCCTGGACAGTATAGTGCGAAAATAAAGTGGTAAGAGCAAGGATATAAATTATGTTGAGGATGTCAAAAGTTCCAAAAACCAAAATTGGGTGCATTTTACATGGATTTATTTTTAATAATTTTTTAGGAAAAGTTGGAGTATACTAATGTCCTGTAATTATACTTTTGACAGTGCTTTCGTGGTGTTATATCAATAATAAACTTACCATTTCTAAAAATAAAAGTCTTAAAAGTTGTAGCCATTATGTGCCAGAAGGAGATTGTGAATAATCAAACAAAAACCTTCTTATTCTTTAGATGAGCTATGCAGTTCTTGTTAATCGTCGCATAATCAAAACACAAGGTTAAGCTTTTAGAAAGTTGCATAATACTACTTTAGAGATGAACGTATGATAGTCCCTTGTAATATTTCTGTCCACAAACATCCATTCCTATGAAAATGAAAAGAAACTAGATTATTACATTAATATTTATGATGTTGTAATAATTTGTGATATTTTTCCTTGCAGATTATGGGACTGGAAGCGAGCCATCAACACATGGTGATGTGTATAGTTTTAGCATTGGCGTACTTGAAATGTTAACCGGAAAAAGGCCTACAGATGACATGTTCGGCGATGATTTAAGCCTTCATGATTTTGTTAGGAAAGCGATGCATGATGGAGCACTTGAAATAGTTGATCCAGTTCTTAATTTGGAAGAGAAAGAGATAAGTAGAGAGAGTTCTTGAATTCCAAGCTTCATGAGAAGACAAAATTGTAGGGGGTTTAGTCTCCTTATTTGGAATTGGAGTTAATTGTTCAATGTATGATTCAGGAAAAACATTAAGGAGATTGTCAGAGAGTTGTGCTCTATTAGAGATTCTCTTGTTGGTTGTACATGAAACACTTCTTTTTTATTTATGTTATATAAGGTTCCAGTAAAGCATTCTCATGAATAATATGAATATAAAATTTTGCTTATTTAACTCATCGAATAGCTAATGCAACGCCTTTCTAATATCGTCGCATCACCTTTTTCAAACCGTCGCATTAGGTCTATAGCCGTTGCATTAGGTGAATCTAATCAAACCAAGTGCATATCTAATGCGACGGCTGTACCAGGCCGTCACATTAGCTCTATCAGTCGTTGCATTAGATATGCACCTAATGTGACGGCCATGTACAACCGTCGCATTAGATATGCACCTAATGCAACGACTGTACAAGGCCGTCGCATTAGGTCGTTTAGCCATTGCATTAGATCTAATGCAACACCAGAGGATGCAACGGCTCATCGTTGTTGCATTAGGTCTAATGCAACAGCGAAAGGGCCCTAATGCGACGATTTTGAGGCGTCGCATTAGCCTTGAAATGTAGCAGTTATATATCTGAAAAGACAAATAATAATTTTAAGACCTAAACTATAAATGGATATAAAAGACAAAAGGTTCTAGGTTCAATTCCTTACAATACTTTGTGGTCTAATTCACTAATTTCCTTGATCCAATTTGCTCTAGACTTTCGAGGAAACTTCAAACTAATTATAATACAAAATGATTGCCCATTTTTCAAATCTTTTGCACTGAGTGGTCCATAGTTGTATGATTTTGAAAGAAATAATTCATTCATTATTCTTATTGAATGAATAGATATATATAAGTTATAATCTGCAAATATGAAAAATCATGTTCCTACTATACATCTAATATCCTAGTTCTACTTGTACAAGAATTCTACAATTATGGTAATTATACAACATAATTTACATCTTCTATTTATGGTACAATACTAGGCAAACTGTGTATATCATAGGGATATATACGGGTATCTATCACACCCCCGTAGTCATAGCGGGCGGCCTTCGTACGCTGAGACTGTCCCTAAAATCTTCAAAAAGGACCGAGGGAAGACCATTTGTAAATATATCTGCTTCGATGTCGTTAACCAAGAGTTGATAAAGTCACCCACCCAGTAACTGTTATACCCCGTATTTCCAGAGTATGTACGTGAGGGCGTACGTACAAAAGTTTTAGCCTTAAGTAGGCAAAGTGTCGAAATTTGTGCACAACTAGCGAAAAGAGTCGTTTTCCGACGAAACGTTTTCCGGACTTTGCGAAGGGAAAAATACGTCTATGTCATTTATAATTTTTGCGGATTTTTCCGAGAGATGAAATATTTTGGACCAACGAGAGGGTGACAAGTGTCACCCTCAAGTGGACGTGAAAGTTGGGACGAAACTTGGGCGGTTTGCCTTGGCTTTTTTGTCAAGTAGTTGGTAGGATATTTTGTGTAGTTGATGAGCAAGTGGGACCCACAAACACATGTCCAAATCCCCACCCTACACTTGCCTACCACTTGGCTTGATCTTGGCCCTTGAATGTCCTATAAATACCCCCTTAGTAGAAGACTTATTCTTCATCCACACTTGTGAAATTCCAAGGAAAATACTCCCTCCCCTTTGTGTAGTTTTTCGTCCAAAGCCCCCCTCCCCCTTGTGAGCCTTGGCCGAGAGTACCCCCCCCTTGCCTAGTTGTTTTCGTATAATACACCCCCCCCCCCTTGGTAGAAAAGTATTCTCCAAGTATTGTTACTATTCCCAAATACCTTGGCCCAAATACCTTATAGTATTCCAAGATTACACCTATACTAAAAGCCCAGAAATACTATTATACTTCCCTTCAATCACAAAAACGAAACCCTAAGGAAATCTTCATAGCCGGTTGAAGTATTAAGAAGAAGTTGCGTAGAACTTCTAAAGGTTGATTGAAGCGGGTTGGAGCGCACGGAGTAGGAGCTTAACGTTGCTCAGGATCGACATTTAACTTGGATAATTTTGGGCTTATCGAGGTTGAAGTACTGCAAGTAGCGTATTCTACTCGAAGGGTGGAAAGGGCTAGCCGGATTACAGTACTATTGGAGCTATTTGCTTATAGTCGATAATCGTCGCGAGGTATGTGATTCTTCCTATACTCTTGAGCATGATATATTTAAAAGTATATATATATATATAGTACGGTAGACGTACGTGTGTTAACTGAACGTAGTTTTACGACAATGTCTTTTGACTTAAGCCTGAATAATAAGAATCTTGAAGTATTTCAAAAGAATTAAGAAACCTTTTTGAAAGAAGAGTAACACTTGGTTTTAAAAGCTTAAGAGTTATACTAGCTTTATGGGAAGTTAGGTATAACGACTTAAGAGAGATAAAAAGAATGGTTTATTGATTTTAGAAGTTAAGAGACTTAATCTTAAAAGATAAGAGACTTAACTTAATTGAATTAATATGAAAGTTGTTAAGAAGTCTGAAACCTCATTCGTGAGTAATGAGTACTTGGTTTTTAAAAGGAATAATGTTTTACTGATTTCGGAAATGAGAATAAGTATCGAACAAACCACAGCAGCGTTAATAAAGGGAAATGTATTGACTAATAAAGTATTATTAAAACCAGTAGAAACCTCCATCTGCATAGAAGCTAAGATGAGACAAAATGATATTACATTTCCTAGATCATGGCTGCTTTAATAAGATTGTTATGAACCAGAATAACATACTCACACATAAGGCATATATTACTCAACTGTTCTTAAAAGAGAATTATGTTAGTAAATAATTAAGACTATGAACTATGAAACCTTTCGAAAATAAGAGATGTGAATAATTGAAGATAGGCAAACTTGAACTTTTGAAAAAGAATGTTGTTACTTGACTTTTAAGAAGGAAAGTGTTTTGGTTTAAAAAGAAGGGCATAATGTTACCCTAGTTGTTTTAAAAGGAAAATATGGTATTATCTTAATCTGCTTAAATGGCGTTTAAATGTTATGGCCACGCGACACGCGTTCGTGGGATGAACCGAATGTATTTCACTCGACTACGCGTTCATGGATGAACCGGAATGTATTTCACTCGACTACCGCGTTCGTGGGATGAACCGGAATGTATTTCACTCATTACTGGCGTTCGTAGGATGAACGGGAATGTATTTCACTCGACTACGCGTTCGCGAGATGAGCGGAATGTATTTCACTCGACTACGCGTTCGTGGGATGAACGGGAATGTATTCACCACGATACCGAGTCCATGAGATGGACCAGAATGTATTTCATGTGACACCGCGTTCACGGGATGAACCGGAATGTATACCACGATTTGATCTGAGTCCATGAGATGGACCGAATGTATTCCATACGATTTCACCTCGAGTCCATGAGATGGGCGAGACATGTTACACGTATCACATGACTTATACCTGAGGCAGCGGTGAGGAAGGAGTTCCACGGGCATGAGGATGACTTTGAGGCGTGAGTCACGACTTGACATATCGCTTTTATGAACTGTAGTTTTGTTATCATATATGTCTTCTATTTTATATAGACTATTATGATTTCATTTTCAGTATTTTTTTAGTTTCACATACTTGGTACTGTTATCTTGACCTCGCCGGAAGTGCGTTCATCTGCGAGTAGAGGAACAGGTTGTTGATCCTCGCTCATAGGATCACAGTTCAGCGTATTGGGAAGCTCCGTTTCTCCGGAGGCTTATCTTTTGGTATGTTTCCCTGAGTTGTAGGTTCTGTATATTCAGGGGTATGGCGGGGCCCTGTCCCGTCATAGGTGTTGTTAAACTCTTAGAGGTCTGTAGTACTGTTGTGGGCGGGGTTTGTAAAAAGGATAACTGTTCGGGTTTTTATGTTATATATATCTGACGTAGCAATGCTTTGGTTGGCTGTTTATTTATCATATTTCTTGTTTTATGTTTATGTTTTATTTATTGATTTTCTACGATGTTGTATCGCTAGGGTGCGAGGTAAGACACGATCCACGGGCGGGTTCGGTCGTGACAAAAGTGGTATCGAGCGATTAGTCCTCGGAAAGTGTCTACTGATCGTGTCTAGTAGAGTCTTGATTATCGCTGTGTTGTACACCACATCGATAATCAGGAGGCTGCAGGACATTTAGGATTGGTTTTCATTCTTCTCAGTCTGAGATCGTGCCTTAGAGTTGTGTTATAAGTTGGAACCCTCGGCGCATTTCGTTTTACGATTATGCCTGCGCAAGGCAACCGGGCGAGATGGCAAGCGGCCGAGGAGCGCTAATAGGATCTGAGGAGAATGCGGCGCGAACCGGTCATTACGATATAGTGCTTGAGACGGCGAGTTTTGCGGCCGCCCGGCCCAGCGAGTTTAGAGCGCGGCGGTGGCTGCGAGACCACACACGAGCCTCGGTCCACGGCTGGAAGCGAGAGGAGATGGGTTACAAAGAGATGGCGATTATTGGCGGGATCGTGGCGAACATGAGGATAAGTGGGCCGCGGCGATTCGATGCACCGTGGTTCACGAGATCGGATAGTTTGAGGCTACGGGACTTTACGAGTTGTAGCCCGCGAGTTCTACGGGTCGAGGCACGAGGATGATCCGCGAGAGTTCATTCGGCGATTCTGGATCATGAGAGTGATCGAGGCTTGGAGACCGATTCGGTGGTCTTAGGTTCGCATCGGCCGCGTGATCTGCCGATCGTGGTTTGATTCGTGGGAGCTGTCGGGAGAGTATGCACTTCCGGCCGTATGGGCGAGTTCTCGAGGCATTTCTTGCACATTTCTTGCCTCGCAGATGAGAAGGGCTCGGGGCGGCGATTTTTAGCGTTGAGCGGGCCGGCGTGCGGTTGGGAGTACAATGTGGAGTTTGACTCATTAGCTCGACGCGTCCCGCATTGGTAGCCGACATGGAGGGCGAGTGCACCGCTACGTCACGGGCTTGATGACTACTTAGCGAGGCTTGTTGGTGTAGCTCTTCAGGGCATGGACATTGCCGCGTGCGAGCTTATGACCAGGATGTGAGGAGCGGAGGTCGGCGGAATGGCCGAGATCGGCGAGAAGAGGCGAGACAACGAGGTCCTGGTAACTTTCGAGGCGGACCGCCTCGGCGAGCTAGTTATGTACCTCCGCCCGATCTGAGTGATCCTCGCGATCTTGGGGCGTTCGGGATATTCGGGGCTGGTCGAGCTCGGGGCTTCCGGTTACGAGATATACGGGTTCTAGCGGCGAGATTCATGTCCTCCGGTGTGCGCGATGTGGCAAGCATCATCCCGGAATGTCGTCTTGCGGTGC
The DNA here is from genome assembly GCA_029844215.1 of Przewalskia tangutica. Classification (NCBI taxonomy): domain Eukaryota; kingdom Viridiplantae; phylum Streptophyta; class Magnoliopsida; order Solanales; family Solanaceae; genus Przewalskia; species Przewalskia tangutica. The sequence goes on from CM056736.1 coordinate 54,916,516, forward strand.
TTGTTTCACTGCGGCCGTCGAGGCCATGTGACGAGAGGCGTGCTTATAGGAGGGTACAAGCGAGAATGGCGCAGCCTACCGGTCGATGGCGAGATCATCACCTTTACGATTATGCGCCTGCGAGCGAGCTATGATTAGAGCGGAGCAGATGGTACATGTATATTCTTACCCCTCTAGAGACTTGTATGCGTAGATGTTATGATGAAGTGCTAAGTATTATGTTCAGATAGCATTATGTTAGAATTATGTTTAGAAAACATGGTTAATTAAAAGGGTAAGTTTGGGGACAGGGAAATTGTGAACCTTAGAATATTACACGTAGAGACCTTAGATGCGAGGCCATCTTGAGTAAAAGATTTATGTTTGTGTTGACCTTTATCGGAGTGCATAGTATATGTGGAATAATTCCATGGGTTGTGTAAGATGGAAGTAGTAGCCTTCAGGACTTGAATAGGTAAGATTGTTCCGGATCAGGAGAACAAGTGTTTGACGCGATAGCGGGTCGGGTTGAGGACGTATTGCGGGTCAACCCGTAGCCCTGTTTAAGGTGGGGTCAGTTCTGGGTGGTCCCGCCAGGTGGTAGGGTCACGAGGGTGCTAGGCCCAAGTTTAGATGACCATCGTATGAGTTCGTGGATATGTTCGACCAGAATCGGATCGTGAAGGCCGGGAATGGCCTTAAAGGAGATTGAGGCTAGTAAGATGACCAAGTTTGGAGGTAGTGACTCGGAGATTGTGAAGCGGGCGATGGTCAAGTATGAATGCGTATACTAGAAATAGTTCAAGTGTTCGAGAAGAGTACGACAAGTGAGGAAAGAAGTGAAAGTGTGTTAGCAGAATAAAGGAGATCATTTTGTTGTGAAGTGAAGATGCGAAGAGAGTATCCTTTAGACCGGGGTGGAAGCTTTTGTGATGTAGGAATAATTTCTCGTGGACTTGGGTTAAGTACTTTCGCGTGTGTTGTTCTGTGGCCAGGAGTGGCATTGGCAACTTGTTTCAGTTAAGAAGAACTTTATCGTTATCCGTCTTGAGAAGGAACATTCGGGACGAATGTTTCTAAGGAGGGGAGAATGTTATACCCCGTATTTCCAGAGTATGTACGTGAGGGCGTACGTACAAAAGTTTTAGCCTTAAGTAGGCAAAGTGTCGAAATTTGTGCACAACTAGCGAAAAGAGTCGTTTTCCGACGAAACGTTTTCCGGACTTTGCGAAGGGAAAAATACGGCTATGTCATTTATAATTTTTGCGGATTTTTCCGAGAGATGAAATATTTTGGACCAACGAGAGGGTGACAAGTGTCACCCTCAAGTGGACGTGAAAGTTGGGACGAAACTTGGGCGGTTTGCCTTGGCTTTTTTGTCAAGTAGTTGGTAGGATATTTTGTGTAGTTGATGAGCAAGTGGGACCCACAAACACATGTCCAAATCCCCACCCTACACTTGCCTACCACTTGGCTTGATCTTGGCCCTTGAATGTCCTATAAATACCCCCTTAGTTGAAGACTTATTCTTCATCCACACTTGTGAAATTCAAAGGAAAATACTCCCTCCCCTTTGTGTAGTTTTTCGTCTAAAGCCCCTCCCCCGTGAGCCTTGGCGAGTACCCCACTGCCTAGTTGTTTTCGTATAATACACCTCCCCCCCCCCTTGGTAGAAAAGTATTCTCCAAGTATTGTTACTATTCCCAAATACCTTGGCTCAAATACATTATAGTATTCCAAGGTTACACCTATACTAAAAGCCCAGAAATACTATTATACTTCCCTTCAATCACAAAAACGAAACCCTAAGGAAATCTTCATAGCCGGTTGAAGTATTAAGAAGAAGTTGCGTAGAACTTCTAAAGGTTGATTGAAGCAGGTTGGAGCGCACGGAGTAGGAGCTTAACGTTGCTCAGGATCGACATTTAACTTGGATAATTTTGGGCTTATCGAGGTTGAAGTACTGCAAGTAGCGTATTCTACTCGAAGGGTGGAAAGGGCTAGCCGGATTACAGTACTATTGGAGCTATTTGCTTATAGTCGATAATCGTCGCGAGGTATGTGATTCTTCCTATACTCTTGAGCATGATATATTTAAAAGTATATATATATATATAGTACGGTAGACGTACGTGTATTAACTGAACGTAGTTTTACGACAATGTCTTTTGACTTAAGCCTGAATAATAAAAATCTTGAAGTATTTCAAAAGAATTAAGAAACCTTTTTGAAAGAAGAGTAACACTTGGTTTTAAAAGCTTAAGAGTTATACTAGCTTTATGGGAAGTTAGGTATAACGACTTAAGAGAGATAAAAAGAATGGTTTATTGATTTTAGAAGTTAAGAGACTTAATCTTAAAAGATAAGAGACTTAACTTAATTGAATTAATATGAAAGTTGTTAAGAAGTCTGAAACCTCATTCGTGAGTAATGAGTACTTGGTTTTTAAAAGGAATAATGTTTTACTGATTTCGGAAATGAGAATAAGTATCGAACAAACCACAGCAGCGTTAATAAAGGGAAATGTATTGACTAATAAAGTATTATTAAAACCAGTAGAAACCTCCATCTGCATAGAAGCTAAGATGAGACAAAATGATATTACATTTCCTAGATCATGGCTGCTTTAATAAGATTGTTATGAACCAGAATAACCTACTCACACATAAGGCATATATTACTCAACTGTTCTTAAAAGAGAATTATGTTAGTAAATAATTAAGACTATGAACTATGAAACCTTTCGAAAATAAGAGATGTGAATAATTGAAGATAGGCAAACTTGAACTTTTGAAAAAGAATGTTGTTACTTGAATTTTGAGAAGGAAAGTGTTTTGGTTTAAAAAGAAGGGCATAATGTTACCCTAGTTGTTTTAAAAGGAAAATATGGTATTATCTTAATCTGTCTTAAATGAGCGTTTAAATGTTATGGCCACACGACACCGCGTTCATGGGATGAACCGGGAATGTATTTCACTCGACTACCGCGTTCATGGGATGAACCGGGAATGTATTTCACTCGACTACCGCGTTCATGGGATGAACCGGGAATGTATTCACTCATTCAGCGTTCATGGGATGAACCGGGAATGTATTTCACTCGACTACCGCGTTCATGGGATGAACCGGGAATGTATTTCACTCGACTACCGCGTTCATGAGATGAACCGGGAATGTATTTCACTCGACTACCGCGTTCATGGGATGAACCGGGAATGTATTTCACCACGATACCGAGTCCATGAGATGGACCGGGAATGTATTTCATGCGACACCGCGTTCATGGGATGAACCGGGAATGTATACCACATGATTTGATACCGAGTCCATGAGATGGACCGGGAATGTATTCCATACGATTTCACCTCGAGTCCATGAGATGGGCCGAGACATGTTACACGTATCACATGACTTATACCTGCATCGGCGGTGAGGAAGGAGTTCCACGGGCATGAGGATGACTTTGAGGCGTGAGTCACGACTTGACATATTGCTTTTATGAGCGTAGTTTTGTTATCATATATGTCTTACATTTTATATAAACTGTTATTATTTCATTTTCAGTATTTTTGAGTTTCACATAATTGGTACTGTTATCGACCTCCTCGGCTGCGTTCATGCCGCAGTAGAGGAACACGGTTGTTGATCCTCGCTCATAGGATCACAGTTCAGCGTATTGGGAAGCTCCGTTTCTCCGGAGGCTTATCTTTTGGTATGTTTCCCAGAGTTGTAGGTTCTGTATATTCAGGGGTATGGCGGGGCCCTGTCCCGTCATAGGTGTTGTTATATTCTTAGAGTGCCGTAATCTTTATTGTGGCGGGGTTTGTAAAAAGGATAACTGCTCGGTTTTTATGTTATATATATCTGAAGGCAAATCGTTTTGGTTGCTTTATTTATCATATTTCTTGTTTTATGTTTATGTTTTATTTCGCTGATTTTCTCGATGTTGTATCGCTAGGTGCGGGGTAAGGCACGATCACGGCCCGAAGTTCGGTCGTGTGATAACCAGTGATCCAACCGCCCGATGCTTTTTTCGCTGTATACCCCCTCCCTTTCTCAGTGCATTCGATGGAGCAAGAAAGAGACATGACAGACGCGTACTTGTCCACGAGCTACCTTTTTTCGAACAAAGTGAATGATCATCTCGATGTGTTTAGTGCACTGAGGATGAACCGGATTACCAAAAAGGTAGATGACACTAACATTATCACAATAAACCAAGATAGCTTTCTGAATAGGACAATGAAACTCTAAAAGAAGATTATGTAACCAACATGATTCAGAGACCACATTGACTACCCCTCGATACTCGGCCTCTGCACCAGAGTGTGATAAAGTCGACTGACGCTTTGCATACCAGGAAACCAAGTTATTACCAAGAAACATACAATAGCTAAACATAGACCGTCTGATGTCTGAACAGTCACCTCAATCAGCATCTGTATACGAGACAAGTATAGACGTCGATGAAGGATACAAATGCAAGCCATAGTCAAGTGTCCACTGGAGGTACCGAATAATGCATTTTAGCGCATTCATGTGCTCAACCCTGGGATCATGCATAAACAAACACGCCTGATGTACAACATACGTAAATTTGGTCTCGTGAACGTAAGATAATGAAGGGTCCCTGCAAGACTGCGATAGCAGGTCGGATCCTCAAAAGGTGAGCCAACCGCATCACCCAACTTGGGTTTAGTATCAACCGGAGTGGAAGTGGACTTACAGGAGGACATCCCAGCCCTCTCGATGATCTCAGCTGCATACTTCCTCTGAGATAAGAACAACCATTCTGCATGACGAGTGACAACAATCCCCAAAAAGTAACTCAAGAGCCCCAAGTCTTTCATAGCAAACTCATAACTGAGCATTGTCATGATAGACTGGCGTAAAGCATCATAAGAGGCAGTCAAGATAATATCATCCACATATAACAGTATATAAGCTAGGGAAGAACCACAACGATATATGAACAATGAATTATCAGACCTGGTGTGAGAGAATTCAATAGTCGAAACATAGTCTGCAAACCTCTTATACCAAGCCCGTGGGGACTTCTTAAGCCATACATGGACTTCTTCAATAAACAAACATGGTGAGGATGTTTGGGATCCCTAAACCCCAAAGTCTGATGTATATATAATGTCTCCTTGAGATCACCATGTAAGAAAACATTCTTCACATCTAATTGATGAATGGACCATGCTTTCGAAAGGGCCAAGCTGAGCACCGTGCGAATGGTAGCTAGCTTGACCACCGGACTAAATGTCTTACCACAATCCACACCAACCTGCTGAGTGTTACCATCACCAACCAAACGAGCCTCATGCCTCGCAAATGAACCGTCTTTCTAGTCATCATGACGACGGGACTAGCCCATATAGCCGTTTTATTAGCCAAACTCGCTTCTTCCAATGTGAGCATGGAGCGGGTTTGATAAAATTCCATAAGGGGGTTACTTTGACGAAAGATAGAAACAACACCGTTATAGGCTTTGGATAAGCCTGCAACCATTTGTAGGACGAGATGACTATTGCTCATAAGAGCACCCACATTGCGAAGTTGATTCGCCAAGTCCTTGAGACGTTTGCAATAAGTCGAAACGTTTGAAAAATTCTCCATCTTGACTTGAGAAATTTTTTGTTCAAGGGTAACAATCCGGGAATGACTGTTATCTTGAAATATGTCACACAATCGATTCCAAGCCTCCATAGCTGTGAAGTTGGGTTCCATAATCGTGTGTAAGAGGTCAAGGGAGATAGTGGCATAAATTCACTGAAGAACTTTTGCATCAAGCGTGACCCATGATTTTGGATTGTCTGCTTTGGTGGGCACGCCTCTGTAGTACCCTCCGTAGTAGTAACCGGAGGGATGATATAGTGAAGAACTTGATGTGTTGTGGCATGAATCTTGAATAACTCCGCCCACGTCCTATATTAGACGTTTTCTAGGTCAAGAATAATAGGAAGAACGCTCTTGATGTTATAAACTGCGAGGACATGATGAAAAGTATTTCTATCAGTCATGGTGAATAAAACACGAAGATTCGCAGAAGGGAATTTGGAGGGAGAAGTGGTGTTCTCGGGTTCTGGAATTCTAAGGGGGGGGGGGGGGATTCACACGGTATTTTGAGAAAAAGAGAGGAGCAGAAGCAAGGTAAAAATAACCTAGACTCTTGATACCATGAAATAATTAATCTCTTAATTATTCTTATTAATGAAAGACATGTATATACATGTTACAATAGAAAAATTCTTTTCCTATTCTACATCTAAACCCTATTCTATATGGAGACTAAATCTACAATTATGGTAATATTACAATCTTAATTTAGATACAAGACTAAGTCTAATATATATCAAATATACATTAGGGAAAATATATAACAAATCTGGAAATAACATAGGCTGGACGGATGGGCTTGACGGACATGGCCCAATATATTTAACATGCTTCATATTATAGCATTTCCTTATTCGTCTAAGAAATAGAGGCTATACAGTTCTCATAGGAAGGAACCGATGCCTAATGTTTTGGATTACTATTAAAAGTGAATAACTTTTTAGGTTTTTGTTTATTCTGTTTTCTGAATTAGTTTATTCAAGAACAAAAGAAGATATCCATGAATAAAAATAGCTGTTATATCAAATATGCTTTAATATTTTATTTGACAAGCTCTTTCAATAATCCCACAGCCATCGCTGCACTTTCTCACCACAAAGAGAGAAGAACAAGCCTCCGGGGCACAGACGAATTGGTAAGTGACAAGGTGATTAGGGTATAACCACCGCGACGTCGCGAATTCGAACTCGTATGGTGACAATACTTTACTGAAATATTGCAAGGATTGTTGCTGGGTTCGTGTCACGTTGATCTTCTCCCTTGCAGGGCTTTACATCCCACCTGGTTAAGAAGCCTCTGGTAAAGATGGGGGATTTCACCTTCGGGACTTTTCCCTCGTCAAAGAGAAGAACAAAATATACTAGTAGTACTTTTCAACAAAGGTGGACTGACAACTGTGCAAATACAAGTGGAGGACTACTTTTATCTTTTAGAAGTTGTCACGACCCGTTCCGGGGCCCGTGACTGGTGCCTTACCCGGGCACCCAAGTAGTCATACATCAGAGAAAATCAGCGGAACATAAAACAATAACATGAAGCCAATGCAATAAGACAGTGAAATAAGAAACGGACTAACCAAAGCGGTTACCTTGGTATATATAAATAACAATTTGAGCGATTTACATCCCATTACAACCACGCCTACAACAAGATTACTACTGACCTCTACGAATGATATGACAACAACGACGGGCGGGGCCGCCATACCCCGAATGTAAGCACCTACAACAACAGGACTATACGAATAAGCCTCGGAGAAGCGGAGCTTTCCCCAATATTGACGTGACCCTAGAGCGAGGATCAACGGCGGTGTACATTTACTGCGGCATGTAACGCGGCCCCGAAGAGGTCGATAACAGTGCAGAGTATGTGGCGAAAATAAATCGTAAATGAAATCATAGTAGTCTATATAAAGCGGAGACATGTATGATAACCAAACTACGATTCACTGATAAATAGCGATCATGTCAAGTCGTGGACTCACGCCTCAAAGTCATCACAATAGAACGCATGCGGGGTAAATCGAAGGCATAGCCGACTACTAAGACCAGCGATACCAAAAATGCCATAAAGCGTATCACGAGGTCTTTCTAGACCGCACATGATCGAAGCGGCGGCTCGCCCGCGATATCACCGTGCGCGTCTATCCTCGAACTTACCGCGACTCGCATAGGTCACACGCAGATCCGCATGAGGTATTCCTCGAATCATGGTCCCAGACCGCGAGGTATACCGCGTCGGAGGCGGCTTAACCCGGTATCCGCTGGACTTCGCGGCCGCATAGTCCTCAAAGACCGCGTAGGGCATCCCCGCGTCGGGCTAAACACCGGAATGATCAATCTCGAGCATACCGCGCTCGCATAGTCATGACCGCGCATAGGCCGTATAGACGCGTCAAGGGTGTGAGCCCTCGGTATAATAAGTCAAGGGGTATGTGATACAATAACGATCTGTGGGCTTAACGTTTAACAACGTAAGCCAACAAGAATGACCCCTTACATAACACTCACAAGATACTAACACACGTAGCATCCTAACATGTTTACTTATCAAATCAATCAAGAAAGTATTACAAGGTTATCACAAACCAACACAATCAAGTTATTCACACAAGGTACTTTATGCTAACAAGTTTGGGTATCTATCCCCAAAGTACTTCATACATTAACTCTTTAAAAGATCCGTTTCTTTCACGAAGTCACCTGATACGTAGTATAAAATAGAGTATCGTCTTTTAAGTAAACCAAAACACTTCCCTTTGTAAAATCAAGTAACAACATTATTTTCCAAACGTTCAAGTTTGCCTAATTTCAAATGTTCACGTTTCTTATTTTAGAAAGGTTTCGTAGTTCATAGTCTTATTCATTTACGAATATAATTCTCTTTTAAACAATCTGAGAAACATATGCCCTATATGTGAGTAGGTTATTCTTGTTCATAATCAATCTTATTAAGCCGCCATGATCTAGGAAATGTAGTATCATTTTGTCTCATCTTAGCTTCTATGCAGATGGAGGTTTCTACTGGTTTTAATAATACTTCATTAATCAAAACATTTCCCTTTATTAACGCTGCAGTGGTTTGTCGATACTCATTCTGATTTCCGAAATCAGTAAAACATTATTCCTTTTTGTTGACACCCAATTTTGACCCTCCCGTCCAGTCATTAACTATAAAATTAGGCTAATTTTGTAAAATAATTTTTTTGGGTTTTTATAATAAAATGCAGCGATAAAACATAAATACATGCATAAATAAACAATTTAATAATGGCATCGCATCTTACGTAGAGTTTCAAGCACTTAGAGTCCCACGTCCGCGTTAATTGATTTCAAGCTCTGTCGTAATTCTTAAATAATTAATAAATACATAAAATAAATAATTTAGCAATGACGTCGTGTCAAGTAGCATAGCCGCGTTTATTAATACGCAAGAGAATTTCATAATCATTTGTAATTTAAAAATCAATTTTAATCTAATACATGCATTTAATAGCGTCGCATTTATAAAAGCTTTAAACAATTCTTAAAAATCATACTTGCATTTAGCATTTAAATAATTTAATCTAAACTCAATTCAACTTTAATTTAACTTCGCAATAATGCACAATAATAAGATTTTAAATAATAGCGCCGCATTCTAAAATATTAAGCACTAATTAGATAGCACACCCGCATTTATAACAATTAGATTAATAAAGCACCTAGATAATTTAAGCACAATTTATCACTAATTAACTCCTAAAACTAACACTTAATTAATTACCTAATACTAACTAACTTGACCCATTCCTATTTAACTCCCCCTAATTAAATAACTACCCAGCAGCCCACTTCTCCCCATCGGCCCAAACCCTCTCCTTTACTTACGCCCATCACCTTCACAAAACGAGGCCACCAGCAGCCCATAGAAAACCTTCCCGGTTCCCATCGTCAAGCCTAAGAAACGAACCCTAAAAACCTAAGTATGCGCCTCGCGATCGTAGAGATTCTACTTTGAGAATCCGCGACTTTCCTCTCCCTTTACTGCGCACACACGTCTTGGTGATTTCTTACCATAAACGGCGCCCAATTATCAATCGAATCTACCCAAATCTTTTGAAATCTCGGCTAGAATCGGCCTAATTGCTTACCAATATTAGAACCTAGGGTTGCTTTATATAACGACATGGAGCAGACGATCGAATGGGGGTGTCGAGCAGTAAGGCAGGGCTCAGAGGAGTCCAATAGCAACATAGCAATTTAGGGCAGAGGGGAGAGATTCAAAAATTAGGGACCGGGCGGCGATTAAGAACCACGCGGTAGTCGAATTGAGCTCGATCGGGGAGCATACCCATAGCATGGCGGGGACACTCTCGCCAGCTGATCGAACACGAGCATCGACAGGGACACTCTCCAGCGATCAATAACCTGAGGCGAGACGGAGAACACGCAGAGCATCGAGAAAAGGGAAGCGACCACGGACCATTAGCATAGCACGAATAGGTAGTTCGAATCTCCTTACTTCAATTCCAGTCAAAATCAGCAAAAAACAAACCTTGCCCTTCTATTCGCATCGCAAAAACCAAAACCCGTCGATTGGACCGACGACTTGATATCTTGCCGGTCATTTGCACGGAGAAGGTAAATCCAAACTCTTACCAGGTCATTTGGCATTTCTGTGCAGTTTCTGTATTAAACGTTTAGTATTTTGGTTGCATAATCTGAGATTAGTATAAGCTTCAGTGATGCACAAATATAATGTCGATTCTTGTTCAGTATCATTAGCCTATTTGTCGTTCGATGTTAGCGGAACCACGGTGAAATCCCTCTATGACTTATATAATGTTGTGTCCTGTTTATATGCTATAGCAAGTCGCGCATCTGAGTTTCCGCTGTTGGCGAGGTGATAAACTTGTTATTTGGAAATTCAGAAAAATAGGAAAAATGACAATTGCAGAATGGTTGTTGAGTCCAATATTATGCTTTAATAATCAGTCCATTTGTGATTACTCCAGTATGCTTGTTTCAGTCGAGTCATATAAGATGTCCCTAAATTCCCTTTCTTCCTGGTGGTATTAGTAGTCGATTAGCATTGTTTGATTCGTCTGTATGCTTATTATGTCTTGTCTAGATACATAAGAACTTAATCTTCCTTGCCTAATCCTACATGTCGATTTAGTTGTATTAGTAAAGTCTAATAGGCTGTCTTGAGTAATGAAATGAGTCTGTCACTTGTTTGCACATCCTGTGGATAAAAATGCTCGTCTATCCACTTTCCTCCATTGTTTATTTTTAACCTACACTGATATACCCCTCTATATATGTACTAATGGCTGATTCTATCCAATTTGCCCAAGTTTATAATGCCAATCTGTTAGCATTAAGTGAACTAGAAATGCATTACCCCTAAGTCAGCATGCTTGTCACTTCATCCTTTTATACAACAAAGAAAAAATGAATGAATTGGTGTTCTCATTCCTATACATGTGTGAGTGTTAAAATAGGCAATTACCTCATCCCCGATTTGGAACTAGATCTGTTCCCTATTACTAAACATGATCGATGTCTTCTCTTAGCCTTGAAGTATTGTTCTCTCTTGCTTGTGATCTGAATTTGCTCCTGACTGCCAGGTTTTTCTTGTGCTTTTCTATCTTGTTCTCCATGTGTGCCATGCTTGCTGCCTAAATTTGTTTTCCTGCAGGCTGCCTTCTCTTAGCATCACAATAGTGTTCCCTTTTTGCATTTCTGCTCAACTGCACCAGGGCCCAGTCGCCACAGGCGATTTCCCCTTTTACTCCCAAGTCATGAGCCTCTATTTTCTCTTGCCTGTACATTATCCTGTCTGCTGCCCCCTTTCGCTCCTCTGTTTGTTGCTGCTTACTCTTCATATGTATGCTTGATAAGATGGCTTCGAGAATAGGGAATCACTTAAGCCTATTGTTCACTTGTCTTTACTTGGAATTATTAGGGGTTGCGTATAATACTAACAGCTGGTTAGGCAGTCTACATACATGCTCATTTCCTTTGCCATCTGCTTGCTTACCCCTATCTGATTATTATCTTTTGTTTGGGCTTTATGCATGTGTGTGCTTTAAAAAAAAATAAAGCTATGTGCCAAGTATTTGTTTTGGTTAAGTAAATTTGGGCATATACTAATTCTTATCTTTCCTTTCTTGTTACATGAAATGCATCGGAGCAAAAGGAGTAGTCTCATAGCGAGACTCATTGTGCCTTCCATCAATTGGAGATCTGCATTCACCCGCATTTGTGTGTATCTTGCTATCCGCATCAGAAATTCCAAACCACAGGCGGAATCACATCGCCACTCCTTCGAGTCACCTTATTGGTTTTCTATCCCGCCCTCATTCATTTGTTGTAATTAATTGTCTAACGCTACATTAATTATTATAACACTTGGAATAATTAAATCTTGAATCAATAAATTAGCAAGTAGTTGGATACTAGAAATTTGCTTCCCTTTAAGATAATTATTTTAGGTTTGACATGCATGATTAAACTTTGCCAAATGATAATCGTCTTTTGCACTATGCCACATACAAAAAAAATCAAATTTTCAAGTAAATGCATACATTTAGTCTATAGATTAACTTTGCATCATTTATTTTATAAATAAAAATAAATGAATACTTTTAAACTTTTACATGTATTTTAGAGCACAAGTCTTATAAATCTTTATCAAAATGCATCCCTTTTATAAACACTTGCATCATCTTTCTCTTCAAATATTTTCAAAGCATGCATTGCATCTCAACATAATAATTACCCTAGGTTTGGCAGGACAACCGCAAGTTAGCGGATCTTAGAGGGTGCCTAACCCCTTCCCTCTAGATTAATAAAGAACCCTTACCCAGAATCTCACTAAGTTTAGCAGACCATAAAGAATGGAGTTAATGTTTTACTTTAAACCAGTTAAACATTTAGGTGTCCTAATTCACCCAAACTAATTAGGTGGCGACTCCGCGAACCCTTAGCATTCTAGCAACCCTTAGCACTTTTAGCGCCCTAGCAACCCTTTAGCATCTTAACACCTTTTACTTTTAAAATTAACCTTTTAACACATCTTTAACATATTTAGCACCTTTTTAACATTTTTAGCATCTTTTATTTATTTTCTAACCTTTCATTAAGCAGGAAGTTAGGAAATAAATGTCGCGGTCGAAAAAGGGCGTGACAGAAATGGCGACTCCACTGGGGATTTAAGGTTCTTAACCATAACAGACCTAGGGTTATTATTTGGCATTATTTTTGCATTTAATTTTTGCGTGCTATATTTTGTGTTATTTATTTTAATTGCTACCTGCTTTATTGCTTTCCTTAAACTGACATTCCGCTCATATTTCTTCCGCTCTGGAAAATTCACACAATCACACACTCACACGCGGGTGTGCTTTGCGCACCTCCAAATTTCTTTCAAACACCCACATTTAAGAGAGTTGGTATTTTGCGCGGAGAATCCGGTCCAACCGGTGGTCGCGTAGCCTTCTCACTCGAGTTGTCCGCTCGGGAACCTTGCGTCTAGAAAAGCCAAATCTTAGAAACTTAAGATAGAGCTATACCACCCTTTATTTTTAGGGCATGCATGCATTTACCTTAGGTGGGTCAATCCTTGGCATTGACACCACAATTAGGAAGACGCCAAACTTGTCGACGGGTTTCTCAACCCAACGACCAACCAGCATATTATGTGTAGCGTGACAATGGCAGATAAATCCAAGCCCAATCATGACATGCTGAAATTGGGAAAAGTGCACCCTCATTTGGTCGCCATTTCCAACAAAGGCATCATAGTTGGACGACTTGGAAAAATCCGTCATAATCTCGCATAAGTGACGTTTAGGCTTACCTCTGGCATGAAGAGGTCCCCCCTTGCATGTTAGGAAACGTTTGAATGTGCTATGTGCAATATATCTGCTACATACCTGCAAATTATGTGCTTTATGCTAACACCGTTTGTTGTATTTTTTAGAAAGATTTATCATCTCCCCAAAGGTCGATTTGTATTTGACTAAGCAATGACAGAGCGTGATATTTCACGGATCAAAGGCGGTCGGCCAGAACATGGTGATTCAAGGCATTTTGAGCGAGCAGTCGAAACCTGTCTTGGTTCCTATAGGCAGAGCAGGGGTCTCAGAAGAGAAAAGTGGCATAGATCCGATCAAGCAGCTCGCCCAGTTACCGCAGCAAATGGCAACCCTGCAGGCCGAAATCAGAAGGCTCAGAAACATCACTAAAGCACTCGTCACTGCAAATAACCAAAATCCTCCAAATTATTATCAGTACCTTCTTACTGCATATCCCATTCAGCCAATATACAATGCACCCATATATCCCACACAAATGCCTACCATACTCCAGCCAAACACAATACGAGGCCTCGCAAACCTACGCCGCCGCATACGACAACTACATTGAGACCCACTTTAGGCCAAACGTCCTTTGCATATTCAAAACTGGGACAAGGCAGGAAACCAGACAGGAGCTGCAAGTCCAAACAGGCCAGGCACGCGGATATCAAGGGACAAGGCGGCGAAGTCAAATACGAATCGACCCCCCCAAAAACTCACAAATTTTCTTTGAGCGCAGGTTTTTCATATTATGAAGCGAGAAAGTGCAGCAACAGCGAGAAGGCCGCGACGAAGTTTCTTCGCAAAGCGAGAAAAAAGCGGCGAGCGAGAGGATATGACAACAATCCAAAAATTCAAAGTCCGCATCAAAAGCAGCACCAGCAGAAAGGGGCATCAATAATCAGCAGTCAAAGTTCAGAGTTCCGCAACAAAACCTAGCGCATGAGTGCGGGCATAAAGTCAAATCTGCAACCAACACATAGTACCCAACAAAGGCATCATGACAATTAAATCGATTGGCGTTTAGCGTGTCCGGTGCAAAGCGCATCTCGGTATTCATCAGCGTATCGGGGCGACATCTCTACCCGTAAAATTGCGCTTCTCGTATATATTTATCATTTTGTTTAAACGGTATACACTAACGTTCTCAAGCTTAGCTTGCGGGGCATTCATTACGGGAAGCGGCGGCCGTCGTCGAACGACGGCGTTATCGGCCGACAACAAGTCTACGCGGCGCCCGGCGGCAACGCGTCCGGACAACGGCGTTATCGGCCGCGGCAAGTCGGTAGAACGGCGCCGGCAACTGCGTCGAGCGGCGGCGTTATCGGACAAAGGCAAGTCTGCAACGGCGCCCGGCGGCACGTCCGGCGGCGGCGTTATCGGCCGGCAAGTCGACGGCAGCGGCGCCAAAGAAGAATACGTCCAGCGGCGGCGTTATCGGCCGCGGCAAGTCTACGCGCGGCGCCCGGCAACACGTCCAGCGGCGGCGTTATCGGCCGCGGCAAGTCTACGATGGCGCCCAGCGGCAACACGTCCAGTAACGGCGTTATCGGTAAGACAAGTCTACGCAATGACGCCCGGAAGAACACGTCCGAACGGCGGCGTTATCGGCCGCGGCCGATCTGCAATGGCGCCCAACAACACGTCGAGCAGCGGCGTTATCGGCCGACAAGTCGAAAGCAGCGCCATCATCGTGACATATCACATCTACACAGGGCGATTTTCTACGTTCTCAAAATTGCATTTTTCATTCATGCTTTATTATTACGTCTTAGCGGTTATGCACTAACCCTTTCTTGAGCTTTAGTCTACGGGAGCGGCGGCAATAAGTCCAAAGCGACGCCAAGTCCGAAAGCGACGCCAAGTCCAAAGCGACGCAAAGTCGAAAGCGGCGCCAAGTCGAAAGCGGCCAAGTCCAAAACGGCCAAGTCAGAAAGCGGCGACAAGTCCAAAAGCGGCGACAAGTCGAAAGCGACGCAAGCGGCGATAAGTCAAAGCAGCGGCATCATCAAGATATCACATCTACGCGGTCACGGGGCGGCGGAATAAGTCCGAAAGCGGCGCCAAGTCCGAAAGCGGCGCCAAGTCGAAAGCGGCGTAAGTCCGAAAGCGATGCCAAGTCCGAAAGCGGCGACAAGTCCGAAAGCGGCGACAAGTCAAGCGGCGTAAACGGCGACAAGTCCGCAGCGACATCATCGCATATCACATCTGCGAGGGCGATTTCTCTGTTCTCAAAATTGCATTTTTCGTTCATGCTTTATTATTGTCTTAGCGATTATGCACTAACCACTTTCTTGAGCTTTAATCTCGAGGGCGATTGCGGCAAGCGACAACGTATCCGCATTCACAATCGCAACACGTCCGTGCAAGGGCGAAATCACAGCATTTGCAGCATCGCATCAACACATCAGGCATCACATTTTTGCAGGATAACCTTTCCCACTCACAGTTGCATTACTTTTAAAATTATGCATCATCATTTTGCCTTAACAGTTATGCACTAACCGTTTGTTTAAGTCTTAGCATGCAGGAAGCGGGAGCCTGGCGTGGATTTTCTCTTACTGACGGGACAATTTGTTGGGGGGGCCAACCTTCCCAGTGAGTGGCAGAAGCAGCCTCAAGCGTCGGTCCACTCGTTCCGCATCACCATAAAACCCAGCACCATAATCCGTAGCGTTACACCCCAGGTTCAAGCCAGTTATTTTTATTTTTGCTTTTTGCACCATAGCCTAGTGTCATCATAACTCGACACTGGGACAAATTTTGAGCCCGCGTTAGCCCGCCTTGGTGTTTTGACCATGGTAACCCAGTGTCGTCATAACTCGACACTGGGACAACTTTGAGTCCGCGTTAGCCCGCCTTGGTGTTTTGACCATGGTAGCCCAGTGTCGTCATAACTTGACACTAGGACAACTTTGAGTCCGCGTTAGCCCGCCTTGGTGTTTCGACCATGGTAACCCAGTGTCGTCATAACTCGACACTGGGACAGTTTTTGATTTCTTGCGTCAGCTTTGTCTACCTGCCCGGCATTCTTGCAATTCTGAGGATCGAGACAAAATTGGCTATGAGTCAACGTCTTTGTCCGAAGATTCTTCCATCATCTCCATACAAAGAGGGACAGCTGTTGACACCCAATTTTGACCCTCCCGTCCAGTCATTAACTATAAAATTAGGCTAATTTTGTAAAATAATTTTTTTGGGTTTTTATAATAAAATGCAGCGATAAAACATAAATACATGCATAAATAAACAATTTAATAATGGCATCGCATCTTACGTAGAGTTTCAAGCACTTAGAGTCCCGCGTCCGCGTTAATTGATTTCAAGCTCTGTCGTAATTCTTAAATAATTAATAAATACATAAAATAAATAATTTAGCAATGACGTCGTGTCAAGTAGCATAGCCGCGTTTATTAATACGCAAGAGAATTTCATAATCATTTGTAATTTAAAAATCAATTTTAATCTAATACATGCATTTAATAGCGTCGCATTTATAAAAGCTTTAAACAATTCTTAAAAATCATACTTGCATTTAGCATTTAAATAATTTAATCTAAACTCAATTCAACTTTAATTTAACTTCGCAATAATGCACAATAATAAGATTTTAAATAATAGCGCCGCATTCTAAAATATTAAGCACTAATTAGATAGCACACCCGCATTTATAACAATTAGATTAATAAAGCACCTAGATAATTTAAGCACAATTTATCACTAATTAACTCCTAAAACTAACACTTAATTAATTACCTAATACTAACTAACCCAGCCCACTCCCTATTTAACTCCCCCTAATTAAATAACTACCCAGCAGCCCACTTCTCCCCATCGGCCCAAACCCTCTCCTTTACTTACGCCCATCACCTTCACAAAACGAGGCCACCAGCAGCCCATAGAAAACCTTCCCAGTTCCCCCATCGTCCAAAGCCTAAGAAACGACGAACCCTAAAAAACCTAAGTAACCGCCGCACCTCACAGTCGCCGAGATTCTCGCCTGAGAATCCGGCGACTTTCCTCTCCCTTTACCTGCACACACGTCTTCAGTGATTTCTTACCATAAACCAGCACCCAATTATCAATCGAATCTACCCAAATCTTTTCGAAATCTCAGCCTAGAATCAGCCCTAATTGCTTACCAATATTAGAACCTAGGGTTAGCCTATATAACGACATGGAACAGACCAATCGAATGGGGGGGGGGTGTCGAACAGAGTAAGGCAGGGCTCAGAGGAGTCCAATAGCAACATAGCAATTTAGGGCAGAGAGGGGAGAGATTCAAAAATTAGGGACCCGGAGCAGCAGTTAAGAACCACCACAGCCGAGTCGAATTCAGAGCTCAGTCAGGGAGCATACCCATAGCATTGACGGGGACACTCCTCAGCAGCAGTCGAACACAGAGCATCGACAGGGACACTCCTCAGCAGCAGTCAATAACCCAGAGGCAGAGACGGGAGAACACAGCAGAGCATCAGAAAAGGGGAGCAGCCACCCAGACCATTAGCATAGCACGAATAGGTAGTTCGAATCTCCTTACTTCAATTCCAGTCAAAATCAGCAAAAAACAAACCTTGCCCTTCTATTCGCATCGCAAAAACCAAAACCCGTCGATTGGACCGACGACTTGATATGCTGCCCCGGGTCGCTGCCTGGAGAAGGTAAATCCAAACTCTTTCCAGTTCATTTGGCATTTCTGTGCATTTTCTGTATTAAACGTGTAGTAGTTTGTTTGCATAATCTGAGATTAGTATAAGCTTCAGTGATGCACAAATATAATGTCGATCGCTCAACCGTCATAGCCTATTTGTCGTTCGGTGTTAGCGCATACGCATCAAATCCTCTATGACTTATATAATGTTGTGTCCTGTTTATATGCTATAGCAAGTCGCGCATCTGAGTTTCCGCTGTTGGCGAGGTGATAAACTTGTTATTTGGAAATTCAGAAAAATAGGAAAAATGACAATTGCATAATGGTTGTTGAGTCCAATATTATGCTTTAATAATCAGTCCATTTGTGATTACTCCAGTATGCTTGTTTCAGTCGAGTCATATAAGATGTCCCTAAATTCCCTTTCTTCCTGGTGGTATTAGTAGTCGATTAGCATTGTTTGATTCGTCTGTATGCTTATTATGTCTTGTCTAGATACATAAGAACTTAATCTTCCTTGCCTAATCCTACATGTCGATTTAGTTGTATTAGTAAAGTCTAATAGGCTGTCTTGAGTAATGAAATGAGTCTGTCACTTGTTTGCACATCCTGTGGATAAAAATGCTCGTCTATCCACTTTCCTCCATTGTTTATTTTTAACCTACACTGATATACCCCTCTATATATGTACTAATGGCTGATTCTATCCAATTTGCCCAAGTTTATAATGCCAATCTGTTAGCATTAAGTGAACTAGAAATGCATTACCCCTAAGTCAGCATGCTTTTCACTTCATCCTTTTATACAACAAAGAAAAAATGAATGAATTGGTGTTCTCATTCCTATACATGTGTGAGTGTTAAAATAGACAATTACCTCATCCCCGATTTGGAACTAGATCTGTTCCCTATTACTAAACATGATCGATGTCTTCTCTTAGCCTTGAAGTATTGTTCTCTCTTGCTTGTGATCTGAATTTGCTCCTGACTGCCAGGTTTTTCTTGTGCTTTTCTATCTTGTTCTCCATGTGTGCCATGCTTGCTGCCTAAATTTGTTTTCCTGCAGGCTGCCTTCTCTTAGCATCACAATAGTGTTCCCTTTTTGCATTTCGCCAATTGCCGCACTGTGGCCCAGTGCCGCTCGCCGCTTCCCTTTTACTCCCAAGTCATGAGCCTCTATTTTCTCTTGCCTGTACATTATCCTGTCACGCTCTTCGCTCCTCTGTTTGTTGCTGCTTACTCTTCATATGTATGCTTGATAAGATGACTTCGAGAATAGGGAATCACTTAAGCCTATTGTTCACTTGTCTTTACTTGGAATTATTAGGGGTTGCGTATAATACTAACAGCTGGTTAGGCAGTCTACATACATGCTCATTTCCTTTGCCATCTGCTTGCTTACCCCTATCTGATTATTATCCTTTGTTTGGGCTTTATGCATGTGTGTGCTTTAAAAAAAAATAAAGCTATGTGCCAAGTATTTGTTTTGGTTAAGTAAATTTGGGCATATACTAATCCTTATCTTTCATTTCTTGTTACATGAAATGCATCGGAGCAAAAGGAGTAGTCTCATAGCGAGACTCATTGTGCCTTCCATCAATTGGAGATCTGCATTCACCCGCATTTGTGTGTATCTTGCTATCCGCATCAGAAATTCCAAACCACAGGCGGAATCACATCGCCACTCCTTCGAGTCACCTTATTGGTTTTCTATCCCGCCCTCATTCATTTGTTGTAATTAATTGTCTAACGCTACATTAATTATTATAACACTTGGAATAATTAAATCTTGAATCAATAAATTAGCAAGTAGTTGGATACTAGAAATTTGCTTCCCTTTAAGTTAATTATTTTAGGTTTGCCATGCATGATTAAACTTTGCCAAATGATAATCGTCTTTTGCACTATGCCACATACAAAAAAAATCAAATTTTCAAGTAAATGCATACATTTAGTCTATAGATTAACTTTGCATCATTTATTTTATAAATAAAAATAAATGAATACTTTTAAACTTTTACATGTATTTTAGAGCACAAGTCTTATAAATCTTTATCAAAATGCATCCCTTTTATAAACACTTGCATCATCTTTCTCTTCAAATATTTTCAAAGCATGCATTGCATCTCAACATAATAATTACCCTAGGTTTGGCAGGACAACCGCAAGTTAGCGGATCTTAGAGGGTGCCTAACCCCTTCCCTCTAGATTAATAAAGAACCCTTACCCAGAATCTCACTAAGTTTAGCAGACCATAAAGAATGGAGTTAATGTTTTACTTTAAACCAGTTAAACATTTAGGTGTCCTAATTCACCCAAACTAATTAGGTGGCGACTCCGCGAACCCTTAGCATTCTAGCAACCCTTAGCACTTTTAGCGCCCTAGCAACCCTTTAGCATCTTAACACCTTTTACTTTTAAAATTAACCTTTTAACACCTCTTTAACATATTTAGCACCTTTTTAACATTTTTAGCATCTTTTATTTATTTTCTAACCTTTCATTAAGCAGGAAGTTAGGAAATAAATGTCGCGGTCGAAAAAGGGCGTGACACTTTTAAAAACCAAGTACTCATTACTCACGAATGAGGTTTCACACAAAATTCATATTAATTTAATTAAGTCAAGTCTCTTATCTTTTAAGATCAAGTCTCTTAACTTCTAAAATCAATAAATCATTCATTTTATCTCTCTTAAGCCGTTATACCTAACTTCCCATAAAGCTATTATAACTCTTAAGTTTTTAAAACCACAAAGCATTTTCTTACCTACATAAAGTTGTTATAACCAACTTCCCATAAAGCCGTTATAACACTTTATGTTTTAAACCAATCAAATACATTTAACACATGTACGTCTACCGTACTACATAGTTATTACACATATCATGCTAGAAAAGATAGGAAGAGGTTCACATACCTCGCGACGATTATCGACTAATAGCAAAACCCTCCAAGTACCTCAAACCGTCGGCTACTCCTTAAGCCAAGTAGATCGCGCCACACATAGTACTTCAACCTATAAGGCCACAAGGCGCTTATTAACATCTAGATCTTATCGTAGAACATTCTACAGAAAATTCGGCAGCACCTCCCCCCCCGCAACCGTGTAAAATCTCCTCCTCTATCGAGGCCGGCTATCAAGCCAACCGGGGGGGGGGGGGTTTATACGTCTAACCGGACGTGTACAATTCTACTTCACAGTAATGCTACACAAGTCTACTGTAATACACCCTATGTAATTCTGATTCGCTTCTCTTTCTTTAAATTCAGGCTTAAGTCAAAAGACATTGCCGAAAAACTACGTTCAGTTCTATTCAATATTCATTCTATATATAGTATACTTCAACTATATATTCTAACAATCATGTAATTTCCAATTACAATAGAATGACAGTAGTATTTACTTCGATAAGCCCATAATTATCCAAGTATAAATGTCGATCCTGAGCAACGCTTAGCTCCTACTCCGGGTGCTCCAACCCGCTCCAAACAACCCTTAGAAGTTCTACGCAACTTCTACTTAACACTTCAACCGACTTATGAAGGTTTTCCTTAGGGTTTCGGTTTGAGACACAAAGGACATAAGGTAGTATTTATGGGCTCTACGTAAAGAGGTATCTTTGGAATACTACAAGGTATATGGCTAAGGTAATTTGGGTATAGCAACAATACTTTGGAGAGTATTTCTACCAAGAGGGGGGTATTTATACGAGACAACACCACAAGGGGGGGGGTGTATACCCCTCGGCCAACCCCACTAGGAGGGGGGGTACTCTCGGCCAAGGGCCTCACAAGGGGGAGGACGAGAACACTACTAGAGAGGGGAGGGAATTTCAAGACTTGGAGATTTGTAGAATGGATGAAGAAGTCTTCAAAGGGGAGGGGTATTTATAGGTCAAGCAAAGGCCAACCAATGGCCAAGATCATGCCAAGTGCAAGGCAAGTGTAGGGTCAAGATTCATCCATGTGTACCTTATCCATCTACCACACAAATATCACAAAATATCCTACCTACTCCCACTCTCCATTTCGTCCATTAGCCGCCCCACTTCCTTCCAATGTGAGGGTGACACATGTCACCCTCCCGTTGGTCCAAAATGTTTCGTCTCTCGGAAAAAATCCGCAAAAATTATAAATGACATAGCCGGAATTTTCCCTTCGCAAGTTGTGTAAAACGTTTCGTCGAAAAACGACTCTAACCGGGTGTTGTGCACAAATAAAATCGGCCAAGCCTACTTTAAAGTCCAAACTTTTCACGCACGCCCCTACGCATATACCGGAAATACGGGGTATAACATTCTCCCCTCCTTAAAAACATTCGTCCCGAATGTTCCTTCTAAGTCTCAAAACAACCGCGCGCCAGTATAGTCTTCACTACTATACCGACGAGAACAAACCTGCCACACCTGGCCACAGAAACACCCCTAACCTTACAAAAGAAATGATCATATCTATGCTCGCCATACATGCTCTCTTCTTCCCTTACGTGCCGTACCCTTCTCGTACACTCGAACTCTTTCTCATAACTTACCACATTTGCATTTCTTCGCCTAAAACTCGTCACACCCTTTCCGGGGTGGTACCTTCAAGAAGACCCACCGTCAACCTGAACTCCAAGCGTTGTCGCAGATTATCCGAATGACTTATGTTGACTCTGATCTGCCAATAACCTCTTCTGGATAAGCTTCACCCTATCCACATCCTGCTGAACACGTATGAACCAACTATCTGAACCTTGCCAACGTCGAACCAATCGACCGACAACTTACACTACCGCCCCTACCAGGCGTCACAAGGCGATATCCGAACACTGAAATAGTAGCTATAAAACATTTCCCCAACAGGAGACAACAATCCTCACAACTACCCCTGAAATCAAAGCACTGGCCCGAGGATTTAATACGATACGAGACTCACCAGTTCCTAACCCCGCTCGTAAAACCTCCAAACGAATAATAGGCAGAATCTGGCTCCACCGCTCGACATAAGGTGAAAGTAGGCACCTCGCAACCATACAACCTTCCCGATACGATCATCTCGCATAACCTCACGAGTAAACGGTCCCCGATCGAAAGACACGACGGGTGACCCATCGCCCGACCATCGTTGAACGCATCCACGAACTCGCACGATGGTTAAGTAAACTTGGGCCTAACACCCTCGTGACCCTACCACCGGGCGACCACCGCAAACCGACCCACCATAAAACAGTCGCGGGTTGACCCGCGCATGGCCTCAACCCGACCCACTCGCAGAAACACTTGCTCCCGATCCGGAACAATCTCACTAATCACGTTACGAAAACCTAGCGGTCTTCTTAGCTCAACTACCCTCTTTCATATCACGCTACTCCGGGACTTATCCCAAAAACATAGCTCTCGTGCACTATGCACTCTGATAAGGGTCAAACATAAAATACTTCTTTTACTCGAGATGGCCTTACCTCTAAGGTCTCTACGTATAAAGTTCTAAGGCTCGCACTTTTCTTAGCCCCAATCTTACCCTTTTTAACTAACCATGATTTCTAATGACAACTAACACACTGCTAACAGAACATGGCACTTAAGATATACTCATCTCATCACACAATACTAATCTCTAGAGGGTTAAGGATATACCAGATTCATCGCTTCACTCCCTTAGTCGCTCTAATCAAATCTACCCGTAGGCGATAGCTGAAGGTGACGAATCACCGATCACGGCGCCGAGTCCTCCTACTTGCATCCTCCTACTAGGACATCCTTACGACACGTGGACTGACGGCCGCTTCAGAA
Organism: Przewalskia tangutica; assembly: GCA_029844215.1. Classification (NCBI taxonomy): domain Eukaryota; kingdom Viridiplantae; phylum Streptophyta; class Magnoliopsida; order Solanales; family Solanaceae; genus Przewalskia; species Przewalskia tangutica. Next base: position 54,940,388 of record CM056736.1, read on the forward strand.
ACGAGCACCAACAAAAGACGACATTCCCGACGACATCGCCACACCTGTGAATACCGAGGAAAATCGAATCCGGCCGGCCGAGCCTACGCGTGTAGCGTGAACCGAAACTCGGAGTTCGACCAACTCTGCATACCTCGAACGTCACGAACCCCGCGAGGACCTCTGCACCGTGGATGTGCATAATCTAATCCGCGAGGCGACTCGCCGAAAGTTACCAAAGGACTCATTGCCGCTCGCCTCTTCGTCGCCCTTCGTTAACCCGCCGATCTCTACGCTTTTGGCTCGCCGCGCACAAGCCCGTACACAGGCCATGCTCAAGCCTAACTGAAGAATTACTCTTGCACAACTCTCTCTTAGATAGTCATCAAGACTTGCGGTACATCGGTATACTCTTTGGTAGCCAAATCCATAGCTAGTAACAGGGTCGCCTCTTTGCAATCTATATTCTTCGCCCTGGCCGCGAAGGCGTTCAACTATCATGGCCGCAGTAGGAATCGCCGCTGCTAAACTCTGTTGGGCCGTGACGAGCATAACTCCCGAATGAAGCACTACCTGTGATGATTGGGCTCGCGCTCAGAACCCATCAGATTTACTCGCGACTCCTACGCTTTGCCCTCCTGGGCCCTGGTTGCCTTACGCGAAGACATAACGATAAGGGAAAGAATTACGTTTAGAGGGTCCAACTTACAACACAGCTCTAAGGCACGATCTCAGAGTGAGAAGAATAGAAACCAATCCTAAATATCCTATAGCCTCACGACATTGTGTGGTGCACAACACGCCGATAATCAAGACTTCATCGATACGGTCAGACACTTTCCGAGGATTAACTGCTCTGATACCACTTTTGTCACGACCCGTTCCGGGGCCCGTGACTGGTGTCTTACCCGGGCACCCAAGTAGTCATACATCAGAGAAAATCAGTGAACATAAAACAATAACATGAAGCCAATGCAATAAGGCGGTTGAAATAAGAAGACAAAGCAACTAAAAGCGGTTACCTTCAAGATATATAAATAACAATTTGAACGATTACATCCCATTACAACCCCGCCACAACAAGATTACTGCACTTACGAATGATATGATAACAACGACGGACAGGGTTCGCCATACCCCGAATGTAAGCACCTACAACAACAGGGACTATACGAAGATAAGCCTCCGAGAAACGGAGCTTTCCAAACGCTGAATCGTGACCCAAGAGCGAGGATCAACGATCGTGTACCTTTACTCGCGGCATGAACGCACTTCGGGGAGGTCGATAACAAAAATTGCGAGTATGTGAAATCAAAATAAATCAGAAATGAAATCATAGTAGTCTATATAAAGCAGGAGACATGTATGATAACCAAACTACAGTTCACAATAAATAAGCAATCATGTCAAGTCAGGGACTCACGCCCTCAAAGTCATCACAATAGAACCGTACGGGGTAAGTACGAAGGCATAGCCGACTACTAAGACCCGATGCACCAAAAATGCCATAAAGCGTATCACGAGGTCTTTCTAGACCGCACTACATGATCGGCCGCCACTCGCCGCAGATCACCGTGCGCTTATCCTCGAACTTACCGCAGCTCCGCATAGGTCACACACAGACCCGCATGAGGTATTCCTCGAATCATGGTCTCAGACCGCCTGAGGTATACCCCGCATCGGAGGCAGCTTAACCCCCGGTATCCGCCTGGACTTCCGCAGCCCGCATAGTCCCTCAAAGACCGCATACCTCAAAGACCGCATAGGCATCCCGCGTCGGGCTAAACACCCGAATGATCAATCCGGAGCATACCGCCGCCCGCATAGTCTCATAGACCGCATAAGCCGTATAGACCCGCATCAAGGGTGGCAAGCCCTCGAGATAATAAGTCGAGGGGTATGTGATACAATAACAAGATAACGCTTAACGTTTAACAACGTAAGCACAACAAGAATGACCCCCTTACATAACAATCACAAGATACTAACACACGTAGCATCCTAACATGTTTACTTATCAAATCAATCAAGAAAGTATTACAAGGTTATCACAAACCAACACAATCAAGTTATTCACACAAGGTACTTTATGCTAACAAGTTCGGGTATCTATCCCCAAAGTACTTCATACATTAACTCTTTAAAAGATCCGTTTCTTTCACAGAAGTCACACAATACCCGTAGTATAAAATAGAGTGACTGTCTTTTTTAAGTAAACCAAAACACTTCCCTTTGTAAAATCAAGTAACAACATTATTTTCCAAACGTTCAAGTTTGCCTAATTTCAAATGTTCACGTTTCTTATTTTAGAAAGGTTTCGTAGTTCATAGTCTTATTCATTTACGAATATAATTCTCTTTTAAACAATCTGAGAAACATATGCCCTATATGTGAGTAGGTTATTCTTGTTCATAATCAATCTTATTAAGCCGCCATGATCTAGGAAATGTAGTATCATTTTGTCTCATCTTAGCTTCTATGCAGATGGAGGTTTCTACTGGTTTTAATAATACTTCATTAATCAAAACATTTCCCTTTATTAACGCTGCAGTGGTTTGTCGATACTCATTCTGATTTCCGAAATCAGTAAAACATTATTCCTTTTAAAAATCAAGTACTCATTACTCACGAATGAGGTTTCACACAAAATTCATATTAATTTAATTAAGTCAAGTCTCTTATCTTTTAAGATCAAGTCTCTTAACTTCTAAAATCAATAAATCATTCATTTTATCTCTCTTAAGCCGTTATACCTAACTTCCCATAAAGCTATTATAACTCTTAAGTTTTTTTTAAAACCACAAAGCATTTTCTTACCTACATAAAGTTGTTATAACCAACTTCCCATAAAGCCGTTATAACACTTTATGTTTTAAACCAATCAAATACATTTAACACATGTACGTCTACCGTACTACATATTTATTACACATATCATGCTAGAAAAGATAGGAAGAGGTTCACATACCTCGCGACGATTATCGACTAATAGCAAAACGCTCCAAGTACCTCAAACCGTCGGCTACTCCTTAAGCCAAGTAGATCGCGCCACACATAGTACTTCAACCTATAAGGCCACAAGGCGCTTATTAACATCTAGATCTTATCGTAGAACATTCTACAGAAAATTCGGCAAGACTCTCCCGCAACACAGAAAATCTCCTCCTCTATCGAGGCCGGCTATCAAGCCAACCGTGGGGTTTATACGTCTAACCTGACGTACAATTCTACTTCACGAATGCTACACAAGTCTCATCAGAATACACCCCTATGTAATTCTGATTGATTCTCTTTCTTTAAATTCAGGCTTAAGTCAAAAGACACTGCCGAAAAACTACGTTCAGTTCTATTCAATATTCATTCTATATATAGTATACTTCAACTATATATTCTAACAATCATGTAATTTTCAATTACAATAGAAGGACAATAGTATTTACCTCGATAAGCCCATAATTATCCAAGTATAAATGTCGATCCTGAGCAACGCTTAGCTCCTACTCCGGGTGCTCCAACCCGCTCCAAACAACCCTTAGAAGTTCTACGCAACTTCTACTTAACACTTCAACCGACTTATGAAGGTTTTCCTTAGGGTTTCGGTTTGAGACACAAAGGACATAAGGTAGTATTTCCGGGCTCTACGTAAAGAGGTATCTTTGGAATACTACAAGGTATATGGCTAAGGTAATTTGGGTATAGCAACAATACTTTGGAGAGTATTTCTACCAAGAGGGGGGTATTTATACGAGACAACACCACAAGGGGGGGGGTGTATACCCCTCGGCTAACCCCACTAGGAGGGGGGGTACTGCCATGGCCTCACAAGTGGGGAGGACGAGAACACTTCTAGAGAGGGGAGGGAATTTCAAGACTTGGAGATTTGTAGAATGGATGAAGAAGTCTTCAAAGGGGAGGGGTATTTATAGGTCAAGCAAAGGCCAACCAATGGCCAAGATCATGCCAAGTGCAAGGCAAGTGTAGGGTCAAGATTCATCCATGTGTACCTTATCCATCTACCACACAAATATCACAAAATATCCTACCTACTCCCACTCTCCATTTCGTCCATTAGCCGCCCCACTTCCTTCCATTGTGAGGGTGACACATGTCACCCTCCCGTTGGTCCAAAATGTTTCGTCTCTCGGAAAAAATCCGCAAAAATTATAAATGACATAGCCGGAATTTTCCCTTCGCAAGTTGTGTAAAACGTTTCGTCGAAAAACGACTCTAACCGGGTGTTGTGCACAAATAAAATCGGCCAAGCCTACTTTAAAGTCCAAACTTTTCTACGTACGTCGTTACGTACATACTCTGGAAAGACGGGGTATAACAGAAGTCATGTCAGTTTCAAAGTGGTCACTTGAACCTTCAGACTCCAAGCTGAGTTATCTTCTACAAGCATACAACATATAATTTTAGACCAAGACTGTGTACTTGACTATGATATTTCATGTCATATGTAGGGTTGCACAAAATCTTTGGACCGGATCGAGGATTGAAAATCCAGAAAGGTCGGACCGAAAAATTCGGTCCGGTCCGATTTAAGTTCGGTCCGATCCGGTCCAATATACATTAAAAACCGAAAAAAAACCCCGGACCGGACCGGACCGAGGACCGAATTTTCAGAAACGTAGGACCGAAAACCGGACCTAATTTCGTTCCGGTCCGGGTTTTTTTTCCGGTTCGGTCCATTTTTTATGCAGCCCTAGTCATATGATTTTTAAATAAATTATTACATGGGAGAGAAGTCTAAATCTTGTCAATCTTAGCCTTTAACCGCTTATTTTCATAGTTAAAAAAATCATCACTTTTTTTGCTTCTCAAATAAAACCTCAGTCTCACATTACGTCATTCATATTTTGAAACTCCGCAACGATTTCAGCATAAAACTAATACAACAGTTTATTCAAAAGGAGGATTACATCAATATCCTCAGCATATTGCTTTGGCAACGTTTGATAGGAGGGATTAATGAAATACGAAAACTTTTTGTTTTCATCAAAATTCTTCAAGTTCTCAGTCAGTTGAAACCTGAATAATCTGTTTTCTGACATTTCGCCTGTGATAAATACCAACGAAAGCAGATGCGGCATTTTCTAAACCGTCAGCAATGTCTTCTACAAAAACCAGCTTTTTCTCTCTTATAAGCTGAATAGCATACTCGAGGTATTCTGGGACCTTGTGCCGGAAGTCCAGCTCAGAAAAACCTTCCATTCGTAACCTCTTTGAGATAAGGAAAAACAAATTGCGAATGCCATCTGGTTTCTTTAAATTGACTGAGAGATCATCCCAGAAACTGCAATCCTACCATAGACATTCATGTGCAAAAGCACCTCATCCAGCATATTTCCTCCGATGTTCTCAAAGTAAACATCAATACCCTTAGGGAAGTGCCTTCATTTTGCAGAGACAGAGTTAACGAACAGAAAGTGGTTTCGCAAAAAGCATTTCTCCCCTTAACCCAAATTTAACAATAGCAAGGTATGACTGCGTACAACAGACCCTTGTGGTCCGGCCCTTTCCTGGACCCCGCGCGTAGCGGGAGCTTAGTGCACCAGGTTGCCCTTAAAGTACTAGTTTCAGACTCATAAAATTTGACAATTAATTTAAACTTTTATCAATGCCCCTGTGAAGTCCATTTTGCAGATACATGAAGAAACATGTCATTCCACAGAAAAGTAATTTATCTAAAAACATTTCTTACCTTAACCAAATTAAACATAGCAAGCTAGTTTCAGACTCATAAAATTCACATTTGTCAGTACCCTCTGGAAAGTGCCTCCATTTTGCAGACAGATGAAGAAATCATTCCACAGAAACAGAAAAGTGATGTTCTGAAATGTATTTCTATCCGGAACCCATATTTAGGACTGCACAAAATTCGGTCCGGACCGACCCTGTTCAGACCGGACCGAACCGGACCGGTAAGTTTCGGTCCGGTCCTCAGTCCATTTAATTTAAATTTTCGGGTTTCGATCCGGTCCATTTTTTTAATATATATATTATATTTATTCAATATGAGGCATACCATGACTAGGGTTTCAGGGGATAATCGACGAACGGGGGTAAGTGTTTCTTGTAGTATGGACCAAGACGAATCTAATGGTACCACTGCCGATGCCTGAAACCACCTGAGTTCGCCGGAAATGAAAAACGAAGGCTAGGGTTTCGGTGTTTTGCGATCTAGTCGTCGGAGGTGTAGGGGATGAATCGAGGGACGTGGGAGGTATAGAAATGACGGCCAGGAGCAGGCGGTGCTAATGACACCACCCACCACCGTCGATTGTTACTTAAAATCGAAAAAAACGAGGACGAACTCAACCCGAATTTCGATCTGAAAATTGAATGCCTAAACCTTAATTGATCGATGTGGTTAGTATGAGAATGATGAGCTTGATGAGGCGAAGCTAATGGTGTTAGTCTCGTCTCCAATGGAGGCATGAGCTCGCCGGAATCACTGTAGCGCCGCGGCGGTCGCTAATGACACCACTGGTACAGGGTCCATTCGGTCCATATAACCGGACCGGACCAATAAATTCGGTCCGGTCTTCAGTCCTAATTTTCTGAATATTCGGTCCTCGGTCCTCTGTCCGGTCCGGATCGGTCCGGTTTTACCCTGTTGTGGAGCCCTATCCATATTTAACATAGAATTTCTTAAACAAAAATTAACATAGAAAACTACTAGTTTTAGACTCGTAAAATTCGATAATTAACGTCAACATTTGTCTATAAATGAGGTCTTATCTAAGCTCATTCTATGTGTTTCAGTGTCTTCATTAGCAAGAGAAGAAACTTTTATATATATCTAAGCTATAAAAGAAGATAATAGTAGCAATTACCAACATTTTCAAGGCTCAAGCAAAATCGTTTCCTTCTCTGTAGTTAAAAGCATCATCGAAGCCAAGTTTTGATTTTAAAAGATTTACCTGCAAAACAAGTGTGGCAGACTTTTAATAATGCCCAATTGCATATCAAAATCGACTGTAGAAATCAAATATTACCTTTTCATCAGTACTTGCACAGTTGCACTACCAACAACATAGCAACCTTTCATTTTCGCTAATTGTCCAACAAGCTGACCAACTCCTCCTGCTGCAGAGGAGGCAATAGGCATAGACTAAGCCAATATAGGCTGCAAGTCCTGGCATACCTGTAAGTGCATTGTCATGGTGAAATCACGTGTTTTTATCAGAAAGAACAATCTGCAAGCGACTATATAAAAGGGAAACGGGCATATAATTAGGAAACGTAAAATAGAAATTGGTACCTAGAATTCCAGCATAGTATGAGAGAGGCACATCTGTATATTTGATCTTGAAAAGTCCATCTGGATTAAGAATCAAGCTATAGTCTTCCCAGCCAGTCATTCCCCAGATATAATCTCCCTCCTCAAAATCTGCATTTGCTGATTTAATAACTTTTGCCACACCAAGTCCAATAATCACCTAAAAGTTATCCAAATTCAAATGGGAAGATCACTATCAAGATACTAAAACTCTACTCCCTCCCCCACACAACTCAAGTGAGGAACCCATAAAATCTAAAAGCAGCATTCAAAAATTCATTGTGTAATATGTGAAGGACATAGACTTAATAGTGAAAAAGCTATAATTTATTCCTTAAAACTTAATACCCCTTGCATTTGCTAATTTTTATGGTCTTTTCTACAAGAAGGACAATAACGACACAAAAATTAGCCTAATTCAAAGGGCAAATCACTATCAAGAATCCAAATTGAAATAGTAAAATTAAGGGTTTATTTGCTCTACTCCTCTCCTACATCCCCATCACCCCACTCAATTCACCCAGTAACCGTAAAAATAAGTTAGCAGCATTCAAGAATCCATTGACAAGTTATAAGATAGACTTAATTAGGAATCAACCAACTGTTAACCAATAATTGATTAAGCAAAATGCCCCTTTTAAAAATCATCAGTGTTTGCCAACTTTATGACCTTTTGTCACACCAAGCATAACGACCTAATGACTCGTTTGGTATAAGGGATAAAGAGAAAAATAATCCCAAGATTAAATTTGAGATGAATTTATCCCACATTTAGTTGGAATATAATCGTGGTATAACTTATCCCATGATTATAGTATTATTTTTATTCCTGTGGGCGGATGGGATAACTTATCCCGGAATAATTAATCCTGTGATAACTTGTTACCAACGACCCCTAACAGATTATCCAAATTCAACAGGCAATAATCCAAATCAAATCAACATACGTTAATGGTTAATTTTTTTCTACCCACCCAAACAAACATGTTCTCCCCCCGAATTCTGTTCTCTGCCGTTGTATCGACTGACCGAATCGGGAGACAAATTGATTCCTTAACTTAAGCTATTTGGGCTGGAAACGAAACTCTAATTTTCAGCAATGGGTTCCCCAACTACTTCAGAAAGCGTTAGGACGATGTTACGAGTGAACTAAGAGGTAAGAAACATGAATACAGCTGAGTACAGTAAGGTAAAACAGAGGATAAAAATAAAGATAGATAAAATTTGAATTGTTTGATTGATTGGATGTGTTTGTATATACAAAGAATGTTCATATTTATAGTACAAAAAGAGGAAAAACTATACAATCGTTCCCCCATGTCAGCCATCAAGTAACTCACTAAGTTCAATGACCGACTATGGGGGAGGTAGTGCCGATTTTCTCGCCCTCTACTGTTCTTGCTCGGATAATGACCCTTTCTTTTAGTTGTTGTTGGTCGTTACCGCTTTTAGGGGTCTAGAAACCCTTTTGACTTGGTCATTGAGGCATCCTAGCGGAAATAAGGACTATAACCCCTACAATAAATGCCCTGGACTCCTCTATTAAAACACACGACTCCTCTCACTTCTCTTTGTTTCGGCAAGGCCGCAATCTGGATAATGAGATAGGGAAGTTTGAAGCCAACAAGTTGTTTGGGAGTCGGATCTGAGAATGGGTAATGAACGGCTGGCCCAGCTAGAAAACGAGTGTGCTGAATGGAGGGCCAAACTTGCTTGTGTAAAGCCGTTATTACCTGCCGATCCTTCTGAAACGCATCACTCTTCGGCTACAACAACTTCTCTGCCAGTTGATCCTGTCGTCCAAGTGCCAGATGACATTCCTACAGTATTGCTAGATGCATCGGCCCAATCGGAACAACAACCAGAAGATACCCCAGCAGTCGCTACGCAGGTTACCGGTATCCAATCAACTGGTGTGGCTGAGATCGCTCAGAGGGGGGTGGGAGTTCCTGAAGAGTTTGATGAGGTGGTCGTTGGCGCGGTTGATGAAGAAGAGCAAACTACAGTAATTCGGGAAGACCAAGCAGTTGTTAATTCGACTGATCTTGGGACTTGAACAACTGATGTAGTACAGTCTTAGATGAGTTCAAGGCCGACCAATTCTGCTTCATAATTGTATCGACCCCAAATCGAAAGGGTCTGTTATTGTGACCAGGAAGCCGGTCTATGGTTGTCGTTTTGCCCGTACTTTTTCCCAAATCGAAGGGAAATAATTTTCTTTTTTGACCAGGCAGCCGGTCTGTGGCTGTCGATTGCTTATGCATATCCTAGAACTGATGGGTAATATTTCAAAAGTGTCTACTATTTACCTTTCTTTTCCATACATATTTATCACTTGATTCGTATTGCCGACAACCCGTGAGTTCACTACGAAGGGTCCTTCCCAATTTGGTGACCATTTTCCGAATTTACAATTTTTCATCCCAGTCAGCAAAACGGTTTTTCAAATTAAGTCTCCTTCAGCAAACCTCTTAGGCTTGACATGTTTGTTGTATGCTTTAGCCATTTTACATTTACCGGCTTTGACTCTTTCTATGATTGTCGGTCGATTTTCATCTAACTGACCCAACCCTATTAGCATGGCCTGCTGATATTCTTCCAAACTTATAAAATTTGGATTGGCCATCCTTAATGATATGAACTCCTTTAGACAACACCGCATTTAATTGCCCATTTCATTTAAGATTTGTCTTTGTAAAATGAGTTTATTCAAACTTTGCAAAAAACATATACAACACGGTGTATTAAATAACACTCGAGTTTTGTACAAACGTAGAACAAAGACAAATACAGCTAGGCGTAAAATCCCTATCGGCAGATCAAAATGTTGTTGGTCGCCTGACCTGGTTTTCTGTCGTGGTTCTCCATTTGCGATGTCTCGTTTATCCTTGCCTCAGAACTTTAGGGTGGTCAGCTGATGTCACAGGTCACGTATGATTTGGGTTTCCTCAACCATTTAAATCATTTAAGGTAAGTCGTGGTTCGACTAATTGTTTTATTTCAAACCCTCGTGAGGTAAGATTACAGGATTTCCAAGATCCTTCTTCATACTGTTACGTAACGGCTATGGGAGCCATATAGGGTGAATAGAGGATATCCTCTACATTATGAACCCCTCGTCGGAACGGGTTATCATCCGTTAGGACGATTTCTATCTTGTCTCCTTCCCAAAAGATGATTTTTTGATGCTTGGTAGAAGGAAGGCATCGGCTAGTGTGAATCCAGTCCCTGCCCAGCAGAATGGTGTAGGACGGTTTGACATCTATTAAAAGGAAGTCAGACCTGACCGTCTTAGGACCCACAGTGATTTCTGCTACTAGAATCTCCAATGCTTCAGAGGCTTCTCCCATAAATCTAGTCATTTTCATGTTAGTTGGGATGAGATCCCCATTTGTCTTATTAAGATCCTTCAAGGTAAGCAGCGGCATCACATTAAGCACAGACCCATTATCGACAAACACCCGATTAATAATTTTGTTGTTAATGTAAGCCTTGACGTAAAGGGGATTAAGGTGTTTAACCATATCTTCTGTAGGTGTATCAAATACGGTGCTCAAAGTGTCCTTAGCCGGGGTATCTGCTATTATTGCCCATTTTTTGTCTTCTACACAAACATCACCTTCTAGGCTATCCAGCGTGGAGCGGCTGGACCAGAACTCATGTGGGATTAGGCTGACCATTTCTATGTTTGCCAACATCTCATCAACCAGATCATGGCCAAATAAATCGTGGATAGAGTCTCCTTCTTCATCCGATTCGGCTAGCACGAAGCTCATATCTTCCATTTCCTGGAGACAAATGGGGATCGGCTCGGGATCTTTTGACTGAATCCGCTGCATAATCTGTGAGATCGCCTCAGTTAGAGGTTCATCCGGGACCACGTCCTCTTGTCGGGGTTCCTTTGTCGAGTTGTCGGTAGGTTGTTCATCCAGTTTTGGTTGATCCGATATTTCTCCTTCAGGTGTAATTTCCCCTGAAGCGACTGAGCCGAATGCCCGCTCGATAGCTTCGGCTACGACAGACTCAGGAATCTTCACATTTTTGGCTACCCTGGTGCTGGAAATTAGATGCAATGTCTATTGCATCTTAAGCAAGGCCTTGGCACATTGCATCCTTCTTTTCTGAGTTCTAGATGCGACTCTCGGTGGTGCCTCTTTCTTTCTGGGAGCCTGATTGACAAACCACTTCCCGTCTTCTGTGTTGGCGGTCGGTTTAATCATTCTCTGGGGTCTCGTCAGGTCCTTATTTCTCACCGTGATACATAAGTATGAAACACCCTCGTTTATATTAAATTCGACCACTCTCTGTTTTGTTTTGGGGAGCGGTTCTTCAACTATTCGAGGCATGCTCCGCTGCCAGTTGGTTGTCATCCGTACTTGCCCCCCAGGCCTACGCCTGGCGTCAATAAGGACCCTTCTGAACCTCATGGTTTGTTCTTGAAATTCTCGTTCAATGTCCCTCGGGTATTTAGGGCGGCCATGAAAATTGCTCCTAGCTGGCTGCCTGTCATCATCATGAACGTCATGTAGGCTGCCTAACTGGTTGAACATAGAGGTCTTTGTGGCCTTCTCCCATTTGTAGGTTTCTTTGGGACCCACACCTTTTTCATCAGCTGTTTCTCTTTGATGTCCGATTCACCGAGCATAGCAAAAAATACCATAGATATTGGTACCATGGGAAAGGGGTCGATATCAATACACATTTCAGCCATACTCTTGTCGGCTAGCTTGAACCTTCCCTCCTTGATGCCCTTTTGGACCTTTCTAAAGACAACACAATTAGAAGTAGAGTAATTGTATGAATTATGCCACTTACAGTACTTCTTATCTTTGAGTTCTTCGGCATGCGGAATCCTATGACCATTAAGCAGCCGAATCTGCTTATCTTTAAGCAGATGATCAAAGATCTGATCTAACTTCGTGATGTCAAACGAGTATCCGACCCTGTCATCGGATGAACTCGTCTCCTTGCCTTTTACGTCTTTCAAGGATGGACAAGAGTAAACCTTACCCCTAACAATCTCAGCCACCATTGCGTCTGCCGTGCAGTCGGCTGACTTCGGGTCAGACTCATCTGCTTAATGATGGATACCAAGTGGGAGCCTCGATTTTGGTTGGCTCTTCTCTGCTCCTTCTCCAGGACATATTGCTCTATTTGGCTAGCTGACTCAGGTCATAGCAGGATTTCCCATCAACTTCTCCTTTAAATGAGGGTGCATGTTATTGATTATCATGTGGGCACACTGAGACTCGGAGAAGTGTATAGTGCATTTCCCAATCTTCTTTCTGAACCTCTCGATAAAATCGGCAGCCGATTCATCGACCTGCTATTTGAGGTTCGTTAGATCAGCTACGGTAACCTGAGGTTGGGGCCAATAGAACCTATCATAGAAGTAACCCTCTATGTAATGGGCTCTGTACGGAATTAGGAGCCAAAGAGGAGTATCATGCAAAGGCTATCCCCATTAGAGAGAGGCAATAACTCCAACTTGTAATACTCATTCTGGCCAGCCTCGCCACTTTGGGCAGTGAATCTACCGATGTGCTTGATAGTGGATTTGCCATCGTCGCCAGAGAAAATGGCAAACTCTGATGTTTTGAAGCCTCTTGGCAAATGTGTTATCCGATCTACCCAATTAGGGTAAGGCTTTTTATAAACAGGCATGTCTAAAAGTTTCAGTTGGATGCCGAAATACCTCCACATGGTATTAGCAATAATTTTCGGGTTTATCAGTTGTGACGTCCCATGTCGATTCTCGACTGGATTTGGCTGGTAGGTGTTCTGCACTGGCGGCCTCCATTCTGCACTTTGTTGGACAGGGTTTTGAAGGTTGTAATTCCCCATTACTGCTGTTGGGTATGGCCAACAAAGCCTGCAACCTGAGCTCCTGGATCGGGTAACTGAACCTGAGGATAAGGTGGAACAGTATTCCATGGCTGCTCTCCTCATGCGTCGGCCATTCTTAGAAAATTTACGCTTCCTGAAAGGTATGAATTGGGTACTGGCAATGACTGCTGGAATGGTATTCCACTGTAAATAGCGTCACCAGATAGTCGAGCTAAGTCATAGTTAGGGGCCATCAGCTGCGAATTCGGCTGGCCAACGTTGTTCACCTGCATTGTAGGGTCGTTCATAGAAACGTACGGCATAACGGGCGGTAATCCAAAGTGTTCTGGCGCCTGAACTGGTCTCCGAGCCATGTTGATATGCCCATATTGCAGACTAGCTTCGTCATGTGGCACACTTTGCCCCGAAGGTTCGGCGGCGACCATGCAGTGTGTTGGTTGCCATGCGATTGGTCTTGTGTTCCTAGATGCGCTATCGACTGCACCTGAGTAGGTACTAGCTGATGCACATGCAGCTGAGGAACAATACCGGGAGTCACGGTCTCATGCTGAACAACACCGAGAGATGGCAGAACTAGCCGAGCATTCTCCTGGGTGCATTAGATTGGGTTCCATCTCCATCGCTTGCTGAACCTTATTATGTACCATCAACTTCATAATGTTAGCCAACAGTTTAGAGACTTGGTACATAATGTCGTGGATGTCCAAGTCGGTCTGTTGTCTAATAAAAGACGCGGACATTATGGTTGGACCTTCAGATTGGCTAGATTTTTCCACAGCTTGGGTTGATGGAGCAAGTGGATGGGTATCAACCAATGTAGGCATACCCAAAGAGGTTGCTGGTTCGTTGTTCCTTCTGGGAGGATTTTGTTTATGATGTGGACTAGACTCGGGGTTCATTTTCCTACCGGACCTTAGACGTATACGCCAAGAATGATCCTGACCTGGAGAATCAAACTTCGCTATTAATTCACATATCGTCCCATTAGGTGTGCCAAATTTGTTCTCGTCCCAGATTCTGTTCTCTGTCGTTGTCTTACCTAATCGGGAGACAAATTGATTCCTTAACTTAAGCAATTTGGGCTGGAAACGAAACTCTAATTTCCAGCAATGGGTTCCCCAACTACTTCAGAAAGTATTAGGACAGTGTTACGAGTAAACAAAGAGGTAAGAAACATGAATGCAGATGAGTACAGTAAGGTAAAGCAAAAGATAAAGATAAAGATCGATAAAATTTGAGTTGTTTGATTGATTGGATGTTTTTGTATATACAAATGATGTTTATATTTATAGTACAAAAAGGGAAAATATTGTACAAAAAAAAAGGGAAACTGTACAATCGTGCCCCCATGTCAGCAATCAAGTAACCCACTAAGTTCAATGGCCGACTATGGGGGAGGTGGTGCCGATTTTCTCGCCCTCTACTCTTCTTGCTCGGATAATGGCCCTTTCTTCGGCTGTTGTTGGCTGTTACCGCTTTTAGGGATCTAGAAACACTTTTGACTTCGTCGTTGCATTTGAGTGGATCCCAGTCGTACCTCTAACTAACAACTTCGGCTAATATGCCTTGGCAGCCGATGAATTTATTGTAGTTGAGGGCTAGGAGTAAATTCGGCTCCGTAATAGTTCGGCTGTCACTGAATTTCGGCTAAACACTTCAATTATTTTTTAGTGTTAACAAAAACTTAGAACAACATTCAAGAAATCTAATGAGTAAAATGTCGAGAAAATCGACTTACATAACCAGGTTTGAGTGAGAAAAGTAAAGCAACATCTTTGGACTTATGAGCAGACATTCTGTAGCGCATGTAAGGATCACAGCCCAAGCAGGGGCGGAGCTATATGGTGGCCAGGGGGGCCCGGGCTCCCCCTCAAATTTAAAATTTTCCTAGTGTACTACTAGTAATATTCATGATATATGAGAGATGCAGTTCAACTGCTGACTAGATTAGTGGCAGGGCAGACTCGCAGGCATGGATTAGGAATTGACAATAGATCGGATAGTTTGAGGATTCGTGACTTCTTAAGTTGTAATCCTCCAGAGTTTTTCGGGTCAAAGCCCGAGGATAATCCGCATGAGTTTATTCGGCAGCTACAACGTACATTGAGGATAATCAAGGCTTCTGAGACTGAGTCTGTTGAGTTGGCTTCATATCGATTACGGGATGTAGCTATTAATTGGTATGAGTCTTAGGAGTTATCTAGGGGAGAGAGTGCTCCTCCAGTAGTATGGGATGAGTTTACAGAGGCCTTCCTTGGCCACTTCATGCCTCCAGAGATGAGGAGAGCTAGAGTTGACAGATTCATACATTTGAGGCAGAATGGTATAAGCATTTGAGAGTATATTCTCGAGTTTGATTCGTTGGCTAGATATGCGCCTACTATTATAGCCGAGATGGCAGATAGAGTGCATCGTTATGTGATGGGACTGGATCGCTATTTGACTGATGGTTGTATGGCAGTGGCTCTTCAGCCAGGTATGGATATTTCTCGGATACAGGCATATGCACAAGGGGTAGAGGACGTCAGCCAGATAGGGATCACGACAGAGGCCAGCATAAGAGGGCTAGGTCGGCTGGATATTCTGGTGAGTTTCAAGGAGGGCAGCCTCATCAGCATGTTAGATATTCTTCTCGACCAGCGCAGAGTGCACCTTCACAGTTCCCAGGTAGGAGATTTGACCGCACAGGGTATTCGTGAGCCGGTCGAGCTCTGTGGCTTCAGTTCTGCATGAACAGGGGTTCTAGTCAGTCGAGGCCATTGTTGCCTCGGTGTGGTAGGTCCCATTTTGGGGAATGCCATTTTACTACAGGTGCTTGCTTTTCTTGCGGTCGGCAAGGCCATATAGAAGTGGTAAAGGTGGTATGGCTCAGCCTACTGGATCGGTTGCTGGTTCATCTTCTTCTATAGCCATGCGCCCTGCAGGGCATGGTGTTCATATGCCAACAGGTCATGGTAGAGGTCGTGGCGGAGTTTCCAGTTCTTGCGGTCCCTAGAACCGCATATATGCTTTGGCTAGTAGGTAGGATCAGGAGGCGTCACCAAATGTGATTACAGTTCCGGTAGTTAATGAATTCCCAGATGTGTTCCCAGATGACCTTCCAGGTCTTCCTCCAGAATGGGAGATAGAGTTCACTATAGATATATTTCCAGGTACCCAACCCATATCTTTTCCTCCTTATAGAATGACACCTGCAGAGTTGAAGGAGTTAAAAGAGAAACTGAGAGACTTGTTGGAAAAAGGCTTCGTCAGGCCTAGTACATCACCTTGGGGAACACCTGTACTATTTGTAAGGAAGAAAGATGGGTCGCTGCGGATGTGTATTGATTATAGGCAGCTGAATAAAGTAACAATAAAGAACAGATATCCCCTCCCCGGGATTGATGATTTATTTGACCAGTTGCAGGGTGCTAAGTGTTTTTCGAAGATAGACTTGCGGTCAGGTTATCATCATGTACGGGTAAAAGAGGCAGATATTCCGAAGACATCATTCAGGACCCGATACGGGAATTATGAGTTTAGAGTGATGTCTTTTGGGCTGACCAATGCTCCAACATTATTTATGGATTTGATGAACTGATTATTTAAGCAATTCCTAGATATGTTCGTTATTGTATTTATTGATGATATTCTGGTTTATTCACGTTCAGAAGATGAGCATGCAGACCATTTGAGGGCGGTACTTAGGGTACTTCAGCACCAGAAGTTGTATGCCAAATTTTCTAAGTGCGAATTCTGGTTGACTTCAGTAGCATTCTTGGGGCATATTATTGGAGCGGACGGTATTCGGGTAGATACACAGAAGATTGAGGCAGTTAATACTTGGCCCAGACCAACGACCCCTACTGAGGTACGCAGTTTTCTGGGGCTAGCACGATATTACAGGAGATTTGTAGAAAAGTTTGCCTCGATTTCAGTGCCTTTAACAAGGCTAACTCAGAATGCAACTAAGTTCCAGTGGACTGATGCTTGTGAGCAAAGCTTCCAGATGTTAAAAGACAAGTTGACTACGGCTTCAGTTCTAACTCTTTCCGATGGACCAGATGGTTATGTTATTTATTGTGATGCTTTGGGTATTGGATTAGGTTGTGTGTTGATGTAGCATGGTAGGGTTATAACTTATGCCTCCCGACAACTAAGGAAGCACAAGAAGAATTATCCTACTCATGATTTGGAGTTAGCGGCAGTGATTCACGCTTTGAAGATATGGAGACATTATTTATATGGTGTTCATGTTAATGTTTATATGGATCACAAGAGTCTCCAATATATCTTTAAGCGGAAAGAGCTGAATTTACGACAGAGGCGGTGGCTAGAGTTACTAAAGGATTATGATGTTGATATTCTATACCATCCAGGGAAAGTAAATGTTGTAGCAGATACTCTTAGCCGTAAATCCATGGGTAGCTTGACGGATGTGCAGCCAGACAGAAAGGAGATGGTTCGTGAGATATACCGGCTAGCTAGCCTTGGAGTCCGTTTGGCTAATTCTGGAGATAGTGGAATTTTTGTTCGAGGAGTTGTTGAGTCCTCTATCATAGAAGAGGTAAAGAGATGTCAGTACGAGGACCCTGTTCTGGCATGGTATAGAGATGCATCTCTTCGAAAGGAGAATACCATATCCGAGGTTGCACCTGACGGGGTGCTACGGTATGGTGGCAGATTGTGTGTACCTGATGTTGCAGGGCTATGGCAACAGGTTATGGGAGAGGTATACTATGCCCGATATTCTGTTCATCCAGGGTCAATGAAGATGTATCATGACCTCAGATGTTTGTATTGGTGGGATGACATGAAAAAAGATATAGTGGATTTTGTTGCTCAGTGCCCGAATTGTCAACAGGTTAAGGTTGAGCACCAAAAGCCTGGTGGATTACTGAAGGAGATAGAGATCCCAACTTGGAAATGGTAAGTGATTAATATGGACTTCATTACAGGCTTACCTCTCACTCAACGGAAGTATGACTTCGTATGGGTTATTGTGGATAGGCTGACGTAATCAGCCTATTTTCTTCCAGTGAGGACTACTTATTCAGCTGAAGACTATGCGAGATTATAAATTAGGGAGATAGTGAGACTTCATGGGGTTCCCATATCTATTATATCGGACAGAGGAGCTCAATTTACAGCTAACTTTTGGAGATCGTTCCAGAAGGGATTAGGGACGCAGGTGGGTCGTAGCACGACATTTCATCCTCAGATTGATGGGCAGACTGAGCGTACTATTCAGACACTAGAGGATATGTTGCGTGCATGTATTATTGACTTCAGAGGCAGCTGGGATGATCATTTACCACTTATTGAGTTTGCTTATAATAATAGCTATCATTTTAATATCCAGATGACACCGTACGAGGCCTTATATGGGAGGAAGTGCATGTCACCTATCGGTTGGTTCGATGTAGGCGAGACTAAGTTAATCGGCCCCGACATGATTCAACAGGCTGTTGATAAGGTGGAGCTTATTCAGGAAAGATTATTGGCAGCCCAGAGTCGACATAAGTCATATGCAGATAATCGACGTCGACACTTAGAGTTTCAGGTTGGTGATTGGGTATTCCTGAAGGTGTCACCCATGAAGGGGGTGATGAGATTCGGTAAGAAGGGAAAGCTTATCCCGAGATACATTGGGCCCTTATCAGATTATTCGTAGGGTAGGCAAGGTTGCCTATGATCTGGACCTTCCATCTGATTTGGAAGTGGTGCATCCAGTCTTTCATGTATCGATGCTACGTAAATGTATTGGTGATCCTTCTAGAGTATTCCCAGTAGATGATGTCCGGGTAACAGAGGAGTTGTCTTATGAAGAGAACCCTATAGCTCTTCTTGATCGCCAGGTTAGAAGGTTACGTACTAAGGATGTGTCTTCCGTCAAAGTATTATGGCAGAACAATAATAGGGAAGAGGTGACTTGGGAAGCAGAAAATGAAATAAAGAAGAAGTATCCTCACTTGTTCCTTATGTCTGCAGGTAATTCAATTCCTTACTTGACTATATTGTTTGGTAAACAATATCTATGATATATTGTGGCCATGTGATACATCTTTAGGTTTGTTGAATATAGGTTGGTAGGTATAGTTATAGAAGAGACTATGCCAAAAATTTTATAGCATAAGATCTATTATGAACATTCGGTTTCTAAGGGGGGAAGGATGTTACACCTCGTAATTTTAGGACAATAAGTTGAGAACGTAATTAAGAAAATAAGATTCGAATATTGGAAATTAGTATACAAAAGAATGTAATCCCAGAATAATTTTGGATACAACAAATGTGGTATGGTCTAAGTGTCGTGTATAATAAAAATTAGG
This sequence comes from Przewalskia tangutica, assembly GCA_029844215.1. Taxonomy (NCBI): domain Eukaryota; kingdom Viridiplantae; phylum Streptophyta; class Magnoliopsida; order Solanales; family Solanaceae; genus Przewalskia; species Przewalskia tangutica. The sequence continues at coordinate 54,959,810 of CM056736.1, forward strand.
ACATGAAATTTTCAGGTTTAAATAGGATAGATTATATGGGAGATTGATCTATTAATTGTGGGATTAATTTTAGTGGATGGAATAATAATAAGTGGGAACTAGTGGACATTTATGGGGACTTGTTCTCCCACGCGTGGAACAAGAAGGCAACATGCCAATTAAATTTCAGCTTATATCCAAATGTCTCTCATTTCCCCACCCCTATTTCGAAAACCACTCCCTCAACCTCCCTTCTCTCTTCCCCTCCCACATATTTTCGATTCTCCCCATCTTCCATAGCCAAGTTAGAGACTAAAACAACTTCTTCTTCCAAGAATTAAGCTATTACTAAGTTTTAAGCCAAGGTAAACTCCTAAAACAGTGGGTCACGGTAATCTGCCCACCGAAACTGCCCAGAAAACTTTAGAATTGAAGATGAACTATTTGGAAGAAAAGCATGCAAGTAAGATGGTTTTAAACTCTTAAGGAATGCATGCATGTCATTGTAACTTGAAGAAATGGTGCAAATTGGAGCAGTGAGTACCGAAATCAAGTAGGGACTGTTTTGGCTAAGTTGAGGTAAGATTCCTTCTTCTTATAGAGTAATTGGAAGTTAAATGATGTTGTAGTAAGAGATGAACTCATGTTAAAGAGAAACTGCAAGTAAGAAAATGCATGTGATTGTTTGGTGTTGTAGTTGAGCCGATGGGAGTGTCTTTACCGATTTGGGACTGTTTTAGTTACATTGGGTTTGATTATTGTTGTTGTTATCATTTTCATTGATTGCATGCTAAAATTGAAGGAAATCTTGATATTTAAAGTTATAGTTGTTCATATGAAAGTGTTGAAATATGAGATTGAATTTTAAGGAATTATGAGAAGAGTTATGGAATTATGATATGTTGTGGCCGAGACATTCACGTAATTGTTGGGCATGTTGTGTTGTATTTAGGGGTTGTTTTGTTGAGTTAGATGTCACGACCCGACCCCGGGCCCGTGACTGGTGCCTTACCCCGGGCACCCTAGTGATACAACATCAGAGAAAATCAGCGGAAATAAAAACTTACACATGAAACAAGATATACAATAAGAAAAAAAATAGGCTAACCAAAACGGTCACCTTTCTGCATATATATAAAAATTGTTTAAACCTGAACAGTTACATCCCTTTTACAAACCCTGCCCACAACAGTACTACAGACCTCTAAGAATGTAACCACAACTACGACGGGACAGGGCCCCGCCATACCCCTGAATGTAAGTACCTACAACGACAGGGGACTATACCAAAAGATAAGCCTCCGGAGAAACGGAGCTTCCCAAAATGCTGAACTGTGATCCTATGAGCGAGGATCAACAATCGTGTACTCTACCTACGCAGATGAACGCACCCAAGGAGGTCGATAACAGGTACCAAGTATGTGAAACTGTAAAGTACAGAAATAAAATCATAACATTTCAAAACCAATTACAAATACGTACGAACAACCAATTTAACTGCACATAGTGCCACAACATAAACAAGAGCAAAATAGATATAACGTAACTGGTCTTTTCTAGGCCGCTAATGATCGAAGCAAGGCCAATCGCCCATAGTATCATTATGCGAGCCTAATCCTGGAACTCCCGCAGTCCGCATAGACCACCTAGGTCCGCATGAGGTATTCCTCGCATCGGGGGTAGCTAACCCGCGACATCATCCTGGACCCCCGAAGTCCGTATAGTCACCTGGACCGCATGAGGTATTCCTCGCATCGGCGTAACACACCCGGAGTGATCAATCCTGGAACTCCCGCAGCTCCGCATAGGTCGCATGTACCCGCATGAGGTATTCCTCGCATCGAGGGTGGAAAATCCTCGGCATCATAACAAGTCAGGGGGGTATGTGATATAATACCAGTACAACAGGCTTATCGTTTAACAACGTAAGCACAACAAGAATAACCCACTTACACAAACATCACAAGACACTAACACACGTAGCATCATAACATGTTTACTTATCAAACCAACAAGAAAGTATTACAAGGCTATCACAAGACAACATAGTCAAGTTACTCACACAAAAGTCACACGATACCCGTAGTATCAAAATTGAGTAACTATCTTTTAAGTAAACCAAAACAATTTTCATACATTCTTTTTAAACCAATCTTAAGACAAAAGCATGCCTTCCTTTTTTAAACCATTTTAAGACAAAACCATGCCTTCCTTTAAAACAAAGACACTTTTTCCTTTTTAAAGTCAAGTAGCAATATACTTTTTAAACCAAGTGTCTTACTCTTTTAAAAACAAGTAACCTATACCTTTAAATCAAGTTACTTCTCCTTTCCCAAAATCAAGTTTTTTATAAGTCAAGTCTCTTTACTTTCAAAAATCAGGCTCTTAATCATTAAATCATATCTTTTAAGGAAACCAACCTCCAACCTTTAAATGTCAAGTTATCATTTTAAATCCAATGATAAAATCATTCTTTTGTTTTCATAAAGTCGTTATAAATAACTTCCCATAAAGCTATTATAACACTTTATGTTTTAAACCAACCAAGGACAACTATTCTTATTTTCGAAATCAAGATAACTTTATTCTTTAAAAGACCACACACCCATTACTCATGAGTGAGGTTTTACAACTTTTTAACATAATTCAAGTCCTTAATATTTCATAACAAGTCACTTAACTTTGGAATCAAGTCAAGGACACAAAAGGAAAATCAAATTCCTTTAAACACACATGCGTCTACCGCACTATATATATTTCACAAATATCATGCTAGAAAGGATAGGAAGAGGTTCACATACCTCGCGACGATTATCGACAAAAAGCAAAAAGCTCCAAAGATCAGAACTCGCTAGCCTTGTCCACCCTTCAAGTAGAATACGCTACTCGTAGTACTTCCACCTAAAAAGCCACAAAACGTCTATCAACTTTTCGATCTCTTGGTAGCACAATTCCAAGCACAAGGTCATTATTCTACGGAAAATTCGCAGCACCTCCCCCCCCCCCGTAACCACATAAATCTCTTCCTCTATCAAGGCCCGCTACCCAGCCAACAACTCCAAGGGGGGGGGGGGGGTACACGTCTAACCGGACGTGTATAATTCTACTCCACAATAATACTACAAGTCTATTGTAAATACAGTCCAATGTAAATACAGTTCAATTCTTATCAATACTCATTCTATATATAGTATACTCAACTATACATTACTACAACATGTAATTTTCCAATTACAATAGGGGGATAAAGATCATTACCTCGATAAGCCCAAAATTATCCAAGATTTATAAGTCGAACCTGAGCAACGTTTAGCTCCAATTCCTTATGCTCCAACCCGATCCAAGCAACCCTTAGAAGTTTCTAAACAACTTATCTTAACACTTCAACTCCAAAAAGTGAAGAACACTTAGGCTTAAACCATGGCAAGTTTCGGCCAAGGGGGGGATTCTAGGGCTAGGGGTGTGAAATCTTTTCCAACTCTTGGTACATATCTTCCTAACACCCTAAGGAAGAATACTTATAAGTTTAAGGATTTTTGGACAACTTTTGGCTAAGGGGGAGGGCTTAAAACTGAGGGCTCACAACAAGGGAAGGGAGGGAATTTTCAAGACTTGAAATATCTAAGTGTGGAATGAATGAAGTCTTGCAAGCTTAAGGGTCTATTTATAGAGAATTCAATGGCCAAGATCTAGGCAAGTGTGTGGTGTAGATTGGGGACATGTGGGTGTGGGTTCTACCAACCACATGTCCACCACAACTTTGGGACAAGTGGCTAGCCACTTGTCCACTAAAAAAAAAACGTCCAAGACACTTGTCTTTCTACCATTCGGCCAACATGGCCACATGGGGGTGACACGTGTCGCCCCCCTACTTGTCCAAAATATTTCGTCTTCCGAAAATATCCGTAATACCACAAATTTCAAAAATAAAGTGGGCACTACAACCGTAAATTCCTCCCGCGGGCCCCACGTGACCAATTTCCGGAAATAAAATTCCATAATTCTCAATTATCCCAAAAAGTCCGAATACCAAATCTGGGAATCCAATTCCCAATAACGAACCTTTTTCCTTCACAAAATCCGGAAACTTTTCCGTCGAAAAATCACATCTTTCTTTCTTTCCAAAATTACTGTCGTATTCTCGCACGTACGTCCCCACATACATACCCTGGAACTACGGGGTGTAACATTAGAATACTAGAAATTCAGTTATAAAGATGCATGTACATTGTGGTAGTTGCTAATATATGTTCTAAAGGAATAAAGGTATTGAAAGATTTTACATTGCACTCTTGATGTTGTTGGAACATGGACTGTCTTTAAGGGTTGTTTTAATGTGGTTAAAGGGGCGAGATTAACATGAGAAATAGGTGTATGAATCACCTTGGTTGTTGTGGTTGATGTACTCCATGGACGTAAAAAGAAAGAATGTATAACGATGGCGTATATTGTTAGCCAATTTTCCAAATGCTTAACGCAAGTGTACGTATCGTTATAAGTAATATAATCTGTAAGACCGAATATCGTCCACAGAGACTGGTTTTCAATTATCGAACATCTACTCTATGTTATCTATTTGGCTAACGATAGTTTGTTTGGGTTTATCTATGAACTAGCTAGAGTAATTGCAAAAATTAAACTAAGTAAGCTTTGGTTTAAATCAGTTATGGTGGAAATAGGGCTTCCAATCTCCTCAACTATCCACTCTTTCGCGTGTTAATGCAATGCTAATGATTATTCTTCTTATTAAGATAACATGTTAACTAATTTGTCATCATATTCCGGTTAGGACATACGAGAGCTCAACCTTGTGTAGAAACCTTCTATATTTCTATGATAGATTTTACCATACAAGAGGATTAAGAACAATAACCTTAAATACTACATAAGTATCGGGGTACTTTCCTCCACGATTTTAACCTATGTCTAAACAACTACAGCATATTCAAATCTCCCCTCTCGAATCTCGATTCGAAATCATATAAGTGATGACAATTAATGGTCAGTTAATTATCAAGCAATCAAAACAATATTGAATAGATCTTAATCTACTGAAGAAGAAATCAATAACTATGCATTAACTATATGAAAGAGTTTCAAGAAGATTCAATTGAAAAACCCTACTAAAGTAATTAGCTCCTAAACATTATCATGTCAAGAACTAATTCAATATCCAACATGAACTGAATTGAAAATAAAGAAATGAAAAGAAAATACTTAGAACCAGGTCTCCAATCTTATAGCCTCCAAAAGTTGTGTTGTAATGTGAGATGATATGTGATAGGTCCTCCCTAAAATCTGTCCCAAGGGTTTATTTATATTGTCAAAAACGTGTGTCTTGGACCCTTTTGCCTCTTGCCAATTCTATTTCGGATTGGAAATTCCCGCATCGGCACCGCGGTCCTGCAAAATGGCACCGCGGCCGGAAAGTATCGCGCTTCTCGCATCATGGCACCACGGTCCCGCACCCGATCCGCGTCCCCGCATCCGGCATCACGGTCCTGCGGTCTTTCTTCCTGATCTGCCAACTTTCGTCCTTTTTGTTTCGGGAGCTCCTTTCCTGCCCTTTCTGTCCACTTTTATCTTCTTTTTGCCATTTTCCCATTTAGAACCGCTGCAGCTCAAAAGAAGGAAAAAAAACTCTAACACTATACTAAACACAAACGAAATGAGTAAAATACTAACTAAAAATGACTCAAAAAGTGAATATAAAATATGCCTAATAAATACCCCAAACTTAACCTTTGCTCGCCCTCGAGCAAAGATCAAAACAAAAATCAAAGAAATAGAGAGAAAACTGACTCAAAAGACTCTAATCAAGCATCTGCACAAGGTTACTTAAAAAAGCATGAATGTCAGTTCGGATAATATACTAGAACATATATAACATGAATATAGAAATCTAAAATTTCAAGCCAGATATTTCGCAAATTCATTTCAATCACACTCAATGGAAACATGAACACTAACCTATGCATGTCAATTTCATTTAGTTCTATGGATCTGTTTACTTGCTATTCTCCACTAATCATAGACATACATACTAGAGATCTTCAGGACTTGTCAGAGTTGTAATGTAGGCTTAGGCAGGGGTAGGTAAAAGTAGGCATTTAGACTCAATTTACGTACCATAAGCGTTTTTCTCATTCAACCATTTTGTCCTTCTTTTTGTATTCTTTTCAGTTCATACCTATCATTCCATTCTTCTCTTTTTGAGAGCATGAAACACATTCTCATAGGCACCCCCAAACTTAAGCTTTTACATCTTTTTCATTGGAGTGCATCAATTTTTCACTCTCTTTTCGTATTTCTTTTTCACATTTCTTCATCCCAATTTTTCAATTACTGCTTATGGCACACAAGGAAATCACAGGGTGTCAAAGCAATAACTTATTTTAGGCTCAAAGGAGCTGACTAGGGATACAATTTATTGCAAGATATGTATTGAATGGTAAGAAGGGCTAACAAAGAAATGCATGAATCATCTCCCTAAATATGTACGTCTTAACTATACAAGCAAGCAAACCTCATAGACATTTTTCAATCATTATTTCCACAATTGACAACACATAGGCTAAGCAAAAATATCTCAAATAATTAGATTTTCATGAAGTTTTGGCATATCTAACTTAAGCACACAAATTTTAGCTTCTAATTCTATTATATTATCTCACTTAATTCACTAGGCATTTCAAACAGCTACAACATGCATGATCATAAAAAAAATTGACTCATATAGACACAATAAAAGACACAAAAACTCAATCAAGAAGACTAAAAAATAGACACACAAAAATAAAAATAAGAAAAAACCCTCCCCCAAACTTAAAAGACACATTGTCCCAAATGTGTAAAGACTCAAAAATAATAAAAGGGACGACTTACAGACAATAGCGATTCAAAATGGTGGTGGTGGCGGCGGATGTTGCATTGAGACGGTATATGTGGGAAGGGCTTTGGTGATTTTAGGGCTTTTTATTTTTCTAAAATCGCGCCCAGGCACTGCGGTCCTGCAGAATGGCACCGTGGTGCCGAAAGTATTGTGACCTTTCTGAATCTTCGGCACCGCAGGCCTGCAAAATGGCACCGTAGTGCCGACCCGATTCCGTGTTTTCCACTTTTTTCTTCGTACTTAGTCTCCGATTTTCTCACCTGTCATCACAACACAACCCAAAAATACCATCAAGTGAGACTGTTCAAGTTAAACTAAAACCAAAAATTGAAATAACATAATTAAAACATTGGGTTGCCTCCCAAGTAGCGTTGTATTTAACGTCTTTTAGCCGGACGCAGTTCACTTACTAAATCAAGGAGGTAGAGTATCCCCCCCACAACCATCTCAACACCAATCGCTTCCTCTTCCTCCTCTTCTTTTTCACAGTGTTATTTTCATAAGCATTTACCATCTTGGCATCTTTCACCATTTCCTTGGCCTTACTCACAGGTTCTACACTTTGCTTTAATGGTATCCCACGAGCATCAGTACTCGTGAGGCTTTTCTCAGGCACAACCTTGTCAACTATCCCAATAGCATAACATCTATCCATAACTTGAGGTTCCGTGGGTGGCTTGAAAACTTTGAAGGTCATCTCTGGCTCAGGTGGTGGTTTGAACACTTTAAAGGTCATCTCTTCACCCTGAACTCTGAGTTTCAGCTCTCCTTTTTCAACATCAATCAATGCACTCCCTGTGGCTAGGAATGGTCTCCCAAGGATCATTGGTATCATCTCATCTTCCTCCATATCAAGAATGAGAAAGTCAGCAGGCAAGATGAATTTGCCCACCTTTACCAACACATCTTCAATTATTCCTCTAGGGTGCACAATAGAGTGATCAGCTAGCTGCAAGTAGACTATTGTTGGCCTTGCTTCCCCCAAACCAAGCTTTTTAAACACAGAAAGGATCATAAGGTTGACACTTGCCCCCAAGTCACACAGGGCTTTCTTGTATGTCACATTCCCTATGGTGCAAGGTAAGGTGAAACTCCCTGGATCTTTCAATTTAGGGGGAAATTTCTTCTGCAAGATATCACTGCACTCCTCTGTCAGCGCTATTGTCTCATAGTATGTCAGCTTCCTCTTCTTAAATATGATGTCTTTCATGAACTTTACATAAGCTGGCATTTGCTCCAAAGCTTCAATGAACGGGAGATTGATATGAAGTTTTTTGAAGATCTCTAAAAACTTGAAAAACTCCTTGTCTAAGGACTTCTTCTGCAATCTTTGAGGGTAAGGAATTCTGTCTATATATCCCCTCATGACTGCCGGTGGAGCCTTCTCTAAATAGGGCGGTCATCAGTAGCCCCCTCCTTCTCTACCTCGGTTGTCTTCTCCGCCGCATTCCCCTTTTTCATAACTGGTGTGTTACATCTCGTAAGATAAGACGATAATTAAGAACGTCACTAAGGAAATTAATATACTTAAGGATGTGATTCCAGATTTTTTTTTTTTGGTTACAACGGGCGTGATAATGGAAATAGAAAATGAGTATTGTATATCCCCGTTATGGGTTAGTAACATATTATAAGAATTACGACATGGAGAATATGAGACCTTATGAAATTCCCGGGAATTAAAAGAAACGGGAGTTAAGAATAAAAGAAGTGAGATTAAGATTTAATTATTTGGGGGATTGATTTATATAGACAATTAGAAGACCAAAGTGTAATATTTAGGGGACCAAAGTGTATTATTAAAATCTGAAAATCTTAATTATAAACCTAACAAAACTCATTTTCCCCATTTAATTTTTCAGAACACGTCACCCTCTCTTTCCCCTCCCCTTCCCCCATTACCATAGCTATTGCTTTTCCTTGTTGTGTTCTCCCTTCCTAGACCAAACTCCAAAACAAAATTTCAAGCCAAATATTACATGCAAAGCAGTGGCAAAAACGCCACTGCTGGGCCGAATTGTAGCCAGTTTTTTTCGAGTTTTGGGCAGATTTTTAGTCAACGTTGGAGGGGTATATCTCCTAGTATATTAGGAGTTTTTGGGTGTTTCAAAAGCCTAAAATGAAGTTCGTCGAGTCTAGTTTCCAAATCAATAAACCACTCGTCTATAGGACACAGGAGTAGAGAGTTATGGACGTTACAAGTTCAGCTGACAAAACAGTGACCCATTTCGCTGGGAATGCTGGACCGAAATTGGGCAGTGATTCTTTCAAGTTTTGGACGAATTTTTGGAAGAGAAAATGTGTAAGGATGATGGGTTAACATCATAGATTGTATGCATGTCAATTTGGAGTTGAAGAAGTGTGAAAAATTGTGAAGAAATTTGATGAAACAGTGGGCAATTCGGCAGTGGACAGTGAGTTCGAATTAGGTACTGTTTTGGCTTCGTTTGAGGTATAAAATTCTTCCTTTTATGATATAATTGGAATGCATGTTGTTAGGATTGAGGAAATGAAATTGTTATTAAGGGAAGGTTGGAATTTAAACATGCATGTGATTGTTGTAATGTTGTTGGATCGATTTTTGGAACTTTTGAAATTGTTGGATTTAATTGTTGTTGTTCTTATTATCGTCGCTAATAGCACGTTGATATTGAAGGAAGTCTTGAAAGAAATCTTGACATTTAGATTATAATGATTCATAAGAAATTATTGAAACATGAATTGGATTCTAGGGAATTAAGAAAAGAATTAGTTTATGGAAATTGACCGGAAACTTGCTTGAAATTGTTGGATTTTGTTGCATCAAGTTAGGGGCTGATCTAATGAAGTTAAAATGTTGGAAAATTGATTATGAACATGTATATACATTATAGTAATTACCAATACATGTCTTGAAGGAATTAAGGTATGAAAAGATATAGAAAAGCTCCACACTTCACCCTTGTTGTTGGTTGGGTTATGGATTGTTATAATGGGTTGTTTTAACATGATTTAAAGGCTGGATTAGCATAAGAAATAAATGCGTAATTTCCCATGATTGTTGTAATAGTTGTCCTTCGTGAATAGAAAGAGAAAGAAGGTATTTTGGTAGCGTATATGGAATATCTGAGATTATTTTGACTACATTCTTAAGTTATGACTTGCTGTTGGTATTGTTGGCTTGGTTGAGAAGTTGTGGATATACATATAAACAGAGGAAGTGCTGCCCGAATTTTCCTAGAATAAGGAGTCGTTGTTCGTCATAACGTATGCTAGTAATCGTAAGTGTCACGACCCGACCCCGGGGCCGCGACTGGTGCCCTATCGGGGCACCCTGTCAGGTACACATCAGAGAATAGCAGCGGAACATACATAATACAAAATCTGTATAAGGTAAACATCACTAGCAATGACAAGCGCCGCTTTCATAAAATAACTTAATCGAATGTGAAACAGTACAACTGGTTCTTACAGCCCAAACCACAAACGTGACTACAGACATCTAGGAATAACAAATGTGGCGGGACAGGGCCCCGCCATACCCCCTGAATGTACAAAAGTCTATAACCACAGGGAATCATACCAAAAAGACAAAGCCTCCGAAGGGATGGAGCTTTCCAGGAAATGAACAGTGGTCCTAAGAGTGCGGACCAAAAGTTACGCACTCGACTGCGCAGATGAACGCAGCTTCGAGGAGGTCGAGACAACAGTACCAAGTATGTGAAATCAAAATATCAGAATGAAATCATAAGTCCGAAAATAAGTTGGTCGTGGATGAAATCAACTTACCTTTTACTGTGCCTTACTAACAATGAGAGTAACAAACATATATATAATACTGCATAAAATAGGAGGCTCGTGATCAAAACAGGGTCCCTCGCCCGTAGTATCAATAAGCAATCCTACTCCTGGGACTATTTCACCCGCATGGGTCCCGTGGACCCGCATGAGGTATTCCTCGTGATAGGTCAGACTACCGCACGGGACTATTTCACCCGCATAAGCCCATAAGGACTCGCATGAGGTATTCCTCGATCGTGGGTAGAAAGTCCACTAATGCAGTGGTATAACGATCTTGGGGACTTACCCCGCTTATACTCTTACCTCAAACAGATGGTATAACGATCTTGGGTCAGACTCTCGGATATACTCTTATACCGAGCAGATGGTATGACGATCTTGGGGCTTGCCCCTCAGACATACTCTACCACTCGTGCAGATGGTATAACGATCTTGGGCCTGCCCCTCAGATATACTCTTACACTGGAGAAGGTGGTATGACGATCTTGGGGCTTGCCCTTCAGACATACTCTTACCCTGGAGAAGGTGGTATAACGATCTTGGGGCTTGCCTCCTCGATATACTCTACCCTAACTCAAACTGTCATCATATCATAATCATAAATAAGTTAAGAAAACTTATAACTTCTTATTAGTCTTGTTCATATACCCTCTCATTTTAGTTTACTTAAGGCACTTAATCATATTTTTAATAAAAGAAAACCGGGAATTAACCCAAGTACTACATACTTCAATTCTTTTAAAAGTGACTCTTTTTCATACATAAAACCCTTGGGCAATTGATGCCTTAAAATTAATTTGCCTTTCATAAATCAAATCATTTGTCCTTACTTATCTTGCTTAGAGTAAATCTCTTCGTGTTGACCTTTCATAAAGCTAATATAACTAACTTCCCATAAAGCCGTTATACTATCTTTATACTTTAGGATTTAAGACCTTCTTATCTTTTCATAAGGCCGTTATAACTAACTTCCCATAAAGCCGTTATAACTCCTTATAAACCATTTTGTTCTTTTACTAACCAAGAGACTTATACTTCAACAAATCTACACAACTTTCAAAAATACTTCAAGCCTCTTATCTTTAGAATAATTCAATACTCAATACTTTCACACCAAGTAATCTATACTTTTGTAAAATCATACTTTTCCCTTAACCAAGGGACTTATACTTCTTAAAACAAAACAAGTCTTTATTTATACTTAAACAAGTAAGAATACTAAACCTTGTACGTCTACCGTACTACATAGATACAAATACTCATGCTCAAAGGATAGGAAAGCTTCACATACCTTTTGATCAATCCACTTGCTAAGTCCAAACTACCGCAAGTAATATGTCAACCTAAAATAACCATGATACGTTTATTAACCTCTAATTTCAATGTAGAATAATCTAAACTCAAAGCCACTAAATTCTATGGAAAATTGGGCAGCATTTCCTTTGTTTCTACATACTTTGCCACCTTTCACAAGGCCGAATTTATCATCCAAATGCCACATTTAAGGCTCAACAATCCAACATGGCAAAGGGGATTACACACCTAAACTTGGGTGTGTAAAATTCTGCCCCATAAGGTACAACAATTCACTTAACAATTCTAAGGTAGTTTTTAGGCTACAACATGCTCATTATATCTTCTTAACCAATTCCTTCACATTCAAACCATAGTTCTTACATGCAATGAGTCTAAGAGCATTATTTACTACCACAAGTTCTTTCTTCTTAACATGCAACACTAAAAACTAATTCTAAAGGAAGAATCATTACCTTAGAGCTTTAGCCAAATCTTTTCAACCACTTGCTAGCTTCCTTTCCAAGAATACCACCACAACAACCTTCACAAGCTAGCCACAAGTTTCCCTCTTGCTTTTACTTTTTCAGATTTTTCCTAAGGCTAGAATGTCTCTTGGGATTTTAGAGAGAAGGAGGAGCTTAAACTTTTAAGAGAGAAGGAAGAGCTTTTGTCTAAGAGAGAGAGATGAAGTATGACCAAGTCTTGAAGACTTGGTCAATATAGTGCATGCAAATCAGATGGGGGGGACACTTGTCACCCTCCCAAGGTCTTTTAAAAGAAAATCGACTTTTCTAAGTTTTTCCGCCTGCATCGGTCGCCGCGTTCTTTCTTCCGGCGCCACGCGCTGAAACCTCCGCAGCTTCTTCGAACTTCCGCGCCGCTGCTTCCTGGCCAAGGCTGCAGAACTTCAGCGGCCCTCAAGATTTCGGCGCCGGCTCGTTGCCTTTGCTCGAAACGCATTTCTGTCCGTCACAAGACCGAACTTGTGACTCTCATAACTTCCTACTCTGATGTCCTATCGACGAACGGTTGGTTGCGTTGGAATCTAGACTCAACGAACTACGCCCCAGGCCTTGGAAACACTTAAGAACTCCCAATGTATCGGGTCATAACCCGCCTCAAAGTTGACTAAAACCCGTCCGGAATAATCCCTAACCTATCCTTAGAAAATTTTAAGTCTTACCCCCTTTCGTACGCTCTCAAATGCATGACCTGAACTACGGGGTGTAACATTCTCCCTTAGAAACATTCATCCCGAATGTTCTTTTGGAGCCAATCTAATATTCCTGTACTGCATACTTTACACTAATGGAACTTTACTATGCCACTTGTGACCATAAGATATCGCACACGCTCAATCATTCCTCATAAATCAAACAGGAAAACGAATCCAACGTATGACCCATTACCACTTACTCTCGTTCATGGCCTAACAGAATTGCCCGTTCGTATCTACCAACTTATTCTAACACATGTACATAGTCTCAATATCCTCTGTTCACAAAACTAAATCATACAACAATCCTATCACACATACTAATCTCTAAAGGGTCAAAGATGTACCTATAACTATTGCTTCGCATTCTCCTTGTCGTCCTAATCATGATCCTGCCCTGCACGACGCATAACAAAAGAAGGCGATGAACCAGCCACTGATCCTGAAGGCTGAATCTCTACATCCGCGCTATCCTCGGTGGACGCCTTCGCATAATGGCCCTGCTGGCCACATGTATAGCAATTACCCAAACTAGCACGACACTCCCCATAATGGGTCCTACCACATCGACTACACCGAGGTAGAGGTGGCCTCCTTAGACTAACACCCCTACTCCCCTGAAAACCTGAACCCTCGGAGCCCTGACCAGCTCCCGAATCTCCCGAATGTCCTGATGACGACGGTGGAGTACTCCGTACTGGATGAGGCGCATAACTAGCCTGCTGCTGAGGTGGTCCGCCTTGAAAACTGCCCTGAGATCCTGCTGTCCTGGCCCTCTTGGGCTGGCCTGAGTCAAGCCGACCCTCCCTTTCTCTGTCCTCTATCCCCTGCGCATATGCCTGCATCCTGGCAATATCCATCCCGGGCTGAAGAGCCACCCCCAAGCATGCAGTAATCATATGACGGTCTAACCCCATCACATATCGATGAACCCTGTCTGCCATGTCCGCTATAATGGTGTGCGCATACCTGGCCAAGGAGTCAAACTCCAGGCTGTACTCTCTGATAGTCCTTCCGTCCTGCCTCAAGGTCAAGAATCTATCTACGCGGGCTCTCCTCATCTCAGGAGGCAAGAAGTGATCCAGGAAAGCCTCTGTGAACTCCTCCCAAACAGCTGGGAGAGCATCCTCACCTCTCGTCAACACCCATGACTCAAACCAGTTCAACGCAATATCGCATAACCGGTAAGAAGCTAACACTACGGACTCTGTCTCCGAGGCCCTAAGCACCTGCGTAGTCCGCCGCACCTGTCGAATAAACTCACGAGGATCCTCCTCGGACTCAACCATAGAACTCGGTGGATCACAACTCGAAAGTCCCATCCTTAAACCGCCGCCTAGGTTAGCCACGCCTGGCGCTTTCGCCACGATGCTAGTCAACAACCCGACCGCTCTCCGTAATCCCTATACTCGCCTCGGCCGTGGAATCGAGGCTCGGCACGGAACCTCGAGCCACCGCCGCTCTCGCACTCTAATATCGTCGGCGTGGTGAACTCGCCGACCGCCATCGCCTCGTATAGTCCGTGCCCGAGTCTGGTAACTCTCTGCGTGCCACTAGCGACTCGCCACGCTTTGCCCTTCCGGGCTGCCGCCTTCCGTGGAGGCATAACTGTTACACAAGGATAGGTCAGAGAGGACTCAACCTACTATGACAGCTCTACTGCACGATCTCAAAGAGAGAAGAATGGAAACCAATCCTAAATGTCCTGCAGCCTCCTGATTATAGATGTGGTGCACAACACACCGATAATCAAGACTCTACTAGACACGGCTCAGACACTTTCCGAGGACTAAGCGCTCACGATACCACTTTTGTCACGACCCGACCCCGGGGCCGCGACTGGTGCCCTATCGGGGCACCATGTCAGGTACACATCAGAGAATAGCAGCGGAACACACATAATACAAAATTTGTATAAGGTAAACATCACTGGCAAGCCGACAAGGCCGCCTTCCATAAAATAACTTAATAGAAAGTGAAACAGTACAACTTATCCTTACAGCCCAAACCACAAACGTGACTACACTTAGAATAACAATCGTGGCGGACAGGCCCCGCCATACCCTGAATGTACAAAAGTTTATAACCACGAGGAATCATACCAAAAAGACAAAGCCTCAGGCGGATGGAGCTTTCGAGAAATGAACAGTGGTCTAAGAGTGCGGACCAAAGCTTACGCACCTCGACTGCGGATGAACGCACTTCGAGGAGGTCGACATAACAGGTACCAAGTATGTGAAACTGAAAATACTGTAATGAAATCATAAGTCTGAAAATAAGTTGGGGTCAGGGATGAAATCAACTTACCTTTTACTGTGCCTTACTAACAATGAGAGTAACAAACATATATATAATACTGCATAAAATAGGAGGCTCGTGATCAAAACAGGGTCCCTCGCCCGTAGTATCAATAAGCAATCCTACTCCTGAGACTATTTCACCTGCATGGGTCCCGTGGACCCGCATGAGGTATTCCTCGCATAGGCTGTACCCGCCCGCATGGGACTATTTCACCCGCATAAGCCCATAAGGACTCGCATGAGGTATTCCTCGCATCGTGGGTAGCAAGTCCACGGAACAGGTGGTATAACGATCTTGGGGACTTACCCCTCAGATATACTCTTACCCTGAAACAGATGGTATAACGATCTTGGGGCTGTACTCCTCAGATATACTCTTATACTGGAGCAGATGGTATAACGATCTTGGGGCTTGCCCCTCAGATATACTCTTACACTGGTGCAGATGGTATAACGATCTTGGGCCTGCCCCTCAGATATACTCTTACACTGGAGAAGGTGGTATGACGATCTTGGGGCTTGCCCCTCAGACATACTCTTACCCTGGAGAAGGTGGTATAACGATCTTGGGGCTTGCCCCTCAGATATACTCTTACCCTAACTCAAACTGTCATCATATCATAATCATAAATAAGTTAAGAAAACTTATAACTTCTTATTAGTCTTGTTCATATACCCTCTCATTTTAGTTTACTTAAGGCACTTAGTCATATTTTTAATAAAAGAAAACTGGGAATTAACCCAAGTACTACATACTTCAATTCTTTTAAAAGTGACTCTTTTTCATACATAAAACCCTTGGGCAATTGATGCCTTAAAATCAATTTGCCTTTCATAAATCAAATCATTTGTCCTTACTTATCTTGCTTAGAGTAAATCTCTTCGTGTTGACCTTTCATAAAGCTAATATAACTAACTTCCCATAAAGCCGTTATACTATCTTTATACTTTAGGAATTAAGACCTTCTTATCTTTTCATAAGGCCGTTATAACTAACTTCCCATAAAGCCGTTATAACTCCTTATAAACCATTTTGTTCTTTTACTAACCAAGAGACTTATACTTCAACAAATCTACACAACTTTCAAAAATACTTCAAGTCTCTTATCTTTAGAATAATTCAATACTCAATACTTTCACACCAAGTAATCTATACTTTTGTAAAATCATACTTTTCCCTTAACCAAGGGACTTATACTTCTTAAAACAAAACAAGTCTTTATTTATACTTAAACAAGTAAGAATACTAAACCTTGTACGTCTACCGTACTACATAGATACAAATACTCATGCTCAAAGGATAGGAAAGCTTCACATACCTTTTGATCAATCCACTTGCTAAGTCCAAACTACCGCAAGTAATATGTCAACCTAAAATAACCATGATACGTTTATTAACCTCTAATTTTAATGTAGAATAATCTAAACTCAAAGCCACTAAATTCTATGGAAAATTGGGCAGCATTTCCTTTGTTTCTACATACTTTGCCACCTTTCACAAGGCCGAATTTATCATCCAAATGCCACATTTAAGGCTCAACAATCCAACATTGCAAAGGGGATTACACACCTAAACTTGGGTGTGTAAAATTCTGCCCCATAAGGTACAACAATTCACTTAACAATTCTAAGGTAGTTTTTAGGCTACAACATGCTCATTATATCTTCTTAACCAATTCCTTCACATTCAAACCATAGTTCTTACATGCAATGAGTCTAAGAGCATTATTTACTACCACAAGTTCTTTCTTCTTAACATGCAACACTAAAAACTAATTCTAAAGGAAGAATCATTACCTTAGAGCTTTAGCCAAATCTTTTCAACCACTTGCTAGCTTCCTTTCCAAGAATACCACCACAACAACCTTCACAAGCTAGCCACAAGTTTCCCTCTTGCTTTTACTTTTTCAGATTTTTCCTAAGGCTAGAATGTCTCTTGGGATTTTAGAGAGAAGGAGGAGCTTAAACTTTTAAGAGAGAAGGAAGAGCTTTTGTCTAAGAGAGAGATGAAGTATGACCAAGTCTTGAAGACTTGGTCAATATAGTGCATGCAAAATCATATGGGGACACTTGTCACCCTCCCAAGGTCTTTAAAAGAAAAATCGACATTTCCTAAGTTTTTCCGCCTGAATCCGCCTGGCGCGCTTCTTCTTCCGTGGCCGGGCTGGAAACCTCCGCAGCCTTCACGAACTTCCGCGCCATGCCTCGCTTCCCGGCGCTGCAACTTCAGCGCCCTCGATCTTTCGCGCCATGCTCGCATCCGCGCCGCGGCCTCGTTTTTACTCAAACGCATTGTCCGTCACAAGACCGAACTTGTAACTCTCATAACTTCCTACTCTGATGTCCTATCGACGAACGGTTGGTTGCGTTGGAATCTAGACTCAACGAACTACGCCCCAGGCCTTTGAAACACTTAAGAACTCCCAATGTATCGGGTCATAACCCGCCTCAAAGTTGACTAAAACCCGTCCGGAACAATCCGTCAACCTATCCTTAGAAAATTTTAAGTCTTACCCCCTTTCGTACGCTCTCAAACGCATGACCTGAACTACGGGGTGTAACAGTAAGGTTAATGGGCATATTGCTATGATTATAGGTGGAAGTAGTAGATGAGACGCATCTTGATATTGAGTTGGCTAGTTTGACTAAAAGGTATGTTAAGACAATTCCTTCTTTCTTTTGGCATGTTCTGCGTATGAACTATAGTTGTGGTATTGTTTCTTAAGTTATTCTACTCTTAGAAGTTAAGGAATATTCTGTTACACCCCGGAAATTTCCAGAATAGGTTTATAAGAACATACGTAAGAACTCAAAAATGTTAAGATTTGAGACGAGTAAAAATTTATCGGAATTTTGGAATTTGTCGGAAAACGAAATATTGCGACGAACGGGAGGGCGACACGTGTCACCCCCTTAGTGGTCTTGGACGAAAATGGCATGGTTGAAATGGCCATTTGACCATAATTTAAAAGACCAAGTCTTGCAAAGGCAAGAGCTTGACATTGTTGACTAAGTCAAATGCCACTTGGCTTGATCCTTGTGAAAAACATCCTAACCACCCATTTGTTCTAATCTTGACCCTCCATCTTGTTATATATGTATACTAGTGCAAGACAAGCTTCTACACTTAGACAAATTTTACAAAAATCTTGAAGAACACTAATAGGTGCTCTCGGTTTTGCACTAGGGTTTCAAGAGAAAAAATTTGTTTGTTGTCCAATAATCTCCCCACTTTAAACCAAGGTTCCTAAGGGTATTGTAAGGGTATCTCAATAGAAAGATCCCAGAAAAATGGCGTTTTCGTATTAGTCGCAAGGCAGAAAGTTGGAGTTCTTCAACTTTGAAGTTGGAACTTGAAGATAAGTTCTTCATAAGCTTCTAAGGGTTTCTTGGAGTGGATTGTAACGTCGAAAGGAGGAGCTAAAGTTGCTAAGGATCGACTTGTGATCTTGGATCATATTTGGGCTAATTGAGGTATAACCTTCATTTTACTTTTGTAATTGAAAATTTCATGTTATGATAAGTTATAAGTGATCATGTGATATGTGTTATTTAAGTTTGATAAGTGTTATGGAAATTTGGAAGCTCAAATCCAAAAATGACATGTTTAGTCATTTGAAATCGAAATACAATTTGGTCGATAATTAGAATCGTCGCATGTTATCTACTTGAAGATTATAGTTGTTATAATCAATTGCGGCCTTATAACATGTTATACTAAACAACTTGGATTGAAAAGAAATTGGAAGAAGAATTGGTATTGTTGCCCTAATTGCCGAATTGACATTGTAGTTTAGACTAGTTTGTTATATATTGTTGTGATGAATTTTACATGTCTTGATTAAGCATGTAATCCCCTATTGTTAACTACTTTGTTGGGCCTTAAATGTGGCATGTTTGGTTATTGAATTCGGCCTTGAAAAAGGTGGCAAAGTATGTAGAAACAAAGGAAGTGCTGTCCGATTTTCCGTAGAATTTAGTGACTTTGCACTTGGAATATTCTACGTTTGAAGTAAGAAGTTAATAGACGTATTATGGTCATTATAGGTTGACATACTACGTACGGCGAATTGGACTTAGAAAGTGGATTAAACCGAAGAGGTATGTGGAACTTTCTTATCTCTTGAGCATGAATAAGTTGTAAATGTATAGTACGGTAGACGTATAAGATTTTGACAATCTAGGTCCATTTGATATCCTTGGCTTATTTTAAGAATATCCAAGTTGATTGAGTTAGGGAATTAACTCACTTGTTTAAATATTAAGGATATCTTGGTTTTCAAAAGTTAAGAGACTTTAAGTATGTTGAAAGTATTATTGATACTTGTTTTGTTGGAAAGTTTAAGTCTCTTGGTTATAAAGAAGTATGTAAGTTGCTAATGTATAAAGCTAGTATAACGACTTTATGGGAAGTTGGTTATAATAGCTTTTTGGAAAGTTAAAAAGAGTGGTTTACTCTAAGTAATTTAAGTATGTTAAATGACTTGAAATAACAAAAGGCAAATTGATTTAAAGGCATCAATTGCTTAAGGTTTTAAAAGAAAGAAGTCACTTGATTTAGAAGCCCAAAAATGTATTTTTATAAAAAGGTATTGTGACTTGTCTTAAAATGTAGTTATGACTTGATACTACGGTTATTAGTATCTTGGAAGTTTTATATGAAAATGAGTCATTTTAAAAGAATTGAAGTACGTAGTACTTTGGGTTAAACTCCCGGATTTATAATAACACGTTAGTGCCTTAAGTAAACTAAAATGAGAGTGTATATGAATAAGGCTAATAAGAAGTTAGGGGGATTTCTTAACTTGCTTATTTATTGTATGATAAGCCGGTAGTGCTTATGTTATGTATGATAAGCCGGTAGGGCTTATGTTATGTATGATGGCCGGTTGAGATAGGGTAAGAGTATAAATGAGGGGTAAACTGTTATACCCCGTATTTTCAGAGTATGTACGTAAGGACGTACGTAGAAAAGTTTGGGCTTTAAAGTAGGCTTGGCCAAAAAATTATTGTGCACAACACCCGGTTAGAGTCGTTTTTCGACGAAACGTTTTACACAACTTGCGAAGGGAAAATTCCGGCTATGTCATTTTTATTTTTTGGGGATTTTTCCGAGAGACGAAACATTTTGGACCAACGAGAGGGCGACACTTGGCACCCTCTCATTGGTGGACTTGTGGGCGGTATTGAGCCGAAATGGAGCATTGGGGTTGGTAGGATATTTTGTGTAGTTGTTGTGCAAGTGGGACCCACACACACTTGTCCAAATCTTGACCTTACACTTGCCTACTACTTGGCATGATCTTGGCCCTTGATTGTCCTATAAATACCCCCCCTAACTTGAAGACTTCTTCATCCCAAAAATTGTTCTAAGTCTTGAAAGCTCTTCTTCCCCCCTTTTGTGTTGATGTCTCGTCCTAGCCTCCCCCTCCCCCCTTGGTGAGGCCCCTTGGCCGAGAGCCCCTCCCCCCTTGGCCGAGAGTACCCCCCCTCCTAGTGGGGTTGGCCGAGGGGTATACACCCCCCTTGTGGTGTTGTCTCGTATAAATACCCCCCTCTTGGTAGAAATACTCTCCAAGTATTGTTACTATACCCAAAATACCTTAGCCGTATACCTTGTAGTATTCCAAAGATACCTCTATACGTAGAGCCCGGAAATACTACCTTATGTCCTTTTTATCTCAAACCGAACCCTAAGGAAAAATCTCCATAGTTGGTTGGAGTATTAAGAAGAAGTTGCGTAGAACTTCTAAGGGTTGTTTGGAGCGGGTTGGAGCACCCGGAGTAGGAGCTAAACGTTGCTAAGGACCGACATTTATACTTGGATAATTATGGGCTTATCGAGGTAAATATCTTGTCTCCCTTTTGTAATTAAGTGTACATACTATTGACGTATAGGAATATGTATAAGTATATACAAGGAAAGTATATAAGAAGGGAAATGAACTGTACTTACATAGGACTGTATTACAGTAGAATTGTGAAGTTTGACGGGTAGGGAAGTACTGCCCAATTTTTCCGTAGAATCTTGTATCTAGATTTATTCTACCGAGTAGTCTAGGCTTTGATAGACTTGTATAACCTTTATAGGTTGAATGTTCTGTGAGTAGCATGTGCTACTTAAAAGGTGGACGAGGCTAGCCGGGTTATAGCCGTGGAGCGATTTGCTAATAGTCGATAATCGTCGCGAGGTATGTGATTCTTCCTATACTCTTGAGCATGAAGTATTTTAAAGGAATATATATATATATATATATAGTACGGTAGACGTACGTGTGGCAATGTCTTTTGACTTAAGCCTGAATAATATATATATGTAGTACGGTAGACGTACGTATGTTAATTGAACGTAGTTGTACGGCAATGTCTTTTGACTTAAGCCTGAATAATAAGAATTTTGAAGTATTTCAAAAGAATTAAGAACCGTTTTTGAAAGAAGAGTAATACTTGTTTTTAAAAAAAAGCTTAAGAGTTATACTAGCTTTATGGGAAGTTAGGTATAACGGCTTAGAAAGATTAAAAGAATGGTTTATTGATTTTTAGAAGTTAAGAGACTTGATCTTAAAAGATAAGAGACTTGACTTAATTAAATTAATATGAATTTTGTGAAACCTCATTCGTGAGTAATGAGTACTTGGTTTTTTAAAAAGGAATAATGTTTTACTGATTTCGGAAATCAGGATGTGTATCGACAAACCACTGCAGCGTTAATAAAGGGAAATGTTTTGATTAATGAAGTATTAGTAAAACCAGTAGAAACCTCCATCTGCATAGAAGCTAAGATGAGACAAAATGATATTACATTTCCTAGATCATGGCTGCTTAATAAGATTGATTATGAACATGAATAACCTACTCACATATAAGGCATATGTTTCTCAGATTGTTTAAAAGAGAATTATATTCTTAAATGAATAAGACTACGAACTACGAAACCTTTCTAAAATAAGAAACGTGAACATTTGAAATTAGGCAAACTTGAACGTTTGGAAAATAATGTTGTTACTTGATTTTACAAAGGGAAGTGTTTTGGTTTACTTAAAAAGACAGTCACTCTATTTTATACTACGGGTATTGTGTGACTTCTGTGAAAGAAACAGATCTTTTAAGAGTTAATGTATGAAGTACTTTGGGGATAGATACCCGAACTTGTTAGCATAAAGTACCTTGTGTGAATAACTTGATTGTGTTGGTTTGTGATAGCCTTGTAATACTTTCTTGTTGATTTGATAAGTAAACATGTTAGGATGCTACGTGTGTTAGTATCTTGTGATTGTTATGAAAGGGGGTCATTCTTGTTGTGCTTACGTTGTTAAACGTTAAGCCCGTTGTACTGTTATTGTATCACATACCCCCTTGACTTATTATACCGAGGGCTTGCCACCCTTGATGCGGGTCTATACGGCCTATGCGGTGCGTGAGACTACGCGAGCAGCGGTATGCTGGCGATTGATCATTCCGGTGTTTAGCCCGACGGGGATGCCCTATGCGTCCATGGGACTATGCGGTCTTTTGAGACTATGCGGCCGCGGTAGTCAGCGGATACCGGGGTTAAGCGCCTCCGATGCGGGTATACCTCGGTGATGCAGGACCATGATTCGAGGAATACCTCATGCGGTTCGTGTGTGACCTATGAGAAGTCGGTAAGTTCGAGGATAGACGCGCACATCGATATCGCGGGCGAGTGGCCAGCTTCGATCATGTGGTGCGGTCTAGAAAGACCTCATGATACAGTTTATGGCATTTTTGGTACTGTGGGTCTTAGTAGTCGGCTATGCCTTCATACTTACCCCGTACGGTTCTATTGTGATGACTTTGAGGGCGTGAGTCCCTGACTTGACATGACTGCTTATTTATTGTGAACTGTAGTTTGGTTATCATACATGTCTCCTGCTTTATATAGACTACTATGATTTCATTTACAATGTTTATTTTCAGTTTCACATACTTGGTACCAGATCGACCTCTTCGGGCCGCGTTCATGCCGCAGTAAAGGTACACCGCCGCGTTGATCCTCGCTCTTAGGGTCACAGTCACTTTTGGGAAGCTCCGTTTCTCGAGGCTTATCGATGTATAGTCCTCGTCGTTGTAGGTACTTACATTCGTGGTATGGCGGCCCCGTCCCGCCATTGTTGTCATATCATTCTTAAGTGCGTAGTTACATTGCGGCGCACTGCGAAAGGGATGTAAATGCTCAAATTGTTATTTATATATATACCGAAGGTAACTGCTTTGGTTAGCTGCTTTCTTATTTCACTGTCTTATTACATTGGTTTCGTGTATTGTCTTTATATTCCGCTGATTTCTCTGATGTATGACTACTTGGGTGCCCGGGTAAGGCACCAGTCACGGGCCCCGGAACGGGTCGTGACATAAACCCCCAAGATCGTTATACCACCTTCTCCTGGGTAAGAGTATAAATGAGGGGTAAACCCCCAAGATCGTTATACCACCTGCTTCAGGGTAAGAGTATAAATGAGGGGTAAATCCCCAAGATCGTTATACCACCTGTTCCGTGGATTTGCTACCCACGATGCGAGGAATACCTCACGCGAGTCCTTATGGGCTTATGCGGGTGAAATAGTCTCATGCGCGGTACATGACTATGCGAGAATACCTCACGCGGGTCCACACGACCTACGCGGGTGAAATAGTCCCGGAGTTGGATTGCTTAATGATATCTGCGGCGGGTGGGCTCGCTTTGATCGCGAGCTTCCTATTTTTATGTTGTAAGTATACTTTTGATTACTCTCATTGTTAGTAAGGCCTCGGTAATCGTTAATTGAGTTATCATACCGCTCCGCTTTATTATAGACTTATGATTTCATTACAAGATTTCGCTTCACATATTTGGTACATGTTGTCATCGACCTCCTTCGGGCCGCGTTCATGCCGCAGTAGTACGTTGCTGATCCTCGCTCTTGGATCACTGCTCACCGTTGAAGCTCTTTTATTCGGAGGCTTATCCTGGTATTGTCGGTTGTTGTACATTCGTGGTATGGCGAGCCTGTCCCTTGAGTTGTTATTCTTAGAGGTCTGTAGTCACATTTGTGGATTGGGTTGTAAAAGAAAAAAAAATGTACTGTTCTATTACGTATATTTTACGGAAGGTGGCCTTATCGGCTAGCCTGTTGTTATTTTATGTTTAAGCATTTTATAAGTCATGTATGTTCCGCTGCTATTCTCTGATGTATACCAAAAGGGGTGCCCAGGTAGGGCACCAGTCGCGGGCCCGGAGTCGGGTAGTGACATATTCGTGCTATAGATTCTAAGCTAAAACATGTCTAAGTTGTCCCTAAGTCCTTATTAAGGCATATGGGTAAGATGTTGGTATCCATGAGAGTTTGTAGTAAGCACTGAAGCCAATTTGACTCTGCAAATCCAAAGTAACTAATAAATATTAAACGCTGGAACTGGTTTAATAAATAAGAAGGTATATTTTTAAATAAACATGTTAAAATAAGTCATTGCAGCATTACGTAAATAAAGTATCGACAAACAATTATACTAAAAATGATTAGAATTCCATCTGCATAGAAACTACGATAGAACCAATTTGTTTTACATTTTCTAGTTCACAACTGATTAGATAAGATCACTATAAAAATATAACCTACTAACGGTGCGTATAATGAATTAATTAAGCAATTAGGATCTGTTATCACCAATCAGATAATTCCATAATGTTAACCAGAAAAGCAAGGACCTTACTATCATCCAATAAATTCCGGAAATGTTTATTGTCACTCATGCATTCATATTTTACCCAGGACGATATGATATGAGTTTATACAGACGACAAACTGTATGTGAGACTATCCTTTTCTTCTTTGGCATGATTTTGTGAAAATCTTTCTTCTTTCTTTTGACATGGTTTTAATGAAAGTACGACGGACGTACATGATTCCTTCAAAGTCTAGTTTTAATAAAATAATGATTCATGATATGATCATGCCTTGATTTTCTAAAGGATAGTTTAGTTTACTTATTCCATTGAGTCTTATATGACGATTTAAAATGCATATGATTATTCCATTGGGTCTATATGATGATTTAAAATGCATAAGATTATTCCATGGCGTCTCAGATGATGGTTTTTATTGCATATGGGTTCTCATGATATTCTATTTGTGTAAGTTGTGATTTTATGTTATATGGATGGTGTTACGAGAACCGAGTCTCAGAATGGGTCGGGTAGCTATATTCATGGAAAATGAGGACCGAGTCCCAGAATGGGCCGGGTAGTTATATGTACAGAAAATGAGGACCGAGTCCCTGAATGGGCCGGGTAGTTATATGTACGCAGTATGAGGACCGAGTCCCAGAATGGGCCGGGTAGTTATATGTATAAAGCATGAGGACCGAGTCCCAGGATGGGCCGGGTAGTTATATGTGTACGGAGATGATCTTGATTATGATGATTGTTAGACATGCACGCCTTTCTTTTCATATGGTACAGTTGCATTGGTATCTCTGATTTTTCATATATGTTTCATGTATCTTCTGGCCAGTTACAATCCTCCTTACAGTAGTTCATGTTTTACATACTCAGTACATTATTTCGCATCGACCCCCTTTCTCGATTTGCGTTCATGCCCGCAGGTTCAGGTGTTCAGATAGGTGACCGCCAGTCTAGGATTTCTGTACAGCAGTTGGAGAGCTCATTTGTTCCGGAGCCAGCTATTTTGGTACAGACCTTTATCTTTCCGACTTAGGCATATTTTGGGCACGACGGGGTCCTGTCCCGTCATATGTCAGTATTACACTCTGCAGGTGCAGAAGCGATTGTGGGTTGGACGTTTGTACCTTGTTTTGGGTTTTGATGTTGTTATCTAGTGGCAGCCTTGCCGGCTTGCTTATTTTGATTTATGCCT
Source organism: Przewalskia tangutica (assembly GCA_029844215.1). Lineage (NCBI taxonomy): Eukaryota > Viridiplantae > Streptophyta > Magnoliopsida > Solanales > Solanaceae > Przewalskia > Przewalskia tangutica. Next base: position 54,986,147 of record CM056736.1, read on the forward strand.
TTGTGCACGTGATGTTGGTTGGTGGCAGCCTAGTCGGCTAGCCTATTATGACTGTTGTTTTGTTGTTGTTTTGGCGCGCTTCGCTCGCCCGTTTTAGGGATAGGTTGTAAAAGCAGCGTTGTGCTGCCGAAATTTCTGTAGATATCTGTATTAAATGGATTAAGAGTGACAGGTCGATGTGACGCCCAATTAGGGCGTTAGTCGCGTCGGTCGGGTCGTGGCATGAGTGGTATCGAGCGATTAGTCTCGAATGTCTCTGACGCCGTGTCTAGTAGAGTCTTGTGTATGGGTATGTTGTGCACCATACTTATACGCAGGAGGCTGCCGGACATTTAGGATTGGTTTCTACTCTTTCATCTCGTAGATCGTGCAATAGAGCTATGTCATTAGGATAACCCCCCCTCTTCCTAATAATTATTATGGTTGCAGCATGTCCCAAAGGAAGGCGACAATGGCCCGGAAGGGAAAAATCAGAGTTATTTGCACTTGACTTAGTGCATCAAGCCATAAGGGAAGTGGAAGAAATTGAATAAAGGTACAATGACCAGGTGTGGAGATGCTAGGTCAACGTCAGGTAATGTAATTCTTCAGAATTTTCTACGTACTGAATAAGGAAATAAGTTAACGATTCATCACTTAAGGGATGGTATTGTCAAGGATTGGAACTAGGAGTAATGTCTGAGATTACGTACGTATATTAGAATATGTTGGAATTATAAAAAGTACGATAAGTAAGAAAAGAGTGAGCAAATGTTAAAAGAAACGAAGTTATTTATAATTACGAGTAGTGAGAAGATACAAGAAAAGTTTACATAGGACTTTGGTGTGTACATTCAATGATGAGGCTCTTAAAAGGGAACTGTGGATGGATATTAGAAGGCTATGTGGCCAGGTACAAGGTCCATAGGCAATAATGAGTTATTTCCACCGGGTATTCAGGAGAAATGAAAGAGTGAAGTGTCATGTCTCTATGACGGTGATAAGGAATTTTAAGCAGTATATAGAAGTACTTACTAATCAAGTATGGGCTGATACTCTACGTGCTTCTAACAGTGCATTTCATGAAACCAAGCCTATATGATCATTAACTTGGAAATATTAGGTGGGAAGGAGGAATAGGGATTCAGTACAGGGTCGGATACTTTGATATGAGAAGGGTGGAAAACAGATAAGAGAGGTACAAAGATATAGATGAATTCAACAAAGTGATAATAGATATTCAGGGTAATGTAGCCAAAGTGACAACTGTTGATGCAACCTTCATGGTTAATAGGAGGTGATTTTAACACTATTGTGACAGATTTAGGAAAATATGGGAGGTTATTAGTCATAATTAATGAAGTTCAAGATTTTAGAGCTTATATGCAAAGTGGATAGTCATAAGTATAAAGGAGAATCTGCCGAAATTTTTCTAGCATAAGATTTATTATGAACATTCGAGGACGAATGTTTCTAAGGGGGGAAGGATGTTACATCTCGTAAGATAAGACGATAATTAAGAACGTCACTAAGGAAATTAATATACTTAAGGATGTGATTCCAGATTTTTTTTTTGGTTACAACGGGCGTGATAATGGAAATAGAAAATGAGTATTGTATATCCCCGTTATGGGTTAGTAACATATTATAAGAATTACGACATGGAGAATATGAGACCTTATGAAATTCCCGGGAATTAAAAGAAACGGGAGTTAAGAATAAAAGAAGTGAGATTAAGATTTAATTATTTGGGGGATTGATTTATATAGACAATTAGAAGACCAAAGTGTAATATTTAGGGGACCAAAGTGTATTAATAAAATCTGAAAATCTTAATTATAAACCTAACAAAAATCATTTTCCCCATTTAATTTTTCAGAACATCTCACCCTCTCTTTCCCCTCCCCTTCCCCCATTACCATAGCTATTGCTTTTCCTTGTTGTGTTCTCCCTTCCTAGACCAAAATCCAAAACAAAATTTCAAGCCAAATATTACATGCAAAGCAGTGGCAAAAACGCCACTGCTGGGCCGAATTGTAGCCAGTTTTTTTCGAGTTTTGGGCAGATTTTTAGTCAACTTTGGAGGGGTATATCTCCTAGTATATTAGGATTTTTTGGGTGTTTCAAAAGCCTAAAATGCAGTTCGTCGAGTCTAGTTTCCAAAGCAACAAACCACTCGTCCATATAACACCGGAGTAGAGAGTTATGGACGTTACAAGTTCAGCTGACAAAACAGTGACCCATTTCGCTGGGAATGCTGGACCGAAATTGGGCAGTGATTCTTTCAAGTTTTGGACGAATTTTTGGAAGAGAAAATGTGTAAGGATGATGGGTTAACATCATAGATTGTATGCATGTCAATTTGGAGTTGAAGAAGTGTGAAAAATTGTGAAGAAATTTGATGAAACGATGGCAATTCGCGATGGGCGGTGAGTTCGAATTAGGTACTGTTTTGGCTTCGTTTGAGGTATAAAATTCTTCCTTTTATGATATAATTGGAATGCATGTTGTTAGGATTGAGGAAATGAAATTGTTATTAAGGGAAGGTTGGAATTTAAACATGCATGTGATTGTTGTAATGTTGTTGGATCGATTTTTGGAACTTTTGAAATTGTTGGATTTAATTGTTGTTGTTCTTATTATCGTCGCTAATAGCACGTTGATATTGAAGGAAGTCTTGAAAGAAATCTTGACATTTAGATTATAATGATTCATAAGAAATTATTGAAACATGAATTGGATTATAGGGAATTAAGAAAAGAATTGGTTTATGGAAATTGACCGGAAACTTGCTTGAAATTGTTGGATTTTGTTGCGTCAAGTTAGGGGCTGATCTAATGAAGTTAAAATGTTGGAAAATTGATTATGAACATGTATATACATTATAGTAATTACCAATACATGTCTTGAAGGAATTAAGGTATGAAAAGATATAGAAAAGCTACACACTTCACCCTTGTTGTTGGTTGGGTTATGGATTGTTATAATGGGTTGTTTTAACATGATTTAAAGGCTGGATTAGCATAAGAAATAAATGCGTAATTTCCCATGATTGTTGTAATAGTTGTCCTTCGTGAATAGAAAGAGAAAGAAGGTATTTTGGTAGCGTATATGGAATATCTGAGATTATTTTGACTACATTCTTAAGTTATGACTTGCTGTTGGTATTGTTGGCTTGGTTGAGAAGTTGTGGATATACATATAAACAGAGGAAGTGCTGCCCGAATTTTCCTAGAATAAGGAGTCGTTGTTCATCATAACGTATGCTAGTAATCGTAAGGTTAATGGGCATATTGCTATGATTATAGGTGGAAGTAGTAGATGAGACGCATCTTGATATTGAGTTGGCTAGTTTGACTAAAAGGTATGTTAATACAATTCCTTCTTTCTTTTGGCATGTTCTGCGTATGAACTATAGTTGTGGTATTGTTTCTTAAGTTATTCTACTCTTAGAAGTTAAGGAATATTCGTTCTATTGATTCTAAGCTAAAAACATGTCTAAGTTGTCCCTAAGTCTTTATTAAGGCATATGGGTAAGATGTTGGTATCCATGAGAGTTTGTAGTAAGCACTGAAGCCAATTTGACTCTGCAAATCCAAAGTAACTAATAAGTATTAAATGAACCGGGTTTAATAAATAAGAAGGTATATTTTTAAATAAACATGTTAAAATAAGTCATTGCAGCATTACGTAAATAAAGTATCGACAAACAATTATACTAAAAATGATTAGAATTCCATCTGCATAGAAACTAAGATAGAACCAATTTGTTTTACATTTTCTAGTTCACAACTGATTAGATAAGATCACTATAAAAATATAACCTACTAACGGTGCGTATAATGAATTAATTAAGCAATTAGGATCTGTTATCACCAATCAGATAATTCCATAATGTTAACCAGAAAAGCAAGGACCTTACTATCATCCAATAAATTCCGGAAATGTTTATTGTCACTCATGATTCATATTTTACCGGGACGATATGATATGAGTTTATCTGACGACAAGCGTATGTGAGACTATCCTTTTCTTCTTTGGCATGATTTTGTGAAAATCTTTCTTTTTTCTTTTGACATGGTTTTAATGAAAGTACGACAGACGTACATGATTCCTTCAAAGTCTAGTTTTAATAAAATAATGATTCATGATATGATCATGCCTTGATTTTCTAAAGGATAGTTTAGTTTACTTATTCCATTGAGTCTTATATGACGATTTAAAATGCATATGATTATTCCATTGGGTCTATATGATGATTTAAAATGCATAAGATTATTCCATGGCGTCTCAGATGATGGTTTTTATTGCATATGGGTTCTCATGATATTCTATTTGGGTAAGTTGTGATTTTATGTTATATGGATGGTGTTACGAGGACCGAGTCTCAGAATGGGCCGGGTAGCTATATTCACGGAAAATGAGGACCGAGTCCCAGAATGGGCCGGGTAGTTATATGTACAGAAAATGAGGACCGAGTCCCTGAATGGGCCGGGTAGTTATATGTACGCAGTATGAGGACCGAGTCCCAGAATGGGCCGGGTAGTTATATGTATAAAGCATGAGGACCGAGTCCCAGGATGGGCCGGGTAGTTATATGTGTACGGAGATGATCTTGATTATGATGATTGTTAGACATGCACGCCTTTCTTTTCATATGGTACAATTGCATTGGTATCTCTGATTTTTCATATATGTTTCATGTATCTTACGGCGATTCAATTCTCCTTCTGATAGTTCATGTTTTACATACTCGATATTATTTGCATCGGCCCCTTTCTCGGGCTGCGTTCATGCCCGCAGTTCAGTGTTGAATAGGTGACTTGATCTAGGATTTACATGCTAGATTGGAGAGCTCATTTGTTCCGGAGCCAGCTATTTTGGTACAAACCTTTTTCTTTCCGACTTAGGCATATTTTGGGCACGACGGGGTCCTATCCCGTTATATGTCAGTATTACACTCTTAGAGGTCTGTAGACAGTTGTGGGTTGGACGTTTGTACCTTGTTTTGGGTTTTGATGTTGTTATCTAGTGGCAGCCTTGCCGGCTTGCTTATTTTGATTTATGCCTTTGTGCACGTGATGTTGGTTGGTGGCAGCCTAGTCGGCTAGCCTATTATGACTGTTGTTTTGTTGTTGTTTTGGCAGCCTTATCGGCTCGCCCGTTTTAGGGATAGGTTGTAAAAGCAGCGTTGTGCTGCCAAAATTTCTATAGATATCTGTATTAAATGGATTAAGAGTGACAGGTCAGTAATGACGTCCAATTAGGACGTTAGTCGCGGCCCGTCGGGTCGGGTCGTGACATGGTGGAGATCCAACCTTCTCTAACTGCTTCCCACTTCTCAAACTGATTGTCTGGCATTGATCTCTTGGATTCATCACTGTATTACTGGGGAGAGCCTCCTGAGGTCTGTCATTCAACTTCCCTGCCAACTGCCTCATCTGAGTTTCCAAGTTCCTAATAGAGGATCTTGTTTCTGTCATGAACTGCTTGGTCTCTGTCATAAATTGTGTCTGGGTATTGGCCAAGGCTGAAATTAAGGACCTAGTTTCCATCATGAATTGAGTCTGAGAGTTGGCTAAGGTCAACAATGCTGCTTTTATGTCATCCGCTTTCTTGTGGGTGGTGAAATTTGAGCTTCTTTGTGAAGATGAGGCCTGAAACTGTGGTTGCTTCCCTTGGTCATTCTTCTATGAAAAATTTGGGTGATTTCTCCACCCCTTATTATATGTGTTGGAGAATGCATTGTTAGAGGGCCTCTGAAAATTTCCCACAGCCTGACATTGGGCCTGCTCCATTGGGATGTTGTTGGGATCAGTTTTTGGACATCTATCGAAGGTGTGTGGACCCCCACAAATCTCACAAACTGCTTGTATTTGGACCGCCTATACGGACATGGTATTTTGCTGGAGCTGCTTAGTCAAGAGAGCAACTTGTGCATTCAGTGCAGTGATGGCATCTAGCTTATGAACCCCAAGTGCTCTTCTGCTACCTGTTCCTCTATCATCTGGCAAGTGATTGTTCGTGGTCATGTCTTCCAACAAGTCATGGGCTTCTGATCGGTGTATTTTATATACACCTTTTGAGTCATTTTTAGTTAGTCTTTTGCCCATTTTTGCACAAATATGTGTCGTGTTAGGATATATTTTCTTTATTTTGAGTCACAGTGGTTTAAAGTAGCACATTGGCAAGAAGGACCGAAACGAGGGCAGAAACAGAGGTTCCAGAGCTCAAAAAGCTGGCAACAGGCGAGAAGCGAGCGGCCATGGCGCTAACCAACCAGCGATGAGCGCCACGGCGCCCAAAGAGCGAGACGCGAAGTTTGGCCGCGTGGCGGTTGCGAACGCTGGCGCCAACGCGGGAAAATTGCCAAATCCGAATAGGAATGGGCCAAGGCCAAGAAGGAAAAGGTTTGGGACGTTTTTGGTGATATAAAAAAGACCTTTAGGTCAGATTTTGAAGGGTTCCACACTTGACAATTCATCACAACTTGGAGATCAAGATTAGAGACTTACTTTTGAGTAATTTCTTGTTCTTTCTTTTATTTCTTTTTGTGTATGTTGGATATTAGTTTAGTTCTTGGCATGTCTATAGCTAGAAACTAACTTAATTTAGGGCTTTCCATGTCGAATCGCTTGAACCTCGTTCTTATGAATTAATGCATGTTTTGGTTTCTTCTTATTATTGTTGAGATTTATTCAATAATTGTTTTTATTCCTTGGTAATTAATTGATCACTAATTATCATAACTTATATGATTTCTAATCGAAATCCGAAAGGGGAGATTGTGAATATGCTATAGTTGAATAAACATAAGTTTAAATTGTAGACGAAAGTACTCCGATACTTGTGTAGCTTAATAGGTTATTACTCTTAATCCTCATTTGTAGTCAATCTTGTCATCGAAAGATAGAAGGGTTCTACATTGGGGTTGATTGTTTATATTACCTTAACAGGAGTATAAAACGGCTTAGTTAACCTACTATCTCAAAATAGAAGAAGAACCATAATTATTTGCATTAACGAGTAAAGCGAGCGGATAGTTGAGGAGATTTGGAAGCCCTATTTCCACCATATCTGAAGTAAAGTAAAGTAATTTAGTTAGCATCTATAATCATAGCTATAAACAATTCATCAAATTATCGGTTACCAAATAGATACTACAGAATAGAGGTTGATAATTGGACACTAATCCCTGAGGACGATAACTCGGTCTTCTAGACTATATTACTGGTCACGACACGTGCATTTGCGTTTAGTCTGTGCATAAATCGCGCATCAAGTTTTTGGCGTCGTTGCCGGGGATTGGCGTAGTTCAATATCATTCTATCTATTCTTAATTTATAATTTGGTTTTTATTTTTCTTTTTCTTTTTATTAATTTTTTTTATATATTGGTGAAACCGTGCGCCGTGATCCGTTTGTTGATTTTGATCTGTTGCAGGCATCTAGTTTATGCGAAGGAGAAGAGGAGCAAATACACTTGTTCCCTTCAACCCGGAGATTGAAAAGACTTGCAAGCAAAACCGGAGAAACAAACGACTCTTGGCCTTAATAGCAATGGGAGGCGTGCAGAATAACAATGAGATGAACGAAGGGTTAGGTGATCATCAACCTAACCAGAGGATGCCCCGGATGTTACCAATGGATGTGGAAGAAAGGGTCCAGGTCCAAGCTGAGAGAAGCTTGAGAGATTATGTGCTGCCAAGGGTGAATGGAGCATAGACTTGCATCAGGCTCCCAGCAATAGGAGCAAATAATTTCGAAATTAAGCCTGCGATCCTGAGTATGGTGCACAATACAATTCAATTCGGAGGGTTGCCATCTGAAGATCCTCATATGCACATAGCAAATTTCTTGGAGCTGTGCGCAACTTTCAAGTATAATGGTGTTACTGACGACACCATCCGATTGAGGCTTTTCCCTTCTCACTCAGGGATAGAGCAAAAGTTTGGTTGAATTCCCTGCCCACAGATTCTATATTCACATGGCAGGAGTTGGCACAAAAGCTCTTGGCAAAGTTCTTTCCACCGTCCAAAGCCGCTAAGCTGAGAGGAGAGTTGAGCAATTTTTACCAGGCTGATGGAGAGTCACTTATGAGGCTTGGGAGAGATTTAAAGATCTGCAAATAAAGTGTCCACATCATAGCATTGAGCTGTGGAATTTGGTCCATATTTTGTACAATGGGCTAAGCGGGACCACAAGAACCATCATTGACGCAGCTGTAGGTGGAACCTTCATGAAGAAGACAACATATGAGGCCCATGATTTGCTAGAAGATATGACCACCAATAATCATGTGACAGATGATAGAGGGGTAAGTGGAAGGAGAACGATAGGAGTTCATGAGATCGATGCCATTACAGCGTTAAACGCACATTTTGCTCTCTTGACCAAGCAACTGCAGCAGAACACAATGTCAGTGAATGAAGTGCAGATGCCATTGAGTTGTGAGATGTGTGGGGGTCCTCATACCTTTGATAGGTGCCCATCAGCAGACCCCAACAACATCCCTATTGAACAAGCATAATGTCAGGCAGTGGGTAATTACCCGAGGCCCCAGAATAACCCCTACTCAAATACTTACAATCCAGGGTGGAGAAATCACCCTAACTTTTCATGGAGAGGTGATCAAGGGCAACAGAACCAGTTCCGATGCCAATACCAAAATCAGCAACCATTTAACCAGGCCTCACCTTCGCAATAGTTCAGTACACCTGCTCCACAAGAAAAACCAGACGAATTGCGAGCAGCCTTGTTGACATTTACGAATTCACAAACCCAGTTCATGGCAGAGACAAGATCCTCTATCAGGAACTTGGAGACACAGGTGGGACAGCTAGCAAAGATGGAAAATAACAGGCCACAGGGCACTCTTCCTAGTAATACAGAGATGAATCCCAGAGAGTAGTGTCAGGCGGTGCAACTGAGAAGTGGGAAGTAGCTAGAACAACTTACACCTCAGCCCGTGGTAGAACAGAGAGTTGAGCAGAGAGTAGATGCAGAGAAGGAGGGGGTTACTGAGGACCACCCTATTTTAGAGAAGGCTCCAATAGTTCCAGTGAGGGAATACACAGAGAAGATTCCCTACCCTCAGATATTGCAAAGGAAAACAGTTGATAAGCAATTCTCCAAGTTCTTGGAGGTATTTAGAAAGATGCACATCAACATCCCTTTCATTGAGGCATTGGAGCAAATGCCTATTTATTTCAAATTTATGAAGGAAATTCTTGGGAAGAAGAAGAAGCTAGCTGAGTATGAGACAGTGGCATTGACAGAGGAATGCAGTGCCATATTGCAGAAGAAACTGCCCCCCAAGCTTAAGGATCCAGGGAGCTTCACATTGCCTTGCACAATTGGCAGGGTGACATGTAACAGGGCCCTGTGTGATTTGGAGGCCAGCATAAATCTCATGCCCTTGTCCGTTTTCAAGAGGTTGGGTTTGGGTGAAGCCAAACCAACCATTGTGAGCTTGCAGTTGGCGGATAGGACAGTGGTGCATCCCAGGGGAATAATTGAAGACGTATTGGTTAAGGTGGGAAAATTCTTCTTTCCTGCAGACTTCCTCATCCTTGATATGGAGGAAGATGATGAAATGTCTATCATCTTGGGAAGACCATTCTTGGCAACTGGGAGAGCCTTGATTGATGTGGAAAAAGGATAGCTGAAATTCAGAGTTGAGGAAGAAGAGATGGTGTTCAAGGTTTTTAAATACACCGTTGAACCCCCAGTCATAAGCAAATGTTTTGCAGTCAGCACCGTTAGCACATCAGTTGAGCCAACACATGCCAAATCAAGGGAAATCAGTCCGCCAGTACAGGTGAGCAACGCTAAACCTTCTCTTGAGAAAAAGGAGAAAAAGAAAAACAGAAGGCGGAAGAGAAAAATGATTATGAAATAGGTAGGCTGTGGGGTTAAGTTACCCCATGCCTCTTGATAAGGAACTTGCGTCCGGCTAAAAGACGTTAAAGACAGCGCTACTTGGGAGCCAATCCAAGTTTTTTTTAAAATTTATGCAATTTAGTTTTAGTTAGAACAGTCTCACGGAAGGTATTGTTTACATGTTGTGATGACAGTTACAGGGCTAAAAAGTGGAGGACGAAAAACGTGAGAAAGAAAAAAATTGGCTCGGCGCCACGGCGCCCAGCAGATGGCCATGGCGCCGAGAATGCAGAAAGGTGCCGAAAGTCCAGAAGGCCTCTGAAGTTTGGGCGCCACGGCGCCGATCTCAGGGCCGTGGCACCGCGACCGAAAAACTGAAATTTAAAGGAGCCCTAATCCGATTTCCCTTCTCCAAATCAAAAACCCAAAACTCTTCCTCTCTCCAAAACCCACGAAATCAGCCTCCTTTACTCAAAATCTTCCACAAACTAAACTCAATCACAACCAAAGTACTTAAATTCCTTGCACCCTTAACTATCTCAAACAACAACCCTCATTCCATTGCCTCAATCCATCACTAGGAACAAGAAAATCTTGAAGAACACCGTCCAAGGTAACTTTAATCACTTTTCTTAAAATTTTCAAAGCAATCAGGGGAGGTAATCCATAAGATTGGGGATGTGCTTTATTGGTGGATAGTGTGGGGTGTGTTAAATTTTGGTGTGAAAATTTTGCGGTAAGATTATACGTAGTGATCGTGGGGTGTTGTACCGGTGCTTTGAGTGAAGTTTGGGGGTTGAATGGTGTTGTAGTTTGCTGATCACGCTGTGTGTTGATTGGTGTGATTGAAAGTTGCTGGGTAATCTCACTGAAAGAGAGGAAACGCTGCTAAAATTTTTCCTAAATGTCTGCCAGAAAAAAAAAAATTCCACATCCGCCTCCGTTCCACAATATGACGCTACTAGGTTTGTCAGTCAAAAAGCTAAAGACAGATATTACAAACTTAGTACTAGACCCTTGATCTCTGAGCGAGGAATGGAGTACCAAAGGGAGTCATTTGAGAACGGCGATGTCTATGAGCCTATTCGGGCAATGATAGAGGCCATTGGGTGGAAGAGATTTGTTAATCCGGAAAGAATAGTACCACAGAACACCGTAATGGTGAAAGAATTCTATGCTAACTTTCCGGAAAGGGTAAATGGTAGATGCTTTATGAGAGAGTATGATGTGGACGGTGGTGAGGTGGTGAATGAGCTATTAAGAACAGCCGATGTTGAAGAAAGAAGCGATAATCGAAGCTATTTCAGAACATGGTCTAGAGATGCCAACAACATCGATTGGGATATCGTCGCAAGCACATTATGCTACCCTGGGGCTGAGTATGATATTGCACGAAATGGATCAAGAGGACTGAGCAGATGTCAGTTCAACAAAGCAAGCGGTTGGTTATATTTCGTCGATGCCGTCGATTCCATCGACGCACTTCACGAGTGCCGGATAGAATAAAAATGATATATGAAATTATGGAAGGGAAGACGATTGATGTTGTGAAGGAGATATTGCAGAACATTGGAGAAACCAGTAGGTTGGTCACTACAGGTGGGTTGAGACATGGATCACTTATTTGCAGTTTATGTTCTAGATATTGAGTCTCAACCCTAGCTACTGATACATATGAGAAGGGCCAACCTCTGTGTCATATGGGATAGTGCATGTCTTCCCAGAACCAGTCCCTCCAAAGAAGAAGGAGAGGTTTGGTGCAAAGAAAGGTGCCATGGATGAAGATGAGCCTGAGACAGAGGCTCAACATGAGGCAGGTAGCAGCCGCCAGCAACCCCTATAATTGGAACCTCCGGTGCCTATGATGGAGCAGTTGCTCATGAACCAGCGGAGGATGATGCAGAGTTTTTACACAATGATACAAAGTCAACAGGACCTGAGACAATGACAGCAAGAAATAAGGCAGGAGCAACAACAGTTGAACCTGAGATTTGATGAGATGAGTTCCTTGTTCAATCAGTGGTCCATGCATTATCCGCCGCCACCGCCATCATTTTAAACCAAGTTTGTAAGTTGTCCCGTTTTTCTTTTATTTTTTAGTCTTGCACACATTAGGGACAATGTGTGATTTAAGTTTGGGGGGAGTTCTTAGTTATTTTTATGTGTTTTTGAGTCTTTTGTGTTATTTTCTATGTTTATTTGAGTCTAATTTTTTTTTTTAAGATCATGCATGTTGTAGTTACTTAAAACGCCTAGTGAAGTAAAGTTGAATAATGTAATGGAATTAGAAGTAACCATCTGAACACTTAGGTTAGATATGCCAAAAATTCATGAAGTCAAACTATTTGGGGTATCGTGCTTGATTTATGCATTGTTAGTGATAGGGAGATGACTCAGACATTTCTTTGTTAGCCCTTTCTTACCAATTTTTACCTATCCCTGACATCACAATTGTGTCACTAGTCAGCCCCATTGAGCCAAAAATAAGACCTTTCTTTGACACCTTATAATTCCATATTTGTGTCATAAGTGGAAAAATTGAGTTGTTTGGAATATAAAGTGTTGAAAAAGAAACAAAAGAGAGTGAACAATTTTGATGCGCCCCAATGAAAAATAATAATAAATAGGCAAAAGCTTAAGTTTGGGGGTGCCTACTATTCATCAGACACCTCATTCTCTCAAAACAAAAGAGGGGAAAGATACGTATGAGGTTAAAAAAAATCAAAAGAAAAGGGAAGAATCGAAAGCAAAAGAGTTTATGGTACGTAAGATTGAGCCTAAAAGCCTATTTTTATCTACCCCTGTCTAAGCCTACATTACAACCCTGAAAAGTTCTCAAGATCTCTAATATGTGTATCCATGATTAGTGGAGAATAGCAAGTAAACATGTCATAGGATTTTGAAATTAACATACATAGTTACATATTCTTACTTCCATTGAACATGATTAAATTGACTTTGCGAAATATCTGACTTGATGTGTTTAGAATGCTAAAAATTCATGCTATATGTTCCTGCATATTATTCTACTAACCTTCATGCTTTTCTAAGTAACAATGATGCAGCAATCTGATCAATGTCTTTGAGTCTTTTTATTTTCGTTTCTTTCGTGTCTTTGTTTCTATTTTTGATCTTTACTCGAGGGCGAGCAAAGGTTAAGTTTGGGGGTGTTTGATCGATGTATTTTATATACACCTTTTGAGTCATTTTTAGTTAGTCTTTTCTCCATTTTTGCACAAATATGTGTCGTGTTAGGATATATTTTCTTTCTTTTGAGTCACAGTGGTTTAAAGTGGCACATTGGCAAGAAGGAGCGAAAAGAGGGTAGAAACAGAGGTTCCAGAGCTCAAAAAACTAAAAAGTTGGCAACCCGGGCGAGAAACAGGGCAGCGCCGCGGTGCCAACCAACCAGCAGCAGCAGAGCGCCACGGCGCCCAAAGATCAGAGAGCCGCAGAAGTTTCGGCGTCGCGGCGCCGGTTGCAGTGCCGCGGCGCCAACGCGGAAAAATTGCCAAATCCAAATAGGAATGGGCCAATGCCAAGAAGGAAAAGGTTTGAGACGTTTTTGGTGATATAAAAAGGACCTTTATGTCAGATTTTGAAGGGTTTCACACTTGACAATTCATCACAACTTGGAGATCAAGATTAGAGACTTACTTTTGAGTAATTTCTTGTTCTTTCTTTTATTTCTTTTTGTGTATGTTGGATATTAGTTTAGTTCTTGGCATGTATATGGCTAGGAACTAACTTAATTTAGGGGTTTCCATGTCGAATCGCTTGAACCTCGTTCTTATGAATTAATGCATGTTTTGGTTTCTTCTTATTATTGTTGAGATTTATTCAATAATTGTTTTGATTGCTTGGTAATTAATTGATCACTAATTATCATAACTTATATGATTTCTAATCGAAATCCAAAAGGGGAGATTGTGAATATGCTATAGTTGAATAAACATAGGTTTAAATTATGAACGAAAGTACCCCGATACTTGTGTAGCTTAATAGGTTATTACTCTTAATCTTCCTTTGTAGTCAATCTTGTCATCGAAAGATAGAAGGGTTCTACATTGGGGTTGAGTGTTTCTATTACTTTAACAGGAGTATAAAATGACTTAGTTAACCTGCTATCTCAAAATAGAAGAAGAACCATAATTATTTGCATTAACGAGTAAAGCGAGCGGATAGTTGAGGAGATTTGGAAGCCCTATTTCCACCATATCTGAAGTAAAGTAAAGTAATTTAGTTAGCATCTATAATCATAGCTATAAACAATTCATCAAATTATCGGTTACCAAATAGATACTACAAAATAGAGGTTGATAATTGGACACTAATTCCTGAGGACGATAACTCGATCTTCTAGACTATATTACTGGTCACGACACGTGCAGTTGCGTTTAGTGTGTGCATAAATCGCGCATCGGCTTCATGTGTTGTTCTCTTCATGAAGGTGCCACCTGCAACTGCATCAATAATTGTCCTAGTAGTCCCAGTTAGACCATTGTAGAAAATGTGCAACAAGTTCCACTGCTCAAGACCATGATGTGGACACTTCCTTTGCAAATCTTTAAACCGCTCTCAAGCATCATACAATGACTCTCAATCCATTTGATAGAAATTGTTCAATTCTCCCCTAAGCCTTGCTGCCTTAGCTGGGGGGAAGAACTTGGCAAGAAACTTCTGGGCTAAGTCATACCATGTAGTGATGGAGTTCGCCTGTAATGAGTTTAGCCAACACTTTGCTCTATCCCTGAGTGAGAATGGGAAGACTCTCAACCGAATGGTGTCATCAGTAACACCATTGTATTTGAAGGTTGCATAGAGCTCCAGAAAATTTGTTAGATGCAAATGAGGATCTTCATACGGTAATCCCCCAAACTGAACCGAGCTTTGAACCATGTGTAATATGGCTGGTTTGATTTCAAAGTTATTGGCTTCAACAGTTGGAAGCCTGATGCAAGTCTGCACCCCTGTAATCGTTGGCATCACATAATCCCCCAAGCTCCTTTCTGCAGGGACTTGTCTTAAGACATGCGATAACTTATCATCCACCAAATTGTTGTTTCGATGATCTCCCATTGCACAAAGGATCATCAATTACCCTGTCCTTCCTGCAAGTGATAAAAAAACAAGCAAACAGATCACGACAAAATGTTCTAAAATAAAGAAGTAAAATAAAAAATAAAAACCAAAGTAGAAATAAGAATAGATAGTTCGATATTGAAAGTACGTCAGTCCCCGGAAACGGCGCCAAAAACTTGTTAGTCAATTTTCCAAATGCTCAACGCAAGTGTACGTATCGTTACAAGTAATATAGTCTGTAAGACCGAATATCGTCCACAGAGACTGGTTTTCAATTACCGAACATCTACTCTATGTTATCTATTTGGCTAACGATAGTTTGTTTGGGTTTTATCTATGAACTAGCTAGAGTAATTGCAAGAATTAAACTAAGTGTTACACCCCGTAAGTCCAGGACATGTATAAGAGAATGCACGTAAGGAATCAAGACTTGGAAATTAGTACGAAAGGAAGAATTGTTTTTCCGACGGAAAATCTTCCGGACGTCGGAAAGGAAAAATGTTCGTTGTTGAGAGTTGGATTCTCAAAAGACAATATTTGTAAAGTATGGAACTTATTAACATTATGGAAATTTATTTTTTATGGATTTGGTCACGTGGGGCCCACCCGAGGAATTTTACATTTTTGTGGGGCCCACGAGGGTTACAGAATTTTATGGACGAATGAGAGGGCGACACGTGGCACTCCTTCCACATGGCTTGGTCGAAATTGTGTAAGGGCAAAATGGTCATTGACCATGGTAGAAGATAAGTCTTCCAAAACTTGATATTGTTGACAAGTCAACTTGTCCACCTAGGCTTGATCCAAGTGAAACTCATCCTAACCTCACATTTGTGGATATCTAAACCCTCCAATGTGTTATATATACATATCTAGTGCAAGACTTGGCATTTAACACTTAGAAAAATTAGAGAAAACTTTTGTGCCAAGAACATAGCTCTCGGGTTTGAGCTTCCCACACAAGAAAATTTTTAGTTTGTGATCCATTAGCCACAAGACTTTAAACCAAGGTTCATGAGTGTATTGTAAGTGTACCTCAATAGAAAAATCCCGGAAAGAGAGAGTTTTCGTGTTGGTCGCAAAGCGAAAACCTAGTGGCTTTTCTAGGTTTTGATTTGGAAATGGAAGAGAAGTTAGTTGTGAACTTCTAAAGGCTTCAAATAGCGGATTGGAGCGGAAAGGAAAGGAGCTAAGAATTTGCTAAGGCGCGACTTTGGATCTTGGAAATTTTAAGGGCTTGGAAAGGTATAAATTTTGTCGTTTTAGTAGTTAAGACTTACTTATTGTTGTAGCTATGGATTTTAGCAAGCATGTGTTATATAGTATGAAGTTTGATATGTTTATGGGCTATTGGAACCCTAATCCGAAAAACTAGCATGTTAGCCTTAAAACTACAATTCAAGTTGACTATTCGTTTAAGTCGTCGCATGTTGTGTAAGAAGGAAATTGTAGTTGTTGAAGTCGTTTATAACTATATAACATGGTAGACCTAAGAACTTGGAATTTGGAAAGAATTTGGGAAGGACTTGTGTTATTGTTTAAGTTGGCCGAGAAGGGCCTGATTATGGACTTAGTAGGTATTAAATTGTGGGGCGGAATTTTACACGTATTGTAAGGCGTGTAATCCCCTTTGTTTGGTTGTTGTTTTGAGCCTTAAATGTGGCTTGTTGGTTATTGTATTCGGCCTTGAAAAAGGTGGCAAAGTGAGTAGAAACAAAGGAAGTGCTGCCCGATTTTCCGTAGAATTAGAGACCATATACTTAGTATTATTCTACGTTAGAGACTAGAAGTTGATAGTCTTGTTGTGACCATTATAGGTTGACACCGACGTCACGTATTCGGCTTAGCTTGTGGATTTAGCCTAAAAGGTATGTGAACTATCTCCTCTAGCATGATTCCTTAAGATAAAGAAAGTACGTCCTACTCCTTAAATGATCCATTCCTTGGTTGTATTTGGATTGCCTAAAGTAGAATTTGTTCTATGTACTTCCTTTGATTGTACTTTGATGTTTAAATTGTAAGTTGTATAATCCATTGCCTTAGTGAAGTTGGATTCTTAAAAGTGAAAGTATTTTACTTAAAGTACCTAGAGTCTTGAAAAGGAAGTGGTTTCCAAATCTTTTGGGCTAGTGCCTTAGTCCCAAAATCCTAAAGGTCATTATAATGACTTTAGGGGAGTCAAAGGAGTGATTTACTTAATTGTTTTAAAAGAGGAGAAATGACATGATTTAAGAGAAGTAACTTGTTTTAAAGGAGTGAGTTACTTGAGGTTTAAAAGTAGAAGAAACTTGTTTTCTATATATTAAGAGACTTGAAGTATTTTGAAAGTTAAGAACTTGATTTGTAAGTATGTGATACTTGGTTTTAATAGTATAAGTCTCTTGGTTATAAAAGGAATGGATATGTCTAAAACCATAAAGGGTTATAACGGCTTTATGGGAAGTTGGTTATAACGGCTTTATGGAAGGTTTAGAAAGTTGTCTATTTTGATTAATCGGCATAAGTTGCCTAGTTTGTGAAAATTTAAAGTTACTTGGTTTCAAGCTTCGAAATGAGTTTCAAAAAGTATAGTAACTTACTTTGAAGAATAGACACGCCTTGATACTACGGGTGTTAGTATCTTGGGATTTTACATAAAAATGAGTCTTTTGAAAAGAATGTACGTACGTAGTACTTTGGCTTGATAGATTGAGAATTTGTCTAAGTGTGCCTTGATTAGTACTTTGGCTTGATAAATTGAGAATTTGTCTAAGTGTGCCTTGATAAGTACTTTGGCTTGTTAATTGAGAATTATTCTATTTGTGCCTTGATAAGTACTTTGGCTTGATAAATTGAGAATTTGTCTAAGTGTGCCTTGATAAGTACTTTGGCTTGTTAATTGAGAATTATTCTATTTGTGCCTTGATAAGTACTTTGGCTTGATAAATTGAGAATTTGTCTAAGTGTGCCTTGATAAGTACTTTGGCTTGTTAATTGAGAATTATTCTATTTGTGCCTTGATAAGTACTTTGGCCTGATTAATTGAGAATTAGTCTAAGTGTGCCTTGATAAGTACTTTGGCTTGATTAATTGAGAATTATTCTATGTGTGCCTTGATAAGTACTTTGGCTTGTTTAGTTGAGAACTGCCTATGTGTGCTGGAAATAGCCGGTTGTGCTATTGGTATATCGGTCGTTCGGTCATTCCGGGTTTGTAGCATTTGGCAGATTCCGTGGAATTACTACCCACGATGCGAGGAATACCTCACGCGGGTCCGTAAGGACTTATGCGGTGAAATAGTCCCGTGCGGCGGTCCACCTATGCGAGGAATACCACGCGAGTCCGTAAGGGCTTATGCGGTGAAATAGTCCCATGCGAGGAATACCTCACGCGGTCCACGCGCCTACGCGGTGAAATAGTCCTGCGAGTAGGATGGTTAAATGATCTCGCGCGGATGGTCTGCTTTTGATCATGAGCTTCCTATTTTATATTGTAAGGATACCATCGCTTACTCATTGTTAGTAAGGCACAATGTGTTGTAATTTGATTATCATATATGTCCCGGATTTGGTTGTGTTACCTATGGTCATGCTTTACGATGTGGGATTCCGGCATGAGACCACGAGGCATTTAGGACACAGTGGGACTTGGTGTTCATGTATCCTTATTGGTGTTATTACATCATGGATCGCGGTGAGGAAGGATTCCACGCATGATTGATATTATGGGCGTGAGACCCATAGTTATATTTGAGTAGTGACTTTGGCGGCTGGCCCCCGACTTGATATGATCGCTTATGTGTTATATCTTGTAGGTTGGCTATCGACATGTCTCTCGCTTTGTTTAGACTGTTATGATTTTATTACAATACTTACTGTTCACATACTGGGTACATTCTTCGTACTGACCTCCTTCGGGGGGCTGCGTTCATGCCGCAGGTTTAGGTACGCTGTTTGGTGATCGGCAGGTGTAGGACCGCCGAGTTTTTGGATAGCTCCTTCGCTCAGTGAGTTTATCTTTTTGGTATGAAGTTCTTTCGATGTGATTTTGTACGATTATGGGTACGGCGGCCTTGTCCGTCATAGTTCGATTTAACTCTTGAGGTGCAGAATCATATGTGGGATTGGACTCATGTACGGTGTAGAGTCTTTTGTTATGTATATTATGGCAGCCTTGTCGTCTTTGCCCTTGCACGTACGTTGGTTTTAAGAAAAAAAAAATGAGGTGTTATTTAATTTCCGCAGTTTACTTAGTTGTTAAGGTAGAAGGGTGCCCAGGTAGGGCACCAGTCACGGGCCCGGGGTTCGGGGTGTGACACTAAGTAAGATTTGGTTTAAATCAGTTATGGTGGAAATAGGGCTTCCAATCTCCTTAACTATCTACTTTTTCACGTGTTAATGCAATGCTAATGATTCTTCTTCTTATTAAGATAACAGGTTAACTAACCTGTCATCATATTCCGGTTAGGACATACGAGAGCTCAACCTTGTGCAGAAATCTTCTATATTTCTATGATAGATTTTATCATATAGGAGGATTAAAAACAATAACCTTAATACTACATAAGTATAAGGGTACTTTCGTCCACGATTTTAACCTATGTCTAAACAACTACATCATATTCAAATCTCCCCTCTTGGATTTCGATTCGAAATCATATAAGTGATGACAATTAATGGACAGTTAATTATCAAGCAATCAAAATAATATTGAATAGATCTTAATCTGCTGAAGAAGAAATCAATAATTATGCATTAACTATATGAAATAGTTTCAAGAAGATTCAATTGGAAAACCCTACTAAAGTAATTAGCTCCTAAACATTCTCATGTCAAGAACTAATTCAATATCCAACATGAACTGAATTGAATATAAAGAAACGAAAAGAAAATAGTTAGAACTAGGTCTCTAATCTTGTAGCCTGCAAAAGTTGTGTTGTAATGTGAGATGATATGTGATAGGTCCTCCCCAAAATCTGTTCCAAAGGTTTATTTATGTTGTCAAAAACGTGTGTCTTGGACCCTTTTGCCCCTGCCAATTCTATTTCGGATTGGAAATTCTCGCATCGGCACTGCGGTCCTGCAGAATGGCACCGCGGTGCCGAAAGTACTGCGGCTTCTCAGTAATTGTGGCACCGCGGTCTTGCAGTCCGACACCACGGTCCTGCGGTCTTTCGTTCTGATCTGTCAACTTTCGTCCTTTTTGCTTCGGGAGCTCATTTCCTGTCTTTTCTGTCCACTTTTAGCTTCTTTTTGCCATTTTACCATTTAGAACCGCTGCGACTCAAAATAAGGAAAAACAACTCTAACACTATACTAAACACAAACTAAATGAGTAAAATACTAACTAAAAATGACTAAAAAAGTGTATACAAAATATGCCTAACATATATGGAGTATTTGAGACTGTTTTGGTTATATCCTTAGGTTTTGACTTATTATCGATATTGTTGACCTTGTGTGTGAATTGCGGATGTGTGTATTGACAGGGGAAGTGCTGCCCAATTTGTTTTATAAAAGAGAGTCATCATTCGATATATAACGTATACTAGTAATCATAGAGTTGATGGACATGTTATTATTGTTATAGGTTGAAGTACTAATTGAGACGAATTCTAATTATCAAGTTGGTATAGACGATAAGGTATGTTAAACTATCCCTTCTTTCTTTTTGACATGATTTACATAAATGAGTGTACATCGGACGTACATTGTGGTTAGCCTGTTTCTTATTTTATATTGTTCATGTTTATGAGTTTACTTCCGCTGGCTTTTCTCTGATGTTGTATCACTAGGTGCCGGGTAGGCACGACCACGCCCGAGGTCGGGTCGTGACAAAAGTGGTATCAGAGCAGTTAATCCTCGAAAAGTGTCTACAGCCGTATCTAGTAGAGTCTTGATTATCGGTGTGTTGTGCACCACAACTATAATCAGGAGGCTACAGGATATTTAAGATTGGTTTCCATTCTTTCACTCTAAGATCGTGCAATAGAGCCGTGTTATAGGTTGAACTCCCTCTGACATATTTTTATGTATCAGTTATGCCTCCACGCAAGGCAACCGCGGCCCAGAAGGGCAAGGCAGCTGAGGGAGCTGCTAGTAGGACGCAGAGGGTTACGAGGGCACAGGCCCATTCTTTACCTGAGGTGATGTTTCGGACGGCGAGTTCCACGACGCCACCCAGAGTTGAGCGGCGATGGCGCCATCGAGACCGCGGTACCTGAGCCTCCAGTTACACAACTTGGAGTAGAGGATATGGGTTACAAGGAGATGGCCCAGTTATTAGCCAAGATCGTGGCGAGGCAGTAGGACAAACGGGAAACAGAGGTCCCGGTTGTACCCATAGTTCCCCCCAGATCTGATAGCTTGAGACTTCAGGACTTTTTGAGTTGCAGCCCACCAGAGTTCTATGGGTCGAGGACTGAGGATGATCCTCAGGAGTTTATCCGACAGTTGCAGCAGATCATGAGAGTGATCAAGGCCTCGGAGACAGAGTCGGTAGTATTGGGTTCACATCGGCTGCGTGATACTGCAGTTGACTGGTTTGATTCGTGGGAACTGTCTCGGGGGGAGCATGCGCTTCCAGCTATTTGGGACGAGTTCTCAGAGGCATTTCATAGCCATTTCTTGCCTCCGCAGATGAGGAGAGCTCGGGCCGATAGATTTCTGACGTTGAGACAGAGCGGGCGGACGGTCCGGGAGTACAACGTAGAGTTTGACTCATTGGCTTGGTACGTCCCCACTCTAGTGGCAGACATGGATGATAGAGTGCACCGCTATGTCAAAGGGCTCGATGATTACTTAGCAGAGGGTTGCTCGGGAGTAACTCTTCAGTCGGGCATGGACATTGCCCGCATGCAGACTTATGCACTTGGGTGTGAGGAATGTAGGGGCCGACGAATTGATAGATACCAGCAGAAGAGGGCCAGGAAAGCAGGGCCCTCTGGTAGTTTTCGAGGCGGACGACCTCAGCAGCAGACTGTATTTGCACCTCAGCCGGTTCAGATCGCTCCTCCACCGTCTTCCGGACGTCCGGGGTATTCGGAGCGTCGTGGCCCAGTGGCTTCGGCTTCGAGGAAGCAGTGATGCTACCCGATCGAGACCACCCCCCTCTCGGTGTGGTCGATGTGGTAGATCCTATTTCGGGAGTTGTGGTAATACTGTGGGGCCTTGCTACACTTGTGGCGGCAGGTCATATTTCGAGGACCGTCCACCAGAGGCGGCAGATGGTAGGGTTCACCTACTGGTCATTCGCCGGTCTTCATATCCTACTTACTCGCCCGAGGCGTGGTACTCATGGGCGGCAGGTCGCGGCAGGTCGTGGCAAGAGTCCTAGTTCCGGTCCTCGTAACCGTATTTATGCTATGTCCCAAATATCGTGACCGTGAGGCGTCACGGATGTCGTCACGAGTATATTATTGGTTTCATGTTACGATATGCTTTGATAGATCCAGTTCTACCTTGTCCTATATATCTCCTCATATTCTTTGGTAGAATAGGGATAGAGCCCGAGTCCATAAAACCTTGAGGTGGCTACGCCAAAGAGGTGATTCGGTGGTAGCTGAGCGGGTATATAAGGCTTGCCCAGTGACTATATACAGTCGTCAGACCCTAGCCTACTTGATAGAGTTGGATATGACGGACTTTGATGTGATTATGGGTATAGATTGGCTAGCGTCCTGCTATGCCAATGTGGATTGTAGAGAGAGATTGGTACGGTTCCAGTTTCCTGGGGAGCCGGTTATCGAGTGGAAGGGGAATACTGCGTCGCCGAGGGGTAGGTTTATTTCTTACCTCAAGGCTAGGAAAATGGTGCAGAAGGGGTATATCTACCATATTGTTCGGGTATTCGATACTGAGGCCAAGATACCAGACTTTCAGTCAGTTCCGGTTGTCAGAGAGTTTCCAGACGTATTCCCAGACGATCTCCCGGGTATCCCTCCTGAGAGGGAGATTGAGTTTTGCATTGATATGTCGCCAGACACTCGACCCATATCTATTCCACCATACAGGATGACACCTGCTGAGTTGAGGGAGTTGAAGGACCAGCTGAAGGATTTGCTGGAAAAAGGCTTTATCAGGCCTAGTGTTTCTCCCTGGGTGGCACCGATTTTATTTGTAAAGAAAAAGGATGGGACGCCAGCAGATGTGTGTTGATTCTGCAATCGAATAAGGTAACTATCAAGAAGCAGTTTCTTCCCCGTGATTGATGATTTGTTTGACCAGTTGCAGGGTGCGAGGTGTTTCTCCAAGATAGACCTGTGGCCTGGTTATCATCAGGTGCGAGTTAGAGAGGCAGATATTCCAAAGACTGCATTCAGGACCGGGTATGGGCACTATGAGTTCAGGGTGATGTCTTTCGGGTTGACCAACGCCCCAGCAATATTCATGGATTTGATGAACCAGGTGTTCAAGCCATTCTTGGATATGTTCGTTATAGTATTCATTGATGATATCCTGGTTTATTCGCGCACAGAGCAGGAGCATGCAGATCATTTGAGGGCGGTATTGAGAGTCCTCCGGGACCGGCAGTTGTATGCCAAGTTCTCGAAATACGAGTTTTGGTTGGCTTCAGTGGCTTTCTTAGGGCATGTTATCGAGGCCGATGGTATTCGAGTTGATACATCAAAGATTGAGGCGGTCAAGACTTGGCCTATACCCACTACACCGACGGAGGTGCGCAGCTTTTTGGGCCTTGCGGGGTATTATTGAAGATTTGTGGAGAAGTTTGCTTCCATTTCAGCACCTTTGACTAGGCTGACCCGTAGCGGCTATGTTCCGTGGGCGGATGCTTGTGAGGAGAGCTTCCGCCATCAAGGAGAAATTGACGACCGCCCCAGTTCTTACTCTTCCAGAGGGTTTAGACGGATATGTGGTTTATTGTGATGCGTCGGGTGTCGGGCTCAGCGCTGATGCAAAGATGATAATGTTATAGCTTACGATCTCGGCACCAGTGAAACATGAGAAGAACTACCCCACACATGACTTAGAGTTGTCAGCAGTGATTCATGCCTCAAGATCCGAGACATTATTTATATGGAGTTCATGTGGATATTTACACAGACCACAAGAGCCTCCAGTATATCTTCAGCCAGAGGGAGCTGAACTTGCGGCAGAGACGGTGGTTAGAGCTACTTAAGGATTATGATGTCGATATCCTATACCACCCAGGGAAGGCCAATGTAGTTGCAGATGCCCTTAGTCGCAGATCGATGGGTAGTCTGTCAGATGTGCAGCCAGAGAAAAGGGGCATGGTCCGCGAGTTACATCAGCTAGCGAGCCTTGGGGTTCGTTTGGTCGGTTCTGATAGTAGTGGGGTTCGGGTTCGAGAGATTGCCGAGTCGTCCATTGTCGAGGAGGTGAAGAGGCGACAGTATAAGGATCCGATTATGGTACGGTATCGAGATACGGCTCTTTGAGAGGAGAATAGTCTATTTGAGGTAGCACCTGATGGGGTGCTAAGATTTGAGAGCAGGTTATGTGTTCCCGATGTAGCAGGACTTCGTCAGCAGATTCTGGGGGAGGCACACAGTGCTCGTATAACATCCATGTTCCCCCGAAAACCTGAAACCTTGGAGCCCTGACCTGCTCCTGAACATCCCGAATGTCCTGAAGACCGTGGAGGAGCACTCTGTACCGGTTGAGGTACATATCCAGTCTGCTGCTGAGGCTGTCTGCCTCGAAAGTTACCAAAGGACCCTGCTGTCTTGGACCTCTTCTGCTGATCTTGGTCATTCCGTCGACCTCTACGTTCCTCCGTCTGCTGCGCATAAGCCTGGATGCGGGCAATGCCCATGCCTGGCTGAAGAGCTACTCCTATACAACCCTCTGCTAGATAATCGTCAAGTCCTGTGACATATCGGTGCACTCTATCATCCATGTCTGCCACTAGAGTGGGGACGTACCAAGCCAATGAGTCAAACTCTACATTGTACTCCCGAACCGTCCGCCCGTTCTGCCTCAACATCAAAAATCTATCGGCCCGAGCTCTCCTCATCTGCGGAGGCAAGAAATGGCTAAGAAAAGCCTCTGAGAACTCGTCCCAAACAGCTGGAAGCGCATGCTCCCCTCGGGACAGTTCCCATGAATCAACCAGTCGACTGCAGTATCACGCAGCCGATGTAAACCCAATACCACCGACTCTGTATCCGAGGCCTTGATCACTCTCATGATCCGCTGCAACTGTCGAATAAACTCTTGAGGATCTTCCTCAGTTCTCGATCCATAGAACTCGCATCGCAACTCAAAAGTCCCGGCCTCAAACTATCGGCTGGGGTGTACCACGCACACCACCGGCCGTGGTTCGCCTCATGCTCGCTACAATCCTAGCTAGTAATCGGGCCATCTTTGTAATCCATATCCTCGCTCGGTCGTGGAACCGAGGCTCGATATCATGGCCTCGTGAGAATCGCTGCCGTGTGCTAAACTCGCTGGGTCAAGGCGGCGGAACTCCCCGTATGAAGTACCACCGTGTAATGATTGGGCTCGTGCTCGATAACCTCTCGGTTTCTACTCGCAGCCTCCTCGCCGCTTGCCCTTCTGGGCCCTGGTTGCCTTGTGTAGAGGCATAACTGGTACATAAGAATACGTCAGAGGGAGTCCAACTTATCACACAGCTCTAAGGCACGATCTCAGAGTGAGAAGAATGGAAACCAATCCTAAATATCCTGCAGCCTCCTGATTATAGGTGTGGTGCGCAACACGCCGATAATCAAGACTCTACTAGATACGGTCTGTAGACACTTTCTGAGGACTAACAACTCTGATAACACTTTTGTCACGACCCGACCTCGGGCCCGCGACTGGTGCCTTACCCCGGGCACCCTAGTGATAAAACATCAGAGAAAATCAGCGGAAATAAAAACTTATAGACATGAAACAATATGAAATAAGAAACAGGCTAACCAAAACGATCACCTTTCTGCATATATATAAAACCCGAACAGTTACATCCTTTACAGGCCCAACTCACAACAGTACTACAAACCTCTAAGAGTTTTTATAACAACTATGACGGGACAGGGCCCCACCATACCCCTGAATATACAAGAACCTACAATCTCAGGGAATCATACCAAAAGATAAGCCTCCGGAGAAACGGAGCTTTCCAAATACGCAGAACCGTGATCCTATGAGCGAGGGTCAACAACCGGTGTACCTCTACCTGCGCAGATGAACGCATTTCAAGGAGGTCAAGCATAACAGTACCAAGTATGTGAAATCAAAATATCAGATTGAAATCATAACAGTCTATATAAAACAGGAGACATGTATGATAACCAAACTACAATACACAATATATAAGCAGTCATGTCAAGTCAGGGACTCACGCCCTCAAAGTCATCACTCAAATATAACCATGGGTCTCACACCCGCAATATCAATCATGCCCGTGGAATACCTTCCTCACTGCCGGCAGTCTATGATATAATAAAACCAAGGATTACACATGAACACCAGGTCCCACCTGTGTCATAAAACCGTACGGGGCAAGTACGAAGGCATAGCTACCAGAATCAGCCTACATCATCAACTGACCGGGGCAAGTACGAAAGCCAGCTACCAGAACCTACCGTACCAACTATGCTATAAAACTGACCGGGGCAAGTACGAAGGCATAACTACCAGAACCAGCATGTGTCGCGCATCCGACCGGGGCAAGTACGAAAGCCAACTACCAGATCCGCCTGCGTCACCAACCTCACTCCACCTGCGTCACTGTTACACCCCGGAAATTCCAGGATATGTTTATAAGAATGTACGTAAGAACTCAAAATGTTAAGATTTGAGACGAATAAAAATTTATCGGAATTATGGAATTGTCGGAAAACGAAATATTGCGACGAATGGGAGGGCGACACGTGTCACCCCCCTTACTTTGCCTTGGACGAAATATACATGGGTAAAATGGTCATTTGACCAATGTTAGGATGAACAAGTCTTGCAAAGACTTAAGCTTGACATTGTTGACTAAAGTCCAAGGGCCACTTGGGCTTGATCTTTGTGAAATGCATCCAAGCCACCCATTTGTTTTAATCGTAACCCTTCCCTGTGCTATATAAGCTTACTAGTAGCAAGACTAGTTCCCACACTTAGTCATATTTCAAGAAAATGGAAAGAAACTCTATGGAGCTCTCGGGTTTGGTGAAGATCAAGAAGAAGAAAATTTCGTTTGTTGTCCAATAATCCCCATACTTTAAACCAAGGTTCCTAAGAGTATTATAAGGTTATCTCAATAGAAAGATCCCGGAAAAATGACGTTTTCGTATTAGTCGCAAGGCGAAAACCTAAGGAGTTCTTCATAAGCTTCTAAGGGTTGCTTGGAGTGGATTGGAACGTCGAAAGGAGGAGCTAAAGTTGCTAAGGATCAACTTGTAATCTTGGATCATATTTGGGCTAAGTGAGGTAATAATCTTCGTCTTACTTTTGTAATTGAAGATTCCATGTTATGATAAGTTAGAAATGATCATGTGATATGTGTTATGAAGATTGATAAGTGTTATGGAAGTTTAGGAGCTCAAATCCAAAAATGACAAGTTGAGTCATTTGAAATTGAATTACATTTTGGTCGATAATTAGAATCGTCGCATATTACCTACTTGAATATTGTAGTAGTTATAATAAATTGCGGCTTGATAACATGTTATACTAAACAACTTGAATTGAAAAGGAAATTGGAAAGGTTGATATGTTGTTACACCTTTGGCCGAATTGACATTTGTAGTTTGGCTAGTTTGATATAAATATGGGGCGGAATTTTACACGTCTTGTAGGCGTGTAATCCCCTATTGTTAACTTCATTGTTGAGCCTTAAATGTGGCGTGTTTGGTTATTGAATTCGGCCTTGAAAAAGGTGGCAAAGTATGTAGAAACAAAGGAAGTGCTGTCCGATTTTTCGTAGAATTTAGTGACTTTGCACTTGGAATATTCTACGTTTGAAACTAGAAGTTAATAGACGTATTATGATCATTATAGGTTGACATACTACGTACAGCGTATTGGACTTAGCAAGTGGATTGAACCGAAGAGGTATGTGGAACTTTCTTATCTCTTGAGCATGAGTAGTTGTAACTATGTAGTACGGTAGACGTACGAGATTTTGACAATCTACTCCATTTGATATCCTTGGCTTATTTTAAGAATGTCCAAGTTGGTTGAGTTAGGGAATTAACTCACTTGTTTAAAAATATTAAGGATATCTTGGTTTCTAAAATTTAAGGGACTTGAAGTATTTTAAAAGTATATGATACTTGTTTCGTTTTAAAAGTATAAGTCCCTTGGATATAAGAAAGAATGAAATTGTCTAAAGCATAAAACTAGTATAACAGCTTTATGGGAAGTTGGTTATAATAGCTTTATGGAAAGTTAAAAAGAGTGGTTTACTCTAAGTAATGTAAGTATGATAAATGACTTGAAATAATGAAAGACAAATTGATTTGAAGGCATCAATTGCTTAAGGTTTTTAAAAGAAAGAAGTCACTTGATTTAGAAGCCTAAATGTATTTCTAAAAGGTATTGTGACATGTCTCCAACTTTATTTTTAGACTTATGATTTCATTACAGTACTTTCAGCTCCACATATTTGGTACATGTTGTACTGACCTCCTTCGGGGGGCTGCGTTCATGCCGCAGGTAGAGTATACAGGTTGCTGATCCTCACTCTTAGGATCACTGTTCAGCTGTTGGGAAACTCCATTACTCCGGAGGCTTATCCCTGGTTCAGATCCCTGGTATGGTCAGTTGTTGTATATTCAGGGGTATGGCGGGGCCTTGTCCCGTCACAGTGTTATTCTTAGAGGTCTGTAGTCACATTGTGGATTGGGTTTTTAAGAACAAAGATGTACTGATTTATTTTGGGTATGTATATTTTACGGAAGGTGGCCTTATCGGCTAACCTGTTGATATTTTTTTGTGTTAGTATTTATGAGTTTTATATGTTCCGCTGCTATTCTCTGATGTATACCTGTAAGGGTGCCTGTAGGGCACGATCGCGAGCCGGGGTTGGGTCGTGACAAAAGTGGTATCAGAGCAGTTAGTCCTCGGAAAGTGTCTACAGACCGTGTCTAGTAGAGTCTTGGTTATCGGTGTGTTTTGCACCACATCTATAACCAGGAGGCTGCAAGACATTTAGGATTGGGTTCCATTCTTCTCACTCTGAGATCGTGCGATAGAGCTGTGTGGTTAGGGTCGTCTCTCCCTAACAAGTTATGTTGATTGCAGTTACGAGAAAGACAACAGTGACCCAGGAAAGATTATGTGGATTGCGTATCCAGGTTGGTAATATTTATAGTATAGTTTGTATTGTGACATACAACTATACAGATTTATGTATGAGGGTCACATATGGGTTGCCTAGAATGATTTTAGATTACCAGGAATTGGTAAGGACTAAATAAATACCGGGAAGGTATGAAACAGTTTAATGAACTCTCATCAAGGTTTTACGTACTAATTTGAGATAATTAGGAGATGATGAGTTGTCTGAGAAGGTAATGGAAGACTATGTTAATAGATTAAGCTAACGGTATGATTAAGAGAATGGTACGGATGAGACCCGTATGGAGTAAGTATGGTTGTTGTGATCAAGACAACACGATTATAATATTATGAGAAGTTATTGTACCCGGTTACGGGGGGACTGATAAGGTAGGCTTGGAGCATGGAAATTGCGAGCCTAAGAATGTTGATAACCGCCGAGACCTTGGCATACACGAAGCAAACTAGTCCATACTCCTAATGACCTTAAAGTCTGTCGTATCTAGCTCTACTAGATATGCTAGGGTCTGATGACTATATCGTCACCGGAAAATTCTTATATACCCGCCCAGCTACCACCCAAACACTCACGGGTGTAGCTACCTCGAAAGGTTCTTATGGATTCAGACTCTATTCCTCTACACTTGGTTGCTCTCTTTCTTACTAGTCGTACTCTTTCCGTACTCCCAAACTTATTCCAGCATACGTACATAACCTCCATCCTGATTCTGGCCTCCAATATTTGGAGATACTATATCGAACAATATAAGGCCATTTCCGGCTCTCACGACCCGGTTCCGGTGGAACGCATCCACGAACCCGTAAAACAATTTACTAGACTTGGGCCTTTCACCCTCGTGACCCTGTCACGTAGCGGGACTACTACCAACTGATCCCACCCCATAAACGGGTACACTAACTTCTCATAATACCATAATCGTGTTGTCTTGATCACAACAACCATTACTTACTCCATACAGATCTCATTCGTACAATTCTCTTACGCATACCACGTAGCTTAATCTATCCATATAGTCTTCCATCAAGTATCTTAATCATGACTTCTTAAGGTTTCAATACCCTTTTAGACGGCTCATCATCTCCTAACTAATTCAAATTAGCACATAAACCTTGATGAAAATTCATTAAGTTGTTTCATACCTTCCCGACATCTAGTTAGTCCTTACCAATTCTTGGTAATCCAAAATCATTCTAGGCATCAAGCGTTAGACCCTCATACATAAATCCGTATAGCTGTATGTCATATACCAATTATACTACAATTATTACCAACCTGGATACGCAATCCACATAATCATTCCTGGGTCACTGCTGCCTTTCTCGTAGCTGCAATCAACATAACTCGTTAGGGAGAAACGGCCCTAACAACACAGCTCTATCGCACGATCTCAGAGTGAGAAGAATGGAAACCAATCCTAAATGTCCTGCAGCCTCCTGGTTATAGATGTGGTGCACAACACACTGATAACCAAGACTCTACTAGACACAGTTTGTAGACATTTTTCGAGGACTAACTGCTCTGATACCACTTTTGTCACGACCCGACCCCGGGCCCGCGGCTGGTGCCCTACCTGGGCACCCTTACAAGTATAAATCAGAGATAATCAGCGGAACATACATAAATTTAACAAGAATAAATAACAGGTTAGTCGATAAGGCTACCTCCCTGGATATATATAAATATACATAAATACAAAAGCAGTTACCTCTTTTTTCTTTATTTTTCAAAGCGACCCACAAGATATGACTACAAACCTCTAAGAGTTTTGACGTAACAACTGTGACGGGACAGGGCCCCGCCATACCCCTGAATGTACATAAATCTACAACATCAGGGAACCGTACCAAAAGACAAAGCCTCCGGAGAAATTGAGTTTTCCAAGAACTGAACAGTGATCCTAAGAGTGCGGATCAGCAAGCTATGTACTTCAACTCGCGAATGAACGCACTTCGAAGGAGGTCGCATAACATGTACCAAGTATGCGAATCGAAAAATCAGTAATGAAATCATAATAGTCTAAAATAAAGCTGGGGACATGTATGATAACCACATTAACAGTACACTGTGCCTTACTAACAATGAGAGTGGACAAGAATAAACTTTGTCGGTTTTAAAACAGGAAGCTCATGATTAACCTAGGGCCATCCTCCTGTAGTATCATTCTGCAATCCTACTCTTGGGACTATTTCACCCGCATAGGCTGTATGGACCCGCATGAGGTAATTTCCTCGCATAGATTGTATCCGCCTGCATAGGTCATATGGACCTGCATAAGGTTATCTCCTCGCATAGGACTGGTCCGCCCTGCATGGGACTATTTCACCCGCATGAGCCCTACAGAATCGCATAAGGTATTCCTCGCATCGTGGGGAGCAAATCCACGGAATATGCAAATGCAACAAACCCGGGGAATGACCCCGTAATGAACAATACGTCACTAGCACAACCGGCTATCATACATAACATAAGCACCACCGGCTTATCATACATAACATAAGCACCACCGGCTTATCATAATTATCATAAGCAAGTTAAGACATCCCCTAACTTCTTACTAGCCTTAATTATCATCCACTCTCATTTTATTTAACTTAAGGCACTAACATGTTATTAAAAATCCGGGAATTTAACCCAAAGTACTACGTACTTCCGTTCCTTTAAAAAGAACCTTTTTTTTTTTTATAAAAACTCCAAGATACTAACACCCGTAGTATCAAGGCTTGTCTACTTTTCAAAACAAGTTACTACACCTTTAGAAATTCATTTCAAGGCTTTGACACTAAGTAACTTCTACATATGCAACCTAGGCAACTCATGCCTATAAATCAAGTAGACACTCTCTTAACCTTCCATAAAGCCGTTATAACTAACTTCCCATAAAGCCGTTATAACTCTTTATGTTTTAGACAACTTCATTCTTTTTATAACCAAGAGACTTATACTTTTAAATCCAAGTATCATATACTTTCAAATCAAGTTACATAACTTTCAGAAATACTTCAAGTCTCTTAACTTTAGAAATCAAGTTTCTAAACTTTAGAATAGTTCAAGTAATCAATACTTTCCAACTCAAGTATTCTATACATTTTCAAGTCAAGAAAATCTTTGTTTACCTTATTAGAATAAACCATTCTTTTAACTTCCCATAAAGTTGTTATAACTAATGTTACACCCCGTATTTTTTTTTTCAGGTCATGTTTTAAGAACGTACGTAAAAACTCACAAGTGTTAAGATTTGAGACTTGTAAATTTATCGGAATTATGAAATTGTCGGAAAACATATTATTATGACGAATGGGAGGGCGACACGTGTCACCCCCCTTAATGATGCCTTGGTCGAATTAGGCATGGCCAAAATGGTCATTGACCATAGTCTTGGATGACTAAGTCTTGCAAGTAGCAAGCTTGACAATCTTGACCAAGTCAAAGGACCCACAAAGGCTTGATATTTGCTAGGAGCTTATCTAAACCACCCATTTGTTTATATCATGACCCTCCATTACACTATATAATACTACTAGTAGCAAGAGAGAGCTTAACACTTAGCCAAATTTCACAAAAAATTGAAGAACATTGAGCATAGCTCTCGGGTTCTCTCTTGAGAAAAAAGGAAAATCTTTGTTTCTTGTCCATTTAGCTCCTAACTTTAAACCAAGGTTCATGAGTGTATTGTAATCATATCTCAATAGAAAAATCTTGGAAAAAGATAGTTTTCGGGTTAGTCGCAAGCGAAAACCTAGTTGTCTTTCTAGGTTTTGTTTGGAGATTTGAAGGATATTTCTTGGTGTTGTTCTAAGGGTCTCAACAAGCGGATTGAAGTGTCTTGGAGAGGCTCTAAACTACTAAGGAGCGACTTCGGATTTGGAGTTGGTTTAAGATTCGTTGAGGTATAATCTTGTCTTTTAAAAGTGTTACAAGATTATATATTTATATTGTTGTTGTTAGCTTTACATGTTGCTAGCATGAAGTTGATATGTTGAAGTTTATAAGTATTATGGATTGCTTGTAGCTTAAATCCGAAATGTTATACAAGCCACTTGAAGATTGGATTACTAATTGGTCGTTTATTAGAAATCGTCGCATGTTACTTACTTGAAGATTATGGTAGTTATAATCAAATGCGACTTGATATCATGTTATGCTACCAATTTGGATTGAAATGGAAATTGGATAAGAATTGGTATTGTTGTATTCATTATGGCCGAAATTGGACTAGTAGTTGTATTAGTTTGTTATCGTTTGTGGGGCGCAATTTTACACGTCTAGTAGGCGTGTAATCCCCTATTGATTAATTGCTTTGATTGTGCCTTAAATGTGGCGTGTTTGGTTATTGTATTCGGCCTTGAAAAAGGTGGCAAAGTTAGTAAAAACAAAGGAGGTGCTGTCCGATTTTCCGTAGAATTTAGCGACTTGACACTTATAATATTCTACGTTTGAAGTAAGGCTTTAATAGACGTATTGTGAATATTATAGGTTGACATACTACGGGCGGGACTTTGTACTTGGCAAGTGGTTTGACCCGGCGAGGTATGTAGAACTTTTCCTATCTTTTGAGCATGACTAGTTGTACGTATATAGTACGGTAGACGTACAAGACCTTGATATCCTTTACTAGTTTTATGAATAGCCAAGTTGGGTGAGTTAGGAGATTAACTCACTTCTTTGAAAGTATTAAGGATGTCTAATGTTTTATTAAAGTTAAGGGACTTGAAGAGTTTTAAAGTATGTGATACTTTTTCCGTTTTAAACGTATAAGTCCCTTGGATAGGAAATTGTTTATGGCTAAGGTATAAAGCGAATGTAACGACTTTATGGGGAGTTGGTTATATTTGCTTTATGGAAATATAAATGACTTAATTTTTAATGAAAAGGCAATTTGATTTTTAAGGCATCAATTGCCTAAAGTTTTATAATAAAAGGAGTCACTTGATTTAGAAACCTAACTTTATTTCTAAAGGTATTGTGACTTGTCTTGAAAAGTAATTTTGACTTGATACTACGGTTTATAGTATCTTGGAAGTTTTATATGAAAATGAGTCATTTTCAAAAGGTTAGAAGTACGTAGTACTTTGGGTTAAACTCCCGGAGTTATTATAACATATTAGTGCCTTAAGTGAACTAAAATGAGAGTGTAGATGAATAAGACTAATAAGAAGTTAGGGGGATTTCTAACTTGCTTATTTATTGTATGACGGCCGGTTTGAGATAGGGTAAGAGTATAAGTGAGCGCACCCCAAGACGCTATACCACCTTCTCCGTGGATAAGAGTATAAGTGAGGGGTAAGCCCCCAAGACATTATACCACCTGCTTTATTACCTTCTTCAGGGTAAGAGTATAAATGAGGGGAAAACCCCCAAGACGTTATACCACCTGCTTCAGGGTAAGAGTATAAATGAGGGGTAGAAACCCCCAAGACGTTATACCACCTGTTTCTATGGGTTCGCTACCCATGATATGATCGGAGTCTCTATTGTGATGTTAGACGCATCTTCGATTTACTCTCATTGTTAGTAAGGCACCGTAATCGTAATTTTGTTATCGCATGTCTCCGCTTTGTTTTTAAACTTATGTTGTAATTACTGATTTTCAGCTTTACATACTTAGTACATATTGTATAACGACCCTTCCCGGCCGCTCATTCTGCAGAAAGGGTAGCGGTGGTGGATCCTCGTTCTTAGGATCACTTATCGACGTCAAGCTCCATTTCTCGGAGGCTTGTCTCTTTGTACGCTTCTTTCCCGATGTTGTAGATTTATGTACATTCGGGTATGGCGGGCCCCGTCCCGCCAGTTGTTATTCCTGAGGTCCGTATTCACATATGTGGTTACAGGGTAAGAACCGAGTTATGCCAGATTGTACTTTTGATTATGTTTATATTATGGAAGCGGCCTTATCGCCAGCTCGTGATGTTTATTGTTTATACATATACATGCGTGTATGTTCCGCCGCTATTATCCGATGTATCAACAGGCAGGGTGCCTGGGTAGGGCACCGCCGCGCCGTGGTCGGGTCGTGACAAAGTGGTATCAGAGCAGTTAGTCCTTGGAAAGTGTCTACAGACCGTGTCTAGTAGAGTCTTGATTATCGGTGTGTTGTGCACCACATCTATAATCGTGGAGGTCGCAGGACATTTAGGATTGGTTTCATTCTTCTCTCGAGATCGTGCAAGAAATGTCTTATTAGGTTGAATCCTCTCGAGCTAGTCTTATGAAATGATATGCCTCCACGGAGCGACCAGGCCTGAAGGCAAGGCAAAGCGCAGGAGGCGCTAGCGGTACTCGAGGGTTACACGGACTCGGGCACGCTATGCACGAGGTAGTAGGCGGTCGGCGAGTTCAGCCACGCCAAGATTAGAGGAGCCGAGAGCGGCAAAGAGCTCCAGAGGTTCCGCACGAGCCTCGATTCCGCACCGCCGAGTATAGAGACTACGGGAGCAGATCCAATTATTGACCAAGATAGTAGTCGGCGCCGACAGAGCAGCAACCCACCGTAGAGCCGAAGGGTTTATGGATTAGGGATTTTCTGGGTTGTCATCCACATGAGTTTTATGGTTCGAGGTCTGAGGAGGATCCGCAGGAGTTCATTCGGCAGCTACGGACCATGCAGAGTTCTTAGGGCTTCATAGGCAGTGCGTTACGCTAGCTTCTACCGATTACGCGCGATATTGCGTTGAACTGGTTTGAGTCGTGGTTGCTTTCGAGAGGTGATGATGCTCTTCCAGTTGTTTGGGAGGAGTTTACAGAGGCCTTCATGGATCACTTTTTGCCTCCTGAGATGAGGAGAGCCCGGGTAGATAGATTCTTGACCTTGAGGCGTAACGGAGGACTATCGCAGTATAGCCTGAGTTTGACTCTTGGCCGCATACGCGCACACTATTGTAGCCGACATGGCGGATAGAGTTCATCGTTATGTGATGAGGCTAGACCGTCATATGATTATCGTGATGCTTGGGGGTGGCTCTTCAGTCCGGTAGGGACATTGCCAGGATGCAGGCCTATGCGCAGGGGATAGAGGATAGAGAGAGTGAGGACCAGATTGACTCAAAGCCACCCAAGAGGCTGTGACATCGTGGTCTCAGGCGCTGAGGCGACAACCTCGCAGCAGATCGGGTCCACTTTCCACCAAAGACAGAGTGCTCCTTCACGGTTTTCTCGGCGAGGACTGATCACCAGTCATTCAGAGCAGTCGTGGCTCCAGGACTTCGGATTTCAGGAGGCAGGAACCGCCACCGACGGGACCACCCACACCTCGTGCCCGACGCGGTAGGTTTCACCAGGCGAGTGTCGCAGGCTTCGGAGCTTGTTACACTTGTGGCGACGGCCATTTGAGGAGAGACCGTCCCGCCTAGAGGCGTATGGTGGTACGCGCACCGGCGTGATCCGCTGCCGGGTCTTCTTCTCCTTCAGAGTTACGCGCCGAGGCGTGGTACTCACGATCGGCAGCCGCGTAGTGGTCGTGGTGGTGGTTCCAGCCTAGCGTCCACGTAACCGCATATATTCTCTAGCCACCGCCAGAGCGAGGCTTTCCACGCCGCCACAGTACATTATTGATTTCATGTTGTGACGTTTATGCTTGATAGATCCGTGTTCTACCGCCCCATGTGTCATGCGGTAGAATCGGATAGAGCCGGTCGATAGAGCCTTTTGAGGTAGCTACGCCAATCAGAGATTCGGTGTTAGGCGAGCGTGTCTGAGGTTGCGGTTTATATTTACATCGCCGCACTTGCACTGATAGAGCCGAGATGACAGATTTTGATGTCATTATGGGTATGGAATGGTTGACTTCTTGTTATGCCAACGTTGACTATAGGGACATATTGGTTCGGTTCCAGTTTCCTGGCGAGCCAGTTATCGAGTGGAAGGGCAACACAGCATCGCCGAGGGGTAGGTTTATTTCTTACCTCAAGGCCAGGAAGATCGTGCAGAAAGGGTACATCTATCATCCGTTCGGTATTTGATACGTAGGCCGAGGTGCCGCCTTGACCAATGCAGTGGTTAGGGAGTTTCGTGATGTGTTCCCAGACGATCTTCCGGGTATCCCTCCTGAGAGGGAGATTGAGTTTTGTATTGACACGTTGCCAGACACTCGACCTATTTCCATTCCGCCATACAGGATGGCACCTGCTGAGTTGAGGGAGCTGAAGGACCAGCTGAAAGATTTGCTGGAGAAAGGCTTTATCAGGCCTAGTGTATCTCCCTGGGGAGCGCCGGTTTTGTTCGTGAAGAAGAAGGATGGGACGCTGCGTATGTGTGTTGATTACAGGCAGCTGAATAAGGTAACCATCAAGAATAGGTACCCCCTCCCCAGGATTGATGATTTGTTTGACCAGTTGCAGGGTGCGAGGTGTTTCTCAAAGATAGACCTGCGGTCTGGTTATCATCAAAAGAAGTTCGAGAGGCGTATATCCCAAAGATCGCATTCAGACCGATGGGCACTATGAGTTCAGGGTTATGTCTTTCGGTTTGACCAACGCTCCAGCGGTATTTATGGATTTGATGAACCGGGTGTTCAAGTCATTTTTGGATACATTTGTGATTGTATTCATTGATGACATCATGGTTTATTCGCGGACAGAGAAGGAGCATGTAGATCACTTGAGGACGGTACTTGGGGTCCTCCGGAGCCGGCAGTTATTCGCCAAGTTCTCCAAGTGTGAGTTTTGGTTGGCCTCAGTGGCATTCCTGGGGCATATTATAGGGGCTGATGGTGTTCGGGTGGATACGGCAAAGATTGAGGCAGTCAAGTCTTGGCTGAAACCTACTACTCCGACAGAGGTGCGCAGTTTCTTGGGACTGGCGGGTTATTATCGTAGGTTTGTGGAGCGATTTGCTTGATTTCAAGATCATGACTAGCCGACTCGTGGCGCCAAGTTCCAGTGGACAGAGGTTTGCGAGAAGGGTTTCCAGTTGCTGAAGGAAAGGTTGACTACAGCTCCAGTTCTTACTCTTCTTGAGAGGTTAGACGGGTATGTGATCTATTGTGATGCCTCGGGTATCGGGTTAGGGTGTGTTTTGATGCAGCACGGCAAGGTTATAGCCTATGCTTCCAAGAAGCATGGAAGCATGAGAGGAATTACCCTACCCATGACTTAGAGTCGCCGCAGATTATACATGCCTTGAAGATTTGGAGACATTATTTGTATGGGGTTCATGTGGATATTTATACAGCACCACAAGAGCCTCCAGATATCTTCAGCAGAGGAGCTGAACTTGTGCAGACGGTGGTTAGAGTTGAAGGATTATGATGTTGATATTCTATACCATCCGGGAAAGCCAACGAGTTCTGATGCCTTGAGTCGTAGATCGATGGGAGCCCGTCGAGGTGCGGCCAGAGACGTGACATGGTCCGTCAGATCCACCAGTTAGCGAGCCTTGGGGTTCGATTGATCGATACCGACGATAGTGGGGTACGGGTTCATGAGGTTGCCGAGTCTTCCATCATTGATGAGGTAAAGAGGCGACAGTTTGAGGACCCAGTGTTGGTGCGGTATCGAGATGCAGCTCTTCGGGAGGAGAAGAGTCTTTTTGAGGTAGCGCCTGATGGGGTGCTGAGATTTGAGGGCCGGTTGTGTGTTCCCGATGTGACAGGACTTCGTCAGCAGATTCTGGGGGAGGCACACAGTGCTCGTTATTCTATTCATCCGGGGTCGACCAAGATGTACCATGACCTCAGATGTTTGTATTGGTGGGATGGCCTGAAGAGGGACGTGGCAGGTTTTGTTGCAAAGTGTCCTAATTGCCAGAAGGTCAAGGTCGATGTTACACCCCGTAAATTCAAGAAGTTAAGAAAAGAACATACCCCGGAATATTAGATTGGAAAGTGGAAAGATAAGTTGACAAACATGTGTTGGACGGATTTTGAGTATATCTTGGAGTGTTGTACCCCAATTGTTAAGAATTGTAAGGTGTTTAAAGAGCCTAGTGTGTAGTCCGTTGAATCTAGTTCCCAATGCAACAAACCATTCGTCGATAGGACATCGGAGTCAAAAGTTATGGAAGTTTCAAGTTTGGTGCGCAGTCAGGCAAAGCAGTGGTTTCGGTTCAGGGGTACAGCGCCGCGGCGCCGGTTGTACTGGGAGTCCGCGGGGGTTGCAGCGCCGCGGCGCCGGAATGCTGGAACTTTTCGGAAGTGGAAGCGCCGAGGCGGGATTTTTCTGCGGTAAAGGGCGAAAATCAGGGGATATTTTGTTAAAAGCCTATGGGAGGGTGACAAGTGTCCCTCCCATCCTTTTGACCAGGAAAAGAGCCTATTTTAGGGCCAAGTCTTGGAAGACTTGGTCATTTCATTTCAAAACCCTCCCAAGGAAATCCTCTCCCTTTCTCTCTAGTTTTTCTTGAAGAGACCTTGCCTTAGGAGAAATTGTTGGAGCGGCGGCAAGAAGGAAAAGTGTGGGTAAACTTGTGGGAAGCGCTGGTGGACGAGTTTGACGGAAAAGAAGTGGAAGAAAGGGGCTTTTGTGGGCTTCTCCAAAGGTAAAAGTTTCCCCTTCTCTTGGATATGGGTTAATACTTGTTATATTTTAGTAGTTTAGAAATGAGCCTGAGGCTGTTATATTTTAGTAGTTTAGAAATGAGCCTGAGGCTGTTATATTTTAGTAGTTTAGAATTGAGCCTGAGGCTGTTATATTTTAGTAGTTTAGAATTGAGCCTGAGGCTGTTATATTTGAATAGATTTGGATCTTGTTGTCTTGTTGAAACCGAAATGGGCATGTTAGCCTTAAGATTGTAACTTCAATTGGATTTCTAATTTGGTCGTCACATGTTGTAAAGGGGGAAATTGTAGTTGTTGAAGATGTCTAGGGCTAGATATCATGTTAGACCTAATAACTTGGATTGAGAAGATAATTGGAAAAGATTTAGGATTGGTTATATTGTTGGCCAAGAATGGCATGGAAAGTATTGGGTTATTTTTGTATTGTTGTGGGGCGGAATTTTACACGTATTGTTAGGCGTGTAATCCCCTTGTTTTTGCTGGATTAATTGAGCCTTAAATGTGGCGTTGGTTATTGAATTCGGCCTTGAAAAAGGTGGCATAGTAAGTAGAAACAAAGGAAGTGCTGTCCAAATTTCCGTAGAATGTAGGGACCTTGCACTTAGTTTATTCTACGCTCAAGCTAGAGATTGATAGACGCTTTATGACCCTTTATAGGATTGAAGTACTACGTGTAGCATATTCTTCTTAAGGAGATAAGATCGTGGAGCATTTTGCTTATTGTCGATAATCGTCGCGAGGTATGTGATTCTTCCTATCCTCTTGACATGATTATTTGTGAAATGTATAGCACGGTAGATGACGTGTTAAAGGAATTTGATTTCCCTTGTTGTACCTTGACTTGATATGAAGTGTAAAGGTCTTGATTGTTTGAAAAAGTAGGAAAATCTTATTCGTTAGTAATAAGTACTCGGTGGTTAAAGAATAAGCCCTCTTGGTCTCATAAAGGCTTATAGTTGTAATTGGTTGGTTTAAAACATAAAGTGTTATAACGGCTTTATGGGAAGTTTGTTATAACCACTTTATGTAGGTAAAAGAATGGTTTGTTGATTTCAAAAGATAAGAGACTTGACTTATAATTGACCTAAATAGTGTTGAAAAGTGTGAAACCTCTTTCGTGAGAAATGAGTACTTGGTTTTTAAAAGAATTATTGAAATCAAGTTTTGATTTTCTTAAAAATTCCAAAGTAAGGAACTCGATTTCTAAAAGAAAAGAGACTTAAGGATTTGAAGTGTTTTGGTTTAAAAGAAAGGCATGGTTTTGTCTTGACTTGTTTTATAACATAAAGTGTTATAATAGCTTTATGGGAAGTTAGTTATAACGACTTTATGGAAAATAAAGAAATGGATTCATTATTGGATTTAGAATGGTAACTTGATTTTTGGGAAAAGAGAAGTAACTTGTTTTCAAATATTGAACTCTTTGTGATGGAAAAACATAAGTGGCTTGGTTATAAAAGGTAGGAGTACCTTGATCTTAAAGGGGTTAGATACTTGGGGTTTAATGGTATACTTGACGTGTGCTAAGAAGTGTTTAAAGTACCTTGAGTCGTGTGTAACTTGCCTATGCTGGTTGTGATAGCCTTTGTTGTACAAGTGTTTGATTGTGTGCTACCGAGCCTCTCGATGGAGGGCCGGCTATCTGGTTGATTGATGGACATACTGACACGTTGGGTAGCCCACGGGTATGCTTCCACTATATCGATCCTCTTGGACATACTGACACGTTGGGTAGCCCACGGGTATGCTTCCATTAGGAGTGTTATCTTGTTATTTGTTTGGACATACTGACACGTTGGGTAGCCCACGGGTATGCGTCCACAGTGGGTATTATCTTGTTATTTGTCTGGACATACTGACACGTTGGGTAGCCCACGGGTATGCTTCCACAGGGATTGTTATCTTGTTACCTCCTTTGGGCATACCGACACGTTGGATGGTCCACGGGTATGGGTCCACTAGGACGGTTCCAGGGCCATGCTTATACCGAGGTGAGATGCCGGCACGCGCCAGTGCGGGTTAAATTCCCGGGTTGTATTTGAGTGATGATTTCACGGGCATGAGTCCCTGACTTGACATGACTGCTTATATGTTGTGTACTGTAGTTTGGTTATCATATATGTCTCCTGCTTTATATAGACTATCATGATTTCATTTACGATTTTTCGCCACATACTTGGTACTGTTAGATCGACTTCTTCTGGCGCTCATACCGCAGTTGAGGTACATAGCTTGCGATCCGCACTCTTAGGATCGCTGTTCGCCTCGTAAAGCTCCATATCTCGGAAGCTTGCTCGTGGTACGGTTCCTCGATGTGGTAGACTTTGTACATTCAGGGCATGGCGGGCCCCGTCCCGTCATTTTGGTTTTAAAATTCTGTGAGGTCTCAGAGTTGCGTAGAGTTTGTAAGTGATGTAACTGCTCAAGTTTTCATTTATGTACAAAAGGTAACCGTCAGTTAGCCTGCTTTCTTATTTCACTGCTTTCTTTCATGAGTTTTTATTTCTCCGTTTTTCTCTCGATGTTGTATCACTAGGGTGCCCGGTAAGGCACTCACCATGGGCCCGGTTCGGTCGTGACAAAAGTGGTATCGAGCGATTAATCTCGGAAAGTGTCTACGCACCGTATCTAGTAAGTCTTGATTATCGTGTTGTGCACCACATCTATAATCGTGAGGCTATAGGATATTTAGGATTGGTTTCCATTCTTCTCACTTTGAGATCGTGCCTTAGAGCTGTGTTATAAGTTGGACTCCCTCTGACGTATTTTTTGTATACCAGTGATGCCTCCAAGCAAGGCAACCAGAGCCCAGAAGGGCAAGGCAGAGGAGTCGCGAGTAGAGCGGCGGTCTCTCATCGAGACCACGCACTGAGCCTCGATCCGGCACAGGCGCAGGAGATGGGTTACGCGAGACGGCCCGATTATTGGCCGTGATCGTGCTAGGCACGAGATAGGCCGGATGTGATTCGAGCCCAGAGTACCCGTGGTTCACCCGAGGTCAGATAGTTTGAGACTACGGGATTTTCTGAGTTGCAGCCCACCTGAGTACTACGGGTCGAGGCCTGAGGATGATCCGCAGGAGTTCATCAAGCGATTCTACGGATCATGAGAGTGATCAAGGCTTGAGACCGAGTCGGTGGTTTTGGTTCACATCGCTGCGTGATCTTAGCCGATCGGTTTGATTCGTG
Organism: Przewalskia tangutica; assembly: GCA_029844215.1. NCBI lineage: Eukaryota > Viridiplantae > Streptophyta > Magnoliopsida > Solanales > Solanaceae > Przewalskia > Przewalskia tangutica. The sequence continues at coordinate 55,029,025 of CM056736.1, forward strand.
GGAGCTGTCCCGGGGGGAGCATGCACCTCCAGCTGGATGGGATGAGTTCTCAGAGGCTTTCCTTGGCCATTTCTTGCCGCCACAGATGAGGAGAGCACGGGCCGACAGATTTTTGATCTTTGAGACAAAGAGGCGCGATTCGGGAGTACAATGTAGAGTTTGACTCATTGGCTCGGTATGTCCCCGTTCTGGTGGCCGATATGGAGGATAGAGTCCACCGTTATGTCACCGGGCTCGATGATTATTTAGCGGAGGGATGCACAACAGTAGCTCTTCAGCCGGGCATGGACATTGCCCGTATCCAGGCCTATGCGCAGCCCGAGAGAACGTAGAGGTCGACGGAATAACCAGATCAGCGAAGAGGCTGACAGCAGGTCCTCGGTGACCTTCGAGGCGAAGCCTCGGCAAGAGCTAGTTATGCGCCTCCGCCAAGACGGAGTGCTCCACCACGCTTCGTGACATTCGGGAGATTCGGAGCGGTCGGGGCTCCAAGGTTTCGTGTTTTGGGAAGCGAGGACGTTAGTCGATGGGACCACCCTACCTCATTGGCGTTGTGGTAGGCTCCATGACGGGAGTGTCGTCTTGGAATGGGAGTTTGTTTTGCATGCGGCCGGTAGGGCCATTTTGCAGGAATTGTCCAACCAGAGATAGCGCGGATGTAGAGACTCGACCGGGATCGGAGGTCGGTTCATCTCCTCCTTTGTGCGCCGTGCGAGGAAGGAACATGAGTAGAGCGACAAAAGGGAAGTGAAGTAATAGTTACAGGTATATTCTTAACCCTCTAGAGACTAGTTTGCATTAATGTTATGGTGATGTGTTAAGTGTTATGTTCGGATAACTTTGTGTTAAAAATGTGATTTGGAATCCTGGTTAGTGAAAGAGGGTAAGGCTAGGGACGAAAAATTTTGAACTTTAGAATTTATAACAATCGAGACCTTAGAGGTAAGGCCGACTAGAGTAAAAGATTTTTTTTCAGTTATCTTTGTCGGAGTACATAGTACGGGGAGTATACTCGGGTGATAAGTCCATGAGTGGTGGGAGTTTTTGTGATATTAGAGATTATCCCTCTTTGGCTGGAATTTAGAGTTTTGCGTGATTTGTATATTATGGCCATGAGTGGCATAAGCGATTCTTTTGTAAACATGGTGAAGACTATCTGGCGTCTGCGTTTGGAGACTTAGAAGGAACATTCGGACGAATGTTTCTAAGGGGAGAATGTTACACCCAGTAAATTCAAGAATTTAAGATAAGAACATACCCCGGAATATTAGATTGGAAAGTGGAAAGATAAGTTGACAAACATGTGTTGGACGGATTTTGAGTCTATCTTGGAGTGTTGTACCCCCATTGTTAAGAATTGCAAGGTGTTTAAATAGCCTAGTGTGTAGTCCGTTGAATCTAGTTCCCAACGCAACAAACCGCTTCGTCGATAGGACATCTGAGTCAAAAGTTATGGAAGTTTCAAGTTTGCGCGCAATGCAAATCGGTGGTTTCGGTTCAGGTACAGTGCGCGCCGGACGCGTACGCGCCGGTTGTAATCGAGTCCGGGGTTGCAGTGGCCATGGCCGAATGCAGGCGCGCGCGGAATGCTGGAACTTTTCGGAAGTGAAAGCGCCGCGGCGGGATTTTTTCTGCGGTAAAGGGTGAAAATCAGGGGATATTTTGTTAAAAGCCTATGGGAGGGTGACAAGTGTCCCTCCCATCCTTTTGACCAGGAAAGGAGCCTATTTTAGGGCCAAGTCTTGGAAGACTTGGCCATTTCATTTCAAAACCCTCCCAAGGAATCCTCTCCCTTTCTCTCTAGTTTTTCTTGAAGAGACATTGCCTTAGGAGAAATTGTTGGAGCGGCGGCAAGAAGGAAAAGTGTGGGTAAACTTGTGGAAGCGCTGGTGGACGAGTTTGACGGAAAAGAAGTGGAAGAAAGGGGCTTTTGTGGGCTTCTCCAAAGGAAAAAGTTTCCCCTTCTCTTGGTTATGGGTTAATACTTGTTATATTTAAGTAGTTTAGAAATGAGCCTGAGGCTGTTATATTTTAGTAGTTTAGAAATGAGCCTGAGACTGTTATATTTTAGTAGTTTAGAATTGAGCCTGAGGCTGTTATATTTTAGTAGTTTAGAATTGAGCCTGAGGCTGTTATATTTGAATATATTTGGATCTTGTTGTCTTGTTGAAATCGAAATGGGCATGTTAGCCTTAAGATTGTAACTTCAATTGGATTTCTAATTTGGTCGTCACATGTTGTAAAGGGGGAAATTGTAGTTGTTGAAGATGTCTAGGGCTAGATATCATGTTAGACCTAATAACTTGGATTGAGAAGATAATTGGAAAAGATTTAGGATTGGTTATATTGTTGGCCAAGAATGGCATGGAAAGTATTGGGTTATTTTTGTATTGTTGTGGGGCGGAATTTTACACGTATTGCTAGGCGTGTAATCCCCTTGTTTTTGCTGAATTAATTGAGCCTTAAATGTGGCGTTTGGTTATTGAATTCGGCCTTGAAAAAGGTGGCATAGTAAGTAGAAACAAAGGAAGTGTTGTCCAAATTTCCGTAGAATGTAGGGACCTTGCACTTAGTTTATTCTACGTTCGAAGCTAGAGATTGATAGACGTTTTATGACCCTTATAGGATTGAAGTACTACGTGTAGCATATTCTTCTTAAGGGAGATAGTACTGTGGAGCATTTTGCTTATTGTCGACAATCGTCGCGAGGTATGTGATTCTTCCTATCCTCTTCAGCATGATTATTTGTGAAATGTATAGTGCAGTAGATGCACGTGTGTTAAAGGAATTTGATTTCCCTTGTTGTACCTTGACTTGATATGAAGTGTAAAGGTCTTGATTGTTTGAAAAAGTAGGAAAATCTTATTCGTTAGTAATAAGTACTCGGTGGTTAAAGAATAAGCCCTCTTGGTCTCATAAAGGCTTATAGTTGTAATTGGTTGGTTTAAAACATAAAGTGTTATAACGGCTTTATGGGAAGTTTGTTATAACCACTTTATGTAGGTAAAAGAATGGTTTGTTGATTTCAAAAGATAAGAGACTTGACTTATAATTGACCTAAATGGTGTTGAAAAGTGTGAAACCTCTTTCGTGAGAAATGAGTACTTGGTTTTTAAAAGAATTATTGAAATCAAGTTTTGATTTTCTTAAAAATTCCAAAGTAAGGAACTCGATTTCTAAAAGAAAAGAGACTTAAGGATTTGAAGTGTTTTGGTTTAAAAGAAAGGCATGGTTTTGTCTTGACTTGTTTTATAACATAAAGTATTATAATAGCTTTATGGGAAGTTAGTTATAACGACTTTATGGAAAATAAAGAAATGGATTCATTATTGGATTTAGAATGGTAACTTGATTTTTGGGAAAAGAGAAGTAACTTGTTTTCAAATATTGAACTCTTTGTGATGGAAAAACATAAGTGGCTTGGTTATAAAAGGTAGGAGTACCTTTATCTTAAATGGGGTAGATACTGGGGGTTTAATGGTATACTTGACGTGTGCTAGAAGTGTTTAAAGTACCTTGAGTCGTGTGTAACTTGCCTATCTTTGGTTGTGATAGCCTTTGTTGTACAAGTGTTTGATTGTGTGCTCTGAGCCTCTCGATGGAGGGTCGGCTATCTGGTTGATTGATGGACATACTGACACGTTGGGTAGCCCACGGGTATGCTTCCACTATATCGATCCTCTTGGACATACTGACACGTTGGGTAGCCCACGGGTATGCTTCCATTAGGAGTGTTATCTTGTTATTTGTTTGGACATACTGACACGTTGGGTAGCCCACGGGTATGCGTCCACAGTGGGTATTATCTTGTTATTTGTCTGGACATACTGACACGTTGGGTAGCCCACGGGTATGCTTCCACAGGGATTGTTATCTTGTTATCTCCTTTGGGCATACCGACACGTTGGATGGTCCACGGGTATGGGCCCACTAGGACGGTTCCAGGGCCATGCTTATACCGAGGTGAGATGCCGGGGCATGCGGCCATTGTGCGGGTTAAATTCCCGGGTTGTATTTGAGTGATGATTTCACGGGCATGAGTCCCTGACTTGACATGACTGCTTATATGTTGTGTACTGTAGTTTGGTTATCATACATGTCTCCTGCTTTATATAGACTATTATGATTTCATTTACTGTATTTTCGCCACATACTTGGTACTGTTAGATCGACTTCTTCGGGGCTGCGTTCATACCGCAGGTTGAGGTACATAGCTTGCTGATCCGCACTCTTAGGATCGCTGTTCAGTTCTCAGAAAGCTCCATATCTCCGGAAGCTTGCCCTGTGGTACGGTTCCCTGATGTGGTAGACTTTTGTACATTCAGGGGCATGGCGGGGCCCTGTCCCGTCATTTTGGTTTTAAAAATTCTTAGAGTGCAGTAACTCGCCAAAGCGAGTTTGTAAGGATGTAACTGTTCAAGTTTTCATTTATGTACAAAAAGGTAACCGTTTGGGTTAGCCTGTTTTCTTATTTCACTGTTTTCTTTCATGAGTTTTTATTTCCACTGATTTTTCTCTGATGTTGCATCACTAGGGTGTCCGGGGTAAGACACCAGTCACGGGCCCGGGTTCGGGTCGTGACAGTCGAGCACCAGAGGCCCAGTGGATTATTACAGGCTATTGAGATTCCGACTTGGAAGTGGGAGGTGATCAATATGGACTTTATTACAGGGTTACCTCGTACTCAGAGGAAGTACGACTCCATTTGGGTTATTGTTGACAGGCTGACGAAATCAACCCATTTCCTTACAGTCAGGACGACGTTTTCGGCTGAGGACTATGCCAGATTATACATCCGAGAGATTGTGAGGCTGCACGGTGTCCCTGTGTCGATTATATCTGATAGGGGAGCCCAGTTTACGGCTAACTTCTGGAGGTCTTTCCAGAAGGGTTTAGGGACACAGGTGAGTCTCGACATCATTTCATCCTCGGGACCGACGCGGCAGAGCGCATCGCCCGCATACACTTGAGGATATGTTGCGTGCCTGCGTGATTGATTTCAGGGGTAGCTGGGAGGATCATTTGCCTCTTGTGGAGTTTGCTTATAACAACAGCTACCATTCCAGTATACAGATGGCGCCATACGAGGATTTATATGGGCGGAAATATAGATCGCCGATTGGTTGGTTCGACGTGGGTGAGGTGCAGTTAGTTGGCGGACTTGATACAGTACGTGGATAAGTGAAGCTTATCCAGAGAGGCCGTTAGCAGCCCGCAGTCGCGAAGTCATACGCGATAATCGGCGTCGGCATTTGGAGTTTCGTGTAGACGATTGGGTCTTGAAGGTGCCACCCACGGCGGTGTGATGAGATTCGGTAAGAAGGGGAAACTCAGCCCAAGGTACATTGGGCCTTACCAGATCGTCCGTAGAGTGGGCCAGGTTGCCTATGAGTTGGATCTGCCATCAGAGTTAGAGGCGGTACATCCGGTCTTCCATGTTTCTATGTTGCGGAAGTGTATCGGAGATCCAGCGAGAGTTTTCCCTACTAGTGAGGTCCAGGTGACAGAGGGGTTATCGTATGAGGAGAGTCCCATAGCGATACTCGATCGCCAGGTCAGGCGACTGCGGACCAAGGATGTGGCTTCCGTCAAAGTCTTGTGGAGGAATGATAACCGAGAGGAGATGACTTGGGAAGCGGAGGAAGACATGTTGAGGAAGTATCCTCACTTATTTCCTATACCTTCAGGTAATTCATCTGCCCTTACTTGTCAAGTTTTAATTGAAGCATTTGTTTTTTTTTTTTTTTTTTTAGGTAAATGCAAATATTATTACTAATAACGGAAATAAAGATGGCTACAATCAGTCATTGAGGGTTCTCAATCCTCAACGTTATGCAAACAAGAAATGGGGGAGGGGAGCTTTGGTCACTCAAAGGTGCCATTACAAGAGGGGATAATATCTTAATAGATTTAAGTCTTTTGATTCTAGACGAGATCTTGTAAAGATTTCTGCCTAAGTTTCCTACGATGAAATAAAACTCTTTGTACGCTTAGTAGGTGCATTAGATGCATTCGTTGGGGAATTTAAGGGTAGTGCACTATTGGGAAAGGTAGCCATAAATGGCTCAAGTCGTTTGGTATTAAAATCTCCATTGGCCGAGACTAAAAGAGAGGTCTTAGGCGAATTGGATAATAGTGACCCTTCGATTCCCACATAAGTTGATTTTCAAGACTTGATTGAAGAGTAGTCCCTTCGGATCCCATAGCCATCAAGTTTCCAAACTTCTTTTGACGAGCTGCCCCTTCAGTTTCCGCCACCTTTGAATTCATTAGAATAGGTGACTCTTCGGTTCTCACCCTTATCAATTTTCGATGTCCCATTGAATGAGATGTTTCCTTGGTTCTCTTAGCCATTAAATGCCCCAAATTACCAAGTCTCGTTAGAAGTGTAGGTTGTTCGACTTCCACACGATTTGCACTACCAAGAACCATGGGAAATGAACCATCATCGGGCACTACATTCGTTAATCGAAGACCCTTAGGCTGCAGCCATGACCCACGACCACCAACGTGACCAATCAGCAACCCATGACCACCCTTATGACCCTCCTTTGACCCGGAACCACCCTCATGAAACTCCATCAACCCATGCCCCCCCGTATGACCCGACTTTCCCTCGAGAAGGGGTGGGGCTTCGGAAACCGCAACATTTGCATTCTCAATGTCCGTGGGAAAAAAAGTCCCAACGGCTTCACCAACCTTAGACTGATGCCTTGTGGACATGAATATTGACCCATGACCACCTACCTGACCCACCATCAACCCTGGATCATCCACATGACCCGTTTCATCACCGACCTCCATGTTGTCAGTCGGAAAACAACTAAAAGCCACACCATTATCCTTCATATGATAACCCTCCATACCGTGACCCATGGATTCCATCCACAACCCATGACCACTATTACGACCCTCTAGCACCCCGGGACCCCCCACCATACCCACCTTTGACCCGGGATCTCTAACAAGATCCGCATACCATCCAGTGTCAAAGGTTGTTTGAAGAGCAATCCCTTCGAATCCCGTAGTCATCATGTTTCCAAACCTCTTTTGACGAGTTGTCCTTTTGGTTTCCGTAACCTTAGAATTCATTAGTAGAGTTGACTCTTCGGTTCTCACCCTTTTCAAGTTTCGATGTCCCAATAAATGAGATGTTTCCTTGGTTCTCTCAGCAATTAAATTCCCCAACTTACCAAGTCTCGTTTGAAGGGTAGGCTGTTCGACTTCCACACGATTTGAAATACCAAGAACCATGGGAAAAGAACCATCATCGGGCACTACAAGGCCCTTAGGTTGCAGCCATGACCCGTGACCACCAACGTGACCCAGCAACAGCCCATGACCACCCTCCTGACCCTTCTTCGACCCGAGACAAACCTTGAGACCCGCTTTTACCATGGCATCCAAAGTGCCCGCCGGAAATACCCCTTTGTACTTAGAAACCAAGGATCGGCGATCCAAGGGTTCAAACCACAACTCAAGAACATCAACACCACCCTCCTGCAACCCAGGACCACCCTCCATGCTCACTTTCGACCCGTGAACCTCATCAAGATCCGCGACCCCCCCAGAGACAAGAGAGGCAACCGGAACCGCAGCTGCCTTTCCGACTTCCAAGGAGTCTGCCGGAAAAGTGACATTGGACTTAAACACTATAGAACGGTGACCCATGGGTTTAAGCCACAACCCCTTATCATTATCACAACCCTCCTGCAACCCGGGACCACCCCCCTTACCCGCAATAGACCCGGGGAAACCGTCAAGACCCGTAAACCTTCTAGTTTCAAGTTCTACAACCGGAACACCAGCTGTGGTTGCCACCGGAAGGTTGGGGGAATCCAAGAGCTGCGTCCTCAACCCAAGACCACCATCAAGACCCTCTTGCATACCAATATCACCCTCCTGGCCTTCTAATAACCCTGCAACATCCACCTGCCCCGAATACTCCACAATATTCAGAGAAGAAAACTTGCCACCGCCGGAAGCTACCCCCCCCCCCCCCCGGAAATGCAAACCTCAAATTCATATCTTGGATCCTGTAATCTTGAACAATCAACATAATTTCTTTCATTCTTTTGGCTGAAATCTTTGTATTCTTTCTCATGGCTAGTAGGAAGATACTTTATTCTATAACAAATCAATTAGATTGAATCATGAAATGTAGAAGGGAGACGGTTGAAGAGCAACTAGGAAAAAATGTTGAGAGCATTTTCGCCTAGTGAGAGAAACATCTCTCTAACTCCTCTACATGCTATTATGTGGCCATGTGTGGCATTATTGGTATGTCGGGGTTGTGAAAGGAAACTATGTCGCTAATTTTAAGTTTGACTCCAAAAGAACATTCGGGGACGAATGTTTCTAAGGGGGGAAGAATGTTACACCCCGTTTTTTTTTTTCAGGTCATGTTTTAAGAACGTACGTAAGAACTCACAAGTGTTAAGATTTGAGACTTGTAAATTTATCGGAATTATGAAATTTTCGGAAAACGTATTATTATGACGAATGGGAGGGCGACACGTGTCACCCCCTTAATGATGCCTTGGTCGAATTAGGCATGGCCAAAATGGTCATTGACCATAGTCTTGGATGACTAAGTCTTGCAAGTAGCAAGCTTGACAATCTTGACCAAGTCAAAGGACCCACAAAGGCTTGATATTTGCTAGGAGCTTATCTAAACCACCCATTTGTTTATATCATGACCCTCCATTACACTATATAATACTACTAGTAGCAAGAGAGAGCTTAACACTTAGCCAAATTTCACAAAAAATTGAAGAACATTGAGCATAGCTCTCGGGTTCTCTCTTGAGAAAAAAGGAAAATCTTTGTTTCTTGTCCATTTAGATCGTAAATTTAAACCAAGGTTCATGAGTGTATTGTAAGCATATCTCAATAGAAAAATCTTGGAAAACGATAGTTTTCGAGTTAGTCGCAAGCGAAAACCTAGTTGTCTTTCTAGGTTTTGTTTGGAGATTTGAAGGATATTTGTTGGTGTTGTTCTAAGGGTCTCAACAAGCGGATTGAAGTGTCTTGGAGAGGCTCTAAACTACTAAGGAGCGACTTCGGATTTGGAGTTGGTTTAAGATTCGTTGAGGTATAATCTTGTCTTTTAAAAGTGTTACAAGATTATATATTTATATTGTTGTTGTTAGCTTTACATGTTGCTAGCATGAAGTTGATATGTTGAAGTTTATAAGTATTATGGATTGCTTGTAGCTTAAATCCGAAATGTTATACAAGCCACTTGAAGATTGGATTACTAATTGGTCGTTTATTAGAAATCGTCGCATGTTACTTACTTGAAGATTATGGTAGTTATAATCAAATGCGACTTGATATCATGTTATGCTACCAATTTGGATTGAAACGGAAATTGGATAAGAATTGGTATTGTTGTATTCATTATGGCCGAAATTGGACTAGTAGTTGTATTAGTTTGTTATCGTTTGGGCGGAATTTTACACGTCTAGTAGGCGTGTAATCACCTATTGATTAATTGCTTTGATTGTGCCTTAAATGTGGCGTGTTTGGTTATTGTATTCGGCCTTGAAAAAGGTGGCAAAGTTAGTAAAAACAAAGGAGGTGCTGTCCGATTTTCCGTAGAATTTAGCGACTTGACACTTATAATATTCTATGTTTGAAGTAAGGCTTTAATAGACGTATTGTGAATATTATAGGTTGACATACTACGGGCGGGACTTTGTACTTGGTAAGTGGTTTGACCTGGCGAGGTATGTAGAACTTTTCCTATCTTTTGAGCATGACTAGTTATACGTATATAGTACGGTAGACGTACAAGACCTTGATATCCTTTACTAGTTTTATGAATAGCCAAGTTGGGTGAGTTAGGAGATTAACTCACTTCTTTGAAAGTATTAAGGATGTCTAATGTTTTATTAAAGTTAAGGGACTTGAAGAGTTTTAAAGTATGTGATACTTGTTCTGTTTTAAACGTATAAGTCCCTTGGATAGGAAATTGTTTATGGCTAAGGTATAAAGCGAATGTAACGACTTTATGGGGAGTTGGTTATATTTGCTTTATGGAAATATAAATGACTTAATTTTTAATGAAAAGGCAATTTGATTTTTAAGGCATCAATTGCCTAAAGTTTTATAATAAAAGGAGTCACTTGATTTAGAAACCTAACTTTATTTCTAAAGGTATTGTGACTTGTCTTGAAAAGTAATTTTGACTTGATACTACGGTTTATAGTATCTTGGAAGTTTTATATGAAAATGAGTCATTTTCAAAAGGTTAGAAGTACGTAGTACTTTGGGTTAAACTCCCGGATTTATTATAACATATTAGTGCCTTAAGTGAACTAAAATGAGAGTGTAGATGAATAAGACTAATAAGAAGTTAGGGGGATTTCTAACTTGCTTATTTATTGTATGACGGCCGGTTTGAGATAGGGTAAGAGTATAAGTGAGGGGCAGACCCCCAAGACGCTATACCACCTTCTCCAGGATAAGAGTATAAGTGAGGGGTAAGCCCCCAAGACATTATACCACCTGCTTTATTACCTTCTTCAGGGTAAGAGTATAAATGAGGGGAAAACCCCCAAGACGTTATACCACCTGCTTCAGGGTAAGAGTATAAATGAGGGGTAGAAACCCCCAAGACGTTATACCACCTGTTTCTATGGGTTCGCTACCCATGATATGATCGGGAGTCTCCTATTGTGATGTTACGACTTCTTGATTTACTCTCATTGTTAGTAAGGCAATGTATCGTAATTTTGTTATCGCATGTCTCGGCTTTGTTTTTAAACTTATGTTGTAATTACGATTTCCGATTTTACATACTTAGTACATATTGTGATCGACCCGCTTCCCCGGAAGTGCGTCATTCCGCAGGAAAGGGTAAGCAGGTGGTGGATCCTCGTTCTTAGGATCACTTATCAGACGTCAGAAGCTCCATTTCTCCGGAGGCTTGTCTCTTTTGGTACAGTCTTTCCCTGATGTTGTAGATTTATGTACATTCAGGGGTATGGCGGGGCCCTGTCCCGCCACAGTTGTTATTCCTAGAGGTTTGTATTCACATATGTGGTTGGGCTGTAAGAACTGAGTTGTACAGTTGTACTTTTGATTATGTTTATATTATGGAAGGCGGCCTTATCGGCTAGCCTGTGATGTTTATTGTTTATACATATACTTCTGTCGTGTATGTTCCGCTGCTATTCTCTTATGTATACCTGAACGGGGTGCCCAGGTAGGGCACCAGTCGCGGCCCGGGGTCGGGTCGTAACTCAACCAACTTGGACATTCTTAAACAAGTCAAGGATACCAAATGAAATTAAATTCATTTAAATTTCGTACGTCCACTGTACTATACATTTGTAAAACTCATGCTCAAGAAGATATGGAAAGTTCCACATAACTCTCCGGCTCAATCCACTTACCAAGTTGAATACGCCGCACGTAGAATGTCAACCTATAAGACAACCAAGGGCTAGGATGAAAACAAATATGTGGATGAGATTGTGGACACTTGTGTGTGGGCCCCACTAGTCCATTTGTCCAACAAAATATCTAGCCCACACTTAGCCACTTGGCACAAGATTTCGGCCAAGGGGTCACATGGGGTGACATGTGTCGCCCTCCAATTCGTCCAAAATATTTCATCTTCCGAAAACATCCATAATGGCCAAAATCTCGAAAATAATGTGGGCCTCACAAAACCGTAAATTTCTCCCGTGGGCCCCACGTGACCAATTCCGGAAAATAAAATCCATAATTCTATTATATTCCCAGAAGTCTAAATACCAAAATTGAGAATACAATTCCCAATAATAAACCTTTTTCCTTCACGCGGTTCGGAATATTTTCCGTCGGAAATTCAAAATTTTCTTCCCTCTCGCACTTAGTGTTATATTCTCGTACGTACGTCCTCACATACATATTCTGGAACTACGGGGTGTAACATTCTTCCCCCCTTAGAAACATTCGTCCCGAATGTTCCTTCTAGGTCTCCAAACACACATGCGTCGGTATAGTCTTCACTACTATACTTATAAAACCAATTATGCCACACATGGCCATAATAACACACGCGTAATACTTAAATCCAAGCCAACGCGGAATCACCTCTAACGTGTATAGCATCACTATTAGCTCCCACTCATGGTCTAAAGGATACTCTCTCCGCACCTTCACTTCACGTAAATAAACCCTTCCATTCTTTTAACAAATGTTCGCTTCTTTTCTTACTCGTCGTACCCTTCTCGTACACCCGAACTCTTTCTAGTACACGTACCACATTTTCAGTCATCGCTTCAATTTTCAAAACCTTGGAGTTACTATCTCCAACTTGGTCATTATTGGCTTCAATTTCCTTTAAGGCCATTCTCGGCCTTCACGACCCGATTCTGGTCGACCGCGTCTACGAACTCGTACAATGGTTACCTAATCTTGGGCCTTGCACCTTCGTGACCCTAACACATAGCGGGACCACCTCAAACCGACCCCACTTCATTCCGGGTTGCGGGTTGACCCGCGATTGGTCCTCAACCCGACACATAATTGCACTAAATCCTCATTCCAGGTCCGGAACAAATCTCACTATTCAAGTCATGAAAGCCTAGGGGTCTTCTTAGCTTAACTACTCACTTTTATTTCACACCACTCATGGACTTATCACACCAATATATTCCACGTATACTAGGTACATCAACTAAGATCAACCATAAATCTTTTATTCAAGACGGACTTATATCTAAGGTCTCAACTGTTATCAATATTCTAAGGCTCACAATTTCAATGTCCCCAACTTACCCTTTTTACTAACCAGGCTTTCTAAATCACAATTTACACAAAACTACCTGTACATAACACTTAACACATAAACATCTTATCAACGCATACTAGTCTCTAGAGGGTTAAGGATATACATGTAACTTTGTTTCACTTTCCCTTCGTCGCTCTAATCATAGTCCTTCCCTGCACGGCGCATAGCTATAGAAGGCGATAAACCAGCCATCGATCCCGAAGGACGAGTCTTAACATTTGCGCTACCTCTGGTCGGACAATTCCTCGCGAAATGGCCCTGCTGGCCGCATGTAAAACAAGCTCTCTGAACACCATGACATTCCCCCGCATGGGGGCTACCACACTGGCCACACCGAGGTAGGGGTGGCTTCATCTGGCCAACACCCCTACTCCCCCGAAAACCTGAACCCTTGGAGCCCTGACCTGCTCCTGAATACCTCGGACGTCCTGAAGACTGTGGAGGACCACTCTGTACTGGCGGAGGTGCATAACTAGCCTACTGCTGAGGCGGTCCGCCTCGAAAGTTACCAAGGACCCAACTGTCTTGGCCCTCTTATACTGATCTCGGTTATTTCGTCGACCTCTACGTTCCTCAGTCCCCTGTGCATAAGCCTGTATGCGGGCAATGTCCATGCCCGGCTGAAGAACTACTCCCACACAACCCTCTGCTAGATAATCATCAAGTCCCATGACATATCGGTGCACTCTATCCTCCATGTCGGCCACTAGAGTGGGGGCATACCGAGCTAATGAGTTGAACTCTATGTTTGTACTCTCGAACCGTCCGCCCATTCTGTCTCAACATCAAAAATCTATCCACCCGGGTTCTCCTCATCAGTGGAGGCAAGAAGTGGTTATGAAATGCCTCCGAGAACTCGTCCCAGCCAGCTGGAAGCGCATGCTCCCCCCGGGACAGTTCCCATGAATCATACCAGTTGACTGCAATATCACGCAGCCGATGAGAACCCAATACAACTGACTCAGCGTCTGAGGCCTTGATCACTTTCATGATCCGCTGCAACTGTCGAATAAACTCCTGAGGATCTTCCTCAGTTCTCGATCCGTAGAACTCTGGTGGACTGTAACTCAAGAAGTCCCGAAGCCTCAAACTATCGGCTCTGGGGTGCGCCACCGGTACTACCGGCTCCCGTCTGTCCTCATGCCTCGCCACAATCCTAGCTAGTAACTGGGCCATCTCCTTGTAACCCATATCCTCTGTTCCTGGCCGTGGGACTGAAGGTTCAGGTATTGTAGCCTCAGTAGAGACCGATGCTGCTCTAAACTCTCCTGGGGCTGACGGCGTCGTAGAACTTGCCGTCCGAAGTACTACCTCAGGTAATGACTGGGCCTGTGCCATCGTAACCCTCTGTGTTCTACTAGCAGCTCCCTCTGCTGCCTTGCCCTTCTGGGCCCAGGTTGCCTTGCGTGGAGGCATAACTAGTACATAGGAATACGTCAGAGGGAGTCCAACTTATAACACAACTCTAAGACACGATCTCAGAGTGAGAAGAATGGAAATCAATCCTAAATATCCTGTAGCCTCCTGATTATAGGTGTGGTGCACAACACGCCGATAATCAAGACTCTACTAGATACGGTCTGTAGACTCCTTCCGAGGATTAACTGCTCTGATACCACTTTTGTCACGACCCGACCTCGGGCCCGCAACTGGTGCCTTACCCCGGGCACCCTAGTGATAATACATTAGAGAAAAACCAGCGGAATAAAACTCATAGACATGGAACAATATAAAATAAGAAACAGGCTAACCAATACGGTCACCTTTCTGCATATATATAAAAACTCGAACAGTTACATCCCTTACAAACCCAACTCCTAATAAGACTACATACCTCTAAGAGTTTGATATAACAACTATGACGGGACAGGGCCCCGCCATACCCCTGAATATACAAGTACCTACAATGACAGGGAACCATCCTATGAGCGAGGATCAACAATCGGTGTACCTCTACCTGCGGCATGAACGCAGCCCCCCGAAGGAGGTCAGTACAACAAGTACCAAGTATGTGAAACTGAAAGTACTGTAATGAAATCACATTTCATCCTTTTAAAAGGCCATTTTACAATAAATAAACAGTCATGTCAAGTCAGGGATGCATGCCCTCAAAATCATCACTCACATATAACTATGGGTCTCACGCCCACAATATCAATCATGCCCGTTGAACTCCTTCCTCACCACAGCTAGACATGATGTAAAACAACACCCATATGTGTACCTGAACACTAGATCCTTCCTGCGTCATAAAACCGATCGGGCCAAGTAGAATAGCCAACTACCAGATCCAATCCTGCATCATAAAACTTTACGGGCCAAGTACGGAAGCCAACTACCAGATCCAATCCTGCGTCACACAACTGACCGGGGCAAGTATCTTAAGACAACGTACCAGAGCCTACCGTCTCACGAGATATGACCGGGGCAAGTATCTTAAGCTATCTACCAGAGCCTGCCGAAACACGAGAAATGACCAGGACAAGTATCTAAAGTGTGCCTGTAACAACATGTACAAATCAAGCCCGTGACCACTCATCACTGCGGCAAGCTTCATGGATAGCTAGTCTATGGACTAATAACATAACCCGAGAATTTAACCCGCACCATGTTCGCATGCCCCGGAATCTTACCTCGGTGTAAGCATGGCCATGGAACAATCCTAGTGGACGCATTCCGTGGACCATCCATTGTGTCAGTATGTCCAAAGGTACGATATAGTGGAAGCATACCCTTGGGCCACCCAACGTGTCAGTATGTCCAAGGAAATAACAAGATAACACTCATAGTGGAAGCATACCCGTGGGCCACCCAACGAGTCAGTATGTCCAAGTAAACAACAAGATGACCGGCCCTCCATCGAGAGACGCGGTAACATAAGAATACAACACTTGCACAACAAGGCTATCACAAGCAAGCATAGGCAAGTTACCATACTTCTAAACTTTCATTTTATGCCAACAATCCGGGTTTTAACCCCAAAGTACAACATACTTTAATTCTTTCAAAAAGATCTCTTTTTATGTAAAAACAATACGATACTAATATCCGTAGTATCAAAACACGTTCATGTTTAAATCAAGTACTTTATACTTTTTAAACCAGGTGGTTTGCACTTTTAAAACAACGTCAAGTTTACTTTTAAAACCCAAGTAACTCACTCTTTTCAAAACAAGTAACCTATACTGTTAAATCAAGTTACTTCTCCTTTTTCAAAATCAAGTCGTTTATAAGTCAAGTCTCTTATCTTTCAAGATCAAGTCTCTTAACTTTCAAAATCAAGTCTCTTAGTTTTTAGAAAAATCAAGCCATTCTTTTATCTTCATAAAGTCGTTATAACTAACTTTCCATAAAGCCATTATAACACTTTATGTTTTAAACCAACCAAAGACAACCAAAATTCATTTAACACACGTACGTCTACCGTACTATATATTTCACAACAATCATGCTCAAGAGGATAGGAAGAATCACATACCTCCTCGGCTAATCCACTTGCCAAGTCGAATATGCCGCGCGTAGAATATCCACCTATAATAACCATAACACATCTATCAACTTCTAGTCTTCTTCGTAGAATATTTCTAAGTATAGGGCCCCTTATTCTACAGAAAATCGGGAAGCACTTCCCCTGTTTTTACGTAATTTTCCACCTTTTTCAATGTCCGATATTCAATAACCAACATGCCACATTTAAGGCGCAACAACACAATACTAAAGGGGATTACACGCCTAACCGGACGTGTAAAATTCTGCCCCACAATATACAAAATGGTCCATTAGTCCAAAGTAAATACAGTCCATTAGTCCACTAGTTGGTGTTCTTGGCTAGCATGCCGGAATTACTTCTTTAATATTCCAACTTATATTTCAATCTTTATATAAGTTATAATTACTTTGTTATTAACTGTCAACAGGTAATATATACGTTTTTACCATTTTAATGGCTAGCATGCCAATTTCTCCATTTTAGCAACTTAACAAGGTCCAAATCCTTTCCATCTTCCTTCTATGTATTACATACTTGTTTATATACAACCAACATATATAATATCCAACTTCACAAGGAGGACAAAGTTCATTACCTCAAAGAGCCCAAAATAATCCAAGAACTAAAAGTCGATCCGTAGTACGTTTAGCTCCTATTCCTTACGTTCCAATCCGCTCCAAGCAACCCTTAGAATCTCCTAACCAACTCCTCTTCAAGATCCAACTTCAAAAAGTGAAGAACACTTTAGGCTTCCAACATGCAACTTTCGGCCAAGGGGTATTTCAAAGGCTAGGGGTGTGAAATCTTGTCTAAAACTTGGTTAACAACCTTCCTAACACATCAAGGAAGAACACTTAAGAGTTTAAGATTTTTTGGACAACATTTGGTCAAGATCTTGGCCCAAATCCGAGAGCAACAAAGAAGGGAGGGAGTATTTTCTCAAGTCTTGCAAATTATTCTATGTGTGGGATGAAGTCTTGCACCTCTATGTGTATAAATAAGACAACTAAGGGCTAGGATGAAAACAAATATGTGGATGAGATTGTGGACACTTGTGTGTGGGCCCCACTAGTCCACTTGTCCAACAAAATATCTAGCCCACACTTAGCCACTTGGCACAAGATTTCGGCCAAGGGGTCACATGGGGTGACATGTGTCGCCCTCCAATTCGTCCAAAATATTTCATCTCCCGAAAACATCCATAATGGCCAAAATCTCAAAAATAATGTGGGCCCCACAAAACCGTAAATTTCTCCCGTGGGCCCCACGTGAACAATTCCGGAAAATAAAATCCATAATTCTATTTTATTCCCAGAAGTCCAAATACCAAAATTGAGAATCCAATTGCCAATAATAAACCTTTTTCCTTCACGCGGTTCAGAATATTTTCCGCCGGAAATTCAAAATTTTCTTCCCTTTCGCACTTAGTGTTATATTCTTGTACGTACGTCCTCACATACATATTCTGGAACTACGGGGTCTAACAACTATAGCCTTATTTCCGCAATTCTTCTTCACGTCAAAATCATCCACACGAACCCTCTACAAGTCTATCAACATATTATCTTTTGTTGCCCTTCCAATAATTTCATCACACTTAGGGTTGTACCCATTTGAGAGAGAAGAGAAGAAAAGAGCAAATTTTGGATGATGTCTTGCAAATGACCAAGTCTTGCAAGACTTGGTCATAATATAGGACTTTTCTTGGTCTACAAGTTGGGAGGGACACTTGTCGCTCTCCCATAGGTCCTCTACAACAAATATCTTCTATTTTTACCCTTTTTTCGCAAAAAATCCCGCCTCGGCGTCACGGCCCTGCAGCCGGCGCCGTGGCGCTGCAACTTCAGACAGTTTCAGGGCTTACGGAGCCATGGCCCTGCAGCCAGCGTCGTGGCGCCTGACCCTTTCTCTTCTGTCAGCTGATCTTGTAACGTCCATAACTTTCTACTCCGATGTCCTATCGACGAGCGATTTGTTGCGTTGGAAACTACACTCAACGAACTTCTTATTAGGCTTTTGAAAGACCTAAAAATTCCTAATATACTAGGAGATATACCGCTCCAAATTTGACTGAAAATCTGTCCAAAAACATTCTGTCAACTTATCTTTCCAAATTCAAATCTTATTTCCTTTCGTATGTTCTCAAATGCATGACCTGGAATTACGGGGTGTAACACAATGCACGTAAGTTTTCACCCTAAACACCATTTTAACCTAACCATCTCAGTTCTACTGTCACCAATACCAAAAAATCCCAAAGCTGCCTTATTAGACCCGAATTGGAATACTGTCATGTTAGATGAATTTTCAGCTCTTATTCCAAATAAGATGTGAGATTTGGTACCACGACCACTAATAAACATAATTAGGTCTAAGTGGGGTTCTTAATCATAAAAAGAATTATGGCGGTTCTTTTGTGAGATACAAAGCTCGTCTTGTTTGTGATGCAAGTCTCAACAGGTTGGAGTTGATTGCGGTGAAACATTCAGTCTGGTAGTCAATCTTGCTACTATCAAGACTGTTCTTCTCCTGGCACTGTCCAAATAATGGTCGGTCACTTGTAGGAAATAGTATACATGCATCAGCCGTTGTGATTTTGAGATCCTACTCGTCCAGATCATATGTGCCTGTTGAAGAAATCCTTATATGGTCTGAAACAAGCTCATAGGGCATGGTAGAACAGGTTTGTGGGATTTGTTTCCAAATTGGGATTCTCTCACATCAAGTGTGATAATTTTCTCTTTATTTATAGGAAGGGCACTGATATGACATATATACATATGTATGTTGATGACATTATTCCCATTGCATCCTCAACTTCAATTCGTCAGTCAATTATATCCGTTCTTGCAGTTGAATTTGCGATGAAGGACTTAGGAATGTTGAAATATTTTTGTTACACCCCGTAAGTCCAGGACATGTATAAGAGAATGGACGCGAGAACACAAGACTTGAAAAATTGGTATGAAAGAAAGAATTGTGTTTCCGATGGAAAATCTTCCGAATGTCGGAAAGGAAAAATGTTCGTTGAGGAGAATTAGATTCTCAAAATGCATTATTTGAGGAATATAGAATGTATTAACATTATGGAAATTTATTTTTACGGATTTGGTCACGTGAGGCCCACCCGAGGAATTTTACGTTTTGTGGGGCCCACGAGGATTGCGAAATTTTATGGACGAATGGGAGGGCGACACGTGGCACCCCCCCACATGGTCTTGGAAGAAATTAGCAAGGGTAAAATGGTCATTGACCATTGTAGATGAACAAGTCTTCAAAGCTTGAGATAATTGACCAAGTCAACTTGTCCACTT
The DNA here is from genome assembly GCA_029844215.1 of Przewalskia tangutica. Lineage (NCBI taxonomy): Eukaryota > Viridiplantae > Streptophyta > Magnoliopsida > Solanales > Solanaceae > Przewalskia > Przewalskia tangutica. The sequence continues at coordinate 55,048,616 of CM056736.1, forward strand.
GGCTAGGTATTTAATCTCCTCCATCCAAGACACACAAGTGTTGTGATCTAGGCCCTCCATTGTTTTATATATACTACCCTAGTTCAAGACCAAGTCTTCAACACTTAGAAAAAAAATTAGAGACCTTGTTCTACATATTAGTTGCTCTCGGCTTTAGGGACTTTCCCACACAAAATTTTTGCTATTGTGGTTCTTTATTCACAAGACTTTAACCCAAGGTCCCTAAGGGTATTGTAAGGATATCTCAATAGAAAGATCTCGGAAAAATGACGTTTTCACGTTAGTCGCAAGACGAAAACCTAAGTCGTTTTCATAGTTTTGGATTGGAAATGGCAAAGAAGTTGGTTGTGAACTTCTAAAGGCTTCAAATAGCATATTGGAGCGTAAAGGAAAGGAGCTAAGAATTGCTAAGGAGCGACTTTGAATCTTGGAAATTTCAAGGGCTTGTAAAGGTATAAATCTTGTCGTTTAGCAATTAAAGTTTACTTATTGTTGTAGCAATTAAAGTTTACTTATTGTTGTAGCTATGGCAAAGACAAGAATCCAATTCCCATAATCGAACCTTTTTCCTTCACAAACTCCGGAAACTTTTCCGTCAAAAAATCACATCTTTCTTCCTTTCTAATTTTTAATGTCGTATTCTCGTACGTACGTCATCACACACATACCCTGGAACTACGGAGTGTAACACGTGAGACCCATGGTTATATTTGAGTGATGACTTTGAGGGCGTGAGTCTCTGACTTGACATGACTGCTTATATATTGTGTACTGTAGTTTGGTTATCATATATGTCTCATGTTTTATATAGACTGTTATGATTTCATTACAGTATTTTCAGTTTCACATACTTGGTACATGTTGTACTGACCTCCTTCAGGGGGCTGCGTTCATGCCGCATGTGAGGTACACCGGTTGTTGATCCTCGCTCATAGGATCACGGTTCTGCGTATTGGGAAGCTCTGTTTCTCTGGAGACTTATCTTTTGGTATGATTCCCTGAGATTGTAGGTTCTTGTACATTCAGGGGTATGGTGGGGCCCTGTCTCGTCGTAGTTGTTATAAAAACTCTTAGAGGTCTGTAGTACTATTGTGAGTTGGGCTTGTAAAGGATAACTGTTCGGGTTTTATATATATATGCAGAAAGGTGACCGTTTTGGTTAGCCTGTTTCTTATTTCATATTGTTTCATGCCTATAAGTTTTTATTTCCGCTGATTTTCTCTGATGTTTTATCACTAGGGTGCCCGGGGTAAGGCACCAGTCGCGGGCCCGAGGTCGGGTCGTGACAGCTATGTACGGGTAGTTTTGTATAAAATGTGATTTAGAAGCCTGGTTAGTAAAAAGGGGAAGTTTGGGTACATAGAGATTGTGAGCCTTAGAATTTTGATAACCGTTGAGACCTTAGATACAGGGTCGTCTTGAGTAAAGATTTTACGGGTGATCTTTGTTACACCCCGTTGTTCTAGAGTACGTATGTGAGGACGTACGTACGAGTGTATAACCCTAAATACGTAAGGGATGAAAATTTCGAATTTCCGACGGAAAATATTCCGAACCTCGTGAAGGAAAAAGGTTTATTATTGAGAATTGGATTCTCAACTTTGGTATTTAAGACTTTAAGAATTTATAAGAATTATGGATTTTATTTTCCGGAATTGGTCACGTGGGCCCACGGGAAAAATTTACGGTTTTGTGGGGCCCACATTATTTTTGAGATTTTTGACATTATGGATATTTTCGGGAGATGAAATATTTTGGACGAATAGGAGGGCGACACATGTCACCCCCATGTTGCCATGTTGGCCGAAATGGGCATGCCATGTGGCTTGTGGCCAATTTTTGGAAACATGTGGCAAGACACATGTCTCAAGTTTTTGTGGGACATGTGGTTTGTGGGGCCCACACACACTTGCTTGCATCCTAGCCTTTGGTTGGCCTATAAATACACCCCTTAAGCTTGCAAGACTTCTTCATCACTTAGAGAAATACCAAGACAAAAATAATACTCCCTCCCTTGATTAAGCTCTCGGCCAAACACCCCTCTTTGTGAAGAAATTCTTCAATTGTTGTTGTTAATCCCAAATACCTTAGCCTAGTGTCCCTAGTAGTGTTCTAAAGTTATCCCAACACAAAGATCCAGGAAATACTACGTTATTCCAATAGTCGCAAAAATGAAACCCTAGGGAAATCTTCGTATTTTGGATGAAGTGTTAAGAGAAGTTGGTTAGGAACTTCTAAGGGTTGCTTGGAGTGGATTGGAGCGTAAGGAATAGGAGCTAAACGTTGCTAAGGATCGACTTATAAATCTTGGATAATTTTGGGCTTATCGAGGTAATGATCTTTGTCCTCCTATTGTAATTGGAGATTACATATTGTAGTAGTTATAATTGAGTATATGATATGTGGAATGAAGAGTAAAAAGAAATAGACTATTTAGGTTTATTGTGGGGCAGAATTTTACACGTCCAGTCAGGCGTGTAATCCCTTTGAGTTGTTGGCTATTGATATCGGGCCTTGAAAAAGGTAGAAAAGTACGTAGATACGGGGGAAGTGCTGCCCAATTTTCCGTAGAATAAGGAACTTTATACTTAAGAATATTCTATGAAGAAGTCTAGACGTTGATAGACGTATTTGATTATTATAGGTTGATACTCTACGCGCGGCATATTCGACTTGGCAAGTGGATTTAGCCGAGGAGGTATGTGATTCTTCCTATCCTCTTGAGCATGATTGTTGTGAAATATATAGTACGGTAGACGTACGTGTGTTAAATAAATTTGGTTTCACTTTGATTTCCTTGACTTGAGTTCTAAATGATAAAAACCTTGAAATATGTTTAAAAGAGTTATGAATCATTATTCAGAAGGCAATTGGTCCTTGGTTTTAAAAAGAATAAGTTCTCTTGGTTTTCCAAACGAATATGGTTGTTTTGAATTATTAAAAAGTATAAGTGTTATGATAACTTTATGGGAAGTTAGTTATAACGACTTAAGGAAGATAAAAAAAATGGTTTACTTACTTGTTTATAAAAGCCTTGTTGTGATTTCTGAAGGTGTGGTAAGTTGGTTTGATAAGTAAACATGCTATGATACTACGGGCGTTAGTGCCTTGAGACTTTCGTGTTAAGGGGGTTTTCTTGTTGGGCTTATGTTGTTTACGATAAGCCGGTTGTGCTTACATTATATCACTTACCCCCCCGACTTGTTACGTGATTCATATGCCGCGGGTTAGCTACCCCCGATGCGAGGAATACCTCATGCGGGTCCATGAGACCTATGCGGACTACGGTAGTCCAGGAAACACTCCGAGTGTGTTACGCCGATGCGAGGAATACCTCATGCAGGTCCATGTGGCCTATGCGGATTGCGGGAGTCCATAAAATGCCGCGGGTTAGCTACCCCCGATGCGAGGAATACCACATGCGGGTCCACGTGACCTATGCGGACTACGGTAGTCCAGGATTAGGACTCGCACAATGATACTAGGGGCGAATGGCCCTACTCCGATCATTGGCGGTCTAGAAAAGACCGGTTGGGTTACACCTATTTTCTCTTATATATATTGTGGCACTATGTACTGTTAATTGGTTTGTTTCATACATGTCTGTGGATTGGTTTTTAAAATGTTATGATTTCATTTCAGTACTTTCAGTTTCACATACTTGGTACATGTTATCTTGACCTCGGGGCCGCGTTCACGCCGCGGTAGGTACATCGGTCGTTGATCCTCGCTCATAGGATCACCGTTCTGCTTTTGGGAAGCTCCGTTTCTCCGGAGGCTTTTATTTTGGTATGATTCCCTGTCATTGTAGGTTCTTGTACATTCAGGGGTATGGCGGGGCCCTGTCCCGTCATAGTTGTTACAAACTCTTAGAGTTCTGTAGTCCTGTTGTAAATTGGGTTTGTAAAGGAGGTAACTGTTCAGGTTTTGTAATATATATGCAGAAAGGTGACCGTTTTGGTTAGCCTGTTTCTTATTTTTTTTATTGTTCCATGTCTATGAGTTTATTTCCGTTGGTTTTTCTCTGATGTAGTATCACTAGGGTGCCCGGGGTAAGGCACGAGTCGCGGGCCCGAGGTCGGGTCGTGACAATCTTCGTCGAGGTACATAGTATACGTGGGGTATATTAGTATGATAATTCCATGAGTGGTGTGAAATGAAAGTGGGTAATTAAACTAAGAAGACCACTAGGTTTTCATGACTTGAATAGTGAGATTGTTCCAGACCGGGAACAAGAGTTTGGTACGAAATAGGTCGGGTTGAGGCCAGATCGCGGGTCAACCCGCAACCCGGAATGTGGTGGGGTCAGTTTGAGGTGGTCCCGCTAGGTGGCAGGGTCACGAGGGTGCAAGGCCCAAGTCTATGTAACCATTGTACGAGTTCGTGGATGCGTTCGACCAGAATCGGATCGTGAAGGCCGAGAATGGCCTTAAGGGAAATTGAAGCTAGTAATGACCAAGTTGGTGGTAGTAACTCCAAGGTTTTGAGAGCTGAAGCGATGACTGAAATGTGGTACGTGTACTAGAAAGAATTCGGGTGTACGAGAAGGGTACGACGAGTAAGAAAAGAAGCGAACATGTGTTATAAGAATGGAAATGATTATTTACGTGAAGTGAAGGTGCGAAGAGAGTATCCTTTAGACCATGGGTGGGAGCTAATAATGATGTTATGCACGTTAGAGGTGATTCCTCGTTGGCTTGGATTTAAGTTTTTGCGCGTGTGTTATATTATGGCCATTTGTGACATAATTGGTTTTGTAAGTATAGTAGTGAAGACTATACCGGCGCATGTGTTTTTGGAGACTAAGAAGGAACATTCGGGACGAATATTTCTAAGGGGGGAAGAATGTTACACCCCGTAGTTCCAGGGTATGTATGTGAGGACGTACGTATGAGAATACGACATTAAGATTGGAAAGGAAGAAAGATTTGATTTTCCGACGGAAAATTTTCCGGATTTTGTGAAGGAAAAAGGTTCGTAAATGGGAATTGGATTCCCAGATTTGGTATTCGGACTTCTGGGAATATAATAGAATTATGGTATTTCCAGATTTGGTCACGTGGGGCCCACGGGGAAAATTTACGGTTTTGTGGGACCCACATTGTTTTCGAGATTTTGGCCATTATGGATGTTTTCGGGAAATGAAATATTTTAGACGAATAAGAGGGCAACACGTGTCACCCCCTTAGGTGGCACATGGTCGAAATGGTGTGACAAGTGGCCCTGGTGGCCGAAATTGGTGGACATGTGGCAAGCCAAGTGTCCCAAGTCTTGTGTTGGACAAGTGGCTTGTGGGACCCACACACACTTGTCCCCAATCTCATCCACACACTTTCTTTGATCCTAGCCCTTGGTTTGCTTATAAATAGGTCTTTGTAGTGAAGACTTCATCAACACTTAGAATAATTTCCAAGGCAAAAACTCCCTGTCACGACCCGACCTCGGGCCCGCGACTGGTGTCTTACCCCGGGCACCCTAGTGATAAAACATCAGAGAAAATCAGCGGAAATAAAAACTTATAGACATGAAACAATATGAAATAAGAAACAGGCTAACCAAAACAGTCACCTTTCTGCATATATATAAAACCCGAACAGTTATCCTTTACAAGCCCAACTCACAACAGTACTACAGACCTCTAAGAGTTTTTATAACAACTATGACGGGACAGGGCCCCGCCATACCCCTGAATGTACAAGAACCTACAACCTCAGGGAATCATACCAAAAGATAAGCCTCCGAAGAAACGGAGCTTCCCAAAACGTAGAACTGTGACCCTAAGAGCGAGCATCAACAATCGGTGTATCACTATCTGCGGCATGAACGCAGCCCCCCGAAGGAGGTCAGTACAACAGGTACCAAGTATGTGAAACTGAAAATACTGTAATGAAATCATAACAGTATATATAAAACATGAGACATGTATGATAACCAAAATAGAATATACAAAGCCTGGTTAACAACAAGAGTAATGAAAATCAATTTCATCTTTTAAAAGACCATTTCACAATATAAGCAGTCATGTCAAGTCAGGGACGCATGCCCTCAAAATTATTACTCAAATATAACCACGGGTCTCATGCCCACAATATCAAGCGTGCCCGTGGAATTCCTTCCTCACTGTCGGCAGGCGCCAATGTAATAAATATCTACATATATATCATGGCCGCATCATGGCCGCATGCCCCCGAAATTCCTTCATCGGTGCAGACATGTCCATGGTGCAATAATAATAAATCGGGAGTTTAACCCGCCGCATGATCGCATGCCCCCGGAATTCCTTCATCGGTGCAGACATGTCCATGTAACAATAATAACATACCGGGAGTTTAACCCGCCGCATGGCCGCATGCCCCCGGAATTACTTCATCGGTGCAGACATGTCCATGTAACAATAATAACATACCGAGAGTTTAACCCACCGCATGGCCGCATGCCCCCGGAATTCCTTCATCGGTGCAGACATGTCCATGTAACAATAATAACATACCGGCCCTCCATTGAGAGACGCAGTAGCATAAGAATACAACTTTTGCACAACAAGGCTATCACAAGCAAGCACGAACAATTACCATACTTCTAGACTTTCATTAACATGTAAACTAATTCACCATTTTTATAAACACAAAGTACTTTCATTTTATGCCAACGATCCGGGTTTTAACCTCAAGGTACTACATACTTCAATTCTCTTAAAAAGATCCCCTTTTAAGTAAAAACCACACGATACTAATACCCGTAGTATCACGACACTTTTATGATTAAATCAAGTACTTTATGCTTTTAAAACCAAGTGACTTACACTTTTAAAACAACGTCAAGTATACTTTTAAAGCCCAAGTGTTACACCCCGTAGTTCCAGGGTATGTATGTGAGGACGTACGTACGAGAATACGACACAAAAAATTGGAAAGGAAGAAAGATGTGATTTTTCGACGGAAAAGTTTACGGATTTTGTGAAGGAAAAAGGTTCGTTTATGGGAATTGGATTCCCAGATTTGGTATTCGGACTTTTTGGAATATTTGAGAATTATGGAATTTTATTTCCGGAATTGGTCACGTGGGGCCCACGGGAGGAATTTACGGTTTTGTGGGGGCCACTTTATTTTCGGATTTTTTGGCATTACAGATATTTTCGGAAGACAAAATATTTTGGACGAGTAGGGGGGCGACACATGTCACCCCCATGTGGCCCTATGGCCGAAACTAGTAGACACTTGGACGTTTTTTTGTGGGGGACAAGTGGCAAGCCACTTGTCCCATTTTTGTGGTGAACATTTGGTTGGTAGTTTACCCACACACATGTCCCCAATCCTCACCTTACATTTGCTTTAATCTTGGCCATTGATTTCTCTATAAATACCCCCCCCCCCCCTTGTAGTGAAGACTTCATCCACACTTGAGATAATTTCCAAGGCAAAATATTCCCTCTCTCTTGAGTGTAGCTCTCGGCCATGGGCTGATTTTAGGAGCTAATGTTGTCCAAAAATTCTTAAACTTTTAAGTGTTCTTCCTTAGGGTGTTAGGAAGATTGTGTACCAAGAGTTGGAAAAGATTTCACACCCCTAGCCTAGAAACCTTGCCTTGGCCGAAACTTGCCATAGTTTGAGCCTAAGTGTTCTTCACTTTTTGGAGTTGGATCTTGAAGAGAAGTTGTTTAGAAACATCTAAGGGTTGCTTGGAGCGGGTTGGAGCGTAAGGAATTGGAGCTAAGCGTTGCTCAGGATCGACTTATAATCTTGGATAATTTTGGGCTTATCGAGGTAATGATCTATGTCCCTCTATTGTAATTGGATATTACATATTGTTGTAGTTTAGAATTGAGTATAAGATATATTGGAAGGATGATTATAAAGAATTGAACTGTATTTACATTGGGTGTATTCTGATGACTTGTAGTATTATTGTGGGCGATGTTGTACACGTCAGGTTAGGCGTGTAACCCCCAGGAGTTGTTGGCTTGGTAGCGGGCCTTGATAGAGGAGAGATTTATGTGGTTGCGGGGAGGTGCCGAATTTTCCGTAGAATAAGGAACCTTGTACTTAGAATTAATCTACGAATAGATCTAGAGGTTGATAGACGTTTTGTGGCCTTTATAGGTTGAAGTACTACGAGTAGCGTATTCTACTTGAAGGGTGGAAAAGGCTAGCTGGATTATAGTACTTTGGAGCGTTTTGCTAATTGTCGATAATCGTCGCGAGGTATGTGAACCTCTTCCTATCTTTTCTAGCATGATTGTTGTGAACTATATAGTACGGTAGACGTACGTGTGCTAAACAAATTTGGTTGGTTTAAAACATAAAGTGTTATAACGGCTTTATGGGAAGTTTGTTATAACAACTTTATGTAGGTAAAGAAATGGTCTGTGGTTTTTAAAAGATAAGAGACTTGACTTATAAATGACTTGATGTGAAATATTAAGGACTTGGTTTGTGTTAAAAAGTTGTGAAACCGCATTTATGAGAAATGGGTAATTGGGTTTTAAAAAGGAATAAGTTATATTGATTTCGGAAATAAGAATAAGTATCGAACAAACCACTGCAGCGTTAATAAAGGAAAATGTATTGACAAATAATTAATTATATTAAAACCAGTAGAAACCTCCATCTGTATAGAAGCTAAGATAAGAAAAAATTGTATTACATTTCCTAGATCATGGTTGCTTTAATAAAATCATTAATAACAAGTATTGATTTTTCTTAAATTCCACAGTAAGGAACTTGATTTCTAAAAGAAAAGAGACTTGAGAATTTGAAGTGTTTTGGTTTAAAAGAAAGGCATGGTTTTGTCTTAAATTGGTTTAAAACATAAAGTGTTATAATAGCTTTATGGGAAGTTAGTTATAACGACTTTATGAAAACAAAATGATGGTTTTATTATTGGATTTAAAATGGTAACTTGACTTTAAAGGGAGAAATGATTTGGTTTAAAAAGAATGTATGGAAATTGTTTTGGTTTACTTAAAAAGATAGTTACTCTATTTTGATACTACGGGTATCGTGTGACTTTTTGTGAAAGAAATGGATCTTTTAAAGAGTTAAAGTATGTAATACCTTGGGGTTAAAATCCGGATTTGTTGTAATAAAATGAAAGTCTATGAGTACGTTGAACTTGCCTATGCTTGTTGTGATAGCCTTTTGTTGTGCAAGTGTTTTGATTCTGTGCTACCGCGTCTCTCGTTGGAGGGCCGGCTATCTGGTTGATTGATGGACATACTGACACGATGGGTGGCCCACGGGTATGCTTCCACTATATCGATCCTTTTGGACATACTGACACGATGGGTGGCCCACGGGTATGCTTCCATTAGGAGTGTTATTCTGTTATTTGCTTTGGACATACTGACACGATGGGTGGCCCACGAGTATGCTTCCACTATGATTGTTATCTTGTTATTTCCTTTTGGACATACTGACACGATGGGTGGCCCACGGGTATGCTTCCATTAGGAGTGTTATTCTGTTATTTGCTTTGGACATACTGACACGATGGGTGGCCCACGAGTATGCTTCCACTATGATTGTTATCTTGTTATTTCCTTTTGGACATACTGACACGATGGGTGGCCCACGGGTATGCTTCCATTAGGAGTGTTTTGTGGCGAAGTCTCGTGATTACGGCTTTGGTATCTGGTAGTTGGTCTACGTACTTGCCCCGGTCAGCGACGTGATGCAGGGTGGATCTGGTAGAGGCCTTCGTACTTGCCCCGTGTCAGCTTCGCGAGTCAGTTATTTAGTATTGTTGGTACGGTAGGTTCTGGTAGTTGGCTTTCGTACTTGCCCCGGTCAGTTGATGATGCAGGCTGGTTCTGGTAGCTATGCCTTCGTACTTGCCCCGTACGGTTCTTATGACACAGGTGGGACCTGGTGTTCATGTGTACTCCTTGGTGTGGTTATATCATAGACTGCCGGCAGTGAGGAAGGAATTCCACGGGCATGATTGATGTTGTGGGCGTGAGACCCATAGTTATATTTGAGTGATGACTTTGAGGGCGTGAGTCCCTGACTTGACATGACTGTTTATATATATTATGGACTGTAGTCTGGTTATCATACATGTCTCCTGCTTTATATAGACTGTTATGATTTCATTTACAGTATTTTCAGTTTCACATACTTGGTACCTGTTGTACTGACCTCCTTCGGGGGGCTGCGTTCATGCCGCAGGTAGAGGTACACCAGTTGTTGATCCTCGCTCATAGGATCACAGTTCAGCGTTCGGGAAGCTCCGTTTCTCCGGAGGCTTATCTTTGGTATAGTCCCCTGTTGTTGTAGGTACTTACATTCAGGGGTATGGCGGGGCCCTGTCCCGTCATAGTTGTGGTTACATTCTTAGAGGTCTGTAGTACTGTTGTGGGCAGGGTTTGTAAAAGGATATAACTGTTCAGGTATATATATATATGCAGAAAGGTGACCGTTTTGGTTAGCCTGTTTTCTTATATTTTATCGTTTCATGTCTTTGAGTTTTTATTTCCGCTGGTTTTTCTCTGATGTATTATCACTAGGGTGCCCGGGGTAAGGCACCAGTCGCGGGCCCGAGGTCGGGTCGTGACAAAAGTGGTATCAGAGCAGTTAATCCTCGGAAAGGGTCTACAGACCGTGTCTAGTAGAGTCTTGATTATCGGTGTGTTGTGCACCACATCTATAATCAGGAGGCTACAGGATATTTAGGATTGGTTTCCATTCTTCTCACTCTGAGATCGTGCCTTAGAGCTGTGTTATAAGTTGGACTCCCTCTGGCGTATTCTTATGTACCCGTTATGCCTCTACGCAAGGCAACCAGGGCCCAGATGGGCAAGGCAGCAGAGGGAGCTGCGAGTAGAACACAGAGGGTTACGAGGGCACAGGCCTGGTCATTTCCTGAGATAGTACTTCTGACGACGAGTTTTATGACGCCGCTAGCCCCAGCAGAGTTTAGAGCGGCAGCAGTTTCTACTGAGGCCACGATACCTGAGTCTTCAGTTCACACGACCAGGAGCCAAGGATATGAGTTCAAGGAGATGGCCCAGTTGCTAGCTAGGCTGGTGGCTGGGAATGAGGACGGACGGGAGCCGGTGGTTTCGGCAGTACCAGTGATTCACCCTAGATCCAATAGTCTGAGACTTCGGGATTTCTTGAGTTGCAGTTCGCCAGAGTTCTATGGATAGAGAGTTGAGGATGATCTTCAGGGTGTCATGCAAGTTTGGGAGATTGTTATGCTTGCAGCCAGCAGGGCCATTTGGTGAGAGTTTGTCCGACCAGAGGTAGCACGGATGTTGAGACTCAGCCTTCGGGATCGGTGGCTGGTCCATCGCCTTCTATAGCTAGGCGCCCTGCAGGGCAGGATTATGATTAGAGCGACAAGGGGAAAGTGAGGCAGTAGTTGCAGAGATATCTTCAGCCCTTAAGAGACTGGTTTATGTTGTTATGGTAGATACATGTGGAGTGCTATGTACGGATAGCATTGTGTTAAGTGTGAATTAGAAACATGGGTAGTTGAAAAAGGGTAAGTCTGGGGACGAGACAATTGTGAGCCTTAGAATTTATAACAGTTAGGACCTTGGATGCAAGGCCGTCTTGAGTGGATGATTTTACGGTTGGTCTTTGTCGAAGTACGTGGTATGCGTGAAATATATTGTTGGATGATTCCATGGGTAGTGTGAGATGGAAGTGTTAACTTTCATGGCGTGAATTGGTAAGATTGTTCCGGATCGGGGAACAAGCGTTTGGCGCGATAGCGGGTCGGGTTGAGGCCAGATAGCGGGTCAACCCGCAACCCGGAATGAGGTAGGGTCAGTTTGAGGTGGTCCCGCCAGGTGCTAGGCCCAGGTTTAGGTAACCATCGGACGAGTTCGCGGATGTGTTCGACTAGAATCAGATCGTGAAGGCCAAGAATGGCCTTGAAGGAATTTGAGGCTAGTAAGATGACCAAGTTGGAGGTAGTGACTCCAAGGTTTTGGAAACCGAAGCGATGACTGGAGTATGGTACGTGTACTAGAAAGAGTTCGGGTGTACGAGAAGGGTACGACAAGTAGGGAAAGAAGTGAACATGTGCTAAAAGATGGAAGTGATCATTTTTGTGAAGTAAAGGTGCGAAGGGAGTATACTTTAGACCTTGGGTGGGAACTTTTTGTGATGTTAGAGGTGATTCCTCGTTGGCTTGGATTTGAGTTTTTCGCGTATGTTATACTATGGCCATTGATGGCATGATTGGTTTCGTAAGTATAGTAGTGAAGACTATACCGGCGCATGTATGTTTGGAGACTTAGAAGGAACATTCGGGACGAATGTTTCTAAGGGGGGAAGAATGTTACACCCCGTAGTTCCAGGGTATGTATGTGAGGACGTACGTACGAGAATACGACACAAAAATTGGAAAGGAAGAAAGATGTGATTTTTCGACGGAAAAGTTTCCGGATTTTGTGAAGGAAAAAGGTTCGTTTATGGGAATTGGATTCCCAGATTTGGTATTCGGACTTTTTGGAATATTTGAGAATTATGGAATTTTATTTCCGGAATTGGTCACGTGGGGCCCACGGGAGGAATTTACGGTTTTGTGGGGCCCACTTTATTTTCGGATTTTTGGCATTACGGATATTTTCGGAAGACGAAATATTTTGGACGAGTAGGGGGGCGACACGTGTCACCCCCATGTGGCCCTATGGCCGAAACTAGTAGACACTTGGACGTTTTTTTGTGGGGGACAAGTGGCAAGCCACTTGTCCCATTTTTGTGGTGAACATTTGGTTGGTAGTTTACCCACACACATGTCCCCAATCCTCACCTTACATTTGCTTTAATCTTGGCCCTTGATTTCTCTATAAATACCCCCCCCCCCCTTTGTAGTGAAGACTTCATCCACACTTGAGATAATTTCCAAGGCAAAATATTCCCTCCCTCTTGAGTGTAGCTCTCGACCATGGGCTGATTTTAGGAGCTAATGTTGTCCAAAAATTCTTAAAATTTTAAGTGTTCTTCCTTAGGGTGTTAGGAAGATTGTGTACCAAGAGTTGGAAAAGATTTCACACCCCTAGCCTAGAAACCTTGCCTTGGCCGAAACTTGCCATAGTTTGAGCCTAAGTGTTCTTCACTTTTTGGAGTTGGATCTTGAAGAGAAGTTGTTTAGAAACTTCTAAGGGTTGCTTGGAGCGGGTTGGAGCGTAAGGAATTGGAGCTAAGCGTTGCTCAGGATCGACTTATAATCTTGGATAATTTTGGGCTTATCGAGGTAATGATCTATGTCCCTCTATTGTAATTGGATATTACATATTGTTGTAGTTTAGAATTGAGTATAAGATATATTGGAAGGATGATTATAAAGAATTGAACTGTATTTACAGTAGACTTGTAGTATTATTGTGGGGCAGTGTTGTACACATCCGGTTAGATGTGTAACCCCCCCCCTAGGAGTTGTTGGCTTGGTAGCGGCCTTGATAGATGAGGAGATTTATGTGGTTGCGGGGGGGGGGGGGAGGTGCTGCCGAATTTTCCGTAGAATAAGGAACCTTGTACTTAGAATTATTCTACGAAGAGATCTAGAGGTTGATAGACGTTTTGTGGCCTTTATAAGTTGAAGTACTACGAGTAGCGTATTCTACTTGAAGGGTGGAAAAGGCTAGCAGGGTTATAGTACTTTGGAGCGTTTTGCTAATTGTCGATAATCGTCGCGAGGTATGTGAACCTCTTCCTATATTTTCTAGCATGATTGTTGTGAACTATGTAGTACGGTAGACGTACGTGTGCTAAACGAATTTGGTTGGTTTAAAACATAAAGTATTATAACGGCTTAATGGGAAGTTTGTTATAACAACTTTATGTAGGTAAAGAAATAGTCTGTGGTTTTTAAAAGATAAGAGACTTGACTTATAAATGACTTGATGTGAAATATTAAGGACTTGGTTTGTGTTAAAAAGTTGTGAAACCACATTTATGAGAAATGGGTAATTGGGTTTTAAAAAGGAATAAGTTATATTGATTTCGGAAATAAGAATAAGTATCGAACAAACCACTGCAGCGTTAATAAAGGAAAATGTATTGACAAATAATTAATTATATTAAAACCAGTAGAAACCTCCATCTGCATAGAAGCTAAGATAAGACAAAATTGTATTACATTTCATAGATCATGGTTGCTTTAATAAAATCATTAATAACAAGTATTGATTTTTCTTAAATTCCACAGTAAGGAACTTGATTTCTAAAAGAAAAGAGACTTGAGAATTTGAAGTGTTTTGGTTTAAAAGAAAGGCATGGTTTTGTCTTAAATTGGTTTAAAACATAAAGTGTTATAATAGCTTTATGGGAAGTTAGTTATAACGACTTTATGAAAACAAAAGGATGGTTTTATTATTGGATTTAAAATGGTAACTTGACTTTAAAGGGAGAAATGATTTGGTTTAAAAAGAAAGTATGGAAATTGTTTTGATTTACTTAAAAAGATAGTTACTCTATTTTGATACTACGGGTATTGTGTGACTTTTTGTGAAAGAAATGGATCTTTTAAAGAGTTAAAGTACGTAATACCTTGGGGTTAAAATTCGGATTTGTTGTAATAAAATGAAAGTCTATGAGTACGTTGAACTTGCCTATGCTTGTTGTGATAGCCTTTTGTTGTACAAGTATTTTGATTCTGTGCTACCGCGTCTCTCGTTGGAGGGCCGGCTATCTGGTTGATTGATGGACATACTGACACGATGGGTGGCCCACGGGTATGCTTCCACTATATCGATCCTTTTGGACATACTGACACGATGGGTGGCCCACGGGTATGCTTCCATTAGGAGTGTTATTCTGTTATTTGCTTTGGACATACTGACACGATGGGTGGCCCACGAGTATGCTTCCACTATGATTGTTATCTTGTTATTTCCTTTTGGACATACTGACACGATGGGTGGCCCACGGGTATTCTTCCATTAGGAGTGTTTTGTGGCGAATTCTCGTGATTACGGCTTTGGTATCTGGTAGTTGGTCTACGTACTTGCCCCGGTCAGCGACGTGATGCAGGGTGGATCTGGTAGAGGCCTTCGTACTTGCCGTGTCGCCAGCGAGTCAGTGTTTGGACGAAGTTTCGTGATGCAGGGTGGATCTGGTAGTTAGCTTACGTACTTGCCCCGGTCAGCGACGTGATGCAGGGTGGATCTGGTAGAGGCTATCGTACTTGCCCCGGTCAGTGTTATACCCCGTAGTTCCAGGGTATGTATGTGGGGACGTACGTACGAGAATACGACATAAATTTTGGAAAGAAAGAAAGGTGTGATTTTTTTCGACGGAAAAGTTTCCGGGTTTTGTGAAGGAAAAAGGTTCGTTAGTGGGAATTGGATTCCCAGATTTGGTATTTGGACTTCTTGGATTATATTAGAATTATGAGATTTTATTTTCGGAAATCGTCACGTGGCGCCCATGGGAGAAATTTACGGTTTTGTGGGGCCCACTTTGTTTTTGAGATTTTCGGTATTTTGGATATTTTCGGAAGACGAAATATTTTGGACGAGTAAGGGGGCGACACGTGTCACCCCCTTGAGTGGCCATGTGGGCCGAAATTGGTGGGACAAGTGGCTAGCCACTTGTCCCCTTGGCCGAAATGGCCATGACACTTGGAGAGCAAAATCGTTGGCCATGTGGTGTGGTGGGACCCACACACACATGGCCCAATCTTGACCACCCACTTGCATTAATCTTGACCCTTGAATTCTCTATATATACCCCCTTAAGTTGAAGACTAAATTCATCCCACACTTGAATACTTTCCAAAGCAAATACTCTCTCCCTCCCCTTTGTAGTGTTTTCGTCCCTCCCCCCCTCTTGTGTAGAAAATACTCCAAGTATTATTGTATAATCCCAAATACCTTAGCCTAGTATCCCTAGTTGTATTCCAAGTTATTTCAAGGGTGGAAAAGGCTAGCAAGGTTATAGTACTTCGGAGCGTTTTGCTAATTGTCGATAATCGTCGCGAGGTATGTGAACCTCTTCCTATCTTTTCTAGCATGATATGTTGTGAACTATGTAGTACGGTAGACGTACATGTGTTAAGTGAATTTAGTTGGTTTACAACATAAAGTGTTATAACGGCTTTATGGGAAGTTTGTTATAACAACTTTATGTGGGTAAAGGAATGGTTGGTGGTTTTTAAAAGATAAATGACTTGATGTGAATTAGTAATGACTTGGTTTGTGTTAAAAAGTTGTGAAACCGCTTTTATGAGAAATGGGTAATTGGGGTTTTAAAAGGAATAATGTTATATTGATTTTCGGGAATGAGAACGAGTATCGAACAAACCACTGCAGCGTTAATAAAGGAAAATGTATTGACTAATTAATTATTATTAAAACCAGTAGAAACCTCCATCTGCATAGAAGCTAAGATAAGACAAAATGATATTACATTTTCTAGATCGTGGCTGCTTTAATAAGATTGTTACAAACAAGAACAACCTACTCACATATAAGGCATATGTTACTCAATTGTTTAAAAGAGATTACGTTGTTAAGTGATTAAGACTATGAACTATGAAATCTTTCGAAAATAAGAGACTTGAGTATTTGAAATTAGGCAAACGTGAACTTTTGGAAAAGAATGTTGTTCTTGATTTTAAAAAGGAAAGTGTGTTGTTTTACTTAAAAGTGTTAGTCACTCTATTTTAATACTACGGGTATCGGGTGACCTTTGTAAAAGAAATAAGTCTTTTAAAAGAATTTAACGTACGTAGTACTTTGGGGATTAAAACCTGGACTTTGGCATAAAATGAAAGTACCTCGAGTTAGGTGTAACTTACCTATGTTTGCGTGTAATAACCTTGTTGTGCCAGTATTGTATTTTTATACCACCGCGTCTCTCAATGGAGGGCCGGTTGATTTGTTATGATCTTACTTGGACGTACCGGCAGTGACGGAGGATTCCACGGGTGCGCTCCTGTTGATAGCGTTATTCCATGGACTAGCTCTCCATGAGGTTTTACTGATTCGGCCTTGGTATCTGGTGGTTGGCTTTCGTACTTGCCCCGTCTCGTGGCTGATTCGGCCTTGGTACCTGGTAGTTAGCCTTCGTACTTGCCCCGTTCAGTTTAGTGGCGAAGTCTCGTGACACGGCCTTGGTACCTGGTAGTTAGCCTTCGTACTTGCCCCGGTCAGCTACGTGACACGGCCTTGGTACCTGGTAGTCGGCTTTCGTACTTGCCCCGTGTCAGCTTCGTGGTTTGGTTGCATAGTATTGTTAGTACGGCCTTGGTATCTAGTAGTTGGCTTTCGTACTTGCCCCGGTCAGTCGATGATGCGGCTTTGGTATCTGGTAGTTAGCGTTCGTACTTGCCCCGTACGGTTTTATGACACAGGTGGGACCTGGTGTTCATGTGTACTCGGTGTTGTCCTATCATATCGCCGAAGCGGTGAGAAGGAATTCCACGGGCACGATTGATGTTGTGGGCGTGAGACCCATGGATATATTTTGAGTGATGACTTGGAGGGCGTGAGTCCCTGACTTGACATGACTGCTTATATGTTGTGTACTGTAGTTTGGTTATCATACATGTCTCCTGCTTTATATAGACTATTATGATTTCATTACTGATATTTCGATTTCACATACTTGGTACTGTTATCGACCTCCTTGAAGTGCGTTCAATCTGCGCAGTAGAGGTACATCGGTTGTGGATCCTCGCCATAGTATCACAGTTGGCGTATTGGAAGCCCCGTTTCTCGGAGGCTTATCTTTTGGTATGTTACCCCGAGTGCAGAGGTTCTTGTACATTCAGTGGTATGGCTTGTCACTGTCCCGTCATAGTTGTTGTATAAATATTAGAGGTCTGTAACACTGTTGTGGGCAGAGTTTGTAAAAAGGATAACTGTTCGGGTTTTTATGTATATATACAAAAGGCGACCGCTTGGGTTAGCATGTTCTTATCATATGTCTTGTTTCATGTTTAAGTTTTATTTTCCGCTGATTTTTCTCGATGTTGTATCACTAGGGTGTCCGGGTAGGCACGATCCACGCCCGGATCGGTCGTGGCGAAGTGGTATCGAAGCGCTTAGTCTCGGAAAGTGTCTACGACCGTATCTAGTAGAGTCTTGATTATCGGCGTGTTGTGCACCACACCTATAATCGTGAGGCTGCAGGATATTTAGGATTGGTTTCATTCTTCTCACTCGAGATCGTGCCTTAGAGCTGTTGTAAGTTGGACCCCTCTGACGTAATTCTTTTGTACCAGTCATTCCTCTGCGAAAGGCAACCAGGCCCGAGCGGCAAGGCATCGATGAGTCGCGACAGAACACGAGAGTACGAGGCGCGAGCCCGGCCAAGACTGAGATAGTTCTTGAGACGGCGAGTTTTGCGACGCCACCGGCCCAGCGAGTTTAGAGCGCAGCGGTGGCTGCCGAGACCACGATACACGAGCCTCGGTCCGCGGCTGGAGGCGAGAGAGATGGGCTACTGAGGAGATGGCACGATTACTAGCCGTGTTGTGGCGGACATGAGATAGGTGGGCGCAGCGGTTCGAAGAGCACCGTGGTTCACCCGAGGCGGATAGTTTGAGGCTACGGGACTTTCGGTCAGTAGCCCGCCGAGTTCTACGGTCGAGGCCCGAGGATGATCCGCGAGAGTTCATCCGAAGCGATTCTGATGGATCGCGAGTGATCAAGGCTCGGAGACCGAGTCGGTGATCTTGGGTTCACATCGGTGCGTGATCCGCAATGATCGGTAGTTTGATTCGCGAGCTGTCCCGGGAGGACATGCACTTCCACCGTATGGAACGAGTTCTCGAGGCATTTCTTGCACATTTCTTGCCTCGCGGATGAGGAGGGCTCGGGCGACAGTTTTTGGTGTTGGCGAGCGAGCAGGCGACGGTTCGGAGTACAATGTGGAGTTCGACTCATTGTCTCGGTATGTCCCCGCGTTAGTAGCTAGTATGGAGGACAGAGTGCACCGCTATGTCACAGGGCTAGACGATTATTTGGCAGAGAGTTGCTCGGGCGTAGCTCTTCAGCCGGGCATGGACATTGCCCGCATGCAGGCTTATGCACTTGGATGTGAGGCACGGAGAGGTCGACGGAATGACCGGGATCAGCAGAAGAGGGCCAGAACAGCAGGGTCTTTTGGCGACTTTCGAGGCGGACCGCCTCAAGAAGAGCGATTATCGCCTCCCGTCTGCGAGTGGCCCTCCGCGATCTTGGGGCGTTCGGGATGTTCGAGAGCAGTCGTGGCTCCTGTGTTTCAGACTTTCAGGGGAGTAGGAGTGCTCGCCGGATAAGGTCACCCTTGTCTCAGTGTGGCCGTTGTGGAAAACTTCATAAGGGAGAGTGTCGTACTAATTTGGGAGATTGTTATTCTTGCGGCCAACAGGGCCATTTGGCGAGAGACTGTCCGACCAGGGGTAGCACTGGTGGATTAGCACAGACTACGAGATCAGTTGCGGGTTCTTCACCTTCCATAGCTAGGCAGGATGTTCATGCGGCGTGAGCTACGGCAGGTCGCGGTGGAAGTTCGATTTTAGCGGTCCTTTGAACCGCCTATTTACAGGTATATCCTTAACCCTCTTGAGACTAGTATGTATTGATGTTATGATGATGTGTTAAGTGTTATGATCGGATAGCTTTGAGTTAAAAAGGTGATTTAGAAGCCTGGTTAGTGAAAGGGTAAGTCTGGGGATGAGAAAATTGCGAACCTTAGAATATTACACGTTGAGACCTTAGATGTAAGGCCATCTTGAGTAAAGGATTTTGCAGAAGATCCTTGTCGGAGTGCATTATATGCATAGGGTGTATTAGTGTGATAATTCCATGGGTAGTGTAAGATGAAAGTGGTAGCTTTCAGGACTTGTATAGGTAGGGTTGTTCCGGATCGGGGAACAAGAGTCTGGTGCGATTATGGGTCGGGTTGAGGACCGTTCGCGGGTCAACCGCGGCGAAAGGAGATGTGGTCAGTTTGAGGTGGTCCCGGTGGTAGGATCACGAGGGTGCGAGGCCCAAGTTTAGGTAACCATCGTATGAGTTCGCGGATGTGTTCGACCGGAATCGGATCGTGAAGGCCGGGAATGGCCTTGAAGAAATTCGAGGCTAGTAAGATGACCAAGTTTGGAGGTAGTGACTCCAAAGATTTTGGAAACTGAAGTGACGACTGAGGTATGGTACGTGTACTAGAAAGAGTTCGAGAAAGTGCGGCGAGAAAGGAAAGAAGTGAACATGTCTTTGAGAGATGGAAGTGATCATTTCTTTGTGAGGTGAAGATCTGAAGGAGTATCCTTTGGACAAGGAACGAGTTAGTATCGTTTACATCTTAGAGGTGATTCCTCGTGGACTTGGATTTAAGTATTTGCGCGTATGTTATTTTTGTGGCCAGGTGTGGCTTGATTGGTTTCGTAAGTATAGTAGTGAAGACTATCTGCGCGCAGTATGTTTGGAGACTTAGAAGGAACATTCGGACGAATGTTTCTAAGGAAGAATGTTATACCGTAGTTCCGTGGTATGTATGTGGGGACGTGCGTGCGAGAATCTGACAGAAATTTTGGAAAGAAAGAAAGGTGTGATTTTTCGTGAAAAGTTTCGGGTTTTGTGAAGGAAAAAGGTTCGTTAGTGGAATTGGATTCCCAGTTTGGTATTTGGACTTCTTGGATTATATTAGAATTATGAGATTTTATTTTGGAAATGGTCACGTGGGGCCCACGGAGAAATTCTGGTTTTGTGGGCCCACTTTGTTTTTGAGATTTTCGGTATTTTGGATATTTTGGAAGACGAAATATTTTGACAGTAAAGGGGAGACACGTGTCACCCTCGAGTGGCCATGTGGCGAAATTGGTGGGACAGTGGCTAGCAGCTTGTCCTCGGCGAAAATGACCATGACACTTGGAGAGCAAAATCGTTGGCCATGTGGTGTGGTGGGACCCACACACACATGGCCCAATCTTGACCACCCACTTGCATTAATCTTGACCCTTGAATTCTCTATATATACCCCCTTAAGTTGAAGACTAAATTCATCCCACACTTGAATACTTTCCAAAGCAAATACTCCCTCCCCTTTGTAGTGTTTTCGTCCCTCCCCCCCTCTTGTGTAGAAAATACTCCAAGTATTATTGTATAATCCCAAATACCTTAGCCTAGTATCCCTAGTTGTATTCCAAGTTATTTCAATACTAGGAGCCCGGAAATACTACTTTATTCCATTAGTCGCAAAGTGAAACCCTAGAAATATCTTCATAGTTGGTTGAAGTAGTAAGTAGAAGTGGTGTAGAACTTCTAAGGGTTTCTTGGAGCGAATTGGAGCGTACAGATTAGGAGCTAAACCTTGCTCAGGATCGACATATATCTTGGATAATTTTGGGCTTATCGAGGTAATGATCTATGTCCCCCTATTGTAATTGGATATTACATGTTGTAGTAATTATACTTGAGTATATTATATGAGGATAGAAGATTGATAGAATTAAACTGTATTTACAGTAGACTTGTAGTATATTTGTGGGGCAGTGTTGTACACGCCCGGTTAAACGTGTAACCCCCTTGGAGTTGTTGGCACGTAGCGGGCAGAGTAGAGGAGAGATTTATGTGGTTGCGGGAGAGTCTGCGAATTTTACGTAGAATAAGGAATCTTGTATTTAGAATATTCTACGAAGAGATCTAGAAGTTGATAGACGTTTTATGGCCATTATAGGTTAAAGTACTATGAGTAGCGTATTCTACTTGAAGGGTGGAAAAGGCTAGCAAGGTTATAGTACTTCGGAGCGTTTTGCTAATTGTCGATAATCGTCGCGAGGTATGTGAACCTCTTCCTATCTTTTCTAGCATGATATGTTGTGAACTATGTAGTACGGTAGACGTACATGTGTTAAGTAAATTTAGTTGGTTTACAACATAAAGTGTTATAACGGCTTTTTGGGAAGTTTGTTATAACAACTTTATGTGGGTAAAGGAATGGTTGGTGGTTTTTAAAAGATAAATGACTTGATGTGAATTAGTAATGACTTGGTTTGTGTTAAAAAGTTGTGAAACCGCTTTTATGAGAAATGGGTAATTGGGGTTTTAAAAGGAATAATGTTATATTGATTTTCGGGAATGAGAACGAGTATCGAACAAACCACTGCAGCGTTAATAAAGTAAAATGTATTGACTAATTAATTACTATTAAAACCAGTAGAAACATCCATATGCATAGAAGTTAAGATAAGACAAAATGATATTACATTTTCTAGATCATGGTTGCTTTAATAAGATTGTAATAAACAAGAATAACCTACTCACATATAAGGCATATGTTACTCAATTGTTTAAAAGAGATTACGTTGTTAAGTGATTAAGACTATGAACTATGAAATCTTTCGAAAATAAGAGACTTGAGTATTTGAAATTAGGCAAACGTGAACTTTTGGAAAAGAATGTTGTTCTTGATTTTAAAAAGGAAAGTGTGTTGTTTTACTTAAAAGTGTTAGTCACTCTATTTTAATACTACGGGTATCGGGTGACCTTTGTAAAAGAAATAAGTCTTTTAAAAGAATTTAACGTACGTAGTACTTTGGGGATTAAAACCTGGACTTTGGCATAAAATGAAAGTACCTCGAGTTAGGTGTAACTTACCTATGTTTGCGCGTAATAGCCTTGTTGTGCCAGTATTGTATTTTTATACCACCGCGTCTCTCAATGGAGGGCCGGTTGATTTGTTATGATCTTATTTGGACGTACCGGCAGTGACGGAGGATTCCACGACTGTTGATAGCGTTATTCCATGGACTAGCTCTCCATGAGGTTTTACTGATTCGGCATTGGTATCTGGTGGTTGGCTTTCGTACTTGCCCCGTCTCGTGGCTGATTCGGCCTTGGTACCTGGTAGTTAGCCTTCGCACTTGCCGCTCGGTTTAGTGGCGAAGTCTCGTGACACGCGGTACACGGTAGTTAGCCGTACTTGCCCCGCCACCACGTGACACGGCCTTGGTACCTGGTAGTCGGCTTTCGTACTTGCCCCGTGTCAGCTTCGTGGTTTGGTTGTATAGTATTGTTAGTACGGCCTTGGTATCTAGTAGTTGGCTTTCATACTTGCCCCGGTCAGTCGATGATGCGACTTTGGTATCTGGTAGTTAGCGTTCGTACTTGCCCCGTACGGTTTTATGACACAGGTGGAACCTGGTGTTCATGTATACTCGCGGTGTTGTCTATCATAGGCTCGAGCGGTGAGGAAGGAATTCCACGGGCACGATTGATGTTGTGCGCGTGAGACCCATGGATATATTTTGAGTGATGACTTGGAGGGCGTGAGTCCCTGACTTGACATAACTGCTTATATGTTGTGTACTGTAGTTTGGTTATCATACATGTCTCCTGCTTTATATAGACTATTATGATTTCATTCTGATATTTTCGGTTTCACATACTTGGTACTGTTGTCTCGACCTCGCCGGGTGCGTTCACGCGGTAGAGGTACATCGGTTGTGGATCCTCGCCATAGGATCACGATTCAACGTATTGGGAAGCCTCGTTTCTCGGAGGCTTATCTTTTGGTATGTTACCACAGTGCAGTAGGTTCTTGTACATTCGGGGTATGGCGGGGCCTGTCCGTCATAGTTGTTGTTATAAAACTCTTAGAGGTTTGTAACATTTGTTGTGGCGAGTTTGTAAAAGGATAATTGTTCGGTTTTTATGTATATATACAAAAGGCGACGCTTGGGTTGCTGTTCTTATCATATATCTTGTTTCATGTTTAAGTTTTATTTTCCGATTTTTCTCGATGTTGTATCACTAGGGTGCGGGGTAAGGTACGATCACGGGCCGGATTGGGTAAATACGATCGGCCGTGATCTGATTATTTAGTATTGTTGGTACGGTAGGTTACGGTAGTTGGCTTCGTACTTTCCCGGTCGATGGATGACGCAGTGGTTCGGTAGCTATGCCTTCGTCTTTGCCGTCACGGTTCTTATGACACAGGTGGGACCTGGTGTTCATGTGTACTCCTTGGTGTGGTTATATCATAGACTGCCGGCAGTGAGGAAGGAATTCCACGGGCATGATTGATGTTGTGGGCGTGAGACCCATAGTTATATTTGTGTGATGACTTTGAGGGCGTGAGTCCCTGACTTGACATGACTGTTTATATATATTATGGACTGTAGTCTGGTTATCATACATGTCTCCTGCTTTATATAGACTGTTATGATTTCATTTACAGTATTTTCAGTTTCACATACTTGGTACCTGTTGTACTGACCTCCTCGGGGGGCTGCGTTCATGCCGCAGGTAGAGGTACACCAGTTGTTGATCCTCGCTCATAGGATCACAGTTCAGCGTTCGGGAAGCTCCATTTCTCCGGAGGCTTATCTTTGGTATAGTCCCCTGTTGTTATAGGTACTTGCATTCAGGGGTATGGCGGGGCCCTGTCCCGTCGTAGTTTTGGTTACATTCTTAGAAGTGCATGAAATCTTTGTTGTGGCGGTTTGTAAAAGGATATAACTGTTCAGGAATATATATATATATATATGCAGAAAGGTGACCGTTTTGGTTAGCCTGTTTTCTTATATTTTATCGTTTCATGTCTTTGAGTTTTTATTTCCGCTGGTTTTTCTCTGATGTATTATCACTAGGGTTCCCGGGGTAAGGCACCAGTCGCGGGCCCGAGGTCGGGTCGTGACACCAAGTAACTCACTCTTTTCAAAAACAAGTAACCTATACTTTTAAATCAAGTGACTTCTCCTTTTCCGAAATCAAGTCGTTTATAAGTCAAGTCTCTTATCTTTCAAGATCAAGTCTATTACTTTGGAAATCAAGAAATCAATACTTGTTTATAATGATCTTATTAAAGCAGCCACGATCTAGAAAATGTAATACAATTTTGTCTTATCTTAGCTTCTATGCAGATGGAGAATTCTACTCATTTTAATTTAATTGATTGTCGATACATTTTCTTTTATTAACGCTGCAATGGTTTGTTCGATACTTATTCTCATTTCCGAAATCAAGATAACTTTATTCTTTTAAAGACCAAGTACCCATTACTCACGAATGAGGTTTCACAACTTTTTAACACAATTCAAGTCCTTAACATTTCATATTAAGTCACTTAACTTTAGAATCAAGTCAAGGATACAAAAAGGAAGTCAAACTCCTTTAACACACGTGCGTCTACCGCACTATATATTTCATAAATAATCATGCTCAAGAGAATAGTAAGAATCACATACCTCTTCGGCTTAATCCACTAGCCAAGTCGAGTATGCCGCGCGTAGAATATCCACCTATAACAACCAAACACGTCTATCAACGTTTAGATCTCTTCGTAGAACATTTCTAAGTATAAGTTTCCTTATCCTATGGAAAATTGGGAAGCACTTCCCCTGTATCTACTTACCTCCACCCTTTTCAAGGCCCGATATCAATAGCCAACATGCCACATTTAAGGCACAGTAATACAACAACTCAAGGGGATTACACGCCTAACTGGACGTGTAAAATTCTGCCCCACAATATACTAAACAGTCCATTTCTTTTCAATCCTCCTTCCATACATCATATACTCAATTATAAACTACTACAACATGAAATCTCCAATTACAATAGAAGGACAAAGATCATTACCTCGATAAGCCCAAAATTTTCCAATGTTTAAAAGTCGATCCTTAGAAATCTTAGCTCCACTTCCTTACGTTCCAAGCCACTCCAAGCAACCCTTAGATGTTTCTAACCAACTTCTCTTCAAGATCCAACTTCAAAAAGTGAAGAACACCTTAGGTCTCCAATAGGCAAGTTTCGGCCAAGGCATGGTCTTTTAGGCTAGGGGTGTGAAATCTTTTCTAACACTTGGTTAACAACCTTCCTAACACATCAAGGAAGAACACTTAAAAGTTTAAGGATTTTTGGACAACTTTTTGTCAAGAAAATGGCCTATGGCCGAGAGCACCTAGAAGGGGAAAGAGTATTTTTCAAGTCTTGGAAATCTCTAAGTGTGGATGAAGTCTTGCAATCCAAAGGGGGGGGGGGGGGTATTTATAGGACAACCAAAGTCTAGGATGCAAGCAAGTGTGTGGTAGATATTGGGGACAAGTGTGTGTGGGTCCCACAAGCCACTTGTCCACATAAAAACTTGAGACACTTGGCTTGCCAAATGTCACAAGATTTCGGCCAAGGGCCACATGTCACACTAATTCGGCCACAAGCCACCTAAGGGGGTGAAACGTGTCGTCCTCCTATTGGTCCAAAATATTTCATCTCCCGAAAATATCCATAATGGCCAAAATCTCAAAAACAAAGTGGGCCCCACAAAACCGTAAATTTCTCTAGTGGGCCACACGTGACCAATTCCGGAAAATAAAATCCATAATTCTATAATATTCCAAGAAGTCCAAATACCAAATCTGGGAATACAATTCCCATTTACGAACCTTTTTCCTTCACAAAAATCCAGAAAATTTTCCGTCGGAAAATCAAATCTTTCTTCCATTCCAATCTTAATGTCGTATTTTCGTACGTACGTCCTCACATACATACCCTGGAACTACGGGGTGTAACACTCTCTCCCTCTTCTTGTTGCTCTCGGCATTAGGTCTTCCCCTTGACCAAAAGGTGTCCAAAAATCCTTAAACTTTTAAGTGTTCTTCCTTGATGTGTTAGGAAGGTTGTTAACCAAGTGTTAGAAAGGATTTCACACCCCTAACCTATACACACCCCCTTGGCCGAAACTTGTAGGTTTGGAACCTAAGGTGTTCTTCACTTATTGGAGTTGGATCTTGAAGAAGAGTTGGTTAGGAGCTTCTAAGGGTTGCTGGGAGCGGATTGGAACGTAAGGAATTGGAGCTAAGATTCCTAAGGATCGACTTTTAATCATTGGAAAATTTTGGGCTAATCGAGGTAATGATCTTTGTCCTTCTATTGTAATTGGAGATTACATGTTGTAGTAGTTTATAATTAAGTATATAATATGTGGAAGGAATATTGAAAAGAAATGGACTGATTTATATATTGTGGGGCAGAAATTTACACGTCCAGTTAGGCGTGTAATCCCCTTTGAGTTGTTGTATTATTGCGCCTTAAATGTGGCATGTTGGCTATTGATATCGGGCCTTGAAAAAGGTGGAAAAGTGCGTAGTTACAGGGGAAGTGCTGCCCGATTTCCCGTAGAATAAGTGTCACGCCACGAACCCCGGGCCCGTGACTGGTGCCCTACCTGGGCACCCTTCTACCTTAACAACACAAGTAAACTGCGGAATTTAAATAACACCTCATTTTTTTTAAACCAACATACGTGCAAGGGCAAGCCGACAAGGCTGCCATATAATATACATAATCAAAAGACACTACACTGTACATGAGTCCAATCCCACAAATGAATGCAGACCTCTAAGAGTTTTACTGAACTATTACGGGACAAGGCCCCGCCGTACCCATAACTGTACAAAAGCCGGTACTGAAGGATCTATACCAAAATGATAAACTCCAGAACAAATGGAGCTATCCAAAAACTCGACGGCGTCCTACACTGCAGATCACCAAATCTGCGTACCTAAACTGCGGCATGACGCACGGCCGGCGAGGTCAAGACGAAGAATGTACCAAGTATGTGAAGCGATGAAATCTTGTAATGAAATCATAACGATCTAAACAAAACAGATACATGTATGATAGCCAACCTACAAGATACACAATACATAGCGGTCATATCAAGTCCGGACGATTCCTCAAAGTCATTACTCAAATATAACCATGGGTCTCACGCCCATAATATCAATCATGCGTGGAATCGCTCCTCATGGCGGCGATCCATGATATAATACAACATCGATAAGCACCTGAACCTTACAATCATGAGTAATGCAATCCTTTTTATCTTTTAAGTTATGACTTTAACAATGAGAATTCTTGTTTCACTTTAATTGAGAACCACACCGCACTTTTCATTAATGAAATCACTACCGTTTCAAAACATGAAGGCGTGCGATGCTGGTCAACCACCCTCCGTGTTATAATGCAACCTATCATAGGACTATTTCACCCATGAGGACTATTTCACCCGCTTAGGTCGTGAGGACCCGCAATGAGTCATCGGTACACGATACTCGCATCACGGATAGCTAATCCATGGCTTATATATATCCGGGAATTTAACCCGCCCGAGTCAAATACCGACCCGCCGTGAGTGTGTACCACTCACCCCCACGTGGAGCTAACCCATGGTACCCTAGAAATAAGTTGTCGGCCCTTTATGGAGGGACGCGGAGATGTGGAGATATGACACTTGCACGAATGTCTGAATGAGTAACCCATATACAAGCAAACCAAGGCAAAACCATGCCTTTAGACAAATCAAGACAATTACCATGCCTTTCTTTTTGTCATAAACCAAGACAATACCATGCCTTTCCTTTTTACACAAACCAAGACAATACCATGCCTTTACACAAACCAAGACAATTACCATGCCTTTTTTTCACATAAACCAAGACATCTACCATGCCTTCTTTTTACATAAACCAAGAGAAATACTTATTCAAGCAAGCCAAAATACTATCAGTATGAATAGAATAGTTCTCATTTAACAAGCCAAAGTACTTATCAAGGCACAAATAGCATAATTCTCATTTAACAAGCCGAAGTACTTATTAAGGCACAAATAGAATAATTCTCATTTAACAAGCCAAAGTACTTATCAAGACACACATAGAATAATTCTCAATTAAACAAGCCAAAGTACTATCAAGGCACAAAATAGAATAATTCTCTTTTAACAAGCCAAAGTACTACGTACGTACATTCTTTTCAAAAGACTCCTTTTTATGTAAAACCCCAAGATACTAAAACCCGTAGTATCAAGGCATGTCTATTTTTCAAAGTAAGTTACTACACTTTTAGAAAACTCATTTCAAAGCTTGAAACCAAGTAACTTCAAATTTTCACAATCTAGGCAA
The DNA here is from genome assembly GCA_029844215.1 of Przewalskia tangutica. Lineage (NCBI taxonomy): Eukaryota > Viridiplantae > Streptophyta > Magnoliopsida > Solanales > Solanaceae > Przewalskia > Przewalskia tangutica. The sequence continues at coordinate 55,077,461 of CM056736.1, forward strand.
CTTATGCCCATTAATCAAAAATAGACAACTTTCTTAACCTTCCATAAAGCCGTTATAACCAACTTCCCATAAAGCCGTTATAACCCTTTATGGTTTTAGACTAATTCATTCCTTTTTATATCCAAGAGACTTACACTTTTAAAACCAAGTATCACATACTTACAAATCAAGTTTCTTAACTTTCAAAATACTTCAAGTCTCTTAATCTTTAGAAATCAAGTTTCTTCTACTTTTAAACCTCAAGTAACTCACACCTTTAAAACAAGTTACTTCTCTTAAAGCATGTCATTTCTCCTCTTTTAAATCAACTAAGTAAATCACTCATTTTACTCCCCTAAAGTCATTATAACAACCCTTAGGTTTTGGAACTAAGGCACTAGCCAAAAGATTTGGAAACCACTTCCTTTTCAAGACTCTATGTACTTTAAGTAAAATACTTTCACTCTTAAGAATCCAAACTTCACTAAGGAAATGGATTATACAACTTACAATTTAAACATCAAAGTACAATCAAGGAAGTACATAGAACAAATTCTATTTTAGGCAATCCAAGTACAACCAAGAAATGGATCATTTAAGGAGTAGGACATACTTTCTTTATCTTAAGGAATCATGCTAGAAGAGGAGATAGTTCACATACCTTTTCGGCTTAATCCACAAGCTAAGTCGAATACGCTGCACGTAGAAGTGTCAACCTATAATGGTCACAACATGACTATCAATTTCTAGTTTCTAACGTAGAATAATACTAAGTATACGGTCTCTTATTCTACGGAAAATCGGGCAGCACCTCCTTTGTTTCTACATACTTTGCCACCTTTTTCAAGACCGAATTCAATAACCAACACGCCACATTTAAGGCTCAATACAACAACCAACCAAAGGGGATTACACGCCTTACAATACGTGTAAAATTTCGCCCCACAATTCATACCAAGTAGTTTAATACTCCAAAAGCCATTCTCGGCCAACTTATAACCAATCCTAAGTCCTTTCCAATTCTTTTTCAATCCAAGTTCTTAGGTCTAACATGTTAAATAGTCATAGACAACTTCAACAACCACAATTTCCTTCTTTGTATAACATGTGACGACTTATACTAATAATCAAATCGAATTGTAATCTTAAGGCTAAACATGCTAGTTTTTTTATTAGGGTTCCAATAGCCAATATACTTATCAAACTTCATACTATAAACTTCATGCTTGCTAATATCCACAACTACAATGATAAGTAAACTTAATTACTAAAACGACAAGAATTATACCTTTAAAAGCCCCTAAAATTTCCAAGATTCAAAGTCGCTCCTTAGCAATTATTAGCTCATTTCCTTTATGCTCCTATCCGCTACTTGAAGCCTTTAGAAGTTCACAACCAACTTCTCTTCAATTTACAATCCAAAACTAGGAAAACGACTTAGGTTTTCGCCTTGCGACTAACGTGAAAACGTCGTTTTTTCCGAAATCTTTCTATTGAGATGTCCTTACAATACCCTTAGGGACCTTGAGTTTAAGTCTTGTGAATAATGGATCAAAACTACAAATTTTTTGTGTGGAAGGGAGGGTGAACCCGAGAGCTACATGAAGAACAAGAACAAGTGTGAAATAATTCTAAGTGTTGAAGAGCTAGTCTTGCACTAGTTTAGTATATATAACACAATGGATGGCTTAGATTATAACACTTGTGGGCTAGGATGAAGAGTAATTAATTAATTGGCCAAGTGGACAAGTTGACTAGTCAATAAACTCAAGCTTTGAAGATTTATCTTCCTTGATGGTCAATGACCATTTTACCCTAGCATTAATTTCGTCCAAGACCATTGTGGGGGGGTGCCACATGTCTCCCTCCCATTCGTCCATAAAATTTCGTAACCCTCGTGGGCCCCACAAAACGTAATTCCTTGGGTGGGCCCCACATGACCAAATCCGTAATAATAAATTTCCATAATGTTAATAAGTTCCATACTCTTCAAATAATGCATTTTGAGAATTCAATTCTCAACAACGAACATTTTTCCTTTCCGACGTTCGGAAGATTTTCCGTCGGAAAAACAATTCTTCCTTTCGTACCAATTTCCAAGTCTTGATTACTTACGTACATTCTCTTATACATGTCCTGGAATTACGGGGTGTAACATTCTTCCCCCCTTAGTCACATTCGTCCCCGAATGTTCTTAGTCGGTTGCCAAGCTATAAAAACTCCGGCATAGTCTCTATACTATGCCTAACAATCAATACTCCACAAGACCAACGATGCCACACATGGCCACCACATAACATACGTAATCATATCAATGGAAATTCCATCTGTGGCCCCCTTCTCACAAAACTCGAAGGTTACTATCTTATCAAAAACAAGAACTTTAGAGGTTACTGAACCTAAGGCGTGTGTATCATTACAATTAACCTCCACTCATGGCCAATAAGGAATTTTCCTCTACGCACCATCATTACTCATAACTATAACTGCTATAGTTCTTTTAACCTTTGTTCCTTCCTTTTCTTACTTGTCATACTTTCTCGTACTTCCAAACTTATTTAATATACGTACAACATTTCAAATATTGTTTATGTTCTCCAATCCTTGGAGTTACTATCTGTTATACCCCGTATTTCCAGATTATGTACGTAAGGACGTACGTACGAAAGTTTGAGCCTTAAGTTAGGCATGGGACCGAAAAATTTTGTGCACAACCCCCGAAAAGAATCGTTTTCCAACGAAACGTTTTCCAAAGCTTGCGTAGGGAAAATTGCGGCTATGTCATTTATATTTTTTGCGGATTTTTCCGAGAGATGAAATATTTTGGACCAACGAGAGGGCGACACTTGTCACCCTCAAGTGGGCGGTCTTGATGGCCGATTGGTTGCACGTTTTGTGCCATGTCTTGTGGCCTAATCCATGGGTCAATGTTTGTGAGGGAATTGCGGAGTAGGGATAGGGGGCACTTGGGCAAATCTTGTGTTATACCCCGTATTTCCAGAGTATATACGTAAGGACGTACGTACGAAAATTTGAGCCTTAAAGTGGGCAAGGGCCGAAAACTTTTGTGCACAACACCCGATTAGAATCGTTTTTCGACGAAACGTCTTACAAACTTTGCGGGGGGAAAATTCCGGCTATGTCATTTATAATTTTTGCGGATTTTTCCGAGAGACGAAACGTTTTGGACCAACGGGAGGGTGACATGTGTCACCCTCACATTGGACGTCTTTTGGGGCGGCTAGTGGACGATTTGGGGGTCAAGGGTTGGTAGGATATTTGTGAGGGTTTTAAGGAGTAGGGACTAGGGGGCACTTGGGCAATTCTTGGCCCTCCACTTGCCCCCTACTTGGCTAGATCATGGCCATTGAACTCCCTATAAATACCCCCTACCCTTTGAAGACTTCTTCATCCATTCCAAAACTTTCCTAAGTCTTGAAAGCCCTCTTCCCCCCTTAGTGTGGTGATCTCGTCCTAGCCTCCCCCTCCCCCCCTTTGAGAGGCCCCTTGGCCGAGAGTCCCCTCCCCCTTGGCCGAGAGTATCCCCCCTCCTAGTGGGGTTGGCCGAGGGGTACACCCCCCCTCCTTGTGGTGTTGTCTCGTATAAATACCCCCCCTCTTGGTAGAAAATACTCTCCAAGGTATTGTTGCTATACCAAAATACCTTAGCCGTATACCTTGTAGTATTCCAAAAGTTATCTCTATACGTAGAGTCCGGAAATACTACCTTATGTCCTTTTTGTCTCAAACCGAAACCCTAAGGAAAACCTTCATAGTTGGTTGAAGTGTTAAGTAGAAGTTGCGTAGAACTTCTAAGGGTTGTTTGGAGCGGGTTGGAGCGCCCAGAGAAGGAGCTAAACGTCGCTCAGGATCGACATTTAACTTGGATAATTATGGGCTTATCGAGGTAATTATCTTGTCTCCCTATTGTAATTGAGTTTACATACTATTGAAGTATAAGAATTAAGTATAAGTTATATACAAGGAAGGTATATAAGAAGGGAATTGAACTGTACTTACATAGGGTGTATTCAGATGAACTTGTGAAGTTTGTGGCTAGGAAGGGCTGCCCAATTTTCCTTAGAAACTTGTATCTAGATTTATTCTCCGAGTAGTCTAGACATTGATAGATCGTATAACCTTTATAGGTTGAATGTTACTGCAGTAGCATGTTCTACTTGAAAGGTGGACAAGGCTAGCCGGGTTTTAGCCGTGGAGCGTTTTGCTAATAGTCGATAATCGTCGCGAGGTATGTGATTCTTCCTATACTCTTGAGCATGATATTTTAAAGAATATATATAGTACGGTAGACGTACGTGTGTTAACTGAACGTAGTTTTACGGCAATGTCTTTTGACTTAAGCCTGAATAAAAAGAATCTGAAGTATTTCAGAAGAATTAATTAACCTTTTTGAAAGAAGAGTTTAAAAGCTTAAGAGTTATACTAGATTTATGGGAAGTTAGGTATAACGACTTAAGAGTAGTAAAAGGAATGGTTTACTGATTTTAGAAGTTAAGAGACTTGTTCTTAAAAGATAAGAGACTTGACTTAATTAAATTAATATGAATTTTGTGTGAAACCTCATTCGTGAGTAATGAGTAGTTGGTTTTTAAAAGCAGTAATGTTTTACTGATTTCGGAAATCAGAATAAGTATCGAACAAACCACAGCAGCGCTAATAAAGGGAAATGTTTTGACTAATAGAGTATTATTAAAACCAGTAGAAACTTCCATCTGCATAGAAGCTAAGATGAGACAAAATGATATTACATTTCCTAGATCATGGCTGCTGTAATAAGATTGTTATGAACAAGAATAACCTACTCACACATAAGGCATATGTTTCTCAAATTGTTTTAAAGGATTAAAACTATGAACTACGAAACCTTTCGAAAAATGAGAAACTTGAGCATTTGAAATTAGGCAAACTTGAACGTTTGGAAAATAATGTTGTTACTTGATTTTACAAAGGGAATTGTTTTGGTTTACTTAAAAAGATAGGCACTCTATTTTTATACTACGGGTATTGTGTGACTTTTGTGAAAGAAACGGATCTTTTTAAGAGTTAATACATGAAGTACTTTGGGGCTAAAAACCCGAACGTGTTAAACATAAAGTAGAAAGTACCTTGTGTGGATAACTTGAGTGTGTTGATTTGTGATAGCCTTGTAATACTTCCTTGTTTGATTTGATAATTAAACATGTTAGGATGCTACGTGTGTTAGTGTCTTGTGATGTTTGTGTAAAGGGGTTTCCCTTGTTGTGCTTATGTTGTCTAACGGTAAGCCGTTATGCTAGTATTATATCACTCACCTCTTGACATAATATCGGGGGTCAAGCTGCCCTCCGATGCGGGGTATAGCTCAGGCGGTCTGGGACCATGATTCGAGACTACCTCATGCGAGTCCAGGGGATCCATGCGGAGCTACGGGAGTTCCAGGTTAGTGTGCGGCCCTTTGTGGTCATGCGGTCTATGTGGCCATGCGGACTGCGAGTCCAGGACGTTGCCGGGGAGTAGTTACCCTCGATGCGGGGAATACCTCATGCGGGCCATTGGAGTGGCCTATGCGGAGCTGCGGGAAGTTCCAGGACTAGACACGCACATTAGATACTGCGGGCGAGTGGCCAGCTTCGATCATGTGGCGGTCTAGACAGATCTCATGATACAGTTTATGACCTTGTTGGTACTGTGGGTGTTAGTAGTCGGCTATGCCTTCGTACTTACCCCGTACGGTTTTATTATGACACAGGTGGGACCTGGTGCTTATGTGTATTCCTTGGTGCTTTTATATCATAGACTGCCGGCAGTGAGGAAGGTATTCCACGGGCATGATTGATGTTGTGGGCGTGAGACCCATAGTTATATTTGAGTGATGACTTTGAGGGCGTGAGTCACGACTTGACATGGCTTATTTATTTTGAGCGTAGTTTGGTTATCATACATGTCTCCCGCTTTATATAGACTACTATGATTTCATTTCTGATATTTTGATTTCACATACTTGGTACTGTTGTCGACCTCGCCGGGGCTGCGTTCATGCCGCAGGTAGAGGTACACCAGTGTTGATCCTCGCTCATAGGGTCACAGTTCAGCATTTGGGAAGCTCCGTTTCTCCGGAGGCTTATCTTGGTATAGTCCCCTGTTGTTGTAGGTGCTTACATTCAGGGGTATGACGGGGCCCTGTCCCGTCGTTGTTGTCATATCATTCGTAGAAGTGCAGAAATCTTTGTTGTGGGCAGGGTTGTAATGGGATGTAACTGTTCGGATCTAAGTTTTTATATATATATGCCGAAAGGCAACTTTTCTTCAGATAAACATGTGTTTCCTTTGCATTATTTCATGTTGTGTTTTATGTTTCGCTGATTTTCTCTGATGTATGACTACTTGGGTGCCCGGGTAAGGCACCAGTCACGGGCCCCGGAATGGGTCGTGACATCTTGGCCCTCTACTTGCCCCCCACTTGGCTTGATCATGGCCATTGGTTTCCCTATAAATACCCCCCCTTTTGAAGACTTCTTCATCCACTCCACAAATCTCTAAGTCTTGAAATCCCTCTCCCTCCATCTCTATGGTTTCGTCCAAGCCTCCCCCCCTCCCCCCTTTCGTGAGGCCCCTCGGCGAGAGATCTCTCTCCCCCTCCTAGTGGTGTGGCCGAGGCACACCCTCTTGCCTAGTGGTTCTCGTAAAATACCCTCTTGGTAGAAATACTCTCAGTATCGTTCTTATACCAAACTACCTTAGCCTTATACCTTGTAGTATTCCAAAGTTACCTCTATACGTAGAGCCCGGAAATACTACCTTTTGTCCTTTTTGTCTCAAAACGAAACCCTAAGGAAAATCTTCATAGTCGGTTGAAGTGTTAAGTAGAAGTTGCGTAGAACTTCTAAGGGTTGTTTTGAGCGGGTTGGAGCGCCCAGAGTAGGAGCTAAACGTTGCTCAGGATCGACATTTAAACTTGGATAATTTTGGGCTTATCGAGGTAAATATCTTGTCTCCCTATTGTAATTGAGTTTACATACTATTGAAGTATAAGAATTAAGTATAAGTTATATACCAGGAAGGTATATAAGAAGGGAATTGATTTGTACTTACATAGGAATTTGTATTCTGATGAACTTGTGAAGTTTGACGGGTAGGGAAGTGCTGCCCAATTTTCCGTAGAATCTTGTATCTAGATTTATTTTACCGAGTAGTCTATACGTTGATAGACTTGTATAACCGTTATAGGTTGAAGTACTGCGAGTAGCGTATTCTACTCGAAGGGTGGAAAAGGCTAGCCGGACTCTGATGCTTTGGAGCTATTTGCTAATAGTCGATAATCGTCGCGGTATGTGATTCTTCCTATCCTCTTGAGCATGATATTTTAAAAGAATATATATATAGTGCGGTAGACGACGTGTGTTAATCGAACGTAGTTTTACGTGCAATGTCTTTTGACTTAAGCTTTGAATAATAAGAATCGAAGTATTTCAAAAGAATTAAGAAACCTTTTTGAAAGAAGAGTAATACTTAGTTTTAAAAGCTTAAGAGTTATGCTAGCTTTATGGGAAGTTAGGTATAACGACTTAAGAGAGATAAAAAGAATGGTTTATTGATTTTAGAAGTTAAGAGACTTGATCTTAAAAGATAAGAGACTTGACTTAATTGAATTAATCTGAATTTTGTTAAAAATTGTGAAACCTCATTCGTGAGTAATGAGTACTTGGTTTTTAAAAGGAATAATGTTTTCTTGATTTGGAAATCGAGAATAAGTATTGAGCAGGACCACGGCGCTAATAAAGGGAAATGTATTGACTAATAAAGTATTATTAAAACCAGTAGAAACCTCCATCTGCATAGAAGCTAAGATGAGACAAAATGATATTACATTTCCTAGATCATGGCTGCTTTAATAAGATTGTTGTGAACAAGAATAACATACTCACATATAAGGCATATGTTTCTCAAATTATTTTTAAGGAGAATTATATCATTAAGTGATTAACTATGAACTACGAAACCTTTCGAAAATGAGAAACTTGAGCATTTGAAATTAGGCAAACTTGAACGTTTGGAAAATAATGTTGTTAATTGATTTTACAAAGGGAAGGGTTTTTGGTTTACTTAAAAAGATACTCACTCTATTTTTATACCACGGGTATTGTGTGACTTTTGTGAAAGAAACGGATCTTTTAAAGAGTTAATGTATGAAGTACTTTGGGGATAAAAACCCGAACTTGTTGACATATAGTAGAAAGTAACTTGTGTGAATAACTTGATTGTGTTGGTTTGTGATAGCCTTGTAATACTTCCTTGTTGATCTGATAATTAAACATGTTAGGATGATACGTGTGTTAGTGTCTTGTGATGTTTGTGTAAAGGGGTTTCCCTTGTTGTGCTTATGTTGTTTAACGGTGGCCGTTATGCTAGTATTACATCACTCACTCTTGACATGATTACGAGGTTAAGCTTGCCCTCCGACGGGAGTAGACTCGGTGATGCAGGACCATGATTCGAGAATACCTCATGCGGGTCCCGGGGACCTATGCGAGCTACGAGAGTTCGTGTTAGTGTCGCGGCCTTTGTGGTCACGCGGTCATGTGGCCATGCGGACTGCGAGTCGGGGCGTTGCGGGAGTAGCTACCCTCGATGCGGGAATACCTCATGCGGGCCATTGGAGTGGCCTATGCGGGCTGCGGGAAGTTCGAGACTAGACGCGACATTAGATCTCGCGCGAGTGGCGGCCGATCATGTGGCGGTCTAGACAGATCTCATGATACGATTTATGACCTTGTTGATGCTGTAGGTGTTAGTAGTCGGCTATGCCTTCGTACTTACCCCGTACGGTTTTATTATGACACAGGTGGGACCTGGTGCTCATGTGTATTCCTTGGTGCTTTTATATCATAGACTGCCGGCAGTGAGGAAGGTATTCCACGTGCATGATTGATGTTGTGGGCGTGAGACCCATAGTTGTATTTGAGTAATGACTTTGAGGCGTGAGTCCCGACTTGACATACCGCTTATTTATCAGGAATCGTAGTTTGGTTATCATACATGTCTCCCGCTTTATATAGACTACTATGATTTCATTTATGATATTTCGATTTCACATACTTGGTACTGTTATCTTGACCTCGCCCGAAGTGCGTTCATGCAGCAGGTAGAGGTACACCAGTGTTAATCCTCGCTCATAGGGTCACAGTTCAGCGTTTGGGAAGCTCCGTTTCTCCGGAGGCTTATCTTTGGTATAGTCCCCTGTTGTTGTAGGTGCTTACTGTTATACCCCGTAATTCCAGAGTATGTACGTAAGGACGTACGTAGAAAATTTAAAGCTTAAAGTATGTAAGGGCAGAATTTCACTTTGTGCACAACACCCGATTAGAGTCGTTTTTCGACGAAACATTTTACACAACTCGCGTAGGATAAATTACGGCTATGTCATTTCAAATTTTTGCGGATTTTTCCGAGAGACGAAACATTTTGGACCAACGAGAGGGCGACACTTGTCACCCTCTCATTGGGGACGTTGGGCGGTAACAAGTGGACGATTGGTTGCCTATTTTGTCAAGGAGTTGGTAGGATATTTTTGTGTAGTAGATAGAATGGACACTTGCCTAAATCCTCACCCTACACTTGCCTTGCACTTGGCATCATCTTGGCCATTGGTTGGCCAATGCTTGACCTATAAATACCCCCCTTTAGATGAAGAGTTCTTCATCCACAACTCACTTTCCAAGTCTTGAAAATCCCTCCCCTCTCTTGTTATAGTTTCGTCCAACACCTCCCTCCCCCTCTAGCCTTAGTGGCTTGGCGAGAGCCCCCTCTAAAGCAAGCCCTAGCAGAAACACCCCCTCCTTGGTAGAAATGTTGTCTTCCAAGTATTGTTATAATGCCCAAAATACCCTAGCCCAAATCCCTTATAGTATTTAAGTAGAAGTGGTGTAGAACTTCTAAGGGTTCTTGGGGCTATCGGAGTGTGCATCTAGGAGCTAAACCTCGCTCAGGATCGACGTTTATACTTGGATAATATTGGGCTTATCGAGGTAAATAACCTTATCCTCCCTTTGTAATTAGAATATACATACTGTAGAAGCTCAGGAATAAGTATTAAATACTTAGAAGGATATTACAGAATAGAAATGAACTGTTATCACCGTAGAAGGGTATAAAAGAAGAATAATTGAACTGTACTCACATAGGATCAGTATTCAGTGTGTATAGTTCTGGGTAGGAAGTGCTGCCCAAATGTCCATAGAATGGCGAACCCTCTGCTTAGAGCTTTGTACAGTACAGTCTAGACGTTGATAGACGTATTTGACTGTTATAGGTCGATTCTCTGCGCGCGCGACATATTCGACTTGGAAGGTGGATTTCGCCGAGAAGGTATGTGATTCTTCCTATAGTCTTGAGCATGAATATATATATAGTACGGTAGACGTACGTATGTTAACTGAACGTAGTTATACGGCAATGTCTTTTGACTTAAGCCTGAATAATAAGAATCTTGAAGTATTTTAAAAGTATATAGTACGGTAGACGTACGTATGTTAACTGAACGTAGTTATACGGCAATGTCTTTTGACTTAAGCCTGAATAATAAGAGTCTTGAAGTATTTCAAAAGAATTAAGAACTGTTTTGAAAGAAGAATTACATCATTAAGTGATTAAACTATGAACTACGAAACCTTTCGAAAATGAGAAACTTGAGTATTAAAAATTAGGCAAACTTGAACGTTTAGAAAAGAATGTTGTTACTCGATTTATGACAAGGAAAGTGTTCTGGTTTACCTAAAAATGTTAGTCACTCTATTACTACGGGTATCGGGTGACCTTTATGAAAGAAATGGACCTCTTAAAGAATTAATGTACGTAGTACTTTGAAGATAGAACTTGGTTTTGTTATCATAATCATTAATGTACCTTGTGTGGTTAGCTTGTCTATGTTTTGCTGGTAATAGCCTTGTGATACTTTCCTGCTGTTTTGATAAGTACTCATGTTATGATACTACGTGTGTTAGTGTCTTGTGATGTTATTCTTGTTGTGCTTACGTTGTTAAACGTTAAGACTGTTGTACTGTTATTATATCACCTACCCCCCCTTGACTTATTATACCGAGGGCTTGCCACCCTTGATGCGGGTCTTTACGGCCTATGCGGTCTGTATGACTATGCGGAGCAGCGGTATGCTCGTGATTGATCATTCCGTGTATTAGCTCGACGCGGGGATGCCTACGCGGTCTTTTGAGGCTATGCGGGCTGCGAAGTCGGTAGTGCAGGGGTTAGCTGCCCCGTCGAGGAATACCTCATGCGGGTCTATGTGTGACCTATGCGGATTGCGGGAGTCCAGGGTTAGGCATGCATAATGATACTATGGGCGATTGGCCTTGCTTCGATCATTCACGGCCTAGGAAAGACCTGTTACAGTTTACCTATTATTACTCTTGTTTGTGATGTGGCACTATGTGCAAATTGAACTAATTGTGTTTGCAAATGGTTTTAAATACTTTGATTTCATTTAAAGTACTTTACAGTTTCACATACTTGGTACATGTTGTACTGACCTCCTTCGGGGGGCTGCGTTCATGCCGCAGGTAGAGGTACTCCTCCTGTTGATCCCCGTTCTTAGGATCACCTTTTCAGCGTTGGGAAAGCTCCGTTTCTCCGGAGGCTTAGCATTTTGGTATGGTCCCCTGTCGTTGTAGGTATTTACATTCAGGGGTATGGCGGGGCCCTGTCCCGCCATTGTTGTTTTAAACTCTTAGAGGTCTGTAGCCTTGTTGTAAAGTTGGGATGTAACTGTTCATTTTGGGTATTTATATATATGCCGAAAGGCACCCTTTTCTCAGAAATTGTGTCTCATTTTTTACCGTTTCGTATCTTGGTTGTTTTATATTCCGCTGATTACTCTGATGTATGACTACTTGGGTGCCCGGGTAAGGCACCAGTCACGGGCCCCGGAACGGGTCGTGACAAAAGTGGTATCAGAGCCAGGTTAATCCTCGGAAAGTGTCTACAGACCGTATCTAGTAGAGTCTTGATTATCGGTGTGTTGTGCACCACACCAATAATCAGGAGGCTATAGGATATTTAGGATTGGTTTCCATTCTTCTCACTCTGAGATCGTGCTTTAGAGTTGTGTTATAAGTTGGACCCCTCTAACGTATTCCTTTCCTTTACGGTGATGCCTCCGCGCGACCTCGGGCCTGAAGAAGGGCAAAGCGGCGAGGAGGCTGCGAATGGAGTTGAGAGAGTTAGAAGGGCACGAGCCCAAGCATCGCTGGGGTGATGCTTCATGCGAGGAGTTACGAGGCGTCGCCCGGCGGCAGAGTTTGTACACGGCGGCGATTCCTACTGCGGCCATGACATCCGGACCTGATTCCACGGCTTGGAGCGAAAATATGGATTGGAAGGAGGCGGCCTGTTACTAGCAAGGATTTGGCGGCAGAGTATTTTATGTACGGTATACCAAGGATATTGATGATTATCTAAGAAGGGTTGTGAAGAAGTAGCTCTTGATCGAGGAATGGCGGGCTTGCGTTCGAGATTATGTGCGTGGTGAGAGATGTAGAGATCGACAGTTAACCAAGATCGGCGAAGAGGCCCGATTGGCGGGATCATTTGGTAACTCTCGGCGAACCGCCTCGGCGAATTAGACATGCGCCTCCGCCCGGTCTGAGTGTCCCTCGCGGGGTTGACTTTTCCTCGGTGTTCCGCGGTGTGGCGGCGTCGTCGAAGAATGTCATCTTTGTTGGTGCTTGTTTTACTGCGGCCGTCGAGGGCCATATGGCGAGGAATGTTCTATGAGGAAGGATGCAAGTAGGAGGACTCGGCCTACGGGTCGATTGCGGATTGGTGGTGCGGAGAGGAAGGGTGTTAGCGAGGAGGCCACCCCTTTCGGTGTGGCGTTGTGGTCGATGTCATCGTGGGAGTGTCGTGCCTGCGGCGGCTTGTTTTGCTTGTGGCGGGGCCATTTTGCGAAATTGTTCAACGGAGGTGGCGGGTAGAGACTCACGCCCAGGATCGATGGATAGTTCATCACCTTCCCACTATCATGCCAGTGGGATTGATTAGAACGACCTAGGGGAAGTGCCGCGTAGATACAAGTATATCCTTAACCCTTTAGAGATTTATATGTATAGTAAGATGCGAATATCTTAAGTATTGTTTTCGGTTAGCATGGTGTTATTGTGATTAGAATTTTTGGTTAGTTAACCGGGTAAGATTGGGGGATAGAGAGAGTGGGAGCCTTAGAATATTATACGTAGAGACCTTAGAGGCGAGGCCATCTTTGGTAAATGAATTATTTCATGTTTGACCCTTATCGAAGTGCATAGTTTACGTGAGATTTATATTGTATAATAAGTCCCTGAGTAGTGTGAAATGAAAGAGGGTAGTTGAGCTAAGAAGACCGCTAGGTTTTCGTAACGTGATTAGTGAGATTGTTCCGGATAGGGGAGCTAGTGTTTTGCGCGTTGCCGGGTCGGGTTGAGGCCATGTGGCGGGTCGACCCGCGGCCTGTATGGTGGTGGGGTCAGTTTGTGGTAGTCCCGCTTTGTGTTAGGGTCACGAGGGTGTTAGGCCCAAGTTTAGTTAAACATCGTACGAATTCGTGGATGCATTCGACCAGTAGTCGGGCCGATGAGGTCAGCCCATCTTATCTTTTAGTCAAACCATGTACTCGGTAGTAAGTTGCGAGATGATTATTTCAGGAAGGTTGTAAGGCTGCACGGGGTGCCTACCTTCACCTTATGGCAGACAGTGGAGTCCAAGTTACGGCTGTTTCTTTTCTGGAAGAGTTACCAGGCAAGGTTAGGAACTCAGGTGAATCTCAGTGTCGCATTCACCCTCGGGCCAGTGTTTGGATTTCGGGGGTAGCTGTAAGGACTCTTCGCCTCTTGTTGAGTATGTATTATATAGCTACCGTTTCAGTATTCGGGTGTCGCCGTTTGGAGCCTTTTTATAAGCGCTAGTGTAAGATTGCCGATCGATTGATTCGATGTAAGCAAGGTGCAAATAGTTGGTCCGTACTTGTTCAGCAGGGCGTGGATATGGTGGAGCTTATCCAGAAGAGGTTATTGGCAGCTCAGAGTCAGTGGGAAGCAGTACCAGTAACATGGTAAGTTATGAGAAAGAGTTCAAGTGTACGAGAAGGGTACGATGAGTAAGGGAAGAGGCGAGCATGTGTAAGGACATAGATGTGATCATTTCGTTTGTAAAGAGTAGGTGCGATGGGAAGTATCTTTTAGACCCCTGGAGGGGAGTTTTTGTAGTGATGGAGGTGATTCCTCGTGGACTTAGAGGTAAGTATTTGCGCTTGTTGTGTTGTGGCCAGGTGTGGCATGGTTGTTTTCGTAAGTATAGCAGTGAGGACTATACTGGCGCCTGTTTGTTTTGAGACTTAGAAGGAACATTCGGGACGAATGTTTCTAAGGATGGGAGAATGTTATACCCCGTAATTCCAGAGTATGTACGTAAGGACGTACGTAGAAAATTTAAAGCTTAAAGTATGTAAGGGCAGAATTTCACTTTGTGCACAACACCCGATTAGAGTCGTTTTTAACTGAAACATTTTACACAACTCGCGTAGGATAAATTACGGCTATGTCATTTCAAATTTTTGCGGATTTTTCGAGAGACGAAACATTTTGGACCAACGAGAGGCGACACTTGTCACCCTCTGTTGGGGACGTTGAAGCGATAACAAGTGGACGATTGGTTGCCTATTTTGTCAAGGAGTTGGTAGGATATTTTTGTGTAGTAGATAGAATGGACACTTGCCTAAATCCTCACCCTACACTTGCCTTGCACTTGGCATCATCTTGGCCATTGGTTGGCCAATGCTTGACCTATAAATACCCCCCTTTAGATGAAGAGTTCTTCATCCACAACTCACTTTCCAAGTCTTGAAAATCCCTCCCCTCTCTTGTTATAGTTTCGTCCAACACCTCCCTCCCCTTCTAGCCTTAGTGGCTTGGCCGAGAGTCCCCCTCTAAAGCAAGCCCTAGCCGAAACACTACCCCCCCTCCCTTGGTAGAAATGTTGTCTTCCAAGTATTGTTATAATGCCCAAAATACCCTAGCCCAAATCCCTTATAGTATTTAAGTAGAAGTGGTGTAGAACTTCTAAGGGTTCTTGGGGCTATCGGAGTGTGCATCTAGGAGCTAAACCTCGCTCAGGATCGACGTTTATACTTGGATAATATTGGGCTTATCGAGGTAAATAACCTTATCCTCCCTTTGTAATTAGAATATACATACTGTAGAAGCTCAGGAATAAGTATTAAATACTTAGAAGGATATTACAGAATAGAAATGAACTGTTATCACCGTAGAAGGGTATAAAAGAAGAATAATTGAACTGTACTCACATAGGACTGTATTACCGTAGACTGTATAGTTTACCGGGTAGGGAAGTGCTGCCCAAATGTCCATAGAATAGCGAACCCTCTGCTTAGAGCTTTTATGCAGTCTGATCTAGACGTTGATAGGCGTGTTGGTATTATAGGTCGATTCTCTGCGCGACATATTCGACTTGGCAGGTGGATTTCGCCGAGAAGGTATGTGATTCTTCCTATAGTCTTGAGCATGAATATATATATAGTACGGTAGACGTACGTATGTTAACTGAACGTAGTTATACGGCAATGTCTTTTGACTTAAGCCTGAATAATAAGAATCTTGAAGTATTTTAAAAGTATATAGTACGGTAGACGTACGTATGTTAACTGAACGTAGTTATACGGCAATGTCTTTTGACTTAAGCCTGAATAATAAGAGTCTTGAAGTATTTCAAAAGAATTAAGAACTGTTTTGAAAAAAGAATTACATCATTAAGTGATTAAACTATGAACTACGAAACCTTTCGAAAATGAGAAACTTGAGTATTAAAAATTAGGCAAACTTGAACGTTTAGAAAAGAATGTTGTTACTCGATTTATAACAAGGAAAGTGTTCTGGTTTACCTAAAAATGTTAGTCACTCTATTACTACGGGTATCGGGTGACCTTTATAAAAGAAATGGACCTCTTAAAGAATTAATGTACGTAGTACTTTGAAGATAGAACTTGGTTTTGTTATCATAATCATTAATGTACCTTGTGTGGTTAGCTTGTCTATGTTTTGCTGGTAATAGCCTTGTGATACTTTCTATTTGTTTTGATAAGTACTCATGTTATGATACTACGTGTGTTAGTGTCTTGTGATGTTATTCTTGTTGTGCTTACGTTGTTAAGCGTTAAGGCATTATCTTGTTATTATATCACCTACCCATTGACTTATTATACAGGGCTTGCCACGCGATGACGGGTCTTTACGGCTATCGCGGTCTGTATGACTATGCGGGCGGCGGTATGCTCGTGATTGATCATTCGGGTGTATTAGCACGATCACGGGGATGCCCTATCGCGGTCTTTGCGACTACGCGGTCTTTTGAGGCTATGCGAGTGCGGAAGTCGGTAGATGCAGGGGTTGGCTGCGCCCGTCGCGAGGAATACCTCATGCGGGTCTATGTGTGACCTATGCGGTGCGGGAGTCGAGGTTAGGCATGCATAATGATACTATGGGCGATTGGCCTTGCTTCGATCATTCGCGGCCTAGGAAAGACCTGTTACAGTTTACCTATTATTGCTCTTGTTTGTGATGTGGCACTATGTGCAAATTGAACTAATTGTGTTTGCAAATGGTTTTAAATACTTTGATTTCATTTAAAGTACTTTACAGTTTCACATACTTGGTACCTGTTGTACTGACCTCCTTCGGGGGGCTGCGTTCACGCCGCGGTAGAGTCTCCCTGTTGATCCCCGTTCTTAGGATCACCGTTTCAGCGTTGGGAAAGCTTCGTTTCTCCGGAGGCTTAGCATTTTGGTATGGTCCCCTGTCGTTGTAGGTATTTACATTCATGGGTATGGCGGGGCCCTGTCCCGCCATTGTTGTTTTAAACTCTTAAGTGCATGTAGCCTTGTTGTAAAGTTGGGATGTAACTGTTCATTTTGGGTATTTATATATATGCCGAAAGGCACCCTTTTCTCAGAAATTGTGTCTCATTTTTTACCGTTTCGTATCTTGGTTGTTTTATATTCCGCTGATTACTCTGATGTATGACTACTTGGGTGCCCGGGTAAGGCACGATCACGGGCCGAGCAGTCGTGACACTTACATTCGTGGTATGGCGGGGCCATCCGTCGTTGTTGACATATCATTAGTAAGTGCAGTAAATCTTGTTGTGGCGAGTTGTAATGGGATGCTGTTGGATTTAAGTTTTTATATATATATATGCGAAAGACAACTTTTCTTGAGATAAACATGTGTCTCCTTTAAATTGTTTCATGTTGTGTTTTATATTCATTGATTACTCGATGTTATATCACTAGGGTGCGGGGTAAGGCACGATCACGGGCGAGGTTGGTCGTGACAAAAGTGGTATCGAGCGATTAATCCTCGGAAAGTGTCTGACCGTATCGATAGAGTTTTGATTATCGATGTGTTGTGCACCACACCAATAATCGAGAGGCTATAGGATATTTAGGATTAGTTTCCATTCTTCTCACTCACGAGATCGTGCCTTAGAGGCGTGTTATAAGTTGGACCTCTAACGTAATTCCTTCCCTTACGATTATGCCTCCGTAAGGCAACCGGGCGAAGGAAAGCGTGAGGAAGCTGCGAGTAGAGCACGAGAGGGTTACTAGTGGCGAGCCCAATCATCACTGAGGTGGTGCTTCATTCGTGGAGTTACTGCGGCGTCGCGGCCATGAGTTTAGCCGCGGCGGCGATTCCTCTGCGGCCATGATAGTTGAACCGGTTCCGACCGATAGCATAAAGTATAGATTGCAAAGAGACGACCCTGTTACTAGCTAAGGATGTAGCTACCAGAGAGTATATGATGTACCGATATATCACGGGTCTTGATGACTATCTAAAGAAAGGTTGTGCAAAGTAGCTCTTAGTCGAGCATGGATATTGCCAGCGTCAGCTTATGCGCAGACGCAGAGGAACGTAGAGATCGGCGGATTAACCAAGATCGGCGAAGAGGCGAGAACAGCGGTCCTTTGGTAACTTTCGAGGCGAACCGCCTCGTGGCCAGATAGATATGCGCCTCCGCCAGTGCAGAATGGTCCTCTACTGAGTTCAGAACGTTCGGGGTATGCAGGAGTTGGTCAGAGCTCCAGGGCTTCTGATTCACAGATACACGTCGGTTCCAGCCAGCCGGATTCAGTGGTTCGGAGAGGAAGGGGTGTTAGCCAGAGGCCACCCGCCTCGGTGTGGCGTTGTGGTAGATGTCATGGTGGGGAAGTGTCGTGCTTCTTGGCGGCTTGTTATGCTTGCGGCGGCGGGGCCATTTGCGAGAAATTGTCCGACCGGAGGTGGCGCGGATGTAGAGACTTCGACGCCGGGATCGGTGGCTAATTCATCATCTTCCTAGCTATCGCCCAACGAGCGAGATTGATTAGAACGACAAAGGGAAGTGAAGCAGTAGATGCAGGTATATCCTTAACCCTCTAGAGATTTGTATGTGTGATAAGATGAGTATACCTTAAGTGTTATGTTCAGATGGCATTGTGTTAATTGTGATTAGAAATCATGGTTAGTTAACCAGGTAAGATTGGGGATAAGGAAAGTGTGAGCCTTAGAGTTTTATACGTAGAGACCTTAGAGGCAAAGCCATCTCGAGTAAGAGATTTATATATTTTTTTTATGTTTGACCCTTATCGGAGTGCATAGTGCACGTGAGATATATTTGGGTGCTAAGTCCCTGAGCAGTGTGGAATGAAAGAGGGTAGTTGAGCTAAGAAGACCACTAGGTTTTGTGACTCGATAATGAGATTGTCCCGGGTCGGGGAACAAGAGTTTTGTGCGATAGCGGGTCGGGTTGAGGACCAATCGCGGGTCAACCCGCAGCCTGTAATTTGGTGGGGTCGGTTCGAGGTGGTCCCGCCAGGTGGTGGGGTCACGAGGGTGTTAGACCCAAGTTTAGTTAACTATCGTACGAGTTCGTGGATGCGTTCGACGATGGTCGGGCGATGAGTCGATCCTCTTGTCTTTTAGTCGGACCGTTTACTCGGCGAGGGTTATGCGAGATGTTATTTACGTAAGTTGTGAGGCTGCACGAGGTGCCTACTTTCACCTTATGATGACGGTGGAGCCAGTTCTGGCTATTTCTTTTACGGAAGTTTTACCAGCGGGGTTAGGAACTTCGGTGAGTCTCGTATCGCATTCATCCTCGGGCGGTGTTTGGTTTTGGGGGTATTTGTGAGGATTGTTGCCTCTGTTGAGGAGTGTTTTTAGCTACCATTTCGGTGTTCGGATATTGCCTTATGGCGCCTTGTAGGGGCGGAATTGTAAGTTGTCGATCGATTGGTTCGATGTTGGCAAGGTTCGGATAGTTGGTTCATACTTGTTTTGAGGATGTGGATAGGGTGAAGCTTATCCGTAAGAGGTTATTGGTAGCTCGAGTCAGCGAAGTCGTGCGGATAATCGACGTCGACACTTGAAGTCGGGTTGACGGTCGGTATTCTTGAAGGTACCACCCCGGAAAGGGTGTGACGAGTTTGGGAAACAGAGGAAACTTAGCCCGAGTTACTTTAGGCCTTTCAGATCATGTGAAGAGTAGGCCAGGTTGCCTATAGTTGGCATTGTCGTCCGACATAGGAGGCAATATGTCTGGTCTTTCGTGTTGCTATGTTCGGAAAGTATCGGAGATCCATCCAGAGTGTTCCCAGTAATGATGACCAAGTTGGAGGTAGTAACCCAGAGATTTTGGTAAATGAAGCGAATGAAATGTGGTAAGTTATGAGAAAGAGTTCGAGTGTACGAGAACGGTACGACGAGTAAGAGAATAAAAGTGATCATTGCGTTCGTAAAGAAAAGGTGCGAAGGGAGTATCTTTTAGACCTTGGGTGGGAGCTTTTGTAGTGATGGAGGTGATTCCTCGTAGACTTGAAGTTGAGTAATTGCGCGTGTGTTATGTTATGGCCAGGTACGGCTTGATTGTTTTCGTAAGTATAGTAGTGAAGACTATACAAGCACTTGTGTGTTTTGAGGCTTAGAAGGAACATTCGGGACGAATGTTTCTAAGGAGGGGAGAATGTTATACCCCGTATTTCTAGAGTATGTACGTAAGGACGTACGTACGAAAGTTTGAGCCTTAAGTTAGGCATGGGACCGAAATTTTTTGTGCACAACCCCCGAAAAGAATCGTTTTCCGACGAAACGTTTTCCAAAGATTGCGTAGGGAAAATTGCGGCTATGTCATTTATATTTTTTGCGGATTTTTCCGAGAGATGAAATATTTTGGTCCAACGAGAGGGCGACACTTGTCACCCTCAAGTGGGCGGTCTTGATGGCCGATTGGTTGCACGTTTTGTGCCATGTCTTGTGGCCTAATCCATGGGTCAATGTTTGTGAGGGAATTGTGGAGTAGGGATAGGGGGCACTTGGGCAAATCTTGGCCCTCCACTTGCCCCCCACTTGGCTTGATCATGGCCATTGGTTTCCTATAAATACCCCTTTGAAGACTTCTTCATCCACTCCACAAATCTCTAAGTCTTGAAATCCCTCTCCTCCCTCTCTATGGTTTCGTCCAAGCCTCCCCTCCCCTTTCGTGAGGCCCCTTGGCAGAGATCTCTCTCCCACTCACAGTGGTGTGGCCGAGGCACACCCCTGCCTAGTGGTTCTCGTAAAATACCCTCTTGGTAGAAATACTCTCAGTATCGTTGCTATACCAAAATACCTTAGCCTTATACCTTGTAGTATTCCAAAAGTTACCTCTATCGTAGAGCAGAAAATACTACCTTTTGTCCTTTTTGTCTCAAAACGAAACCCTAAGGAAAATCTTCATAGTCGGTTGAAGTGTTAAGTAGAAGTTGCGTAGAACTTCTAAGGGTTGTTTGAAGCGGGTTGGGCGCCAGTAGGAGCTAAACGTTGCTCGGGATCGACATTTAAACTTGGATAATTTTGGGCTTATCGAGGTAAATATCTTGTCTCCTATTGTAATTGAGTTTATATACTATTGAAGTATAAGAATTAAGTATAAGTTATATACCGGGAAGGTATATAAGAAGGGAATTGAACTGTACTTACATAGGATTTGTATTCTGATGAACTTGTGAAATTTGACGGGTAGGGAAGTGCTGCCCAATTTTCCGTAGAATCTTGTATCTAGATTTATTCTACCGAGTAGTCTATACGTTGATAGACTTGTATAACCGTTATAGGTTGAAGTACTGCGAGTAGCGTATTCTACTCGAAGGGTGGAAAAGGCTAGCCGGACTACAGTACTTTGGAGCTATTTGCTAATAGTCGATAATCGTCGCGAGGTATGTGATTCTTTCTATCCTCTTGAGCATGATATTTTAAAAGAATATATATATATAGTACGGTAGACGTACGTGTGTTAACTGAACGTAGTTTTACGACAATGTCTTTTGACTTAAGCCTGAATAATAAGAATCTGAAGTATTTCAAAAGAATTAAGAAACCTTTTTGAAAGAAGAGTAATACTTAGTTTTAAAAGCTTAAGAGTTATGCTAGCTTTATGGGAAGTTAGGTATAACGACTTAAGAGAGATAAAAAGAATGGTTTATTGATTTTAGAAGTTAAGAGACTTGATCTTAAAAGATAAGAGACTTGACTTAATTGAATTAATCTGAATTTTGTTAAAAATTGTGAAACCTCATTCGTGAGTAATGAGTACTTGGTTTTTAAAAGGAATAATGTTTTTACTGATTTCGGAAATCAGAATAAGTATTGAACAGACCACAGCAACGCTAATAAAGGGAAATGTATTGACTAATAAAGTATTATTAAAACCAGTAGAAACCTCCATCTGCATAGAAGCTAAGATGAGACAAAATGATATTACATTTCCTAGATCATGGCTGCTTTAATAAGATTGTTGTGAACAAGAATAACATACTCACATATAAGGCATATGTTTCTCAAATTATTTTTAAGGAGAATTATATCATTAAGTGATTAACTATGAACTACGAAACCTTTCGAAAATGAGAAACTTGAGCATTTGAAATTAGGCAAACTTGAACGTTTGGAAAATAATGTTGTTAATTGATTTTACAAAGGGAAGGGTTTTTGGTTTACTTAAAAAGATAGTCACTCTATTTTTATACCACGGGTATTGTGTGACTTTTGTGAAAGAAACGGATCTTTTAAAGAGTTAATGTATGAAGTACTTTGGGGATAAAAACCCGAACTTGTTGACATATAGTAGAAAGTAACTTGTGTGAATAACTTGATTGTGTTGGTTTGTGATAGCCTTGTAATACTTCCTTGTTGATCTGATAATTAAACATGTTAGGATGCTACGTGTGTTAGTGTCTTGTGATGTTTGTGTAAAGGGGTTTCCCTTGTTGTGCTTATGTTGTTTAACGGTAAGCCGTTATGCTAGTATTACATCACTCACCTCTTGACATGATTAGGGGTTGGCGCCCTCCGACGCGGGTAGACTCGGTGATGCAGGACCATGATTCGAGAATACCTCATGCGGGTCCTGGGGACCTATGCGGAGCTACGAGAGTTCCAGGTTAGTGTGCGGCCTTTGTGGTCATGCGGTCTATGTGGCCATGCGGACTGCGAGTCCAGGACGTTGCCGGGGAGTAGCTACCCTCGATGCGGGGAATACCATGCGGGCCATTGGGTGGCCTATGCGAGTGCGGGAAGTTCAGGACTGACGCGCGCATTAGATCTGCGGGTGAGTGGCGGCTCGATCATGTGGCGGTCTAGACAGATCTCATGATCTGATTTATGACCTTGTTGAGTGCGTAGGTGTTAGTAGTCGGCTATGCCTTGTACTTACCCGTGCGGTTTTATTATGACACAGTGGGACTGGTGTTCATGTGTATTCCTTGGTGCTTTTATATCATAGCCGGCGGTGAGGAAGGTATTCCACGGGCATGATTGATGTTGTGGGCGTGAGACCCATAGTTGTATTTGAGTAATGACTTTGAGGCGTGAGTCACGACTTGACATATTCGCTTATTTATCAGGAATCGTAGTTTGGTTATCATACATGTCTCTGCTTTATATAGACTACTATGATTTCATTTCTGATATTTTGATTTCACATACTTGGTACTGTTGTCGACCTTCTTGGGCTGCGTTCATGCCGCGGTAGAGTACACGGTGTTGATCCTCGCCATGAGTCACGATTCGACGTTTGGGAAGCTCCGTTTCTCGGAGGCTTATCTTTGGTATAGTCCTGTTGTTGTAGGTGCTTACATTCGGGGGTATGGTAGAACCACTGTCCGTCGTTGTTGACATATCATTCATAGAAGTGCATGTAATCTTGTTGTGGCGAGTTGTAATGGGATGTAACTGTTCGGATTTAAGTTTTTATATATATATATATGCCGAAAGGCAACTTTTCTTCAGATAAACATGTGTCTCCTTTACATTGTTTCATGTTGTGTTTTATATTCCGCTGATTACTCTGATGTTATATCACTAGGGTGTCCGGGGTAATGCACCAGTCACGGGCCCGGGTTCGGGTCGTGACACTATCCAATCTTGGCCATTATGCTACTTGAATTTCCGCTAAGGCTCTTCTCGGTCCTTACGACCTGATTCCGGTGGAATGCGTCCACACACTCGTACAACGATCAACTAGACTTGGGCCTTGCATCCTCGAGACCCTATCACATAGCGGGACCATATCCAACTGACATCACCCCATTTCATACTACCGGTTGACCCGAAATGAGTCCATAACCTGACCCATCGTCATACTTAACTTCTCATTTTCTGTCTGAAATAAAATTTCTCTCTTATCTCAAGGTACTTCTCACCCTATCCCCCTATTCACTAGAGGTTCGTCATATAGGCCGAAATATTCCTACTGTACATTCTTCCCTATCGGTCTTACACTTATTATGGGGTAACTACAACTTTTGAACTCTACACAACTATAGTCTCAGTTCACTTACCATTCTTGTCAACATTCTTAATTTTTCACTTTACTAATCAAAGTATTCCTACCTCTGGGGGTATTATCACTTACAACTGCTAGCAACAAAGGGAAAACATATATGCTAAGGCGAAATCTGAATCTATCAATGCACGTATGATTCAAAAGAATCGGAATATACCTGTAACCCCGTGCGATGTTGCCTCCTGATCCTGCCCAGTAGTCACGTCATCTACGAGATTCGAAGGACCGCCAGAACTATGAACTCCACCCTGACCTCTACCACGGCTAGATGACATCTGAACACCCTGCCCTGGGGAACGCACGGCTATGGAGGAAAGGGAATCAGCCATTGGCCTCATAGGCTGAGCCACCTCACCGGTGATCTTTCTAAAAGGACATACCCTCCGTATATGGCCTGGACGACCACAATAAAAATAAACACCTGTGACACCTGTGCCATAATGGCATTTCCCCATATGACGCTTACTACATCGAAAACACTGAGGAATAGGTGGCCTTGACCGAGAAAATCCACTGCTCCTCTGAGAACCACGACTCCTGGAGCTTGGACCGGCTCCTAAATACCTCGTGGGGTCCAATCTCCCACATGTGAGCTACGGGGGTATGTACTGGGTAGGTTGGGACGAATATCTCACTCGCTGCTGAGGCTGCTCATCCAAAAACTCACCGGGATAACCAACCGGTCTAGCCCTCTTACGTTGATCTCCGCGTTGGCCCTCTACCCTCTGTACACCTGTGTGTACTGGCCGAATAACCTCCTGCTGATGAAACTGTAGCACCGCTATCTTGGTCAATAACATAACTGCTTCCCTTATGACCCTATAGTTTTCTCCTAACAGAGAAACTGAAGGCTCTGGTGCTGGGGCCTCAATACCTGGCGCAGAAGAACTCGCCGACTGCGGAACAACATCCGGTATACCCTGGGCATAATCCCTATCAACTCTCTGAGTCTGACTTGCCCCCGTCAGCTACGTGGCGCAGGTGGATCTGGTAGAGGCCTTCGTACTTGCCCCGTGTCAGCTTCGTGGCGAAGTCTCGTGATCACGGCCTTGGTATCTGGTAGTTATCCCTCGTACTTGCCCCCGTCAGCTACGTTACGCGGCTTTGTTATCTGGTAGTTGGCTTTCGTACTTGCCCCGTGTCAGCTTCGTGGTATAGTTATATAGTATTGTTGGTACGACTTTGGTATCTGGTAGTTGGCTTTCGTACTTGCCCCGGTCAGTTGATGATGCGGCTTTGGATCTGGTAGCTATGCGCCGTACTTGCCGTCACGGTTTTATGACACAGGTGGGACCTGGTGTTCATGTGTACTCCTTGGTGTTGTTATATCATAGACTGCCGGCAGTGAGGAAGGAATTCCACGGGCATGATTGATGTTGTGGGCGTGAGACCCATTGTTATATTTGAGTGATGACTTTGAGGGCGTGAGTCCCTGACTTGACATGACTGTTTATATATTGTGGACTGTAGTTTGGTTATCATACATGTCTCTACTTTATATAGACTATTATGATTTCATTCTGATATTTTATAGTTTCACATACTTGGTACTGTTGTCTTGACCTCCTTGAAGTGCGTTCATCCGCAGTAGAGGTCTGCGGTTGTTGATCCTCGCTCATAGGATCACAGTTCAGCGTTTTGGGAAGCTCCGTTTCTCCGGAGGCTTATCTTTGGTATAGTCCCCTATCATTGTAGGTACTTATACATTCAGGGGTATGGCGGGGCCCTGTCCCGTCACAGTTGTGGTTAAATTCTTAGAGTGCATGAAATGCTTGTTGTGGGCAGGGTTTGTAAAGGATATAACTGTTCAGATATATATATGCAGAAAGGTAACCGTTTTGGTTAGCATGTTTCTTATTTTATCTTGTTTCATGTTTAAGTTTTTATTTCCACTGATTTTCTCTGATGTTGTATCACTAGGGTGCCCGGGGTAAGGCACCAGTCGCGGGCCCGAGGTCAGGTCGTGACAAAAGTTGTATCAGAGCAGTTAATCCTCGGAAAGTGTCTACAGACCGTGTCTAGTAGAGTCTTGATTATCGGTGTGTTGTGCACCACATCTATAATCAGGAGGCTACAGGATATTTAGGATTGGTTTCCATTCTTCTCACTCTGAGATCGTACCTTAGAGCTGTGTTATAAGTTGGACTCCCTCTGACGTATTTCTTTTGTACCAGCTATGCCTCCACGCAAGGCAACCAGAGCCCAGAAGGGCAAAGCGGCGAAGGAGGCTGCGAGTAGAAGCGGCGGCGGTCTCTACGAGGCCACGATGCACGAGCCTCGGTCCACGGCCGAGAGCAGAGGATATGGGTTACAAGGAGATGGCCCGATTACTAGCTAGGATTGTGGCTGAACACGAGGGCGAGCGAGTCGGAGGTTCGAGAGCACCGTAGTTCACCCGGATCGGATAGTTTGAGACTACGGGACTTTTTGGCTGCGACCCGCTTTGAGTTCTACGGTGAGGCACGAGGATGATCCGAGGAGTTCATCAAGCGATTCTGACGGATCATGAGTGATCAAGGCTTGGAGACCGAGTCGGTGGTCTTAGGTTCGCATCGGCTGCGTGATCTGCGATCGATGGTTTGATTCGTGGGAGCTGTCGGGGATCATGCTCTCCTCGGTGTTGAGACGAGTTCGGAGGCATTTCTCGGCCATTTCTTGCCTCCGAGATGAGGAGAGCACGGGCGACATATTTCGATCTTTGAGACGAGAGGCGTGCGGTTGGGAGTACAACGTGGAGTTCGACTCGTTGGCTCGATATGTCCCTGCGTTAGTGGCGGATATGGAGGGCGAGTGCACCGCTACGTCACGGGGCACGATGACTACTGGCGAGGCTTGCTCGGGTGTAGCTCTTCATCGGGCATGGACATTGCCGTATCTGAGCTTATGCACGAGGATGGAGGGCGTAGAGGCCGGCGTAGAGACGAGATTAGCATAAGAGGGCGAGAATAGCGAGGTCGCCGGTAACTCGAGAGACCGCCTCGGCGGCGAGCTAGTTATACACCTCGCCCGATGCAGTGGTCCTCCGCGATCTTGAGCGTCCAGGTATTGGGAGCGGTCGGGGCTCCAAGGTTTCAGATTTTCAGGGGAGTAGGAGTACTCGCCGGATGAGGCCACCCTTATCTCAGTGTGGCCGTTGTGGAAAAATCCATAAGGGGGAGTGTCGTGCTAGTTTGGGAGATTGTTATACTTGCGGCCGACAGGGCCATTTTGCGAGGGATTGTCCGACCAGAGGTAGAGCAGATGTTAAGACTCATCCTTCAGGATCAGTGGCGGGTCATCGCCTTCTATAGCTATGCGCCAACAGGGCAGGATTATGATTAGAGCGACAAAGGGAAGTGAAGCAGTAGTTACAGGTATATCCTTAACCCTCTAAAGATTAGTATGCGTGATATGATGATTTTTTTTTTATGTTAAGTGTTATGTTCAGATAACAATGTGATAATGGTGATTAGAAAACATGGGCAGTTAAAAAGGTAAGTTTGGGGTCAGGTAATTTGTGAACCTTAGAAATTATGACAGTTGAGACCTTAGACGTAAGGCCGTCTTGAGTAAAAGACTTTACGGTTAATCTTTGTCAGAGTGCATAGTATACGTGGAGTATTTGTGTGATAATTCCATGGGTAGTTGTGATAGAAGTGGTAGCTTTCATGACGTGAATTAGTAAGATTGATCCGGATCGGGGAACGAGAGAGTTTGGCGCGATAATGGGTCGGGTTGAGGCCAGGTCGTGGGTCAACCCGCAGCCCGGAATGAGGTGGGGTCAATTTGAGGTGGTCCCGCTAGGTGGTAGGGTCACGAGGGTGCATGTTATACCCCGTAGTTCCAGGGTATGTATGCGAGGACGTACGTACGAGAATACGACAGAAAAATTGGAAAGGAAGAAAGATGTGATTTTTCAACGGAAAAGTTTCCGGTTTTTGTAAAGGAAAAATGTTCGTTGATGGGAATTGGATTCCCAGATTTGGTATTTGGGCTTCTTGAATTATATTAGAATTTTGAGATTTTATTTTCGGAAATGGTCACGTGGGGCCCACGGGAGAAATTCTGGTTTTGTGGGGCCCGCTTTGTTTTGAGATTTTGGACATTATGGATATTTTCGGAAGATGAAATATTTTGGACGAATAGGAGGGCGACACGTGTCACCCCCTAGGTGGCTCTTGGCCGAAATCACTTGACAAGTGGCAAGACAAGTGGCCTTGTCTTGTAAGATATTTTAGTTGGACAAGTGGCTTGTGGGGCCCACACACACTTGTCCCCAATCTCAACCACACACTTGCCTTCATCCTAGCCCTTGGTTGTCCTATATATGCACCCTTAGTTGATGAAATCTTCCACACTTAACCATTTCAAGACTTGAGAAAACCCTCCCTCTCCCTTCATGAAGCTCTCGGCCATGGTGCCTTTTCTTGAGCAAAAGTTGTCCAACAATTCTTAAACTCTTAAGTGTTCTTCCCTAAGGTGTTAGGAAGATTGTGTACTAAGAGTTGGAAAAGATTTCACACCCCTAGCCTATTTAGTTTGCCTTGGCCGAAAGTTGTCTTGTTGGAACCCTAAGTGTTCTGCACTTTTTGGAGTTGAATCTTGAAGAGAAGTTGGTTAGGAGCTTCTATGGGTTGCTTGTAGCGGATTGGAACGTAAAGATTTGGAGCTAAGACTTGCTTGGAGCGACTTTAAGAACTTGGATATTCTTGGGCTATTTGAGGTAGTGAAACTTAAACCTCTTTGTGAATTGGTTATTATACATATATTATAAGTATATTATGGATTATATAATATATGGAGTAAAGTTTGGAAGGATTTGGATCTTGTTAAGTTGCTAAAATGGAAAATGGCAAGAAAGCCACAAAATGGTAAAAACGTATCTTACTTGCTAAGAAGCTAATAACAAAGTAACTATAACTTATATTAAGAATGGAAATATAAGTTGGATGACTAATGAGTAATTTGGGTAAGTAAAATGGACAAAGTTGGCCAAGGACCCCAACTTAGAATTTGTATTTACTTTGGATTTGTATTTACTTTGGATGTATTTACATTTACATTAAGGGAAGATTGTTCAACGCGTTCCGTTTGGGCGTGTGATCCCTTTTTATTATTGTATTGTATTGTTATGAAGGCGTGATAGTAAACGCGTTCTAGGTTGGAGCGTAATCCCTTCTTTTACTTATTGTTATTATGAAGGCGTGATATTAAACAGCGTTACCGTTTGGGCGTGTAATCCCCTTCTTTATGTTGTTTAATTATTACGCCTTATATATGGCATATAATTACGGTTATTCGGGCCTTGGAGAAAGATGGAAAAGTGAGTAAAAGCGGAAGTCTTGCGATTTTCCGTAGAATTAGAGGGCTTTTTATTGGTATAAGTCTTCAATGGTAAGAAATGTTTGATAGAAGTACTATGACCATTTTAGGAGTGGAGTACTACGTGTGGCGTGATCTAATTGGCTTAAGGAGTAGCCGACGGGTTGAAGTACTTGGAGCGTTTTGCTATTTGTCGATAATCGTCGCGAGGTATGTGAACCTCTTCCTATCTTTTCTAGCATGATTGTTGTGAACTATGTAGTACGGTAGACGTACGTGTGCTAAACGAGTTTTGGTTGGTTTAAAACATAAGGTGTTATAATAGCTTTATGGGAAGTTAGTTATAACGACTTTATGTAGGTAAAAGAATGGTTTATTGATTTTAGAAGTTAAGAGACTTGATCTTAAAAGATAAGAGACTTAACTTATAAATGACGTTTTATGAAATGTTAAGGACTATGAATTTTGTTAAAAGTTGTGAAACCTCATTCGTGAGTAATGAGTACTTGGCTTTTAAAGAATAATGTTTCTTGATTTGGAAATGAGAATAAGTATCGAACAAACCATTGCGCGTTAATAAAGGAAATGTATTGACTAATTAATTATATTAAAACCAGTAGAAACCTCCATCTGCATAGAAGCTAAGATAAGACAAAATTGTATTACATTTCCTAGATCATGGCTGCTTTAATAAGATGGTTATAAACAAGAATAAGCTACTCACACATAAGGCATATGTTACTCAATTGTTTTAAAAAGAGATTACGTTAAGTGATTAAGACTATGATCTATGGAATCTTTCGAAAATAAGAGACTTGAGTATTTGAAATTAGGCAAACTTGAACTTTTGTAAAAGAATGTTGTTACTTGATTTTAATAAGGAAAGTGTTTTGGTTTACTTATAAATGTTAGTCACTCTATGTTAATACTACGGGTATCGGGTGACCTTTGTAAAAGAAATGGATCCTTTAAAAAGAATTTAACGTATGTAGTACTTTGGGGTTAAAACCCGGACTTTGACATAAAATGAAAGTACCTTGAGTTGTGTGTAACTTGCCTATGTTTGCGTGTGATAGCCTTGTTGTGCAAGTACTGTATTTCTATACCGCCGCGTCTCTCGATGGAGGGCCGGCTGATTTGTTGTGAACGATTCCTATCGAGTCCCATGAGATGGGCCGAGACATGTATTCCATACGATTCCTATCGAGTCCCATGAGATGGGCCGAGACATGTATTCCATCGATTCTATCGAGTCCCGTGAGATGGGCGAGACATGTATTCCATACGATTCTATCGAGTCCCGTGAGATGGGCGAGACATGTATTCCATGCGATTCTATCGAGTCCCATGAGATGGGCGAGACATGTATTCCATGCGATTCCTATCGAGTCCCGTGAGATGGGCGAGACATGTATTCCACACGATTCCACCTCGAGTCCCATGGGATGGGCGAGAAATGTTATACGTATCATACGATTTATACCTAGGCTGCGGTGAGGAAGGAGTTCCACGGGCGTGAGGATGACTTGAGGTGTGAGTCCACGACTTGACATGACTACTTTTATGTTGTAAATTGTAGTTTGGTTATCATACATGTCTCTATTTTATATAGTATCATGATTTCATTCTGATATTTGATTTCACATACTTGGTACATTGTCTTGACCTCGCCCGAGGCTGCGTTATGCCGCAGTAGAGGTACATCGGTTGTGGATCCTCGCTCATGGATCACGATTCAGCGTATTGTGAAGCACCGTTTCTCGGAGGCTTATCTTGTGGTATGTTACCACAGTGCATGAGTTCTTGTACATTCGAGGTATGGCGGGGCCTGTCCGTCATAGTTGTTATCACTTTCTTAGAGTGCATGAAATCTTGTTGTGGCGGGGTTGTAAAGGATGTAGCTATTCGGTCTGTATATATATCACGAAGGCAAGCTATTTTGGTTGCTTTGTTTTTATCATATCTCTTGTTTCGTGTTCATGTTTTTATTTCCGCTGATTTTCTCTGATGTTGTATCACTAGGGTGCCCGGGGTAAGGCAGCAGTCACGGGCCCCGGTTTGGGTCGTGACAAATGTGGTATCAGAGCAGTTAATCCTCGGAAAGTGTCTAAAGACCGTATCTAGTAGAGTCTTGATTATCGGTGTGTTGTGCACCACATCTATAATCGAGAGGCTACGAGATATTTAGGATTGGTTTCCATTCTTTTCATTACGAGATCGTGCCTTAGAGGCATGTTGTAAGTTGGACTCCTCCGGCGTATTCTTATGTGCGATTATGCCTCGCGCAGGCAATCGGGGCCCGGGAGGCAAGCGGCGAGAGGAGGCTGCGAGTGGAAATAGCGGCGGTCTCACGAGGCCACGATGCACGAGGCGTCGGACCGCGGCGAGCAGAGGAGATGGGTTACAAGGAGATGGCGATTATTGGCGTGGATAGTGGAAAGGCGAGGATAGGTGGATGCCGCAATTCCGTGCCGGTAGTACCGTAGTTCACGAGATCGGATAGTTTGAGGCTGCGGGACTTTACGAGTTGCGACCGCGAGTTTTACGGGTCGAGGCACGAGGATGATCCGCAGGAGTTCATCCGAAGCGATTCTGACGGATCATGAGTGATCGAGCTTGGAGACCAGTCGATAGTCCTAGGTTCACATCGGCCGCGCGTACTGGCGATCGGCGGTTTGATTCATGGGAGCTGTCCGAGGAAACACGCTCTCGGCGAGTTGGGACGAGTTCTCGAGGCATTTCTTGCACATTTCTTGCCTCGCGGATGAGAGGGCTCGGGTAAACGATTTTTGGCGTTAAAGCGGGCCGGGCGTGCGGTTAGGGAAGTACAACGTGGAGTTTGACTCGTTGGCTCGGTATGTCCCGCTTTAGTAGCGATATGGAGGGCGAGTGCACCGCTACGTCACCGGGCTCGATGATTACTTGGCGAGCTTGTTGGTGTAGCTCTTGATCGGGCATGGACATTGCCCGCATGCGAGCTTATGCACTAGGATGTGAGGCACGGAGGTCGGCGGAATGGCGGGATCGCGAAGAAGGCGAGCAGCAGGTCCTTTGGTAACTTGCGAGGCGGACGCCTCGATGGCGAGCTAGTTATGCACCTTCGCGATGCAGTGGTCCTCCGCGATCTTGGGGCGTTCGGGGTATTGAGGAGGCGATCGAGCTCGGGGCTTAGTTCACGGTATACATGGGTTCTAGCTAATCGGGTTCATGTTTCCCTCGGTGTGCACGATCGTGCAAGCGTCATCGGGAGTGTCGTCTTTTGCGGTGCTTGTTTCACTGCGGCCGTCGAGCCATGTGACGAGTATCCTAGGAAGAGAGATACAAGTAGAATGGCGCGACTACGGTCGATGGCGAGTTCCTCGCCTTCTATAGCTATGCGCGGCGGTGATTATGATTAGAGCGGCGAAGAAATGAAGCGGTTGATCTGGTATATTCTTACCCTACAGAAGCGGTATGCGTTGTTGATATGATGATGTGCTATGTATTATGTTAGATAGCGTTTTGTTAAATGATGATTTAGAGGCTGGTTAGTAAGGGAAGTTGGGTAAAAGATTTTGTTTACGATTGACCTTTGTCGGAGAGCATAGTATACGAGGGTATAATTGTGTGATAAGTCCACGAGTGGTGTGAATTAAGAGGGTAGTTGAGCTAAGAAGACCACGAGTTTTCGTGACTTGATTAGTGAGATTGTTCCGGATCGGGGGAAACAAGAGTTTGGCGCGGTTATGGGTCGGGTTGAGGACCATTCGCGGGTCAACCCGTAGCCCGGAATGTGGTGGGGTCAGTTCGAGGTGGTCCCGCCAGGTGGTAGGGTCACGAGGGCGCTAGGCCCAGGTTTAGGTAACCATCGTACGGGTTCGTGGATGCGTTCGACATGAGTCAGATTGTGAAGGCCGGGAATGGCCTTAGAGTAAATTGAAGCTAGTGGGAGCAGTTGTGAGATTAGAAATGACTCCTCGTTGGCTTGGATTTTAGTTTTGCGCACCCGTTATATTCTGGCCATTAGTGGCATAATTGGTTTCGTAAGTATAGCAGTGGAGACTATATCGGCGCTTGTATGTTTGGAGACTTAGAAGGAACATTCGGGATGAATGTTTCTAAGGGGGGAATAATGTTATACCCCGTAGTTCCAGGGTATGTATGCGAGGACGTACGTACGAGAATACGACAGAAAAATTGGAAAGGAAGAAAGATGTGATTTTTCAACGGAAAAGTTTTCGGTTTTTGTAAAGGAAAAATGTTCGTTGATGGGAATTGGATTCCCAGATTTGGTATTTGGGCTTCTTGAATTATATTAGAATTTTGAGATTTTATTTTCGGAAATGGTCACGTGGGGCCCACGGGAGAAATTCTGATTTTGTAGAACCGCTTTGTTTTTGAGATTTTGGCCATTATGGATATTTTCGGAAGATGAAATATTTTGGACGAATAGGAGGGCGACACGTGTCACCCCCCTAGGTGGCTCTTGGCCGAAATCACTTGACAAGTGGCAATACAAGTGGCCTTGCCTTGCAAGATATTTTAGTTGGACAAGTGGCTTGTGGGGCCCACACTCTTGTCCCCAATCTCAACCACACACTTGCCTTCATCCTAGCCCTTGGTTGTCCTATATATGCACCCTTAGTTGATGAAATCTTCCACACTTAACCATTTCAAGACTTGAGAAAACCTCCTCTCCGTGAAGCTCTCGGCCAGGGTGCTTTTCTTGAGCAAAAGTTGTCCAACAATTCTTAAACTCTTAAGTGTTCTTCCCTAAGGTGTTAGGAAGATTGTGTACCAAGAGTTGGAAAAGATTTCACACCCCTAGCCTATTGTTCATGCCTTGGCCGAAAGTTACTAGTTGGAAACCCTAAGTGTTCTTCACTTTTTGGAGTTGAATCTTGAAGGGAAGTTGGTTAGGAGCTTCTATGGGTTGCTTGTAGCGGATTGGAACGTAAAGATTTGGAGCTAAGACTTGCTTGGAGCGACTTTAAGAACTTGGATATTCTTGGGCTATTTGAGGTAGTGAAACTTAAACCTCTTTGTGAATTGGTTATTATACATATATTATAAGTATATTATGGATTATATAATATATGGAGTAAAGTTTGGAAGGATTTGGATCTTGTTAAGTTGCTAAAATGGAAATTGGCAAGAAAGCCACAAAATGGTAAAAACGTATCTTACTTGCTAAGAAGCTAATAACAAAGTAACTATAACTTATATTAAGAATGGAAATATAAGTTGGATGACTAATGAGTAATTTGTGTAAGTAAAATGGACAAAGTTCGCCAAGGACCCCAACTTAAGGACTGTATTTACTTTGGACTGTATTTACTTTGGACTGTATTTACATTTCTGTTAAGGGGAAGATTGTTCAATCGCGTTCCGTTTGGGCGTGTGATCCCCTTTTTAATTATTGTATTGTATTGTTATGAAGGCGTGATAGTAAACCGCGTTACCGGTTGGGCGCGTAATCCCCTTCTTTTACTTATTGTTATTATGAAGGCGTGATAGTAAACCGCGTTACCGTTTGGGCGTGTAATCCCCTTCTTTATGTTGTTTAATTATTACGCCTTATATATGGCATATAATTACGGTTATTCGGGCCTTGGAGAAAGATGGAAAAGTGAGTAAAAACGGGGGAAGTGCTGCCCAATTTTTCGTAGAATTAGAGGGCTTTTTATTGGTATAAGTCTTCAATGGTAATAAAGGTTTGATAGAAGTACTATGACCATTTTAGGAGTGGAGTACTACGTGTGGCGTGATCTACTTGGCTTAAGGAGTAGTCGACGGGTTGAAGTACTTGGAGCGTTTTGCTATTTGTCGATAATCGTCGCGAGGTATGTGAACCTCTTCCTATCTTTTCTAGCATGATTGTTGTGAACTATGTAGTACGGTAGACGTACGTATGCTAAACGAGTTTTGGTTGGTTTAAAACATAAGGTGTTATAATAGCTTTATGGGAAGTTAGTTATAACGACTTTATGTAGGTAAAAGAATGGTTTATTGATTTTAGAAGTTAAGAGACTTGATCTTAAAAGATAAGAGACTTAACTTATAAATGACGTTTTATGAAATGTTAAGGACTATGAATTTTGTTAAAAAGTTGTGAAACCTCATTCGTGAGTAATGAGTACTTGGCTTTTAAAGAATAATGTTTTATTGATTTCGGAAATGAGAATAAGTATCGAACAAGCCATTGCAACGTTAATAAAGGAAATGTATTGACTAATTAATTATATTAAAACCAGTAGAAACCTCCATCTGCATAGAAGCTAAGATAAGACAAAATTGTATTACATTTCCTAGATCATGGCTGCTTTAATAAGATGGTTATAAACAAGAATAAGCTACTCACACATAAGGCATATGTTACTCAATTGTTTTAAAAAGAGATTATGTTAAGTGATTAAGACTATGATCTATGGAATCTTTCGAAAATAAGAGACTTGAGTATTTGAAATTAGGCAAACTTGAACTTTTGTAAAAGAATGTTGTTACTTGATTTTAATAAGGAAAGTGTTTTGGTTTACTTATAAATGTTAGTCACTCTATGTTAATACTACGGGTATCGGGTGACCTTTGTAAAAGAAATGGATCCTTTAAAAAGAATTTAACGTATGTAGTACTTTGGGGTTAAAACCCGGACTTTGACATAAAATGAAAGTACCTTGAGTTGTGTGTAACTTGCCTATGTTCGCGTGTGATAGCCTTGTTGTGCAAGTACTGTATTTCTATACCTCTGCGTCTCTCGATGGAGGGCCGACTGATTTGTTGTGAACGATTCCTATCGAGTCCCATGAGATGGGCCGAGACATGTATTCCATACGATTCCTAGCGAGTCCGTGAGATGGGCGAGACATGTATTCCATACGATTCTATCGAATCCCATGAGATGGCGCGACACATGTATTCCAGACGATTCCTACCGAGGCTCATGAGATGGGCCGCGACATGTATTCCATACGATTCCGAGCGCGTCCCATGAGAAGGGCCCAGACATGTATTCCACACGATTCCACCTCGAGTCCCATGGGATGGGCCGAGACATGTTATACGTATCATACGATTTATACCAAGACTGCCGGCAATGAGGAAGGAGTTCCACGGGCATGAGGGATGACTTCAAGGGTGTGAGTCCCTGACTTGACATGACTACTTTTATGTTGTGAAATGTAGTTTGGTTATCATACATGTCTCCTGTTTTATATAGATTGTCATGATTTCATTTCTGATATTTGATTTCACATACTTGGTACTGTTATCGACCTCGCTTGAAGTGCGTTCATGCCGCGGTGAAGGTACATTGGTTGTGGATCCTCGCTCATAGGATCACGATTCGGCGTATTGGGAAGCCGTTTCTCGGAGGCTTATCTTGTGGTATGTTACCACGAGTGCAGCAGTTCTTGTACATTCGAGGTATGACGGGGCCTGTCCGTCATAATTGTGTCACTTTCTTAGAAGTGCATGTAATCTTATTGTGGCGGGGTTGTAAAGGATATGCTTATTCTCTGTATATATATGCGAAAGGCAAGCTTTTGGTTGGCCTATTTTTTATCATATCTCTTGTTTCGTGTTCATGTTTTTATTTCGCTGATTTTCTCGATGTTGTATCACTAGGGTGCGGGGTAAGGCACGATCCACGGGCCGGTTCGGGTCGTGTGATCTGAGCCCAGTTCGGTGACCATCGTGCGAGTTCGTAGACGCGTTCGACCATGTCGGATCATGAAGGTGGGTTTGGCCTTAAGGAATGTGAGGCTAGTAAGATGACCAAGGTTGGAGGTAGTAACTCAAGGTGTTGGAAAGCGAAGCAATGACGAATGCAGTACATGTACTAGAAAGAGTTCGGGTGTTCGAGAAAGGTACGACGAGTAAGGGAAGGAGTGAACATGTGTTAAGAGAAGGGAAGTGATCATTTTGTGAAGTAACGAGGTGAAGAAAGTATCATTTAGACCATGGGTGGAAGCTTTTGTGACGTTAGAGATGATTCCTCGTTGGCTTGGATTCGAGTTTTGCGCATGTGTTATATTATGGCCAGGTGTGGCATAATTGGTTTTGTAAGTATAGTAGTGAAGACTATACCGGCGCGTGTATGTTTTGAGACTTAGAAGGAACATTCGGGACGAATGTTTCTAAGGGGGGAGAATGTTACACCTCGTAGTTCCAGGGTATGTATATAGAGGACGTACGTACGAGAATACGACAGTAATATTGGAAAGGAAGAAAGATGTGATTTTTCGACGGAAAAGTTTCCGAGCTTCGTGAAGGAAAGAGGTTTATTATTGAGAATTGGATTCTCAATTTTGGTATTTAAGACTTTAAGAACTTATAAGAATTATGGAATTTATATTTTACGGATTTGGTCGTGTGGGGCCCACCCGAGGAATTTTACGTTTTGTGGGGCCCACGAGGGTTACGGAATTTTATGGACGAATGGGAGGGCGACACGTGGCACCTCCCCCACTTAGCCTTGGACGAAAATGCAAGGATAGGATGGTCATTTGACCATTGTGGATGATAAGTCTTCAAGCTTGAGAATCTTGACCAAGTCAACTTGTCCACTTGTCTTTACTTTATTGAAATGCATCCTAGCCACACATTTGTTATAATCTTGACCCTCCATTGTTTTATATATACCCAACTAGTGCAAGACTTGCTCTTCAACACTTAGAATTATTTCACACTTTCTTGTTCTTGAAGGATAGCTCACGGGTTGGGCATTTTCCCACACAAAAAAATTGTAGTTTTGTTCTATTATTCACAAGACTTAAACCCAAGGTCTCTAAGAGTATTGTAAGGTTATCTCAATAGAAAGATCCCGGAAAAGTGGCGTTTTCGTATTAGTCGCAAGGCGGAAACTTAAGGAGTTCTTCAACTTTGAAGTTGGAACTTGAAGATGGGTTCTTCATAGGCTTCTAAGGAGTGCTTGGAGCGGATTGGAACATAAGGAAAGGAGCTAAGAATTGCTAAGGAGCGACTTTGAATCTTGGAAATTTTAAGGGCTTGTAAAGGTATAATTCTTGTCGTTTTAGTAATTAAGATTACTACTTGTTGTAGCTTTGGATATTAGCAAGCATGAGATATATATTATGAAGTTTGATAAGTGTATTGACTATTGGAACCCTAATCCGAAAACTAGTATGTTAGCCCTTAAGATTGTAGTTCAATTTGGTTACTAGTTAAGTTGTCATATGTTATATAAAGAATGAAATTGTAGTTGTTGAAGTTGTTTATGACTATATAACATGTTTGACCCAAGAACTTGAATTGGATAAGAATTGGTGTTGTTGTATCTCAAGTTGCCGAATAGACATTGTATTTTGTGGACTAGTTTTGATGTCAATTGTGGGGCGGAATTTTACACGTCTTGTAAGGCGTGTAATCCCCTTTGTATTTGCTGATTTGATTTGAGCCTTAAATGTGGCGTTTGGGTATTGAATTCGGCCTTGAAAAAGGTGGCAAAGTATGTAGAAACAAAGGAAGTGCTGCCCGATTTTCCGTAGAATTTAGTGACCTTGTACTTAGAATATTCTACGAAGAGATCTAGAGGTTAATAGACATTTTATGACCATTATAGGTTGAAGTACTACGAGTAGCGTATTCTACTTGAAGGGTGGAAAAGGCTAGCAGGGTATAGTACTTTGGAGCATTTTGCTATTTGTCGATAATCGTCGCGAGGTATGTGAACCTGTTCCTATCTTTTCTAGTATGATTGTTGTAAACTATGTAGTACGGTAGACGTACGTGTGCTAAATGAAATTGGTTGGTTTAGAACATAAAGTGTTATAATGGCTTTTTGGGAAGTTAATTATAACGACTTTATGTAGGTAAAAGAATGGTTGATTGTTTTTAAAATATAAGAGACTTGACTTATATTTGACTTGATATGAAATGTGAAGAACTTTAATTATGTTAAAAAGTGGTAAAACCTCATTCGTGAGTAATGAGTACTTGGCCTTTAAAAGAATAAATACTTGATTTCAGAAATGGGAATAACTATCGAACCAGCCATTGCAGCGTTAATAAAGGAAAATGTAATGACAATAATTATATTAAAACAAGTAGAATCTTCCATATGCATAGAAGCTAAGATAAGACAAAATTGTATTACATTTTATAGATCATGGCTACTTTAATAAGAATCATTACATACAAGAATTAATTTTCTTAAATTCCAAAGTAAGGAACTTGATTTCTAAAAGAAAAGAGACTTGAGAATTTGAAGAGTTTTTGGTATAAAAGAAAGGCATGGTCTTGTCTTAAATTTGTTAAAAACATAAAGTGTTATAATAGCTTTATGGGAAGTTAGTTATAACGACTTTATGAAAACAAAAGGATGGTTTATTTATTGGATTTAAAATGGTAACTTTTTTTTTTAGGTAAATGCAAATATTATTACTAGAAA
Source organism: Przewalskia tangutica (assembly GCA_029844215.1). Classification (NCBI taxonomy): domain Eukaryota; kingdom Viridiplantae; phylum Streptophyta; class Magnoliopsida; order Solanales; family Solanaceae; genus Przewalskia; species Przewalskia tangutica. The sequence continues at coordinate 55,117,047 of CM056736.1, forward strand.
CTGAAAGAAAAGTGGCTACAATCAATCATTGAGGGTTCTCAGTCCTCAACGTAATTTAAAGAAGAAACGGGGGAGTAAGGAGTTGTCACTCGAAGGTGCCATTACAAGAAGGGATAAAATCATATCTTCCACCATCGATGAATTCCAGATTTGAGCATAAATTCCAACCTTTGAATCTTTTAGAAGAGAAAGACTCAATCCTTTCCTTAGAGAGTTTTGTTTCCAGAAGACAAATCAATGCCACATCATGCTGTTTAGTGAGACTACACACTAGAGCTTGCGTGGCTGCCCTGTCCCTTAGTCCGCAAAGACCGCGGACATTCCAACAAAGTATTTTCATTAGGAAACAAAGGAGGTTTTTCGGCACCTCCGCTTTCTTTAGTCTTTCCACGACCTTTGACATGAACTTCTTTGGCATAACTTCTTTCCACCATCATCTTTCTGCCGGAAGCCATGGCGTGTGTATCAGCCAAGCTATGCTCCCGCGTTCAAAGGTAACACTCTTAGGCGGCAAGGACACTCCTTAACACCAGTGTTAGTACGCCCGTCCAAGGAAGGTTGCGGGTTCAATGGAACTGCAGGATCGAGAATGCATAGACTTATAACGCACCCTATCGGCTTGTGCATTGCCTTCCCGTGGTGGGCCTGAGGGCATAGCATGTGGTTTCCGCAGCGTTCTTTGGGCGGGATTACCCAAAACCAGGGCCGGCAGAATGCGGGGCATCCTGCGCATGGCAGGGACCGGGAGGTGTTGTATGCTCATTATCTTCAATATCCGTCAAGTTGTCGGTATCTGCTTTGGATGTAGGGAGGTTGGTGGATAAGGTGTGGGGAGTGGCACCATCGCGCCTCTGCTGGCATTAGCACAAGTAGGAACTTCCTTATTGTGAGGAGGAACGCGAGTGCGCTTCTGGAGGCGGCTTCCATGTTGGCATCATATCCGAATTTTACACTTCATATGGTTGTGTCCAAAAGCCGCACAATGAAAGCAAAAGTCGGATAATTTTCATAGTTAACCCTTTGAGTGTACATACGCCATCGGGAAGATTGACAATAAACTCACTTGTAGGCTCGCTGGCGACATTCACCTACAAGAACTCTAGCATAGTTCATTTTAGATCTTTCCTTAGTGAATTGATCCGGTGTAAAGAGGTATTCTACACGGGAAGCAATCTTACTAAGGCGTTGCACTCGGATGGAAAGGGAATGTCAGGAAAGTGACCCAAATAGGAATGTCCATAAACAACTCATCCGTTATGAGAACTCCTTTATTGATAGCTTTGAGCATCATAGTCTTCCGTAGACCATATAAGGGCCACCATGAAGTACATTAGTGCGCTCTTCTTCCGTCATGAACTTGAACAACTGTCCAACCTTTGCCATATGGTATGATCGGCATTTCACTCCCGTCCCTTCACAATGGTGTTCAATGCATCTCTTCCGAGGAAGGGACAGTGAAGCAACCAATTAAGCAATAACCCCAAGTTTCTATGAATGGGACTTCATCCTCCACTTCAATGTCTACTTCCTTACCTTGTTGTTCAATAAATTGCAACTTCATTCCTTTTGCTTCAATCCTAGTACCCGAAAGACTCTGCATAAGTCTTTTTGGAGGGTGGGACCTTTGCCATGATCAGGGGTGGTTCTTAGGAGCGGCATCCGCGGGTGGTTTATGATATTGTTTTGAAGAAGCATTTGTGTGTAAATCATTGGGAGGCATTTACGGAGGTATAGGCAGAGGGTGGGTAGAGGATTTGTGCTTGGGCATGATAGGAGAAAGAATTCGCGTGCCATTAGGTAGGGTAGGGAATGTGTCTTGGGTTTTGGTAGGTAAAGAAGGAAGGGAAGAAAGAAGAGGTGAGGTGTTGTGTAAATCGAGGGAGTAGTGAGGGTATTGGTTGAGAGGGTGTTTGTTAAAGTCTATGTTTGTGCTCGAGGAAGAGTTAAAGGCGAATGGTTTATTTATGTTCTTGATAGTTGCTCCTTCAAGCACACTTCTTAAAGAGGAAGGCATCATTAGTTACACTTAGAGAGTTACGGGGTTGGTGTCTAACTACGAGAGGGCACGTTGGATCCGTGACATTAAATTGGACCTTTGGCTCCGCGTTATTAATGGACTTGTAGTTCCTAGGCTCCTTGGAAATAGAATTCGTTTTGTTTCCCTCAGTGACTTTGATCCTTGTATAACGGGAAAAATAAATGACCCATGGGCACCCTCATCCGCGCTTGCAATCGACCATCATTAAGACCGTCTTTAAGAGAGACCCATAGGTATCCGACGCTTTAATTGTGGCGCCTCGGCTATCACAATATTAATGCCAGCTCCTTTCCCACAATCGACTTCACTCCTTGAATAACGGGGGTAATCAATGATCACAGGTGCCCTCGACCGCCTTGGTAGTCGATAATCATAAAGATCCGTAATTGAAGAGGGTCGTTGGTACCGCGATCATTAATTGAGACGCCTCGGCTCCTTCAAAATTAATGCTTTGCTCTTTGGGGATGGAGACTTCCTTGAGTCCAAAGAATGGACCTCGATCTTAACATCATGGGTGTAAACTTCGGATGTATGGACTACCGTCATACCCGCTTTAGCATTATGACCCACGTCAGGCCGGAATGGGAGGGTCACATTGTTTCGGGCGATAATGTAAGAGCCTTGACACCGCATGGCCCGAATCTTTGGGAATGGGAGAATCATCAATGCTATCCACCGACTTGGAATGCAAAGCGTGAATACCATCGGACCCATTGACATCCTCGACCGTCTTGAACTTGACCGCGCCCATACGGTTCGACCGGTAGCCCATCACTCCTTTGTGCATCAATCACGTTATGCGCCGAAATTATCCCTTTTCGGCATGCACGAGCAAATTGCGGGTAGTGTTGGGTACTAAAGCCGCCGTGATGCCGGTACTTAGTGGGAATCGAGAATCAACTAGTTGACCCGTGGTAGGATCAACCACCATAGTAGTAAGTAGTTTCCCACCTTCAATACCCTAATATCCAAGTTTTGAATCAATGCTTTTGCCCCATTCATGAATCTTTTGAGCGTAGCATCATCTATTACATTTTCTAGAGGATACGTGAGTGCGGCTTGACATGGACCAACACGGAAAGTGCAAGTCGCGGAATGAGATTTTCTTCGGCAATTATAGAATTTGCCTCCATTATTTTTCTTTTTCCTTGTTCTAGCCTTCGTCGAACTTCCTGAACCTCCTGAATCATTGTTGGAACGTGTGTAACGTTTAGATTTCTTCATATTAAGAACGTAAAAACTTCAAACTTCAAACCATGGGGGTACAATCGTTTAGCATAGGGGGGGGGGGAGAACAACCGAAGGAGCAACTAAGGCAAAACGTTGAGAGCGTTTTCCTTAGTGAGAGAAACTTCTCTCTAAATGGTAACTTGACTTTAAAGGGAGAAGTGATTTGGTTTAAAAAGAAAGTATGGAAATTGTTTTGGTTTACTTAAAAAGATAGTTACTCTATTTTGATACTACGGGTATCGTGTGACCTTTGTAAAAGAAATGGATCTTTTTGAAAGAATTTATGTACGTAGTACTTTAGGGTTAAAACCCGGATTGTTGGCATAAAATGGGAGTACTTGAGTTTTTATAAATGGTGAATCAATTTACATGTTAATGAATGTCTAAAAGTATGTTGGACTTGCCTATGCTAGTTGTAATAGCTTTTGTTGTGCAAGTATTGTATTTCTATACCACCGCGTCTCTCGATGGAGGGCCGGCTGACTTGTTGTGAACTTACTTGGACGTACCGGCAGTGACGGAGGATTCCACGGGTATGCTTCCATTGTTATTATCACATGGACATGTCTACACCGATGAGGGATTAGGCGTGCGGCCCGTCGAATGGGTTAAACTCGGTATATTATTATTGTCACATGAGCATGTCTACCGATGAGGATTAGGGGCATGTGACCATTTCTATTATTCCATGGACTAGCCCTCCATGAGGTTTCTTGGTCGGCTTTGGTATCGGTAGTTGGATCTAAATCTTGCCGATGCGTGGTGATTCGGCTTTGGTATCCGGTAGTTAGCCGTACTTGCCGTTCGGTTTGTGGCGAAGTCTCGTGATTACGGCCTTGGTATCTGGTAGTTGGTCTACGTACTTTCCCCCGTCAGCTACGTGGCGCAGGTGGATCTGGTAGAGGCCTTCGTACTTGCCCCGTGTCAGCTTCGTGGCGAAGTCTCGTGATCACGGCCTTGGTATCTGGTAGTTAGCCCTCGTACTTGCCCCCGTCAGCTACGTGACGCGGCTTTGGTATCTGGTAGTTGGCTTTCGTACTTGCCCCGTGTCAGCTTCGTGGTATAGTTATATAGTATTGTTGGTACGGCTTTGGTATCTGGTAGTTGGCTTTCGTACTTGCCCCGGTCAGTTGATGCGACTTTGGATCTGGTAGCTATGCCTTCGTACTTGCCCCGTACGGTTTTTATGACACAGGTGGGACCTGGTGTTCATGTGTACTCCTTGGTGTTGTTATATCATAGACTGCCGGCAGTGAGGAAGGAATTCCACGGGCATGATTGATGTTGTGGGCGTGAGACCCATTGTTATATTTGAGTGATGACTTTGAGGGCGTGAGTCCCTGACTTGACATGACTGTTTATATATTGTGGACTGTAGTTTGGTTATCATACATGTCTCCTGCTTTATATAGACTATTATGATTTCATTCTACGATATTTCTGATTTCACATACTTGGTACTGTTATCGACCTCCTTCGGGGGGCTGCGTTCATGCCGCAGGTAGAGGTACACCGGTTGTTGATCCTCGCTCATAGGATCACAGTTCAGCGTTTTGGGAAGCTCCGTTTCTCCGGAGGCTTATCTTTGGTATAGTCCCCTGTCATTGTAGGTACTTATACATTCAGGGGTATGGCGGGGCCCTGTCCCGTCATAGTTGTGGTTAAATTCTTAAGTGCAGTAAATGCTTGTTGTGGGCAGGGTTTGTAAAGGATATAACTGTTCAGGTATATATATGCAGAAAGGTAACCGTTTTGGTTAGCCTGTTTCTTATTTTATCTTGTTTCATGTTTAAGTTTTTATTTCCGCTGATTTTCTCTGATGTTGTATCACTAGGGTGCCCGGGGTAAGGCACCAGTCGCGGGCCCGAGGTCGGGTCGTGACACGAACTGTGCGCCCGCTCTGCCTCAGCATCAAAAATCTGTCGGCTCGTGCTCTCTTCATCTGCGGAGGCAAGAAGTGAGTGAGAAATGCCTCTGAGAACTCGTCCCAAACAGCTGGAGGCGCATGCTCCCAGGACAACTCGTGAATCAAACGATCATTGCGATATACGCTGCCGATGTGAACCTAAGACCACTGACTCGGTCTCCGAAGCCTTGATCACTCTCATGATCCGCTGTAACTGTCGGATGAACTCCTGCGGATCATCCTCGGGCCTCGACCCATAGAACTCTGGCGGGCTGCAACTCAGAAAGTCCCGAAGTCTCAAACTATCCGACCTCGGGTGAACCACGGGTACTACTAGGACTGGAACTGCTGCATCCCGCCTATCCTCGTGCCTCGCCACGACCCTGGCTAATCGCGGGCCATCTCGCGTAACCCATCTCTGCTCCGGTGTGGGGCGGAGGCTCAGGTGTCGTGGCCTCAGTAGACACTGCTGCGGCTCCAAACCCTGCTGGGGCCGGCGGCGTCGTGGAACTCGCCGTCTGGGGTATCATCTCGGGTAAAGGTGAGCACGGGCCTCGTGACCCTCGTGTCCTACTAGCGGCTCCTCGGCTGCCTTGCCATACAGGCGGGTTGCCTTGTGTGGAGGCATGGCGGTAAACAAAAGAAATTCGTCGGAGGGTCGACTTATAACACAGCTCTAAGGCACGATCTCAGAATGAGAAGAATGGAAACCAATCCTAAATATCCTGCAGCCTCATGATTATTGGTGTGGTGCACAACACACCGATAATCAAGACTCTACTAGATACGGTCTGTAGACACTTTTCGAGGATTTAACTGCTCTGATACCACTTTTGTCACGACCCGTTCCCGGGCCCGCGACTGGTGCCTTACCCGGGCACCCAAGTAGACATACATCAGAGTAACCAACGGAATATAAACTTTGCAAACATGAAACAGTTATATCAAGAAAAGGTTGCCTTTCGGCATGTATATAAATACCAAAAGTGAACAGTTACATCCCAAAATTATTACAGAACTACAGACCTCTAAGAAGGTGTAAACACTATGACGGGACAGGGCCCCGTCATACCCCTGAATGTACAAAACATCTACAACACCAGGGAGAACCGTACCAAAAGTCGAGCCTCGGAGAATGGAGCTCACGACACTGAGTAAAGATCCTAGGAATGAGGATCCACCACTATTTTCCACCTGCGGCATGAACGGCCCGAAGGAGGTCGATAACAGTACCAAGTATGTGAAATCGTAGAAATCTTGATATATATAATTATAACATTTTAAAACCAATTCACAAATATGCACGAAACAACCCAGTTAACCGCACATCGTGCCACATCATAAACAAGAGCAAAAATAGATATAATGTACCTGGTCTTTTCTAGGCTGCTAATGATCGAAGCAAGGCCAATCGCCCATAGTATCATTATGCGAGCCTAATCCTGGAACTCCGCGATCGCATAGGCCCCTAGCCGCATGAGGTATTCTCGCATCGGGGTAGCTAACCCGCGGCATCGTCCCGGACTCCGCGATCCGCGTAGCGCATAGACCGCATGAGGTATTCCTCGCATCGGCGTAACACACCCGGAGTGATCATCATGCACTCCCGCAGCTCCGCATAGGTCCCATGGACCCGCATGAGGTGTTCCTCGCATCGGGGGCGGCTAACCCACGGCATCGTAACAAGTCAGGAGGGTGAGTGATATAATACTAACACAACGGCTTATCGTTAAACAACATAAGCACAACAAGAATAACCTCCTTACACAAGCGTCACAAGATACTAACACACGTAGCATCATAACATGTTTATCAAACCAACTTACCATACCTTCAAACATCATTTCAAGCATTTGATAAACAAATAATTAAACCGTTTTTCTTATCTTTCTTAAGTCGTTATAGCTAACTTCCCATAAAGCTAGTATAACACTTAAACTTTTTATGAAAACCAAGTATTACTTTTCTTCCAAAATGATTCATAACTCTTTTTGAAATATTCAAGATTCTTATTAATTAGAACTCAAGTCCAAAGACATCAAAGTAAAGCCAAATTTAGTTTAACACACGTACGTCTACCGTATATATATTTCACAAATATCATGCTCAAAGGGATAGGAAGAATCACATACCTCCTCGGCTAAATCCACTTGCCAAGTCGGATATGTCGCGCGCAGAGTGTCAACCTATAATAGTCAAAACACGCCTATCAACTTCTAGTTTTACGTGGGATTCTTCTAAGTAAGATTTCTCTTAGTCTACGAAAAATTGGGCAGCCTCCCCCGTTTCTACTCAATTCTCCACCTTTTTCAAGGCCCGATAATAGTAACCAACATGCCATAAATAAGGCGCAATAATTCCGAAATTTAAAGAAGGGGATCACACGCCCAAACGGAACGCGATTAACAATCTTCCCCTTAACAACAACAATAATTAAAGAAGGGGATCACACGCCCAAACGGAACGCGATTAACAATCTTCCCCTTAACAACAACAATAATTAAAGAAGCGGATTACACGCCAAACGAACGCGATTAACAATCTTCCCTTAACAACAACAATAATTAAAGAAGGGATCACACGCCCAAGCGAACGCGATTAACAATCTTCCCTTAACAACAACAATAATTAAAGAAGGGATCACACGCCAAGCGAACGCGATTAACAATATTCCCCTTAACAACAACAATAATTAAAGAAGGGGATCACACGCCCAAACGGAACGCGATTAACAATCTTCCCCTTAACAACAATGTAAATACAGTCCAAAGTAAATACAGTCCAAAGTAAATACAATCCAAAGTAAATACAGTCCTTAAGTTGGGGTCCTTGGCCAACTTTTATAATTTTACTTATCCAATTACTTCATTAGTCTTCCAACTTATATTCCAATCTTTATATAAGTTATAGTTTCTTTGTTGTTAACTTCTTAGTAAGTAATGGATACATTTTTACCATTTTAATGACTAATATGCCAATTCTCCTTTTAACATCTTAACAAGATCCAAATCTTTCCTTATATCTCATACTCCATAATATACTTCCAATATATGTATAATATCCAATATACATAATAATCAACTTCACAAAGAGGTTAAGGTTCATTACCTCAATTTAGCCCAAAAATATCCAAGAACTTAAAGTCGTTCCTAAGCAAGTTTTAGCTCCAAATCTTTGTGTTCCAAACCACCACAAGTCACCCTTAGAAGTTCCTAACCAACTTCTATTCAAGAATTAACTCCAAAAGTGAAGAACACTAAGGCTCCATTTATACTAGCTCTCGGCCAAGGGGGAAATTTTGAGGCTAGGGTGTGAAATCTTGTCTAACTCTTGGTTACTAATCTTCCTAATACATTAAGGAAGAACACTTAGAAGTTTAAGAATTATTGGACAACAATTGCTCAAAAAAAACAAGGTTGGACGAGAGCAACTAGGGAAGGGAGAGAAAATATTTTCAAGTCTTGAAATGTTCTAAGTGTGGAAGATTTTCATCAACTAGAGGGGTTTATATAGGACAACCAAGGGTTAGGATTGAAACATGTGTATGGTAGAGATTTAGGACATGTGTTTGTGTGGGTCCCCTTGTCCACCACCTCACAAATACCATGCAAGACTTTTGGCCACATGTCTTGCCCACTAACTTGCAAAAAACCGTCCACTATGCCATGCAAATGCCATGCAAGACTTTGGCCACTTGTCTTGCCCACTTGTCTTGAAAAAAATGTCCACCCATGTCCACTTGGGGTGACACATGTCGCCCTCCTATTGGTCCAAAATATTTATCTCTCGGAAAAATTCCATAATTGGTTAAAATATTGAAAACGTAAAATTTCCTTCACAAGGTTCGGAATATTTTCCGTCGGAAAACAATTCTTTCATTCTTACCCTATTTAGGGTTTATACATTCGTACATACGTCCTTACATACATACTCCGAAACTACGGGGTATAACATTAATTCTCTTTTAACAAGCCAAAGTACTACGTACGTACATTCTTTTCAAAAGACTCCTTTTTATGTAAAACCCCAAGATACTAACACTCGTAGTATCAATGCATGTCTATTTTTCAAAGTAAGTTACTACACTTTTAGAAAACTCATTTCAAAGCTTGAAACCAAGTAACTTCAAATTTTCACAATCTAGGCAACTTATGCCCATTAATAAAAAGTAGGCAACTTTCTTAACCTTCCATAAAGCCGTTATAACCAACTTCCCATAAAGCCGTTATAACTCTTTATGGTTTTAGACCAATTCATTCCTTTTTATATCCAAGAGATGTAACACTTTTAAAACCAAGTATCACATACTTACAAATCAAGTTTCTTAACTTTCAAAATACTTCAAGTCTCTTAATCTTTAGAAATCAAGTTTCTTAAACAAGGAGTTAGAGAGAAGTTTCTCTCACTAAGGAAAATGCTCTCAACGTTTTTCCCTTAGTTGCTCCTTCGGTTTTTCTCTCCCCCCCCGCAAATTAACCATTGTTTCCCCATAGTTTGAAACTTAATGTTCACAACATGAAAAAGACTAAACGTTACACACGCTCCAGCAATGATTCAGGAGGTTCAGGCAGTTCGACGAAGGCTAGAACTAAGAAAAAGAAAAAGAATGGCGGTAGTCCAACTATTGTTGAAGAAAATCTAATTCCGGCAATTTCTGACCCATCGGTGTTAGTTCATGTCACGCCTGATTTGCGTATCCCACTCGAGAATGTAGTAGATGATTCTATGCTTCAAAGGATACATGAATGGGGCAGAAATATAGAAATTGAGAGCTTGTATATTAGTGAATTTGAAGGCGGAAAACTACATGGTCCATCAGTAACCAATCCAGTAATAATCTCTCCTATTACTCCTCCTGAAGTGACCACAGTTGAAGACCATGATACTGACCACACGCCTCCTGGGAAGAACCCTCTTGAAACTCCCGGCAAGCAGAGGCTCAATCCGATAGCCATCGACACCCCTTATGCTTCTAGGGTGGTCGATCCTATCACGGGTCAACTGAAAGACAAAGAGAACATTACGGAAGAGCAGGACAATCACGTCATCACTAGTACCTCCACAGTACCTGGAAATTTACTCAGGCAAATCGGAAAAGGGGAAAAATCTGGGTCATGAATTGCAATCGATGAAACTAGGCGTGATGGCATACTCGTCAAACCGGATGCAGGCGCGGTCGAGTTTCAGGGCGGGTCGGACGGGTGTCCATGGGTCTAAGCACATTTCCGTTTTTCATGAATCAATATCAGTTGGGAGCATTGAAGAAACTTCCATTCCCAAGGAATCTATCGCGGGTGCCAAGGTTTCAAACTTTAATGTCACGGGAACCAAAGAGCCTCCTCCTATAACGGGTCGGGGCATGGGTCATAATGCTAAGGTGGGTCAGGCGGGAGCCCATGAGACTATGAATATTCCCATTATGCAAGAATCAAGGTCAGTTGGTAGGAACGAAGAGATCTCTATCCCCAAGGAGTCTAACATTAATATCGCGAGAGCCGAGGCGTCACAATTTAATGCTGCGGGTACCAAGGAGCCTTCTTCAATAACGGGACAATACACTGATCAGAATACCAAGATGTATGAGGCGGAAGTCCATGGGTTAATGAATATTAACGTTATGCTAAGACCAAGGTCAATTGGTAGGAACGAAGAGATCTCTATCCCCAAGGAGTCTAACATTAATGTCGCGGGAGCCGAGGCGTCACAATTTAATGCTGCGGGTACCAAGGAGCCTTCTTCAATAACGGGACAATATACTGGTCAGAATACCAAGACGTGTGAGGCGGAAGTCCATGGGTTAATGAATATTAACGTTATGCAAAGACCAAGGTCAGTTGTGAGAAACGAAGTGACTTCTATTTCCAAGGAGCCTAGGTACTCTATGAACATTAATAACGCGGGAGCCAATGCGACAGAATTAAATGCCGCGGGAATCAATGAGTCTTCTAACTTTATGGGACAACAACCTCTGAATTCTTTAAGTGTCAATAATGAATCCTTCCCTACTTTAGCAAGTTTGCTTAGTGGAACCCATCACAGAACCCTCAATAACCCCTTCGCCTTTAATTCTACCTTGGGCACGGGTAGAGTCAATAACAACACCCCTCTCTCATCCAATACCTCTTCATTACTTCCTGAAATTCCTAATACCTCATCACTTCTATCCTCCCTACCATCTATTCTTACCGAAACCCATAACACATTCCCTACCCTCCCTAATGGCACGCGAATCCTCTCACCTATTGCGGGCCCTAGTTCTTTTCCACCTACCCATCCCCCTCTGTCTATACCTCCATAAATACCTTTTAATGACTTACCCACAAATACATCTTCAGAACAACATGAAACTCCACCCGTTAGTACAACACATAATACTATACCCCAGAATCATGGGAAAGGTCCCCTTCCTCCTAAGAAGACTTATGCTGGAGTCTTTGCGGGTACTAGGCTTGAAGCAAAGGGTATGAAGTTACAATTCATTGAACAACAAGGAGAGGAAATTGAAATAGAAGTTGAGGATGAAGTTCCATTCATTGAAACATGGGGATATTGTCTTATAGGTTGCTTCACGGGTCATTTCCCGGGAAGAGAGGCATTGAATACCATTGTGAAGGGATGGGGGGTGAAGTGTCGTATTATACCATATGGCAAAGGTTGGACTGTCTTCAAATTCATGACGGAGGAAGAACGCACAAATGTACTTCACGGTGGTCCTTATATGGTCTACGGGAAAACTATGATGCTTAAGCCTACTGATAAGGGAGTTCTAATAACCGATGATTTATTCATGGACATTCCAATTTGGGTCACCTTCCCTGACATTCCCCTTTCTATTTGGAGTGCAACGGGCCTTAGCAAGATTGCTTCACGTGTAGGAAAACCTCTATACACTGATCAATTTACTAAGGAAAGGTCAAAAATGAACTATGCAAGAGTATTAGTGGAAGTTGATGTTAGCAAAAGAACCGGTAATGGAATTTGTTGTCAGGCTGCCCGACAATAGAAGGTATACTCAAAGGGTGAACTATGAAAACTATCCGGACTTTTGCTATCATTGTGCGGCTTTTGGACACAATCACTTGAAGTGTAGAAAGCTGAGGGATGATGCCAACACTAAAGAAGCTCCTAAAAACGCAATCGGTGGTACCACAAAGAAAGAGGAAGTTCTACTTGTCGAATGCCAACAATACGGTGGAACCAACCCTCCTACCCCTTATCCACCACCCTCTCAACATCACACATTTGATGAAAACTTGATGGATACTGAAGACAGTGAGCACACACCACCTCTTGTTCCCGGAAGTATGGGAAATGCTACGCATGCCGCGGTTCCTCCGGTTTTGGGTCATCATGGATCATCAAGCTTGCGGGATTCTCAAGTAGGGTCATCAAGGCTTCACCACATCCTGGCATTGCGCAACATGTTAGGATGAGAAAGGAGACAAGGCAGACTGATTCTGAAGTGCCAATGAACCCGCAACATTCATTGGATGGGGGAACCTACAAGAGTGCTACGGAGGATTCTAATCTTGCATCACGGTGCATAAATTTTGAACGCGGGGAACATAGCTTGGCTAGGACACATGTTATGGCTTCCAACAACAAAGAGGAGGGATGGAAGGAAGTAATCTCAAAGAAAAACACGGCGAAAGGCAGTGGTAAGGCAAAGGCAGCAAAGCGCGGAGGTGCTAACAAAACCTCATTTGTTTCCTAATGAAAGTACTTTGTTGGAATGTCTGTGGTCTTTGCGGACAAAGGGATAGGGCAGCCACGCAAACTCTTGTGTGTAGGCTCACAAAACAGCATGATGTGGCAATGGTTTGTCTATTGGAAACTAAATTCTCTCGGGCAAGGACGGAATCTTTTTCTACTCAAAGATTCAAAGCTTGGAATCTTTGCTCAAACTTAGATTTCATTGATGGCGGAAGAATGCTTTTACTTTATGATCCCTCCAGAGTTTGTTGTGAAGTGCTTGGAATGGATTCTCAACATATCCATGTCCAGGCAAGATGTAATATAACACAAGTGTCCTTCGCACCCACGTTTGTGTACGGTTTATAGCATCCCGGATAGAAGGAAGCTTTGGCATCACCTTACTCACTTGGGCATTGGCATTGTTAAGCCTTGGATGATTATGGGAGATTTCAACACTTATTGCTACCCTCATGATAAGGCGGGGGTCCTCCTCTCACGCCTTATGCACTTAGGGATCTTGGAGAATTCAGGAATGCTCATGGACTAGAAGACGCTCCTTCTTCCGGTTCCTTCTACACTTGGACGAATGGTACGATTTGTTCTAAGCTTGATAGAGTGATGATGAATCAACATTGGAGTGATTTGACCCTTGAATGCACGGCCAATTACTTGCCTATGGAACCTGTCTCGGACCACTGTCCCGTGATAGCTACGGTTATCGTGATCCTATAATGTTGGGAAAGCGACCTTTCAAGTTCATGAATATGTGGCTATCTCATCCAGCCTTCGACAACATATTGACTTCGTGGAGACAAGACATATTGGGAACCGCCAATTAGTTCTGGCCTCAAAATTGAAAGCCTTGAAGCAACCATTGCGGGTATTGAACATAAGTGATTTTGGAAGCATTGAACAAAGAGCAAATGGGGCAAACATTGAGTTTAAGGAGGCTATCAATGCGCATATGGAAGATCCCTTTGATGAGGAGCTAAAAGCCAAGGTTAAGTCCACAAGAGTTAGAGTAAACACCTTACTGGAAGCCGAGAGACACTTCATAAGGCAAAAGTCGAGGCAGAAACACTTGCTTGGAAGTGGTAGATGCTCCAAATACTTCCACAGCTTGATCAAGAGGAGTAATGTCAGGAACTCAATCAACTACCTTGTCAAGGCCAATGGTACTATCACAACATCTCCCAGGGAAGTTAGAGAATTGCTTGTGGAATTTTACAAAGACCTTTTAGGCACATCCAGATCCACTACCAACTTTGATCCCGAAGTGTTCAACTCTGGCCCGAAGCTAAGTGAAGAGGATGGATTACAACTTTTGCATTTTATCTCCCCAAAGGAGATTTGGGAAGCCCTTTCCGATATAGGCAATGACAAGGCACCTGGCCCGGATGGTTTTTCGGCTGCCTTCTTCAAGGATAGATGGAGAGATGTGGGGCAAGACGTAGTAAGAAGTGTTCAAGAGTTCTTCTCATCCGGAGTTCTTTTGAAGCAGGTGAACCATACCATCATTACCCTCCTGCCCAAGACCGAACGGGATCCCAAGGTAAATGATTTTAGGCCTATTGGATTGACTAATGTGGTCTACAAGATCATAACAAAGATTTTAGCAAACATAATGGCAAGGGTTCTTCCTACTCTTGTTGACAAATCTCAAGGGGCTTTTGTGAAAGGAAGAAACATGATGGATAATGTCTTTGTTGCACAAGAGCTTGTGAGAGGTTTTAATAGAGCCAGAGTCTCACCAAGGTGTATGCTTATGGTGGATCTTCGGAAAGCATTTGATACGGTCTCTTGGAGCTTCCTTGAGTCGGTACTAAGAGGTCTCAAATTTTCGGACAGATTTGTAAGATGGATTATGGAATGTGTTAGCTCAACTTCTTTCTCTCTTTCAATCAACGGGGAGCTACATGGTTACTTCAAGGGTAAGCGCGACCTAAGACAAGGTGATCCTATGTCCCCTTCGCTCTTTATCTTGTGCATAGAATACCTTTCAAGGATGCTAAAACTAAAGGCTACGGCAAGAGCTTTCTCCTATTATCCAAAGTGTAAGAGATTGGGAATTACTCACCTTGCATTCACGGATGACCTCATGCTTTTTGCCAAAGGAGATGTATCTTCTGTTGGGATTCTTATGGAGTGTCTTGAAGAGTTGGAGGTTGTCTCAGGGTTAACACTTAATCCATCTAAATCCAATGTCTACATAGCGGGAGTGCATGATACAGTTCGTGACTTGATCTTATCCAGAGTGGGTTTCGGCATTGGAAGCTTTCAGTGCGGTGCCAGGATCCCTTTGTCCCCAATTTGAGTCTCGGTGGATCGGTTGCTCAATTCACTAGTGCAATATCGGATTACATTCAGAAATGGGGCATCACTCGCTATCTTATGCGGGTAAAATGGAACTTATCAGTCGGTCATTGAGGGTTGAGAGCTTTTGGTTAGGCACTTCCTATTCCACCACTATCCTCAACAAGGTACGGTCTGCATGCATTCAGTTCTTATGGGGTGGGAAACCACCAAGAGTCGCTTGGGATGTCATCTGTTTGCCCCAATCCGAAGGAGGCTTGGGCCTTATGAACATCAAAGAATGGAACCATGCCTTGCTATCACGGACCATTTGGCAAACTCACCGAGGCGATTCCTTATGGGTCCAATGTATCAATAGCTACTATTTGAGAGGCCTATCATTTTGGGATTATGAGGTGCGTCCTAGGGACTCCCTTATTCAAAAAATTTGTGGGATCGCGACAAATTTGTTTCCATCCTAGTAGCCAAGCGCTATTGCCGGCTTGGAAAAGTGTTGTACCAACGGAAAATTTGATTCTAGCCTCGTGTATGATATCTTGCGCATTCCGCAAGATAAAAAGCTTTGGATGTCACAAATTTGGAAAGGCTTCATTCCTCCCAAGTTCTCTTTCACAGTATGGCTCACCTGTAGAAAGCGGTTAGCTACAAAAGACACTCTTTCCTATATGAACTTGGAGGATAAGTCTTGCGGGTTCTGCAAGCGTGCTAATGAGACAAGGGAGCACCTCTTCTTTACTTGCCCCTACACCCGCTTGATTTGGAAGAGCATAAGGGAATGGTTGGGTATTAGAAGAGAAATGACAATTGTTGAAAGCTCTCTTAAGTGGATCAAGAAAGACCACCGTGGGACAGGCATCCGAGCCAAATCTATCTTGCTTGCCTTTTGCATAGTGGTCTATGAGATTTGGAGGACAAGAAATACATTGCTCTTTGAAGGCCTGAGCATCCGTGAGAGGAGGTCATTGCAAAGATTAAAACAACATCTTATAGAGTTCTATATGACTTAATCCCCTCTTGTAAAGACACCTTTTTAGTGACCACCCCTCCCCCCTCCATTTCTTGTTTATATTACGTTGAGGATTGAGAACCCTCAATGCCTTATTGTAGCCACCTTTCTTTCCGTTATTAGTAATAATATTTGCATTTACCTAAAAAAAAAAAAAAAAAAAATCAAGTTTCTTCTACTTTTAAACCTCAAGTAACTCACACCTTTAAAACAAGTTACTTCTCTTAAATCATGTCATTTCTCCTCTTTTAAATCAACTAAGTAAATCACTTCTTTTACTCCCCTAAAGTCATTATAACAACCCTTAGGTTTTGGAACTAAGGCACTAGCCAAAAGATTTGGAAACCACTTCCTTTTCAAGACTCTATGTACTTTAAGTAAAATACTTTCACTCTTAAGAATCCAAACTTCACTAAGGAAATGGATTATACAACTTACAATTTAAACATCAAAGTACAATCAAGGAAGTACATAGAACAAATTTTATTTTAGGCAATCCAAGTACAACTAAGGAATGTATCATTTAAGGAGTAGGACATACTTTCTTTATCTTAAGGAATCATGCTAGAAGAGGAGATAGTGTCACGACCCGAACCCGGGCCCGTGACTGGTGCCTTACCCCAGGCACCCTAGTGATACAACATCAGAGAAAAACCAGCGGAAATAAAAATTTAAACATACAATTAGATATGGATCAAGATAAAAGAAAATAGGCCAACCAAAACGGTTGCCTTTCTGCAAATATATATATATCGAAATTTGAGCGATTCAATCCTTACAACTGCCACACTTGCGATTACTCTGGACCTCTAGATTTTACAACGACTATGACGGGACGGGGCCACGCCATACCACAGATGTACAAGAACCTGGACTCGGGTAACATACCAAAAGATAAGCCTCAGGAAGGAAACGGAGCTTCCAATCTGCTGAAATGTGATCCTATAAGCGGGGATCGGCGGTAGATGTACCTCTACTGCGGCATGAACGCGGCCGAAGGAGGTCGATCTGCAATTGCCAAGTATGTGGCGAAAATCACGTAAATGAAATCATAATAGTCTATATAAAGAAGAAGACATGTATGATAACCAAACTACGATACACACGTATAAGCGATTATATCAAGTCGGGGACTCGCCCTCCAGTCATTACTCAAATATAACTATGGGTCTCACGCCCACACATCAATCATGCGTGGAATACGCCCGCCAGCTTGGCGATCATGATATGATAACACGAAAGTACACTGAACATCGAGGTCCCACCTGTCATAGAAAGACCGTGCAGTAATCATAACATGAAGGCGACGCGTGGCAAGTGCGATAGCCTCGCCCAATCCTCGGCGCCACGTAGGCGGCGGGGCAAGTAACGAGCTATGCACGGATCACAACCGTAAGTCACGAAGCCGTCAACACCGACTCGCGAAGGCGACCGTGGCAAGTGCAATAGCCTCGCGAGATCCTCGGCGCCACGCGAATGGCGGGGCAAGTAACGAGCTAAGCACGGATCACAACCGTAAGTCACGATACTTCGCATGAAGGCGACACGTGGCAAGTGCGATAACCTATACGGATCCACTGCGTCACGTAGGCGGCGGCAATAAGCGAGCTATGCGATCCTGGCCAAGTAAGTCACGATCTTGCGTCATAAATAACCATAATGGTCACATGCCCGCGAGAATCCATCATCGGTGTAGACATGCCCATGTAAATAATAATGGAAGCATACGTGGAATCTTAGTCCATTGCCGATGCGTCAAGTAAGTTCTCAACAAGTCAAGACCTCCATCGAGAGAGCGGTAGTATAGAAACACAATTCTTGCACAACAAAGGCTATCACAACAAGCATAGGCAAGTTACACAACAACAAGCATAGGCAAGTTATACCTGACTCAAGGTACTTTCATTTTATGTCAAAGTCGGGTTTTAACCCTAAAGTACTACGTCGCTAAATTCCTTTTAAAGATCCATTTCTTTTACAAAGGTCAGATACAGTAGTATAAATATAGAGTGACTAACATTGTTAAGTAAACCAAAACACTTCCCTTTGTAAAATCAAGTAATAACATTATTTTCCAAACGTTCAAGTTTGCCTAATTTCAAATGCTCAAGTTTCTCATTTTCGAAAGGTTTCGTAGTTCATAGTCTTAATCACTTAATAATATAATTCTCTTTTAAAACCATTTGAGAAACATATGCCTTATGTGTGAGTAGGTTATTCTTGTTCATAACAATCTTATTAAGCGACCGTGATCTAGGAAATGTAATATCATTTTGTCTTATCTTAGCTTCTATGCAGATGGAAGTTTCTACTGGTTTCAATAGCACTTAATTAGTCAAAACATTTCCCTTTATTAGCGCTGCTGTGGTTTGTTCGATATGTATTCTGATTTCCGAAATCAATAAAACATTATTCCATTTAAAAACCAAATACTCATTACTCACGAATGAGGTTTCACGCTTTTTAACAAGATTCATATTAATTCAATTAAGTCAAGTCTCTTATCTTTTAAGATCAAGTCTCTTAACTTCTTAAAATAAACCATTCTTTTTATCACTCTTAAGTCGTTATACCTAACTTCCCATAAAGCTAGTATAACTTAAGCTTTCAAGCCAAGTATTATCCTTCTTTCAAAATGGTTTCTTATTATTGGGCTTAAGTCAAAGACATTGCAGTAAAACTACGTTCGATTAACACGTCGTCTAGTACTATATATATATTCTTTTAAAAATATCATGCTCGAGAGGATAGGAAGAATCACATACCTCGCGGCGATTATCGACTATTAGCAAAAGCGCTCATTTATAACGGCTAGCCTTGTCCACTTTCAAGTAGCACATGCTACTCGCGTAACATTCAACCTATAAAGGTTATACGGTCTATCAAAGTCTAGACTACTACGTAGAATATTCTAAGCGATAGGTTCTATTCTACGGAAAAATTGGGCAGCACTTCCTGCCCGCCAAACTACACAAGTCTACTGTAAATACGATCTACATGTAAATCTGATTCAATCTTCTTCTTTAATATTCTTGATGTGATTACGATTCAATATTCTTACGTAATATCCTTCTATTCTGATTCAATTCTCTTCTATGTATCTTATATACATTTCTATACTCTGATATGTAATTCCCAATTACAATATAAGACAAAGTATTTACCTCGATAAGCCCAAAATTATCGAGTTTAATGTCGATCTGAGCAACGTTTCGCTCTACTCGGTGCTCGACCCGCTCCAAACAACCCTTAGAAGTTCTACGAAACTTCTTCCTAATACTTCAACCAAGCGTGAAGATTTCCTTAGGGTTTCGTTTAGTAGTGAAGGAAGTATAATAGTATTTTTAGGGCTTTTGAAAAGGGTACTTGGAAACACTACAAAGGTTTTGGGCTAGAGTATTTTGGCATTATAACAATACTTGGAGAAGTATTCCTCTACCCAAAGGGGGTGTATTTCTCAAAACCAACTAGGCAAGAGGGGATTTCTCGTAGAAGGCCTTTCTCGAAGGAGGGTGGCTTTGGGCGAGCTCGCACTAAGAGGGATTTTAACACTTAGAAAATATTTGTGGATGAAGAAAGTCTTGAACTTAGGGGTATTTATAGGACAACCAAGGGCCAAGATCAAGCCAAGTGGTAGGCAAGTGTAGGGCTAGGATTTGGGCAAGTGTACCTTATCCATCTACCACCAAAATATCCTACCTAACCCTTGACCAAAAACAAGGCCAAGAAAACGCCCAAATCGTCCACTTTGAGGGTGACACATGTCACCTCCCGTTGGTCCAAAATATTTCGTCTCTCGGAAAAATCCGCAAAAATAATAAATGACATAGCCGTATTTTTGCCTTCGCAAAGTCCGGAAAACGTTTCGTCGGAAAACGACTCTTTTCGCTAGTTGTGTACAAAATTGAGGCCCTAGCATACTTTAAGGCTCAAACTTTTCTACGTACGTCCTTACGTACATACTCTGGAAATACGGGGTATAACAGATAGTTCACATACCTTTTGGCAATCCAGCTAAGTCGAATCGCGCGCGTAGAAGTGTCGACTATAATGGTCGTGACATGACTATCAATTTCTAGTTTCTAACGTAGAATAATACTAAGTATACAGTCTCTTATTCTACGGAAAATCGGGCAGCACCTCCTTTGTTTCTACATACTTTGCCACCTTTTTCAAGGCCGAATTCAATAACCAACACGCCACATTTAAGGCTCAATACAACAACCAACCAAAGGGGATTACACGCCTTACAATACGTATAAAATTCCGCCCCACAATTCATACCAAGTAGTTTAATACTCCAAAAGCCATTCTCGGCCAACTTATAACCAATACTAAGTGTTATACCCCGTAGTTCCAGGGTATGTATGTGGGGACGTACGTACGAGAATACGACAGAAATTTTGGAAAGAAAGAAAGGTGTGATTTTTCGACGGAAAAGTTTAGGGTTTTGAAGGAAAAAGGTTCGTTAGTGGGGTGGATTCCCAGATTTGGTATTTGGACTTCTTGGATTATATTAGAATTATGGGATTTTATTTTGGAAATGGTCACGTGGGGCCCAGGGAGAAATTCTGGTTTTGTGGGGCCAGCTTTGTTTTGAGATTTTGGTATTTTGGATATTTTGGAAGACAAAATATTTTGGACTAATCGGGGCGACACGTGTCACCCCGTTGGCACCGGGCCGAAATGGCGTGACAACTGGAACGATTTCGTTGGCCATGTGGTGTGGTGGGACCCACACACGTGGCCCAATCTTGACCACCCACGACTTGATCATGGCCGTGATTCTTCATAAATACCCGCAGCTTGAAGACTAATTTCATCCCTCGGCAGAAGTTTTCCAAGCAAAATACTCTCTCCTTTAGCCTTGTTTAGTCGACCTCCCTGACATTGTGAAAATACTCCAAGTATTATTGTACAATCCCAAATACCTTAGCCTAGTATCCCTAGTCGTATTCCAAGTTATTTCAATACTAGGGCAGGAAATACTACTTTATTCCATTAGTCATGCAAAGTGAAACCACAGAAAAATCTTCATAGTTGGTTGAAGTAGTAAGTAGAAGTGGTGTAGAACTTCTAAGGGTTTCTTGGGCGAATTGAAGCGTCTGATTAGGAGCTAAACCTTGCTCAGGATCGACTTATAAACTTGGATAATTTTGGGCTTATCGAGGTAATGATCTATGTCCCCGTATTGTAATTGGATATTACATATTGTAGTAATTTAGAATTAAGTATAAGATATATTGGAAGTATGATTATAAAGGATTGAACTGTATTTACATTGGATTGTATTCTGATGAACTTGTGTAGTATTATTGGGAAGTAGAATTGTACGTCAGGTTAAGGCGTGTAACCCTCACCAGGAGTTGTTGGCTGTAGCGAGCACGAGTAGAGGAGGAGATTTATGTGGTTGCGGGGAGGTCTTTGCGAATTTTACGTAGAATAAGGAATCTTGTATTTAGAATATTCTGAAGTGATCTAGAAGTTGATAGGCGTTTTATGGCGTTATAGGTTAAAGTACTACGAGTGGCGTATTCTACTTGAAGGGTGGAAAAGGCTAGCAAGGTTATAGTACTTGGGCGTTTTGCATATTGTCGATAATCGTCGCGAGGTATGTGAACCTCTTCTATCTTTTCTAGCATGATATGTTGTGAACTATGTAGTACGGTAGGCGTACGTGTGTTAAGTGAATTTAGTTGGTTTCTGACATAAAGTGTTATAACGAACTTTATGGGAAGTTTGTTGTAACAACTTTATGTGGATAAAGGAATGGTTGGTGGTTTTAAAAGATAAATGACTTGATGTGAATTAGTAATGACTTGGTTTGTGTTAAAAAGTTGTGAAACGCTTTTATGAGAAATGGGAAATTGGGGTTTTAAAAGGAATAATGTTATATTGATTTTGGGAATGAGCAGTATCGAACAAACCAACTGCGGCGTTAATAAAGGAAAATGTATTGACTAATTAATTATTATTAAAACGGTAGAAACCTCCATCTGCGTAGAAGCTAAGATAAGACAAAATGATATTACATTTTCTAGATCATGTTTGCTTTAATAAGATTGTTATAAACAAGAATAACTACTCATATAAGGCATATGTTACTCGATTGTTTAAAAGAGATTACGTTGTTAAGTGATTAAGACTATGAACTATGAAATCTTTGGAAATAAGAGACATGAGTATTTGAAATTAGGCAAAAGTTAACTTTTGGAAAAGAATGTTGTTCTTGATTTTAAAAAAGGAAAGTGTGTTGTTTTACTTAAAAGTGTTAGTCACTCTATTTTAATACTACGGGTATCGGGCGACCTTTGTAAAAGAAATAAGTCTTTTAAAAGAATTTAACGTACGTAGTACTGAGGATTAAAACACGGACTTTGGCATAAAATGAAAGTACCTCGAGTTAGGTGTAACTTACCTATGTTTGCGTGTGATAGTCTTGTTGTGCGATGTTGTATTTTTATACCACGGCGTCTCTCGATGGAGGCGGTTGATTTGTTATGATCTTACTTGGGCGTCTGGCGGTGGAGGATTCCGCGGGTGCGCTCGCATTGATAGCGTTATTCCATGGACTAGCTCTCCGTGAGGTTTCTTGGTCGGCCTTGGTATACGGTGGTTGGCTTCGTACTTGCCCGTCTGCGTGGCTGATTCGGCCTTAGTACAGTAGTTAGCCTTCGCACTTGCCCGTTCGGTTTAGTGGCGAAGTCTCGTGACACGACGCGGTACAGTAGTTAGCCGTACTTGCCCGTCGGCTACGACCGACCTTAGTACACGTAGTCGGCTTCGTACTTGCCCGTGTTAACCGTGGTTTGGTTGCATAGTATTGTTAATGCGGCCTTGGTATCTAGTAGTTGGCTTCGTACTTGCCGATCGATCGATGATGCGGCTTTGGTATCTGGTAGTTAGCGCCGTACTTGCCGTCACGGTTGTTATGACACAGGTGGGACCTGGTGTTCATGTGTATTCCTTGGTGTTGCTATATCATAGACTGCCGGCAGTGAGGAAGGTATTCCACGGGCATGAATTAGCTATCCGTGATGCGAGTATCGTGTACCGATGACTCATTGCGGGTCCACATGACCTATGCGGGTGAAATAGTCCCTTGCGGGTGAAATAGTCCTATGATAGGTTGCATTATAACACAGAGGGTGGTTGACCACAGCAGCGGCACAACGCCGTGTTTTGAAACGGTAGTGATTTCATTAATGAAAGGGTGCAGTGTGTGTATGACTTAAAGTGGAACAGTTGGTCTCATTGTTAAAAGTATAACTAAAAAGGTAAAAAGGATTGCATTACTCTCATGTTTGCAAGGTTCAGTGTGCTTATTGTTGTTATATTATATCATGGACTGCCGGCAGTGAGGAAGGATTCCACGGGCATGATTGATGTTATGGGTGTGAGAACCATGGTTATATTTGAGTAATGACTTTGAGGGCATGCGTCCCTGATTTGACATGACTGTTTATGTATTGTATACTGTAGTTTGACCATCATACATGTCTCATGTTTTATGTGTGAACTGTGTGATCTCCTTTACAGTGTTTACTGTTTCACATACTTGGTACATTATTAAATCGACCTCGCTTGAGGCTGCGTTCATCTGCGTGTTTAGAGTCTGATTTGGTGATCTGCGGTGTAGGACCTGCTTTCGATTTTTGGATAGCTCCGTCTGTTCGGGAGTTTATCATTTTGGTATAGATCCTTGATCTGAGCTTTTGTACAATTATGGGTACGGCGGGGCCTTGTCCCGTCATAGTTCAGTAAAACTCTTAGAGGTCTGTATTCATATGTGGGATTGGACTCATGTACAGTGTAGTGTCTTTTGATTATGTATATTATATGGCAGCCTTGTCGGCTTTGCCCTTGCACGTACGTTGGTTTTAAAAAAAATGAGGTGTTATATAAATTCCGCAGTTTAATTGGGTTGTTAAGGTAGGAGGGTGCCCAGGTAGGGCACCAGTCACGGGCCCGGGGTTCGGGGCATGACAATTTTCTTAGCATTGCTGTCACTCACTATGCACGTGGTTTATTTCTCAGTCAAAAAAATATGCCGATGAGATATTTGAAAAAGTAGTGATATCTTCCTGCAAACCTTCACATACTCCAGTTGACACGAAGGCGGAGTTGAGTAACGTGTCAAGTACTCCATACAGCGACCCCACATATTATTGCAACCTTGCTGATGCATTGTAGTATCTCAGTTTTATGAGGCTTGATATTTCCTATGCGGTCCAGCAAATTTGTTTACACCTGCAGTATCCGAAGGAAGAACATATAGGGGCTCTCAAGAGGATTCTACGGTATGTTAAGGACACTCTTCATTTCGGACTTCATCTGTATAAGTCCTCCATCTCAAGTATGTTTGCCTACACTGATGTGGATTGGGGCGGCTACCCAGACACACGTCATTCCACTTTCGGCTATTGTTTATTTTTGGGTGACAAACTCATATCATGGTCATCCAAACGTCAGTCCACACTATCTCGGTCGAGTAGAGACAGAATACAAAGGGGTGGCTAATGTTGTTGCTGAATCTTGTTGGTTTCGTAATCTGCTACTGGAGCTTCTTTGTCCTATTGAAAGGGCAACCGTGGTTTATTGTGACAATTTAAGTGCGATCTACTTTTATGGAAACCCTGTTCAGCATCAATGCATGAAACACATTGAAATTGATATCTTATTTGTCCGAGAAAAAGTTGTTCGTGGTCAAGTCCGTGTTCTCCACGTCCATTCCCGTTATCAGATAGCTGACATCTTCACAAAAGGTCTTCTGTGTGTATTTTTCGATGATTTCAGGGACAGTCTCAGCATCCGAGAACCTCCAGCTAATACTGCGGGAGACTCTTAGAGTAATTATGGATAATTACTGTCACGACCCGACCCCGGGCCCGCTACTGGTGTCCTACCTGGGTTCCCGAACATACATGAAACTTATAAAAATAAATCAACAAAAATAATAAAAAAAAAATAGGTTAGCCGATAAGGCTACCTCCCTGGACGTATATACATACATAACCAAACGCAGTTACATCCTTCTTCTTTACAAACCGACCCACAAGATATGACTACAGACCTCTAAGAGTTTTAACATAACAATTGTGACGGGACAGGGCCCCGCCATAGCCTTGAATATACGTAAATCTACAACCTCAGGGAAACCGTACCAAAAGATAAGCCTCCGGAGTAAATGGAGCTTTTTCCCAAAACTGAACCGAGATCCTAAGAGCAAGGATCACCAACCTGTGTACCTAAATACCTGCGGGCATGAACGGCCCAGAAGAAGTCGATCTACAGTGCAGTATGAAACATAAATAAGGTACAGTAAACAAATCATAACTGTACAAAAGAATGACATGGGCAAGTATATAAATATTAATACTAGATCCTACCGTGTCATTACAATCCCGTGAACTTAATCGCACTTTATTATCTTTTCCCATTTTTTTCAATAAGAGTTATAGTCTAATTCTTACGTACATACTTAGGAAAATCATCGAGTTCATAAACATATAATTTACGTATCTTGCATAACATAATCCGACTCTTTATGGAGGGACGCCTCATTTTGGAGTTCACTTTGATTATCCCTACGTGGTAATGTAACCCGGCCCATTTACGGGACACGGCGAGTCATAAAAATCTTCCCACGAAGGTATACTTCCCGGCCCATTCTGGGACGCGATAAAGTCATGTAAGTCTGCCCATGAAGGTATACTGCCCGGCCCATTCCTGGGACGCAATAAAGTCATATAGTCTGCCCATAAAGGTATTGTTACACCCCGTAGTTTCAGGGTATGTATATGAGGACGTACGTACGAGAATACGACATTAAAATTGGAAAGGAAGAAAGATGTGATTTTTCGACGAAAAGTTTCCGGATTTTGTGAAGGAAAAAGGTTCGTTAATGGGAATTGGATTCCCAGATTTGGTATTCGGACTTCTTGGAATATTAGAGAATTATGGAATTTTATTTCCGGATTTGGTCACGTGGGGCCCACGGGGAAAATTTACGGTTTTGTGGGGCCCACTTTGTTTTCAAGGTTTTTGACATTACAGATTTTTTTCAGAGGATGAAATATTTTGACGAGTAGGAGGGCGACACGTGTCACCCCCCTAGGTGGCTTGTAGCCGAAATGTGGTGCCAAGTGTCTTGTGGCCGAAATGGCCTTACAAGTGGAAAACCACTTGTCTTGTTGTTTGTGTGGACATGTGGTGGGTGGGACCCACACACACATGTCCCAATCTAGACCACACACTTGCTTTGATCTTGGCCCTTGTTTTCTCTATAAATACCCCGCTGTAGTGAAGACTCCGTCCAGCCAGAGAAATTCCAAGGAAAAATACTCCCTCCCTCTTGAGTGTAGCTCTGGGCCATGGGCTGATTTTAGGAGCTAATGTTATCCAAAAATTCTTAAACTTTTAAGTGTTCTTCCTTAGGGTGTTAGGAAGATTGTGTACCAAGAGTTGGAAACGATTTCACACCCCTAGCCTTGAAAGCTTGCCTTGGCCGAAAGTTGCCCTATTTTTAAGCCTAAGTGTTCTTCACTTTTTGGAGTTGGATCTTGGAGAGGAGTTGGTTAGGAGCTTCTAAGGGTCGCTTGTAGCGGATTGGAACGTAAGGAATTGGAGCTAAACGTTGCTCAGGATCGACTTATTAATCTTGGATAATTTTGGGCTTATCGAGGTAATTATCTATGTCCTCCTATTGTAATTGGATATTACATGTTGTAGTAGTTTATAATTGAGTATAAGATTTATGGAAGGATGATTAAAAAGAATTGAATTGTATTTACATTGGACTGTTTTTATAGTAGACTTATGTAGTACTATATTGTGGGGCAGATTTGTACACGTCCGGTTAGACGTGTAATCCCCTTGGAGATGTTGGCCATTGGTAGCGGGCCTTGAAAGAGGTGGTGGTAAGTAGATACAGGGGAAGTGCTGCCGATTTTTTCGTAGAATAAGGAACCTTGTACTTAGAAATGTTCTACGAAGAGATCTAGAAGTTGATAGACGTTTTGTGGCCATTATAGGTTGAAGTACTACGAGTAGCGTATTCTACTTGAAGGGTGGAAAAGGCTAGCAGGGTTATAGTAC
The DNA here is from genome assembly GCA_029844215.1 of Przewalskia tangutica. Taxonomy (NCBI): domain Eukaryota; kingdom Viridiplantae; phylum Streptophyta; class Magnoliopsida; order Solanales; family Solanaceae; genus Przewalskia; species Przewalskia tangutica. Next base: position 55,144,332 of record CM056736.1, read on the forward strand.
TGTGGAGCATTTTGCTATTTGTCGATAATCGTCGCGAGGTATGTGAACCTCTTCCTATCCTTTCTAGAATGATTGTTGTGAACTATGTAGTACGGTGAGCGTCGTGTGCTAAACGAATTTGGTCGGTTTAAAACATAAAGTGTTATAATAGCTTTATGGGAAGTTAGTTATAACGACTTTATGTAGGTAAAAGAATGGTTTGTTGATTTTAGAAGTTAAGAGACTTGATCTTGAAAGATAAGAGACTTGACTTATAAATGACTTAATATGAATTGTTAAGGACTTGAATTGTGTTAAAAAGTTGTGAAACCTCATTCGTGAGTAATGAGTACTTGGTTTTTAAAGAATAAAGTTTTATTGATTTCGGAAATGGGAATAAGTATCGAACAAGCCATTTCAGCGTTAATAAAGGAAAATGTAATGACAAATAATTATATTAAAACAAGTAGAATCCTCCATCTGCATAGAAGCTAAGATGAGACAAAATTGTATTACATTTTATAGATCATGGCTGCTTTAATAAGAATCATTATAAACAAGTATGGATTTTCTTAAATTCCAAAGCAAGGAACTTGATTTCTAAAAAAGAGACTTGAGGAATTGAAGTGTTTTTGGTTTAAAACATAAAGTGTTATAATAGCTTTATGGGAAGTTAGTTATAACAACTTTATGAAAACAAAAGAATGTTTTTTGGATTTAAAATGGTAACTTGACTTTAAAAGGAGAAGTGATTTGGTTTAAAAAGAAGGCATATTATTGTCTTGGTTTATTTAAAAGAAGGTATGGAAATTGTTTTGGTTTACTTGAAAAGATAGTTACTCTACTTTGATACTATGGGTATTAGTATCATGTGACTTTTGTGAAAGAAATGGATCTTTTTTTAAAGAGTTAAAGTATGTAGTACTTTGGGGTTAAAACCCGGATTTTTGGCATAAAATGAAAGTACCTTGAGTTGTGAGTAACTTGCCTATGTTTGCTTGTGATAGCCTTGTTGTGAAAGTGTTGTATCCTTATGTTACCGCGTCTCTCGGTGGAGGGCCGGTTATCTTGTCGTTACATGGACATGTTTACACCGATGAAGAATTCCGGGGGCATGCGGCCATGCGGCGGGTTAAACTCCCGGTCGTGTTATTCTTGATCATTTTGGACATACTGACACGATGGGCGGCCCACGGGTATGCTTCCACTGTGATGGTCCATGGGCATACTGACTCGATGGATGGTCCACGGGTATGCGGCCATCATGAGGGTTCGTTTCCCTATTGATAGTGTTATTCCATGGACTAGCTCTCCATGAGATTTTACTGATTCGGCTTTGGTATCTGGTAGTTGGCTCGTACTTGCCGATTCGTGGTGATTCGGCTTTGGTATCGGTAGTTAGCCTTCGTACTTGCCTGTTCGGTTTGTGGCGAAGTCTCGTGATTCTGACTTTGGTATCCGGTAGTTGGTCTTCGTACTTGCCCCGTCGACTCGTGGCGCGGTGGTATCGGTAGTCGGCGCCCGTACTTGCCGTGTCGACCGTGAGTCGGTGTTAGGACGAAGTTCGTGATCTGAGGTGGATCGGTGGTTAGCTACGTACTTGCCGGTCGGACGTGATGCGAGGTGGATCTGGTAGAGGTTATCGTGCTTGCCTGTCGACCGTGATATAGTTATATAGTATTGTTGGTACGGCTTTGGTATCTGGTAGTTGGCTTTCGTACTTGCCCCGGTCAGTGGATGATGCAGGTTGGTTATGGTAGCTATGCCTTCGTACTTGCCCCGTACGGTTCTTATGACACATGTGGGACCTGGTGTTCATGTGTTCTCCTTGGTGTTGTTATATCATAGACTGCCGGCAGTGAGGAAGGAATTCCACGGGCATGATTGATGTTGTGGGCGTGAGACCCATGGTTATATTTGAGTGATGACTTTGAGGGCGTGAGTCACGACTTGACATATCGCTTATATATTGTGGGTATAGTTTGGTTGTCATACATGTCTCGCATTTTATATAAGTATTATGATTTCATTCTGATATTTTGATTTCACATACTTGGTACTGTTGTGCTTGACCTCGCCGGCTGCGTTCATCGCGGTAGAAGTCTACCGGTCGTTGATCCTCGCTCATAGGATCACAGTTCAGCGTTTTGGGAAGCTCCGTTTCTCCGGAGGCTTATCTGTTGGTATGATTCCCTGAGATTGTAGGTTCTTGTACATTCAGGGGTATGGCGGGGCCCTGTCCCATCGTTGTTGTTATAAAACTCTTAGAGGTTTGTAGTACTGTTGTGGGCAGGGTTTATAAAGGATGTAACTGTTCGGTTTGATAAATATATATATACAGGAAGGTGACCGTTTTGGTTAGCATGTTTCTTATGTTATGTCTTGTTTCATGGTTAAGTTTTTATTTCCGCTGATTTTCTCTGATGTTGTATCACTAGGGTGCCCAGGGTAAGGCACCAGTCGCGGGCCCGAGGTCGGGTCGTGACAGGTATAATGCCCGGCCCATTCTTGGGACGTGATAAAGTCATGTAAGTCTGCCCATGAAGGTATATTGCCCGACCCATTCCTGGGACGCGATAAAGTCATATGTCTGCCCATAAAGGTATACTGACCGGCCCATTCCTGGGACGCGATAATGTCATATAGTCTGCCCATAAAGGTATACTGCCCGGCCCATTCCTGGGACGCGATAATGTCATATAGTCTGCCCATAAAGGTATACTGCCCGGCCCATTCCTGGGACGCGATAATGTCATATAGTCTACCCATAAATGTATACTGCCCGGCCCATTTGCAATAATGTCATATAGTCTTCCCATAAAGGTATACTGCCCGGCCCATTCCTGGGATGCTATCAAGTCTTTTTACATAACATTTTAAATCATCTTTTCCCTTCTTCTTAAGTCGTTATAACAATTCCCCATAAAGCTATTATAACAACCTTTCACTTTAGAGAACTTAAGACACTTTTATTTATTTTTTACATTAGGGAAAATTAAACCCAAAAGTACTACGTACATACATACTTAAAAAGAATCATAAAACTCCTTCTCTTTTTAAATCCATAAACTTCTTCTTTTAAAAAAACTCAAGTTACATTCGCTTTTGAAATCAAGCCGCTTAACCTTTGAAATAATTCATGGCAACCAAACTTTTTAAATCAAGTCACTCCTTCCTTTAAAAATCAAGTCCCATAACTTGAAAAATAAAGTCTCATAACCTTTTTAGAAATCAAGGTTCATAGTCTTAAAAATTCATAACATAAACTCTTTTAATTTAAGTAACATATACTTTTATGAGTTGTGAATAGGTTATACTCGTTTATAACAATCTTATTAAAGCAGCCATGATCTAGAAAATGTAATACAATTTTGTCTTATCTTAGTTTCTATGCAGATGGAGAATTCTACTCATTTTAATGTGATTGATTGTAGATACATTTTCTTTTGTTAACGCTGCAATGGCTTGTTCGATACTTATTCTCATTCGTGCAGTTAATTAGCAAAGTCAACTCGACTCCAAATACTTCCTAACGACTCTTACCAACATCCCCCATAAGACTTGGTAAGAACTTAGGATAACTTGGACCTACCTTTTTCATAGAGTAAACCAACATACGTACCTCTTAATTTCTAAGAGTATAAGGAATCATGAAATAATACCACATGTATATTTCACACATAGAACATGCCAAAAGAAGGAAGAAGTTCACATACCTCGCGACGATTATCGACAAGTAGCAAAATGCTCCAAAGTACTATAACATTGCTAGTTTTTCCACCCTTCAAGTAGAATACGCTACTCGTAGTACTTCAACCTATAATAGCCATAATACTTCTATTAACCTCTAGCTTCAAACGTAGAATATTCTAAGTGTAAAGTCACCAAATTCTACGGAAAATCGGACAACACTTCCTTTGTTTCTACATACTTTTCCACCTTTTTCAAGGCATGAATTTAACAACCAAACATGCCACATTTAAGGCCCAACAATTCAGCTATCCAAAGGGGATTACACGCCGGGGCGTGTAAAATTCGCCTACATTAATACAAAACAATCCAATATTTCCATGCCATTCTCGGCTACAACAACATTAATTCTCTTTCAATTCCTTTTCAATCCAAGTTGTTATTCTAACATGTTATATAGTCGCAATCAATTATAACAATTATAATCCCTTCTTATACAACATGCGACGACTAAAACTAATAGCCAAATTGAATTACAATCTCAAAGACTAAACTTGCTAGTTTTGGATTAGTGGTTCCAAAATTCATAACACTTATAAATTTTCACAATATATATCACATGATCATTTCTAACTTATCATAACATGGAATTTTCAATTGCAATAGTAAAACGAAGATTATTACCTCTTTAAGTCCAAATCTTATCCAAAACCTAAAGTCGATCCTTAGCAACTTCAACTCATTTTCTTGACGTTCCAATCTGCTATTTGCAACCCTTAGAAGTTCACAATTAACTTCTCTTCAATTTCCAACTTCAAAGTTGAAGAACACCTTAGGTTTTCACCTTGCGACTAACGTAAAAACGATACTTTTCCGGGATCTTTCTATTGAGATACCCTTACAATACCCTTAGGAACCTTGGTTTAAAGTGTTGGGATTATTGAACCACAAACGAATTTTTTTCTTGTTGGCTAGAGGGCAAACCCGAGAGCACCTTGAACATGAACAAGTTTTCTCTAAATTGTTCTAAGTGTTGGAAGACTTGTCTTGCTACTATTGTGCTTATATAACACTATGGAGGGTCAAGATTAGAACAAATGGGTGGCTTGGATGCATCTCATTAAAAGATCAAGCCAAGTGGCTCTTTGACTTAGTCAATAAACTCAAGCTCTTAGCTTGCAAGACTTGGTCATCTTTACTGTTATACCCCATAGTTCTGGCCATGCGTATGAGAGCGTACGAAAGGGATTAAGACTTAAAATTTTAGAAGGATAGGTTGACGGATTATTTCGGACGGGTTTTTAGTCAACTTTGAGGCGAGTTATGACCCGTTACATTGAGAGTTCCTAGGATTTTCAAAGGCCTAGTGCGCAGTTCATTGAGTCTAGTTTCCAACGCAACCAACCGTTCGTCGATAGGACATCGGAGTAGAAAGCTATGGGAGTTACAAGTTTAGTGTGCGGTCGGACAGAAAAGTGTTTCGGTCAGGAGCCACAGGGCCGCGGCGCCGGATGCAGGGCCGCGGCGCCAGATGATCTGAGTATTCGCTGAAGTTGCAGCGCGCGCCAGAATCGGGCATGGCCGGAAAGTTCGAGTAGCGAGGTTTCCGGGCCCAGCTGCCGGCCAGGCGGCGGGTTCTGCAGGTGAGTGGAAAAATCTGAAGCTTTTGTTTTAAAAAAGGCCAGGGGAGGGTGAAAAGTGGCCCCCCCCCCCATCTGATTTTGCATGCACTACTAATTGACCAAGTCTTGAAGACTTGGTCATTCTTCAAACTCTTCTCTCTCTCTAAATTAGAAGCTCTTCCTTCTCTCTAGAAAATCAAGAGGAAATCAAGGATTGAGAAAAATCTGAAAAATGTGGCAAGAATGAAACTTGTTTGCAAGCTTGTAGGGGTTATTGTGGTGGTGTTTTCGGAAAGGAGGCTAGCAAATTTGTTGGATTAATTTGGCTAAAGCTCTAAGGTAACAATTCTTTCTCTTGTTGCTAGTTTTTAGTGTTGCATGTGAAGAAGAAAGAACTTGTAGTTGAAAATATTGCTCTTAGATACATTGCATGTAAGAAATATGGTTTGGATATGAAAGAATTGGATAAGAAGGTTATGTAAGCATGTTGTAGCCAAAATACTACCTTAGACTTGTTAAGTTATTAGTTATGCATTATGGGGCAGAATTTTACACATCCAAGGTTGGGTGTGTAATCCCCTTTATATTGATTGGATTGTTGGGCCTTAAAAGTGGCATTTTGATGTTGAATTCGGCCTTGAGAAAGGTGGCAAAGTATGTAGAAACAAAGGAAATGTTGCCCAATTTTCCATAGAATTTAGTGACTTTGCACTTGGAATATTCTACGTTGAAACTAGAGGTTAATAAATGTATTATGGTCATTATAGGTTGACGTATTACGTGCGGTATTTTGGACTTAGCAAGTGGATTGACCCGAAGAGGTATGTGGAACTTTCCTACCTCTTGAGCATGAATAATTGCATCTATATAGTACGGTAGACGTACAAAGGCTTTGGTATCCCTTACTTGTTTTAATGATGTCTTAAGTCTTAAAGTTAAGGGACTTTGAGTGTTTTAAGTATATGATACTTGTTTCGTTTAAAAGTATAAGTCCCTTGGATATAGGGAGATGTGTTTGACTAGTGTATAATGGTAATATAACGACTTATGGGAAGTTGGTTGTATTGGCTTTATGGAAGGTTAACAAAGAAAGGTTTACTCCAAGTAAAATAAGTACGGATAAATGATTTGAATTTGTGAAAATGATTGTTTTAAGGCATTAATTGCCTAAGGTTTTAAAAGAAATGAAGTCACTTGATTTAGAAGCCTATTGTATTTTTAAAGGTAAACATGACTTGTTTTGAAAAGTTGTCGTGACTTGATACTACGGTTATTAGTATCTTGGGAGTTTTGCATAAAAAGGAGTCATTTTCTTAAAAGGTTGGAGGTACGTGGTACTTGGGTTGAATTCCCGGATTTTCTATTAAATGACATGTTAGTGCCTTAAGTAAACTAAAATGAGAGGATATACTGAAAATGTTAATAAGAAGTTAGGGGATATTCTTAACTTGCTTACGTTATGATAAGCCGGTAGCGCTTATGTTATGTATGATAGCCGGTTGGGCTGATTTATGTATTATTATTATTATTACTACTTATGTCATGGATTTTCTACCCATGATGCGAGTGCGGCGCTTGTACTCATGCGGGCCCACCGGGTCCATGCGGGTGAAATAGTCTCATGCGAGGCGAATGACCTCATGCGGGTGAAATAGTCCCATGCGAGGTGGATGACCTCATGCGGGTCCACAGGACCTATGCGGGTGAAATAGTCCCAGGAGTAGGATTGCTTAATGATACTACGGGCGGGAGACCCTGTTTTGATCATGAGCCTCCTATTTTGTTTTATGCAGTAAAGTCTATACTTGTTACTCTCATTGTTAGTAAGGCACAGTGCAATGTAATTTGATCTTCATCTATGACTCCAGTTTATTTTAAACTTATGATATTATTATGATTTTCCGTTTACATACTTGGTACATATCGGTAATCGACTTTCCAGGGCCTGCGTTATGCCACGTAGGGTAAGGTGGTGGATCCTCATTCTTAGGATCTTTGCTCAAGTGTCAGAAGCTCCATTTCTCCGGAGGCTCGACTTTTGGTACGGTTCTCCCTGATGTTGTAGATGTTTTGTACATTCAGGGGTATGACGGGGCCCTGTCCCGTCATAATGATTACACATTCTTAAGTGCGTAGTCTGTTATAAATTGAGTTATTAAGGATGTAGCGTCGTTTTGTATATTTAGAGGTAGCCATTTTGGGTTAGCCTGCTTATATTCAATATGGGTTCTTGTTGTGAGTTTATTTTTCCGCTGGTTTTCTCTGATGTTGTATCACAAGGGTGCCCGGGGTAAGGCACCAGTCACGGGTCCGTGGTCGAGTCGTGACATTTACTTTGGTCAAATGACCATTATGCCCATGGTCAATTTCGACCAAGACCAATCAAGGGGGTGACACGTGTCACCCTCCCATTCGTCGCAATATTTCGTTTCCCGACATTTCCAAAATTCCGATAAATTTTTACTAGTCTCAAATCGTATCATTTTTTTAGTTCATACGTACGTTCTTATAAACATGTCCTGGAAATACGAGGTGTAACAATTACCTCCCATTTAGGTAAGATAGATTAGTCTTTCTGTCACGACCCGACCTCGGGCCCGCGACTGGTGCCTTACCCCGGGCACCATAGTGATAATACATCAGAGAAAAATCAGTGGAATAAAACTCATAGACATGGAATAATATAAAATAAGAAACAGGCTAACCAATACGGTCACCTTTCTGCATATATATCAAAACCCGAACAGTTACATCCCTTACAAACCCAATTCATAACAAGACTACATACCTCTAAGAGTTTGATATAACAATTATGACGGGACAGGGCCCCGCCATACCCCTGAATGTACAAGTACCTACAATGACAGGGAACCATCCAAAAGATAAGCCTCCGGAGAAACGGAGCTTCCCAAATACGCAGAATCGTGATCCTATGAGCGAGGATCAACAACCGGTGTACCTCTACCTGCGGCATGAACGCAGCCCCCCGAAGGAGGTCAGTACAACAGGTACCAAGTATGTGAAACTGAAAGTACCGTAATGAAATGTCACGACCAGACCTCGGGCCCGCGACTGGTGCCTTACCCCGGGCACCCTAGTGATACAACATCAGAGAAAATCAGCGGAAATAAAAACTCATAAAAGATAAACAGTGAAATAAGAAAACAGGCTAACCAAAACGGTTACCTTTCTGTATATATAAGTAAAAACTTGAACAGTTACATCATTTACAAACCCTGCCCACAACAGTACTACAGACCTCTAAGAGTTTTATAACAACAACGACGGGACAGGGCCCCGCCATACCCCTGAATGTATAAGAACCTACAATCTCAGGGAATCATACCACAAGATAAGCCTCCGGAGAAACGGAGCTTCCCAAAACGCTGAACTGTGATCCTATGAGCGAGGATCAACAACTGGTGTACCTCTACCTGCGGCATGAACGCAGCCCGGCCGAGGTCGATAACAGTACCAAGTATGTGAAACCAAATCGAGATGAAATCATAATAATCAGTATAAAAATAGGAGACATGTATGATAACCAAACTACAGTACACAATATATAAGCGATCATGTGCCGTGGACTCACGCCTCAAAGTCATCTCCCAAATATAACCATGGGTCTCATGCCCACAATATCAATCATGCCAGTGGACTTCCTTCCTCACTGTCGGCAGTCCATGATATAATAACATCAAGGAATACACATGAACACGAGTCTCACTTTGTGTTATAAAATCAGACGGGTAAGTACGAAGGCATAGCCAACTACTAGAACCTACCGTACCAACAATGCTATAAAATCGTATCGCGAGGTCTTCTTTGACCGCGCCAAATGATCAGCCGGCCATTCGCCCTCGGATGGTTTAGTTTAGATATAAAAGGCACGGTCTCGTATATGAAGAAAGAAATTGTTGACGTTAGTAGACTAATCTATTCATTGGTAGGGCATTTCTTCCTGTGCGAGCCTAATCCTGGAACTCCCGCAGTCCGCATAGGCCACCTAGGCCCGCATGAGGTATTCCTCGCATGGGGGGTAGCTAACCCGCGGCAACATCCTGGACTCCCGCAATCCGCATGACCACATGGACCGCATGAGGTATTCCTCGCATCGGCGTAACACACCCGGAGTGATTCCTGGAACTCCCGCAGCTCCGCATAGGTCTAATGGACCCGCATGATGTATTCCTCTCATCGGGGGTAGCTAACCCACGACAACAAAACAAGTCAGAGGGGTATGTGATGTAATACAAGCGTAACCGGCTATAGTAAACAACATAAGCACAACAAGAAAACCCCCTTCACATAAAAGTCCCAAGATACTAACGCCCGTAGTATCCTAGCATTTTTACTTATCAAACCAACAAGAAAGTATTACAAGGCTATCACAAGCAAAAAATAGGCAAGTTACTCACACAAGGTACTTTTATTTCATGTCAACAAATCCGGGTTTTAACCCCAAAGTACTACATACTTCAACTCTCTTAAAAAGAACCCTTTTTAAGTACAAAATCACGCGATACTAATACCCGTAGTATCATTCATAAAGTAACTATCATTTTAAGTAAATCAAAACAACATCATGCCCTCTTTTTAAACCAAAACAAGACAATACAGTGCCTTCCTTTAAAACAAAGACACTTTTCTTTTTTTTAAAGTCAAGTAGCAATATACTTTTTAAACCAAGTGTATTACTCTTTCAAAACAAGTAACCTATACCTTTAAATCAAGTTACTTCTACTTACCAAAATAAATTTATTTATAAGTCAAGTCTCTTTACTTTCAAAAATCAGTCTCATAATCTTTAAATCATATCTCATGTCTTTTAAGGAAACCAGCCTCCAACTTTTAAAATGTCAAGTTATCATTTTAAATCTAATAATAAAACCATTCTTTTGTTTTCATAAAGTCGTTATAACTAACTTCTCATAAAGCTATTATAACACTTTATGTTTTAAACCAACCAAAAACAACTATTCTCATTTCCGAAATCAAGATAATATCATTCTTATAAAGACCACGCACCCATTACTCATGAATGAGGTTTTACAACTTTTTAACCTAATTCAAATCCTTAATATTTCATAACAAGTCACTTAACTTTAGAATCAAGTCAAGTACACAAAAGGAAAATCAAATTCCTTTAACACACGTGCGTCTACCGCACTATATATATATTTCACAAATATCATGCTCAAGAGAATAGGAAGAATCACATACCTCGCGACGATTATCGCCAATTAGCAAAAACGCTCCAAAGTACTATAACCTTGCTAGCCTTTTCCACCCTTCAAGTAGAATACGCTACTCGTAGTACTTCAACCTATAGTGGCCATAAAACGTCTATTAACTTCTAGATCTCTTCGTAGAACATTTCTAAGTACAAGGTTCCAGATTCTACGGAAAATTCGCAAAGACCTCCCGCCCGTAACCACATAAAAATCCTCCTATATCAAGGCCCGCTACAAGCCAACAACTCGAGGATTACACGCCTAACCTGACGTACACCGCCCCACAATAATACTACGCCATCAGAATACATCCAATGTAAATACATTTCAATTCTTTTTAATCATCCTTCCATATATCATATACTCAATTATACATTACTACAACATGTAATCTCCAATTACAATAGGGGGATAAAGATTATTACCGATAAGCCCAAAATTATCCAAGATTTATAAGTCGATCCCGAGCAATGTTTAGCTCCAATTCCTTACGCCCAACCCGCTCCAAGCAACCCTTAGAAGTTTCTAAACAACTTCTTAACACTTCATCCAACTATGAAGATTTCTAGGTTCATTTTGCGACTATTGGAATAAAGTAGTATTTCCGGGCTCTTATGTTGGGATTACTTTAGAATACTACTAGGGATACAAGGCTAAGGTATTTGGGATTATACCACAACAATTGAAGAATTTCTACACAAGGTGGGGGAGTTTGGACGAGAACACCTAAGGGGAGGGAGTATAATTTTTGCCTTGGAAACTCTCTAAGTGGATGAATAAAGTCTTGCACTTAAGGGGGTATTTAAAGAGAAATCAAAGGCCAAGATCAAGGCAAGTGTGTGGTGTAGATTGGGGACATGTGTGTGAGGATTCTACCAACCACATGTCCACCACAAAAAAATGGGACAAGTGGCTAGCCACTTGTCCACCACCAAACGTCCATGGACACTTGTCCAACCATAATCGGCCAACTTGGCCACATGGGGGTGACACGTGTCGCCCTCCTACTCGTCCAAAATATTTCATCTTCTGAAAATATCCGTAATGCCAAAAATCTCTAAAACAATGTGGGCCCCACAAAACTGTAAATTTCTCCCGTGGGCCCCACGTGACCAATTCCGGAAATAAAATTCCATAATTCTCTAATATTCTAAAAAGCCCGAATACCAAATCTGGGAATCTAATTCCCATTAACGAACCTTTTTCCTTCACAAAATCCGGAAACTTTTCCGTCGAAAAATCACATATTCCTTCCTTTTTAATTTTAATGTCGTATTCTCGTACGTACGCCCTCACATACATACCCTGGAACTACGGAGTGTAACATTCTTCCCCCCTTAGAAACATTCGTCCCGAATGTTCCTTTTAAGTCTCCAAGCATACCTGTGCCGGTATAGTCTTCCCTACTATACTTACGGAACCAATTATGCCACACATGGCCATAATACAACATACGCGCAAAAACTCACATCCAAGTCAACGAAGAATCATCTCTAAAGCGTATAACAATACTAATAGCTCCACCCATGGTCCAAAGGATACTTTCTTCACATCTTTACTTTATAAAAAGGACACTTCCATCTTCTTAACACATCTTCGCCTCTTTTCTTACTTGTCGCACCTTCCTCGACACTCGAACTCTTCCTAATATACGCATCACATTTCGTCATTGCTTGATTTTCAAATTCTCGGTTACTATCTCCAACTTGGTCATCATTAATCGGGAACACTGATGGATCTCCGATACTCTTCCAAACATAGCATGGAAGACGGACGTCTTGCCTCCTAAGTCGGACGGCGGTGCTAACTTATAGCAACCCGCCTATTCTACAAAGGATCTGAAAGGCCCAGTACCTCGGCTAAGTTTCCTCGCTTCCAAATCTCGTCACACCTTCCGGTGGTACCTGAAGACCCACCGTCAAACTGAACTCCAAGTGTCGACGCCGATTATCCGCACGACTTCTGTTGACTCTGAGCTGCTAATAACCTCTTCTGGATAAGCTTCACCTTATCCACATCCTGTTGAATCAAGTATGGACCAACTATCTGAACCTTGCCAACATCGAACCAATCGACCGGCAACCTACACTTCCGCCCATACAAGGCTTCATAAGGCGCCATCCGAATACTGAAATGGTAGCTATTATAATACTCACTCAACAAGAGGCAAAACAATCCTCTCAGCTACCCCTGAAATCAAAACACCGGCCCGTAACCTATCCTCAAATGTCTGGATAATACGCGATGTTTGTCCGTCGGCCCGAGGGTGGATGCAATACCGAGACTCACCTGAGTTCCTAACCCCGCCTGGTAAAACCTCCAGAAAAAAAGAAATAGCCGTAAACTGGGCTTCACTGCCTGTCATAAAATAAAAGTAGGAACCCCGTGCAGCCTTACAACCTTCCTGATATATAACATCTCGCATAACCCTCCGCCGAGTAAATAGTCCTGACTGAAAGACAAGATGGGCTGACCTTATCGGCCCGACTACTGGTCGAACGCATCCACAAACTCGTACGATGGTTACCTAAACTTGGGCCTAACACCCTCGTGACCCTATCATCTAGCGGGACCACCTCAAACTGATCCCACCACATTCCGGGCTGCGGGTTGACCCGCGATATGGCCTCAACACGACCCACTTCGTACTAAACTCTCGTTCCTGGTCCGGAACAATCTCACTATTCAATTCATGAGAACCTAGTGGTCTTCTAAGCTCAACTATCCACTTCCATTTCACACCACTCATGGACTTATCACCTGAATATACTCCACGTATACAATGTACCCCGACAACGATCAAACGTAATCCTTTACTCAAGACGGCCTTGCATCTAAGGTCTCCATGGTTATCTGTATTCTATGGCTCACAATCTCCATGGTCCCAAACTTACCCTTTTCAACTAACCATGTTTTCTAATCACAACTTACACAATGCTATCCGAACATAACACTTAACATTAGGTCATCATATCACGCATACTAGTCTCTAGAGGGTTAAGGATATACCTGTAACTATTGCTTTACTTTCCCGTTGTCTCACTAACCAAAGTCCTGCCCTGCAGGGCGCATAGCTAGAGAAAGCGATGAACCAGCCATCGATCCCGGCGTCGAGTCTCTACATCCGCTACTGCCTGGACAATTTCTCGCAAAATGGCCCGCTGACGCAGCATAACAAGTCCGCCAAGAGTACGACACTCCCCACAATGACATCTACCACAACGGCCACACCGAGGTGGGGGTGGCCTCCTCTAGCTAACACCCCTTCATCTCCGAACCACCGACCAGAATCGACTGGGTAGCCGAGTCATCTCATCCGTATCCTCCTACTAGGACATTCTCTCCTCACGTGGCTCGACACGCAGTAAAACAAGCATTAGTAAAAGATGACATTTCCTGGATGACGCCTACCACATAGTGAACACCGAGGAAAACGGACTGGTGGCTAGAACCTATGTAAATCGCGAACTAAACCCCGAGCTCGACCAACTCCTGCATACCAACGCCCCGCTCGCGAGGACCACTCAGATCGGTGGAGGCGCATAACCGCCCAGCCGAGAAGGTTCGCCTCGAAAGTTACCAAAGGACCTCGCTGCTCGCCCTCTTCGCTGATTTTGGTTAATCCGCCGATCTCTACGTTTCCTCACGCGCATAAGCTCAGACGCGGCAATGTCCATGTCTCGATCAAGAGCTACTCTTGTACATCCCTTCACTAGATAATCATCTAGACCTGTGATATATCGGTGCACACTATCCTCTATGTCCGCCACTAAAGCGGAGACATAACGAGCCAACGAGTCAAACTCTACATTGTACTCCCGGACCGTCCGCCCGTTCTTCCTCAACATCATAATCTATCTTCCCGAGCTCTCCTCATCTGCGAGGCCGTAAGTGTAAGAAATGCCTCGAGAACTCGTCCCAACCAGCCGAGGCGCATGCTCCCTAATAGTTCCCATGAATCAAACCCGACAAGAAGATCACGCACCGATGTGAACCCAATACCACCGACTGCATTCGAGGTCTTGATCACTTTCATGATCCACAGAATCGCCGAATAAACTCCCGAGGATCTTCCTCGCTCTCAATCCATAGAACTCGGTGGATCTGCAACTCAAGAAGTCCCAAATCTCAAACTATCGGATCTAGGGTGAACCATCGTACTACTGTAACCTCCGACTCTCGTATGTACTCATTCCTAGCCACAAGCCTAGCTAGTAACTGGGCCATCTCCTTGTAACTCATATCCTCGGCTCCTGGTCGTGGAACTGGAGACTCAGGTATCGTGGTCTCAGTAGCTATTGCTGCTGCTCTAAACTCTCCTGGGGCTAGCGGCGTCGCAGAACTCCCCATCTGAAGTACCACCTTAGATAAACACTGGGCCTGTGCCCTGGTAACCCTCTGTATTCTACTCGCATCTCCCTCTGCTGCCTTGCCATTCTAGGCTCTGGTTGCCTTCCGTAGAGGCATAACTAGCACATATGAATACGCCAGAGGGAGTCCAACTTATAACACAGCTCTAAGGCACGATCTCAGAGTGAGAAGAATGGAAACCAATCCTAAATATCCTGCAGCCTCCTGATTATAGGTGTGGTGCACAACACGCCGATAATCAAGACTCTACTAGATACGGTCTGTAGACACTTTTCCGAGGATTAACTGCTCTGATACCACTTTTGTCACGACCCGACCTCGGGCCCGCGACTGGTGCCTTACCCCGGGCACCCTAGTGATACAACATCAGAGAAAATCAGCGGAAATAAAAACTCATAAAAGATAAATAGTGAAATAAGAAAACAGACTAACCAAAACGGTTACCTTTCTGTATATATAAGTAAAAACTTGAACAGTTACATCCTTTACAAACCCTGCCCACAACAGTACTACAGACCTCTAAGAGTTTTATAACAACAAAGACGGGACAGGGCCCCGCCATACCCCTGAATGTATAAGAACCTACAATCTCAGGGAATCATACCACAAGATAAGCCTCCGGAGAAACGGAGCTTCCCAAAACGCTGAACTGTGATCCTATGAGCGAGGATCAACAATCGTGTACTCTACACGCGGATTTAACGCAGCTTCAAGCGAGGTCAAGATAACAGTACCAAGTATGTGAAACTGAAAGTACTGAGATGAAATCATAATAATATGTATAAAAATAGGAGACATGTATGATAACCAAACTACAATACACAATATATAAGCGATGTATCGAGCCGTGGACTCACGCCCTCAAAGTCATCACCCAAATATAACCATGGGTCTCATGCCCACAATATCAATCATGCCCGTGGAATTCCTTCCTCACTGCCGGCAGTCCATGATATAATAACATCAAGATTCACACATGAACACCAGGTCCCACATGTGTTATAAAAACCGTACGGGGTAAGTACGAAGGCATAGCCAACTACTAGAACCTACCGTACCAACAATTTTATAAAACTGTATCGCGAGGTCTTTCTAGACCGCCAAATGATCGAAGCTGGGCCATTCGCCTCGATTATGCGAGCCTAATCTCGAACTCCCGCACGAATAGGCCACCTAGGCCCGCATGAGGTATTCTCTCGACGGAGGTAGCTAACCCGCTGCAACATCCTCGACTCGCAATCCGCATGGCCACGGACCGCGTGAGGTATTCTCGTGATCGGCGTAATACACCCGAGTGATTCTCGAACTCCCGCAGCTCGCATAGTCCCATGGACCCGCATTTAGGTATTCCTCGACGGGGTAGCTAACCCGGCAACAAAACAAGTCGTGGGTATGTGATGTAATACAACAGAATCTTTTATCGTAAACAACATAAGCACAACAAGAAAACCCCCTTCACATAAAAGTCCCAAGATACTAACGCCCGTAGTATCCTAGCATTTTTACTTATCAAACCAACAAGAAAGTATTACAAGGCTATCACAAGCAAAACATAGGCAAGTTACTCACACAAGGTACTTTTATTTCATGTCAACAAATCCGGGTTTTAACCCCAAAGTACTACATACTTCAACTCTCTTAAAAAGAACCCTTTTTAAGTACAAAATCAACCCGTAGTATCATTCATAGAGTAACTATCATTTTAAGTAAATCAAAACAACATCATGCCCTCTTTTTAAACCAAAACAAGACAATACCATGCCTTCCTTTAAAACAAAGACACTTTTTTTTTAAAGTCAAGTAGCAATATACTTTTTAAACCAAGTGTCTTACTCTTTTCAAAACAAGTAATTTATACCTTTAAATCAAGTTACTTCTCCTTTCCAAAATCAAGTTATTTATAAGTCAAGTCTCTTTACTTTCAAAAATCAGTCTCATAATCTTTAAATCATATCTCATATCTTTTAAGGAAACCAACCTCCAACTTTTAAAATGTCAAGTTATCATTTTAAATCTAATAATAAAACCATTCTTTTGTTTTCATAAAGTCGTTATAACTAACTTTCCATAAAGCTATTATAACACTTTATGTTTTAAACCGACCAAAAACAACTATTCTCATTTCCGAAATCAAGATAATATCATTCTTTAAAAGACCACGCACCCATTACTCATGAATGAGGTTTTACAACTTTTTAACCTAATTCAAATCCTTAATATTTCATAACAAGTCAGTTAACTTTAGAATCAAGTCAAGGACACAAAAGGAAAATCAAATTCCTTTAACACACGTGCGTCTACCGCACTATATATATATTTCACAAATATCATGCTCAAGAGAATGGGAAGAATCACATACCTCGCGACGATTATCGACAATTAGCAAAAACGCTCCAAAGTAATATAACCTTGCTAGCCTTTTCCACCCTTCAAGTAGAATACGCTACTCGTAGTACTTCAACCTATAGTGGCCATAAAACGTTTATTAACTTCTAGATCTCTTCGTAGAACATTTCTAAGTACAAGGTTCCATATTCTACGGAAAATTCGGCAGCACCCCCCCCCCCCCCTCCCCCCGTAACCACATAAAAAATCCTCCTATATCAAGGCCCGCTACCAAGCCAACAACTCCCAAGGGATTACACGTCTAACCGGACGTGTACAATTCTGCCCCACAATAATACTACAACATCAGAATACGATCCCAATGTAAATACAGTTCAATTCTTTTTAATCATCCTTCCATATATCATATACTCAATTATACATTACTACAACATGTAATCTCCAATTACAATAGGGGGATAAAGATTATTACCTCGATAAGCCCAAAATTATCCAAGATTTATAAGTCGATCCTGAGCAATGTTTAGCTCCAATTCCTTACGCTCCAACCCGCTCCAAGCAACCCTTAGAAGTTTCTAAACAACTTCTCTTAACACTTCATCCAACTATGAAGATTTCCCTAGGGTTCATTTTGCGACTATTGGAATAAAGTAGTATTTCCGGGCTCTTATGTTGGGATTACTTTAGAATACTACTAGGGATACAAGGCTAAGGTATTTGGGATTATACCACAACAATTGAAGAATTTCTACACAAGGTGGGGGAGTTTGGACGAGAACACCTGGGGATGAGTATAATGTTTGCCTTGAAACTCTCTAAGTGGATGAATAAAGTCTTGCACTTAAGGGGTATTTATAGAGAAATCAAAGGACAAGATCAAGGCAAGTGTGGTGTAGATTGGGGACATGTGTGTGTGGATTCTACCAACCACATGTCCACCACAAATGGGACAAGTGGCTAGCCACTTGTCCACCACCAAACGCCCACGGACACTCATTCAACCATAATCGCCAACTCGCCACACGGGGTGACACGTGTCGCCCCTACTGGCCCAAAATATTTCATCCTCCAAAATATCCGTAATGCCAAAAATCTCTAAAACAAAGTGGGCCCCACAAAATCAGAATTTCTCCCGTGGCCCCACGTGACCAATTCCGGAAATAAAATTCCATAATTCTCTAATATTCTAAAAAGTCCGAATACCAAATCTGGGAATCTAATTCCCATTAACGAACCTTTTTCCTTCACAAAATCCGGAAACTTTTCCGTCGAAAAATCACATCTTCCTTCCTTTTCAATTTTAATGTCGTATTCTCGTACGTACGCCCTCACATACATACCCTGGAACTACGGGGTGTAACATGAAATCACATTTCATCCTTTTAAAAGACCATTTCACAATATATAAGCAGTCATGTCAAGTCAGGGACGCATGCCCTCGAAATCATTACTCACATATAACCATGGGTCTCACGCCCACAATATCAATCATGCCCGTGGAATTCCTTCCTCACTGCCGGCAGTCCATGATGTAAAACAACACCCATATGTGTACCTGAACACTAGATCCCGCCTGCGTCATAAAACCGATCGAGCCAAGTAGAAGAGCCAACTACTGATTCACCGCATCATAAAACATAATGCGGCACTAAGCCAACTACGGATCGAACTCACACACAATCGATCGGCAATTATCTTAAGCCAATGTACCAGAGCCTATCGTCTCACGATATATGACCAGGGCAAGTATCTTAAGCTATCTACTAGAGCCTGCCGATACATGAGAAATGACCAGGACAAGTATCTAAAGTGTGCCTGTAACTACATGTACAAATCAAGCCCGTGACCACTCATTAATCCGGCAAGCTTCATAGATAGCTAATCCATGGACTAATAACATGACCCGGTGTCACGACCCGACCTCGGGCCCGTGACTGGTGCCTTACCCCGGGCACCCTAGTGATACAACATCAGAGAAAATCAGCGGAAATAAAAACTTAAACATGAAACAAGATAAAATAAGAAACAAAGCAACCAAAACGGTTACCTTTCTGCATATATATATATACCGAATGCTTATATCCTTTTACAAACCCCGCCACAACAAGATTATAGACCTCTAAGAATGTAACCACAACTACGACGACAGGCTTCGCCATACCCTCGAATGTAAGTACCTACAACAACAGGACTATACCAAAGATAAGCTCATGGAGAAACGGAGCTTCCCGAACGCCAATCGTGATCCTATGAGCAAGGATCAACAATCGCGTACCTATACCGCGCAGATTTAACGCAAATTTCAAGGAGGTCGCATAACAGTACCAAGTATGTGAAATCAAAATATCAGAAATGAAATCATAATAGTCTATATAAAGGTGAGACATGTATGATAACCAAACTACAAGACACAACATATAAGCAAATATGTCAAGTCGTGACTCACGCCTCAAAGTCATCACTCAAATATAACAACGGGTCTCACGCCCACAACATCAATCGTGTCTGGAATACCTTCTTCATCACGGCATTTCATGATATAACAACACCAAGCGAGTACACATGAACACCGTGTTCCACTGTGTCATAAAACCGCACGGCAAGTACGAAAGCCAACTACGTAACCTACCGTACTCAACAGCATGCCAAATAATCAGACACGGCCGATCGGCAAGTACGATAGCTTCTACCAGATCAACCTCGCATCACGCCATCGATCGGCAAGTACGTAGGCTAACTACCAGATCCACCCTGCATCACGAAACTTCGGTCTAAAACTGAAAAACTGCGTCACGAAGTTGGCCGGGGAAAGTGCGATAGCCTCTACCAGATCCACCCTGCACCACGTAGCTGACCGGGGCAAGTACGTAGGCTAACCACCAGATCCACCCTGCATCACGAAACTTCGTCCAAACACTGACTCACGAAGCTGACACGGGGCAAGTACGAAGGCCTCTACCAGATCCACCGCATCACGCCGACGGCAAGTACGCAGACCAACTACCGATACCAAAGCCAGAATCACGAGACTTCGCCACAAAACACTCCTAATGGAAGCATACCCGCCACCCATCGTGTCAAGATGTCCAAAGGAAATAACAAGATAATAATCATAATGGAAGCATACCGGCCACCCAACATGTCAAGATGTCCAAAGCAAATAATGTAATAACACTTAATGGAAGCATACCCGGCCACCCATCGTGGTCAAGATGTCCAAAAGGATCGATATAGTGGAAGCATACCCGTGGCCACCCATCGTGTCAAGATGTCCATCAATCAACCAGATAGTCGGCCCTCCAACGAGACGCCAGAGTACGTAAATACAACACTTGCACAACAAAGGCTATCACCACAAGCATAGGCAAGTTCAACATACTTTAGACATTCCTTTTTATTACAACAAATCCGGATTTTAACCTCAAGGTACTACGTATTTTAACTTTTTTAAAAGATCCATTTCTTTGACAAAAAGTCACACGATACCCGTAGTATCAAAATAGAATAACTATCTTTTTAAGTAAACCAAAACAATTTCCATACTTTCTTTTTAAACCAAATCATTTCTCCCTTTAAAGTCAAGTTACCATTTTAAATCCAATAATAAAACCATCCTTTTGTTTTCATAAAGTCGTTATAACTAACTTCCCATAAAGCTATTATAACACTTTATGTTTTAAACCAATTTAAGACAAACCATGCCTTTCTTTTAAACCAAAACACTTCAAATTCTCAAGTCTCTTTTCTTTTAGAAATCAAGTTCCTTACTGTGGATTTTTAAGAAAAATCAATACTTTTTATTAATGATTTTATTAAAGCAGTCATGATCTAGGAAATGTAATACAATTTTGTCTTATCTTAGCTTCTATGCAGATGGAGGTTTCTACTGGTTTTAATATAATTAATTATTTGTCAATACATTTTCCTTTATTAACGCTGCAGTGGTTTGTTCGATACTTATTCCCATTTTCGAAATCAATATAACATTATTCTTTAAAAACCAAGTACTCATTACTCACGAATGAGGTTTCACAACTTTTTCAACACAATTCAAGTCTCTTATCTTTTAAAAACAATCAACCATTCTTTTAACTACATAAAGTCGTTATAATTAACTTCCCATAAAGCCATTACAACACTTTATGTTCTAAACCAACCAAATTCATTTAGCACACGTACGTCTACCGTACTACATACTTTACAACAATCATGCTAGAAAAGATAGGAAGAGGTTCACATACCTCGCGACGATTATCGACAATTAGCAAAACTCTCCAAAGTACTATAACCCTGCTAGCCTTTTCCACCCTTCAAGTAGAATACGCTACTCGTAGTACTTCAACCTATAAAGGCCACAAAACGTCTATCAACTACTAGATCTCTTCAGAGAACAATTCTAAGTACAAGGTTCCTTATTCTACTAAAATTCGGCAAAGACTCTCCCCGTAACCACATAAATCTCTCATCTATCAAGGCCCGCTACCAAGCCAACAACTCCATGGGTTACACGCCTAACCTGACGTACAACATCGCCCCACAATAATACTACAAGTCTCATCAGAATACACCCAATGTAAATACAGTTCAATTCTTTATAATCATCCTTCCAATATATCTTATACTCAATTCTAAACTACTACAATATGTAATATCCAATTACAATAGAGGGACATAGATCATTACCTCGATAAGCCCAAAATTATCCAAAATTATAAGTCGATCCTGAGCAACGCTTAGCTCCAATTCCTTATGCTTCAACCCGCTCCAAGCAACCCTTAGAAGTTTCTAAACAACTTCTCTTAACACTTCAACCATCTATGAAGATTTCCTTAGGGTTTCACTTTTGCGACTAATGGAATAAAGTAGTATTTCCGGGCTCTTATGTTGGGATAACTTTGGAATACTACTAGGAATTTAGGCTAAGGTATTTGGGATTTATACAACAATACTTGAAGTATTTCTACACAAAGTGGGGTTGGACGAGAACACCTATTTATGAGTGGAGAATTTGCCTTGGAAATTATTTCAAGTGTGGATGAAGAATTAGTCTTGCACAAAGGGGTATTTATAGAGAAATCAATGGCCAAGATCTAGGCAAGTGTAAGGTGAGGATTGGGGACATGTGTGTGGGTAATTGCCAACCATAAAAATGGGACAAGTGGCTTGCCACTTGTCCACCAAGAAAACGCCCGTTGTTCTCACTTTCGGCCATAAGGCCACGGGTGACACGTGTCGCCCCTACTGGCCCAAAATATTTCATCTTCCAAAATATCCGTAATGCCAAAAATCCAAAATAAAGTGGGCCCCACAAAATCAGAATTCTCCCGTGGCCCCACGTGACCAATTTCAGAAATAAAATTCCATAATTCTTAAAAATTCCAAAAGTCCGAATATCAAACTGGGAATCCAATTCCCATTAACGAACCTTTTCCTTCACAAAATCCTAAACTTTTCCGACTTTAAAAATCACATCTTTCTTCCTTTCCAATTTTTGTGTCGATTCTCGCACGCACGCCCTCACATACATACTCGAACTACGGGTGTAACATTCTTCCTTAGAAACATTCGTCCCGAATGTTCCTTCTAAGTCTCAAAACATACATGCTACCGTATAGTCTTCACTACTATACTTACAAAACCACTTATGCCACACCTGGCCATAATACAACACATGCGCAAAATTCCAATCCAAGCCAACGAGGAATCACCTCTAACATCACAAAAGCTTCCACCTATGGTCTAAAGGATACTCCCTTCGCATCTTCCCTTCACAACAAAATGATCTTTTTATTCTCTAACACACGCTCACTCCTTTCCTTACTCGCCATACCTTTCTCGCACACCGAACTCTCTAGTACACGCATCATACCCACCATCGCTCAGCTTTCCAAAACCTTGGAGTCACTACCTCCAAACTTGGTCATTTTACTAGCCTCAAATTCCTTTAAGGCCCTTCCCGGCCTTCACGATCCGATTCTGGTCGAACGCATCCACGAACTCGTACAACGGTTACCTAAACTTGGGCCTTGCACCCTCGTGATCCTACCACCTGGCGGGACCACCTCGAACTGACCTCACCTCATTCCGGGCAGCGGGTTGACCCGCGATCTGGCCTCAACCCGACCCGCTATCGCGCCAAAGTCTCTCGTTCCCCGATCCGGAACAATCTTACTAATTCACGTCATGAAAGCTAATACTTCCATCTCACACTACCCATGGAATTATTGTTATACCCCGTAGTTCCAGAGTATGTATGTGAGGACGTACGTACAAATGTTTAAGCCCTAATTAGGTTAAGGATGAAATTTTGAATTTCCAACGGAAAGGATTCCGAACCTTATGAAGAAAATTCTACGTTTTTAATATTTTAACCAATTACGGATTTTTTCCGAGAGATGAAATATTTTGGACCAAGTCTTGCAAGATATTTTGTGTGGACAAGTGGCTTGTGGGACCCCCACACACTTGTCCCCAATCTCAACCACACACTTGCCTTCATCCTAGCCCTTGGTTGTCCTATATATGCACCCTTTGTTGATGAAATCTTCCACACTTAGATATTTCAAGACTTGAGAAATATTTTCATCTCCCTCCCTCTCTCCTAGCTCTCGTCGAACACCTCCCTCTCTAACCTAACATTGTCCAATAATTCCTAAACTCCTAAGTGTTCTTCCCTAGTGTATTAGGAAGACTACTAACCAAAAGTTAGGAAAGATTTCACATCCCTAGCCACAAAAAGCCACCTTGGCCGAGAGCTCTTGGAAGGAAAACCTTAGTGTTCTTCACTTGTTTGAGTTGGTTCTTGAAGAGATGATGGTTAGGAGCTTCTTAGGGTGATTTGTGGTGGGTTGGAACACAAAGGATTTGGAGCTAAGACTTGCTTGGAGCGACATTAAGTTCTTGGATAATTTTGGGCTAATTGAGGTAGTGAATCTTAAACCTCTTTGTGAATTGGTCATTATACATATATTATAAGTATATTATAGAGTATATAATATATGGAGTAAAGTTTGGAAGAGTTGGATCTTGTTAACTTGTTAAAAGAAAGGATTGGCTTTTAGCCATTAAAATGGTAAAAACGTATCCAACGTATCAAACGTATCTTACTTGTGAAGTAATTAACAATGTAACTATAACTTATATTAAGAATGGAATATAAGTGGATGACTAATGAAGTAATTGGATAAGTAAATGGACAAAGTTGGCCAAGGACCCCAACTTAAGGATCAGATTTACTTTGGATCGTATTTACATTTCATTAAGGGAAGATTTTTAAATCGCGTCCGCTTGGGCGTGTGATCCCTTTTAATTATTGTATTGTATTGTTAAGGGAAGATTGTTAAATCGCCCCGCTGGGCGTGTGATCCTCTTCTTTATGTTGTTTAATTATTACGCCTTTATATGGCATATAAATTACTGCTATTCGCCTTGGAGAAAGATGGAAAAGTGAGTAAAACGGGGAAATGCTGCCCAAATTTCCGTAGAATAGAAATCTTACTTAGAAGAGTTCTACGACAAACTAGAAGTTAATCGGCGATTTTGACTATTATAGGTTGACCTCTACGCGACATATCCGACTTGGCAAGTGGATTTAATGAGGAGGTATGTGATTCTTCCTATCCTCTTGAGCAAGATATTTGTAAAATATATATAGTACGGTGACGCATTTGGTGTTGACTAAATTTTGCTTTACTTTGATGTCTTTTGACTTGAGTTTTAAATATCAAAATCTTGAAGTATTTCAAAAGAGTTATGAATCATTTTGGAAGAAAAGAAATACTTAGTTTTAAAGGCTTAAGTGTTATACTAGCTTTATGGGAAGTTAGGTATAACGACTTAGGAAAGATAAAAGGAACGGTTTATTTGTTTATAAAAGCCTTGTAATGATTACGGCGCGTAAGTTGGTTTGATAAGTAAACATGTTATGATTTGCGTGTGTTAGTGTCTTGTGATATTATATAAGGGTTACTCTTGTTGAGCTTACGTTGTTTAACGATAAGCCCATCAGGCCGGTATTATATCACTTACCCCCGACTTGTTATGATCCGCGGTTAGCTACCCCGACGCGAGAATACCACGCGGTCTATGTGACCTACGCGAGCTACGGAGTTCCGTGATGATCACTCGCGTGTTACGCCAATGCGAGGAATACCTCACGCGTCCAGTGACTACGCGATCGCGGAGTCCAGTGTCGATGCCGCGTTAGCTACCCCGATGCGCGAGAGTACTCACGCGTCCGAGAGACCTACGCGACTACTTGAGTCCAGATTAGGCTCGCATAATGATACTATGGGCGATTGGCCTTGCTTCGATCATTAGAAGCCTAGAAAAGACCAGTTATGTTACATGTATTTTGCTCTTGTTTATGCTGTGGCACTATGTGCAGTTAAGTTGCGTTGTTTCGTACATATCTGTGAACTTGTTTTAAAATGTTATAATTTCATTTAGTACTTTACAGTTTCACATACTTAGTACCTGTTGTACTGACCTCCTTCGGGGGGCTGCGTTCATGCCGCAGGTAAGGGAAAGCAGGTGGTAGATCCTCATTCTTAGGATCTTTACTCGTGTCGTGAGCTCCATTTCTCGAGGCTCGACTTTGGTACGACTCTCCCGATGTTGTAGATATTTTGTACATTCAGTGGTATGGGGCCCCGCCCCGCCATAGTTGTTTACTTCCCAGAGGTCTGTAGTCTGTTGTAAAGGTCGGGATGTAATCGCTCACTTGGGTATATATACGCCGAAAGGCAACTTTTTCGATAAACTCTTTCATTTTATCTCGTTTCATGTCATGATTTTATTTCACTGGTTACTCGATGTATATCTACTGGGTGCCCGGTAAGGCACTACCACGCCCGGATCGGGTCCCGACAAAAGTGGTATCGAGCGATTAATCCTCGGAAAGTGTCTACGCATCGTATCTAGTAGTCTTGATTATCGGTGTGTTGTGCACCACATCAATAATCAGGAGGCTACAGGATATTTAGGATTGGTTTCCATTCTTCTCACTCTGAGATCGTGCCTTAGAGCTGTGTATTAAGTTGGACCCCCTCTGACGTATTTCTCTTTGTACCAGCTATGCCTCCACGCTAGGCAACCCGGGCCCAGAAGGGCAAGGCAGCTGAGGGAGCTGCTAGTATGACACAGAGGGCCACGAGGGCACAGGCCCAGTCCTTACCAGAGGTGGTGCTACAGACGGCGAGTTCCACGACGCCACCAGCCCCAGCAGAGTTTAGAGCCGCAGCAGAGGCTACTGAGGCCACAAGACTGCGCCCGGCCCCACACCGAGCGGGAGACGGGTACAAGGAGACGGCCCGCCATCGCCGTGATCGTGGCGGACACGAGGATAGGCCGGACGCAGCAGCCAGCCCAGATTCCGTGAGTACCCGCGTGGTTCACCCGAGGTCGGATAGTTTGAGACTACGGATTTCGAGTCGCACCCGCCAGTTCTACGGTCGAGGCCCGAGGATGATCCGCAGGAGTTCATCCGAAGCCATAGCCGATCATGAAAGTGATCAAGGCTTCGGAGACCGAGTCAGTGGTCTTAGGTTCACATCGGCTGCGTGATACCGCAAATGATCGTTCGATTCGCGAGCTGTCCCCGGGAGAGCGTGCCTCCCATTGTTTGGGACGAGTTCTCGAGGCATTTCACTCACTTCTTTCCTCCACAGGTTGAGAGGCACGGCCGACATATTTTTGACGCCGAGATGCAGAGGCACACGCTCGGGAGTACAACGTGGAGTTCGATTAGTTGGCTCGATATGTCCCTGCGTTGGTAGCAGATATGGAGGACAGAGTGCACCGTTACGTCACGGGGCTTGATGACTACTTAGCAGAGTCTTGCTCGGGTGTAGCTCTTCACCGGCACGACATTGCCCGCACGCAGCTCACGACTGTGTGAGGAGCGTAGAGGCCGACGGGTCGATGACATCGCCAGCAGGTTAAGGCCAGACAAAGGATATTTTGGTAGCTCGGGTGGACTACCAAGAAGAGACTAGATTTGCACCGCAGCCAGCTCAGACCACTCCTACACCATCTTCGTGGCGGCCAGATATTCGGGGCGTGTCGTGGCCCTGTGGCTTGACTTCCAGGCGCGAGGATACTAGCCGATCGAGACCACCCTCCACTCGGTGGCCGACGGTAGATACCATTTCGAGATGCGGTGATACCTCGTGAGCTTGTTTTACTTGTGGCCGCAGCAGGTCATATTTCGAGGAACCGTCCACTGCAGGCAAGGCAGATGGTAGGCTCACCTGCGTGGTCTTTTGTCTGCCTTCATCTATCGCAGCTATCGCCCCGAGGCGTGGTGCTCATGGGCCGCAGGTCGCGGCAGAGGTCGTGGCAGGGGTCCCGCCTGGCCGTCCTCGTAATCGCATTTATGCCTTGTCCACCGCCAGACCGTGAGGCATCACCGGATGCCGCCACGGTACTTTATCGCTTTCTTGTTATGACGCGTGTATGCCTTGATAGATCCGGGTTCTACTCCCCTATATATCTCCCTTATTGCTAGTAGGATAGGGATAGAGCCCGAGTCCATAGACCTCTTCGAGGTAGCTACACCAGGGTGATTCAGAGTAGCTCGGCGGGTATATGGCTTGCCGTGACTATACGCAATGCCGCACTCAGCCGACTTAATAGAGTTGGATATGACCGATTTCGATGTGATCACGGGTATGGATTGGCTAGCTTCTGCTACGCCAATGGAATCGCATGGAGAGGTTGGTACGGTTCCAGCTTTCGGGAGCTTATTGAGCGAGAGGAACACCGTGGTCGCCGGCGGGTAGGTTTATTTCTTACCTCGGCTAGGAAGATGCGCAGGCGGGTATATCTACCATCTCATTCGGTATTTGATAATCGAGGTCGCGATACCAGATTTTCATCGGCCCAGAGTCGAGAGTTCCAAGACGTGTTTCCGCACGACCTTCCCGCATCCTCCCGAGAGGAGATCGAGTTTTGTATCGACAGAAAGAGCAGACACTGCCTATTTCCATTCTCGCCATACGTAACGGCACCGCCGAGTTGAGAGAGTCAAGGACCACCGAGAGATTTCTCGGAGAAGCGGCTTCATCGTGCCTAGTGTTTCTCCCCGGGAGCGCCAGATATTCGTGAAGAAGACGGACGCTGCGCATGTGTTGATTACAGGTGAACAAGGTGACTATTAAGAATAGATACCCTTCCTGTGATTGATGATTTGTTCGACCACTGTGGTGCGAGATGTTTCTCCAAGATTGATCCGCGATCGCTATCATCAGTGCAAGTTAGAGAGGCGGATGTCCCTAGGATCGCATTCCGACGTGACGCACTATGAGTTCAGTGGTTATGTCTTTCGGTTTGACCAATGCTCGGCGGTATTTATGGATTTGATGAACCGAGTGTTCAAGCCATTTTTGGATACGCTTGTGATAGTATTCATTGATGACATATTGGTTTATTCTCGCCGCAGCAGTGAGCACGCGAGTATTCGGCGACGGCCGAGAGTTCTCCAGACCAACGGCCAGACGCCAAGTTTTCGGTGTGAGTTCGCTGACTTCGTGGCATTTCGGGCATATTGTCGGGGCCGACCAGATTCGTGGATACGCCAAGATCGAGGCAATCGAGTTGCCTAGACCTACTACTCCGACAGAGTGCGCAGCTTCGGGCCTCGCAGTTATTATCTACGGTTCGTGGGAGAAGTTTGCTTTATTTCGCACCATCGACTAGCCGACTCGTATGGCTAAGTTTCAGTGGATCGATGTCAGGAGCAAGGTTTCCACCATCGAAAGAGAGATTGACGATCGCCTGCCTACTCTTCCGCAGGCCTAGACGGCCATGGTGTATCAGGACGCGTCGGCGCCGGCTTGGATGTGTGTTGACGCGGCAGGTAAGGTTATAGCAGACGATCTCGACACCAAGAAGCATGAGACGAACTACCCCACCCATGATTTGAGTTGGCGGTGATTCACGCCAAGATCCGGAGGCACTATTTGTATGGAGTTCACGTGGATATTTACACGCACCACAAGAGCCTCCAAAGATATCTTCGCCGAGGAGCCGAACTTACGATGCAGACGGTGGTTAGAGTTACTCAAGGATTATGATGTCGATATCCCGTATCACCCAGCGAAGGCCAATGTCAGGTAGATGCCCTTAGTCGTAGGTCGACGGGGAGTCTATCGATGTGCAGCAGAGGAGTGGCATGGTCCGCGAGTTGCATCGCCTAGCGAGCCTGAGTCCGATTGATTGATTCGATAGTAGCTGGGTTCGAGTTCGAGAGGTTGCCGAGTCTTCCATCGCCGGCGAGGTGAAGAGGCAACAGCTGAGGATCCGATTTTGACCCAGACGTGATACGCCTCTTCGCAGGGGAAGCGGTCCTTTTGAGGTAGCAACTGATGGGTGCTAAGGTTTGAGGGCAGGTTGTGTGTTCCAGATATTGCAGGACTTCGGCATCAGGTTCTAGGGGAAGCACACAGCGCACGTTACTCTATCCATCCGGGGTCTATCAAGATGTACCACGACCTCAGATCCGTATTGCGGGATGGCTCAAAGCAGGACGTTGGCGAGTTTGTTGCTCGCCCGTGTTGTCCGCAGTGAAGGCAGAGCATCGAGGCCCGTGGATTATTGCAGACGATAGAGATCCCGACCGAAGTGAGGTGATCAACATGGACTTTATCACGCGGTTACCTCGCACCGAGGAAACATGATTCTATCCGGTTATCGCCGACAGTCGATTTAAATCAGCCCACTTTCTTCCAATCGGATGACTTTTTCTACCGAGGATTATGCGGACTTTACATCCGAGAGATCGCGAGGTCGCATGGAGTCCCTATTTCTATCATATCGCATGCAGGAGTCCGCCATTTCGCTAACTTCGAGGTCTTTCCGTAAGGGATTAGTGGACGCAGTGAGCCTCGATCGCATTCCATCCTCGCATGCACGGCAGCAGAGCGCACTATCCGCACTCTCGAGGATATGCTACGAGCCCGTGTTATTGATTTCGTGGGTAGCCGGGAGGATCATTTGCCGCTAGTAGAGTTTGCGATAATAACAGCCTACCACTCCAAAGATCCGGGATGGCGCCTTATGA
This sequence comes from Przewalskia tangutica, assembly GCA_029844215.1. Classification (NCBI taxonomy): domain Eukaryota; kingdom Viridiplantae; phylum Streptophyta; class Magnoliopsida; order Solanales; family Solanaceae; genus Przewalskia; species Przewalskia tangutica. Next base: position 55,174,634 of record CM056736.1, read on the forward strand.
GGCCTTATATGGGAGGGCGCAGTCACCGATAGCTGGTTTGATGTGGCGAGGTGCGATTAGGGACCGCACTGTTCAAGCAGTGGATAAGTGAAGCTTATCCAGAGCGGTTATCGACAAATCGTAGTCAGATGTGTCGATACGCATCATCGCCGTGATCCGGAGTTTGAGGTTGATGATTGGGTTTTCTCGGTGTCACCCATGGCGGTGTGAAGAGATTCTGAAAGTAGGGGAAATTCAGCACAATGTACATTGGGCCTTATCAGGTTGTACTCAGAGAAGGCAAGGTTGCCTATGAGTTGGATCTGTAGTCCGATCCGAGGCAAGACATTCGGGCTTTTCCATGTTTCTATCCGAGAGATGTATCGAGATCCATCTGTGAGTGCACCGATTGAGGATGTCCAGTGACTGGCGGTTATCGTATGAGAGTCCCATAGCGATACTCGATCGCCAAAGTTAGGCGTCCGCGACCAAGGACGTGGCTTCCACAAGGTCTTATGGCGAACGAGAACAGAGAGAGATGACGTGGGAAGCAGAGGAGATACGGCGGAGGTATCCTCACTTATTCCCACACCTCCGTGTAACTCACTTCCTACTACGATTTTAATTATCCTTTATGCTTAAGAATCAGATTGTCAGGCTATGCGTGGCTTTTGTAATTGTTTATTTATGAGGAACCATATTGTTAACTACTCTGAGAAGGAACATTCGACGAATGTTTCTAGGGGAGAATGTTATACCCTCGTAGTTCCGCAGTATGTATGTGAGGACGACGCATAAAATGCTTAAGCCCTAATTAGGTTAAGGATGAAATTTTGAATTTCCAACGAAAGGATTCGAACCTCATGAAGAAAATTCTACGCTTTTAATATTTTAACCAATTACGGATTTTTCCGAGAGATGAAATAGTTTGACTAACAGAGGGCGACACGTGTCACCCCCAGCGGGCTAGGTTGGCCGAAATTACGTGACAAGTGGCCAAGACAAGTGGCCAAGTCTTGCAAGATATTTTGTGTGGACAAGTGGCTTGTGGGACCCCACACACTTGTCCCCAATCTCAACCACACACTTGCCTTCATCCTAGCCTCGTTGTCCTATATATGCACCCTTTGTTGATGAAATCTTCCACACTTAGATATTTCAAGACTTGAGAAATATTCTCATCTCCCTCCCTCTCTCCTAGCTCTCGTCGAACACCTCCCTCTCTAACCTAACATTGTCCAATAATTCCTAAACTCCTAAGTGTTCTTCCCTAGTGTATTAGGAAGACTACTAACCAAAAGTTAGGAAAGATTTCACATCCCTAGCCACAAAAAGCCACATTGGCCGAGAGCTCTTGGAAGGAAAACCTTAGTGTTCTTCACTTGTTTGAGTTGGTTCTTGAAGAGATGATGGTTAGGAGCTTCTTAGGGTGATTTGTGGTGGGTTGGAACACAAAGGATTTGGAGCTAAGACTTGCTTGGAGCGACATTAAGTTCTTGGATAATTTTGGGCTAATTGAGGTAGTAAATCTTAAACCTCTTTGTGAATTGGTCATTATACATATATTATAAGTATATTATGGAGTATATAATATATGGATTAAAGTTTGGAAGAGTTGGATCTTGTTAACTTGTTAAAAGAAAGGATTGGCTTTTAGCCATTAAAATGGTAAAAACGTATCCAACGTATCAAACGTATCTTACTTGTGAAGAAGTAATTAACAATGTAAATATAACTTATATTAAGAATGAAATATAAGTGGATGACTAATGAAGTAATTGGATAAGTAAAATGGACAAAGTTGGCCAAGGACCCCAACTTAAGGATCAGATTTACTTTGGATCGTATTTACATTTCGTAAGGGAAGATTTTTAAATCGCGCCCGCTTGGGCTGATCCCCTTTTTAATTATCAGATTGTAATCGTAAGGGAAGATTGTTAAATCGCCCCGCTTGGGCAGTGATCCCCTTCTTTATGTTGTTTAATTATTACGCCTTTATATGGCATATAAATTACGGTTATTCGGGCCTTGGAGAAAGATGTAAAAGTGAGTAAAAACGGGGGAAATGCTGCCCAAATTTCCGTAGAATAGGAAATCTTACTTAGAAGAGTTCTACGACAAACTAGAAGTTAATCGGCGTATTTTGACTATTATAGGTTGACCAGACGCGCGACATATCCGACTTGGCAATGGATTTGCATTTAGGAGGTATGTGATTCTTCCTATCCTCGAGCATGATATTTGTAAAATATATATAGTACTAGACGACGCGTGTGTTGACTAAATTTTGCTTTACTTTGATGTCTTTTTACTTGAGTTTTAAATATCAAAAATCTTGAAGTATTTCAAAAGAGTTATGAATCATTTTTGGAAGAAAAGAAATACTTATTTTTAAAAAGGCTTAAGTGTTATACTAGCTTTATGGGAAGTTAGGTATAACGACTTAGGAAAGATAAAAGGAACGGTTTACTTATTTGTTTATAAAAGCCTTGTAATGATTCTGAAGGTGTGGTAAGTTGGTTTGATAAGTAAACATGTTATGATGCTGCGTGTGTTAGTGTCTTGTGATGTTGTATAAGGGGGTTACTCTTGTTGAGCTTACGTTGTTTAACGATAAGCCCGTTGTGCTGGTATTATATCACTTACCCCCCCTGACTTGTTATGATCCGCGGGTTAGCTACCCCCGATGCGAGGAATACCTCATGCGGGTCTATGTGACCTATGCGGAGCTACGGGAGTTCCAGGATGATCACTCCGGGTGTGTTACGCGCGAGGAATACCTCACGCGTCCAGTGACTATGCGGACCGCGGAGTCCAGCCGATGCCGCGTTAGCTACCCCGACGCGAGTGAGTACCTCACGCGGGTCCGGCGGACCTATGCGACCATCAGAGTTCAGGATTAGGCTCGCATAATGATACTATGGGCGATTGGCCTTGCTTCGATCATTAGCAGCCTAGAAAAGACCAGTTATGTTACATGTATTTTGCTCTTGTTTATGCTGTGGCATTATGTGCAGTTAAGTTGGGTTGTTTCGTACATATCTGTGAACTTGTTTTAAAATGTTATAATTTCATTCAAGATTTTTACGCTTTCACATACTTAGTAATTGTATCGACCTCCTTCGGGCCGCTCATGCCGCAGTGGGAAAGCAGGTGGTAGATCCTCATTCTTAGGATCTTTACTCTGGTGTCAGGAGCTCCATTTCTCCGGAGGCTCGACTTTTGGTACGACTCTCCCTGATGTTGTAGATATTTTGTACATTCAGGGTATGGCGGGGCCCTGTCCCGCCATAGTTGTTTACTTCCTTAGAGGTCTGTAGTCCTGTTATAATGGTCGGGATGTAACTGTTCACTTTGGGTATATATATATACATGCCGAAAGGCAACTTTTCTTGGATAAACTGTCTTTCATTTTATACTGTTTCATGTCATGATTTTATTTCCGCTGGTTACTCTGATGTATATCTACTTGGGTGCCCGGGGTAAGGCACCAGTCACGGGCCCGGGATCGGGTCCTGACAATTATCCCACAATATATATCACGCATACCAAGTATTTCGACAAAGAACAACCGTAAAATCATCCACTCAAGACGGCCTTGCATCCAAGGTCCTAACTGTTATAAATCCTAAGGTTCACACCTTCCACGTCCCCATACTCCTCTTTTCAACTACCCATGTTTTCTAATTCACAATTAACACAATGTTATCCGTACATAGCACTCAACATGTATCCACCATAACAACATAAACAAGTCTCTTAAGGGCAAAAGATATATCCAGAATTCACCGCCTTACTTTCCTTTGTCGCTCTAATCATAATCCCACTCGCAGGCGCCTAGCTATATAAGGCGATGAACCACCACCGATCACTAAGGTGAGTCTCTACATCTGCTACCTGGCCTGACAAACTCTCACCAAATGGCCCCGTTGGTCGCAAGCATACAAGCCGTCAAGTAATCGACACTCCCCATACCCGAGTCTATTACAACGGCTCAACGAGGTGGGTGACCTCATCGACTAACACCCTTCTCCCAACAATCAACCCGCAATCGACCCGGAGGCCGAGTCATCCCTCTCAGATCCCTCCTACTGACATCCTCCCATCATATGGCCCCGACGGCCGCAGTATAAAAATCTCCCAAATTAGCACGACACTCGAGGATCATCCTCGCCTCTATCCATAGAACTCGCGAATCGCAACTCAAGAAATCCCAAGTCTCAAACTATCGGATCTAGGGTGAATCATCGGCATCGCCGACCCACCGACTCGCCCGTCCTCATTCCGACCACCACTTAGCTAGTAATCGCCATCTCTGAACTCATATCCTCGCCTCGGCCGTGAACCGAGGCTCAAGTATCGTGGCCTCGTGAGAAATCGCTGTTGCTCTAAACTTTGTTGGGGCTAGCGGCGCCATAAAACTCGCTGCCTCAAGTACTATCTCGTAATGACTGTGCTCGTGGCCCTCGTGAACCTCTCGTGCTCTACTCGCAGCCTCTCGCTTTGCCCTTCTCGGGCTCTGGTTGCTCAGAGGCAGGCATAACGGTACATAAGAATACGCCAGGAGTCCAACTTATAACACGCCTCTAAGGCACGATCTCAGAGTGAGAAGAATGGAAACCAATCCTAAATATCTCGTAGCCTCCTCGATTATAGATGTGGTGCACAACACACCGATAATCAAGACTCTACTGTATTAGACGGTCAGAGACACTTTCCGAGGATTAATCGCTCGATACCACTTTTGTCACGAATTCGACTGCCCGTGGATCGTGCCTTACCCCGCACCCTAGTGATACAACATCGAGAAAATCGGAAATAAAAACTTAAACATGAAACAAGATAAAATAAGAAACAAAGCAACCAAAACGGTTACCTTTTCTCGCATATATATATATATACGAGCAGCTTATATCCTTTTACAAACCCCGCCCACAACAAAGATTTCATGCTGCACTTCTAAGAATGTAACCACAACTACGACGACAGTTCTTCGCCATACCCCGAATGTAAGTACCTACAACAACAGTGGACTATACTAAAGATAAGCCTCCGAGAAACGAGCTTCGAACGCTGAATCGTGATCCTATGAGCGAGATCAACAATCGTGTACTCTACTCGCAGATGAACGCAGCCTCCGGAGGTCAAGATAACAGTACCGTATGTGAAATCAAAATATCAGAATGAAATCATAATAGTCTATATAAAGCAGAGACATGTATGTTAACCAAACTACAAGACACAACATATAAGCAAATATGTCAAGTCGTGACTCACGCCTCAAAGTCATCACTCAAATATAACAACGGGTCTCACGCCCACAACATCAATCGTGCGTGGAATACCTTCCTCATCGCGGCAGCCTATGATATAACAACACCAAGGAGTACACATGAACACCAGTCCCACTGCGGTCATAAAACCGCACGGCAAGTACGAAAGCCAACTACCGTAACCTACCGTACTCAACAGCATCAAATAATCAGATCACGTGGCCGACCGGCAAGACGATAGCCTCTACTGATCCACCTCGCATCACGCCACGACAGGGCAAGACGCAGGCTAACTACCGATCCACCCCGCATCACGAAACTTCGGTCTAAAATCAAAAGCTGGCCACGGCCGACGGGCAAGGCGATAGCTCTACCAGATCCACCGCACCACGTAATGACCGGGCAAGACGTAGCTAACCACCGATCCACCTGCATCACGAAACCGCCCAAACACCGACTCACGGCCGACACGGCAAGTTCAAGGCCTCTACCAGATCCACTCGCATCACGCCACGACCGGGCAAGTACGTGACCAACTACCGATACCAAAGCCGTAATCACGAGACTTCGCCACAAAACACTTCTAATGGAAGCATACCCGTGGGCCACCCATCGTGTCAGTATGTCCAAAGTAAATAACAATATAAGAATCATAATGGAAGCATACACGTGGGCCAGCCAACGTGTCGATGTCCAAAGCAAATAATGTAATAACACTTAATGGAAGCATACCCGGGCCACCCATCGTGTCAAGATGTCCAAAAGGATCGATATAGTGGAAGATACCCGGCCACCCATCGTCGATGTCCATCAATCAACGGATAGCCTACCTCCAACGCAGACGCCAGAGCACGTAAATACAACACTTGCACAACAAAGGCTATCACCACAAGCATAGACAAGTTCAACATACTTTAGACATTCCTTTTTATTACAACAAATCCGGATTTTAACCTCAAGGTACTACGTATTTTAACTTCTTTAAAAGATCCATTTCTTTCACAAAAAGTCACACGATACCCGTAGTATCAAAATAGAGTAACTATCTTTTTAAGTAAACCAAAACAATTTCCATACTTTCTTTTTAAACCAAATCATTTCTCCCTTTAAAGTCAAGTTACCATTTTAAATCCAATAATAAAACCATCCTTTTGTTTTCATAAAGTCGTTATAACTAACTTCCCATAAAGCTATTATAACACTTTATGTTTTAAACCAATTTAAGACAAACCATGCCTTTCTTTTAAACCAAAACACTTCAAATTCTCATGTCTCTTTTCTTTTAGAAATCAAGTTCCTTACTGTGGATTTTTAAGAAAAATCAATACTTGTTATTAATGATTTTATTAAAGCAGCCATGACCTAGGAAATGTAATACAATTTTGTCTTATCTTAGCTTCTATGCAGATGGAGGTTTCTACTGGTTTTAATATAATTAATTATTTGTCAATACATTTTCCTTTATTAACGCTGCAGTGGTTTGTTCGATACTTATTCCCATTTTCGAAATCAATATAACATTATTCTTTAAAAACCAAGTACTCATTACTCACGAATGAGGTTTCACAACTTTTTTAACACAATTCAAGTCTCTTATCTTTTAAAAACAATCAACCATTCTTTTAACTACATAAAGTCGTTATAATTAACTTCTCATAAAGCCATTACAACACTTTATGTTCTAAACCAACCAAATTCATTTAGCACACGTACGTCTACCGTACTACATAGTTTACAACAATCATGCTAGAAAAGATAGGAAGAGGTTCACATACCTCGCGACGATTATCGACAATTAGCAAAACGCTCCAAAGTACTATAACCCTGCTAGCCTTTTCCACCCTTCAAGTAGAATACGCTACTCGTAGTACTTCAACCTATAAAGGCCACAAAACGTCTATCAACCTCTAGATCTCTTCGTAGAACAATTCTAAGTACAAGGTTCCTTATTCTACGGAAAATTCGCAAAGACCTCCCCGTAACCACATAAATCTCCTCCTATATCAAGGCCCGCTACCAAGCCAACAACTCCTAGTGGGGTTACATCGCCTAACTGACGTGTACAACACCGCCCCACAATAATACTACAAGTCTCATCAGAATACACCCAATGTAAATACAGTTCAATTCTTTATAATCATCCTTCCAATATATCTTATACTCAATTCTAAACTACTACAATATGTAATATCCAATTACAATAGAGGGACATAGATCATTACCTCGATAAGCCCAAAATTATCCAAGATTATAAGTCGATCCTGAGCAACGCTTAGCTCCAATTCCTTACGCTTCAACCCGCTCCAAGCAACCCTTAGAAGTGTCACGACCCATTCCGGGGCCCGTGACTGGTGCCTTACCGGGGCACCCAAGTAGTCATACATCAGAGTAATCAGCGGAATATAAAACAAGACATGAAACAGTTTATAAAATAAGACACAGTTTATGTGAACAAACGTCGCCTTTCGGCATATATATAAAAACAGAGTTTAGCAGTTACATCCGACATCGCATATCGCTTACATGCACTTAAGGAAATATAAAACTATGGCGACAGTGGCCCCGCCATACCCTCGATCAGACAAAACTATCTACAACAGGAGATCATACCCAAAAGTAGAGCCTCCTAAAAGATGGAGCTCCCGACACCAACGTAGAGATCCTAAGGATGTGGATCTAAAGACCGCCGCTCTTACCGCGCAGATGAACGCAGCTTCAAGGAGGTCAAGACAACAGTACTAAGTATGTGAAATCAGAAAGTACTTAAATGAAATCATAACACTTTAAAACCAATTTTACAAATATGCACGAAACAACAAACGAATCGCACATAATGCCATATCATAAACAAGAGCAACAATAGTAATCGTAATAGGTCTTTTCTAGGCCGCGAATGATCAAGCAGGCCACTCGCCATATTATCATTCCGCAAGCCTAATCCTCGACTCGAGTCCGCATAGGCCACTCACATAGGGCCGCATGAGGTATAACCCCGCATCGAGGGTAGCTACTCCTCGGCAACGTCCTGGACTCGTTGTCCGCATGGCCACATAGACCGCATGAGGCATAACCCCGCATACTAACTCGAACTCGTGAGCTCGCATAGCCCCCGACCCGCATGAGGTATTCTCGAATCACGGTCCTGCATCACCGAGTCTACCCCAGACGGAGGCGCCTAACCCCTGTGATCATCTCAAGAGGTGAGTGATATAGTACTAACACAACAGCTTATAGTTCAAACAACATAAGCATAAGTAAGATTGACCTCTTTACACAAACGTTACAAGATACTAACACATAGCATCACAATATGTCTACTCACCAAAACCATCTTATTATACCTTTCGTAAATCAATACAAGTCTTTTATAAAACACATAATTAAATCTGTTTTTATAAAACTTAAGCGGTTATACTTAACTTCCCATAAAGCGATTATAACCCTTAAGCTTTTTGTTTTAAAAACAACTATTCTTCTTCTTTCAAAACTGTGTTATAATTCTTTTGAAAGGCTTTTAAGATCTTTTATTATTCAGCTTAAGTCGCAAAGACATTGCCGTAAGTATTATTCGTGCTTAAGTCGAAAGACATTGTCGTAGTTATTATTCGCTTAACACACGTACGCCTACCGTACTATATATATATTTAAAATATCATGCTTTAGGAAGAATCACATACCTTCTACTGAAATCCACCGCCAAGTCGAATATGTCGCGCAGAGAATCAAATTTATAATAGTCACGACATCTATCAAAGTCTAGACTACTCAGAGGTCATTCTAAACAGAGGGTTCATAATTCTACGGAAAATTGGGCAAAGACTTCCTACCCGTGAGCTACTCAAGTTCATCGTGAAAATAGTCCTAAGTAAGTATAGTTTGATTATTCTTCTTTAAACCCTTCTACCGTGATAACAGCTCAATTCTATTCAGAATATTCTTCTAAGTATTTAATACTTATTCTTATACTACTACAAGAAGTATTCTCTAATTCAAAAGAGGTTAGGATTGTTTACCTCGGTAAGCCCAATAATATCCTAGATAAAAGTCGCGCCTGAGCAAGGTTTAGCTCCTAAGTTGTACGCTCCGGTAGCTCCAAGAAAACCTTAGAAGTTCTTCACAACTTCTACTAAGGACTAAGGGATTTGGGCTAGGGTATTTTGGGCATTATAACAATACTAGAAGGCAACTTTTCTACCAAGGAGGTAGATTTTGGCTAGCAGGGGTAGCCTCTAGCTTCTCCAAAGGGGGAGGTGTTGGGACGAAAAGAGGCTTAAGCGAGAGGAGAGGATTATCAAGACTTGGAAAGGAATTTGTGGATGAAGAACTCTTCATCTTAAGGGGGGTATTTATAGGTCAAGACATGGCCAACCAATGGCCAAGATTTAGCCAAGTGCTAGGCAAGTGTAAGGTCAAGATTAGGGCAAGTGTACCTAGCCAACTTGCACACAAAATATCCTACCAACTACTTGACAAAATTGACCATCCATTCGCCCTAAGAACGCCTCACATCCATCAATCGAGGTGACAAGTGTCGCCTCCCGCTGGTCCAAAATGTTTCGCCTCTCGAAAAATCCGCAAAATTAGAAATGGCATAGCCGAATTTACCCTACGAAAGCCGTGGAAACGCTTTCGCCGAAAAACTATTCGCTTTGTGAGTTGCCCAAAAAAACGTCCAAGCCTAACTTTAAGGCCAAAATTTTTGTACGTATTCCCTTACGTACATACTCTGTAAATACGGGGTATAACATTCTCCCCTCCTTAGAAACATTCGTCCCGAATGTTCCTTCCCAACGCTTAACTGTAAGATTCTTCATAACTTAAACAAATGCGAATGCCACACACGCCACGTAACAACACTTAGGCATAAACGATAATGAAGATTTACAAGTAGGAAAGTGAATTACCCGGAGGTGCTGGGAAATAGGTGAGATACTTCGCCTCATGTCCTCCTCGGCTTCCCATGTCATCTCCTCTCGAGCTCGTTCGCCACAAGACTTTGACGAAGCCACGCCCTTCGTCCGCAGACGCCTAACTCGACGATCGACTATCGCTATGGAATCTCTCATACGATAACCCTGGCCACCGGACATCGTCAATCGGTGTACTTAGATGGATCCCGATACATCTCTCAAAGATAGATACGTGAAAATCGACGACCGCTTCCAGACGGACGGCAGATTCAACTCATAGGCAACCTTGCCTACCTCGCGACATCAAACGCCCAATGTACTGGGCCGAAGTTTCCTTCTTCCCGAATCTCATCACACCCTTCATGGGTGACACCTTTAGAAAACCCAATCATGAACCTCGAACTCAAGATGCCGACGACGATGATCTGATACGACTGCCGACTCGAGTCATTAATAGCCGCCTCGGATAAGCTTCACCTTATCCATCGTCGCCGCACCAAATCTAGTCCCACTAATCGCACTCGCCCACATCGAACCAGCCTATAGGCGATCTCGCACTTCCTCCCATACAAGGCCTCATAAGGCGCCATCTGAATACCGGAGTGGTAGCTATTATTATACGCGAACTCAACTAGAGGCAAATGATCCTCCCAACTACCATCGGTCAATAACACAGCTCGCAGATATCCTCAAGAGTTCGGATAGTGCGCTCGCTCGTCCGTCTTTTTGTGGATGGAAAGCGATTTCGTGCTCACCGCGTCCCTAAACCCTCGGAAGGACCTCCAGTTAGCCAGAACCGGGCTCTCCGTCTGATATGATCGGGTAGGGACTCCATGCGATCGACGATCTCTGATGTAAAGTCCGCATAATCCTCACCGAAAAGTCGTCCCGACGGAAGAAAGTGGGCTGATTTCACACCACAACGATAACCCATATAGAATCATGTCTCCTCCGAGTGCGAGGTAATCCCGTGATGAAGTCCATGTTGATCACCTCCCACTTCCGTGTCGGGATCTCTATCGTCAGAATAAACCACCGTGTCTCGTGCTCTACCTTACTCGCCGACAACACGCACCGAGCTACGAACTCGCAACGCCCTCTTCAAGCCATCCCACCAATACACGATCTAAGGTCGTGGTACATCTTGGTCGACTCGACGGATAGAGTAACGCGCCGTGTGCTTCCCAAGAACTCTTTGCCAAGTCCTCGTAACATCCGGAACACACAACTCGCTCAAACCTTAGCACCCCATCGTGCTAGCTCAAAAGGACCTTGCCTCACGAAGAGTCGTATCACGATAACGTGTCAAAATCGATCCTCGAATCGCTGCTTCTTCACCTCTCGACGATGGAAGACTCGCAACCTCACGAACTCAACCCCATCGCTATCGTAATCAATCAAACGGACACCAAGGCTCGCTAATCGATGCAAATCACGAACCATGTCCCTCCTCTCTAGCCGCACATCCGATAGGCTCCCATCGACCTACGACTAAGAGCATCCGCCACAACATCGCCTTCCCGTGGTACAGATATCAACGCCGTAATCCTTAAGCAACTCTAACCACCGCTCGCCGTAAGTTCAGCTCCTCCGTCAAGATATACCGAGGCTCTTGTGGTCTGTATAAATATCCACGTGAACCCCATACAAATAAGGCTCGCATCTTCAAAGCGTGAATCACACCAACTCCAAATCATGCGGGTAGTTCCTCTCGTTCTTAAGTCGCCGGATGCGTGACGCTTATAACTCGCCTCGCCGCATCAACACACATCCCAACCCGATGCCTAACGATCACAATACACCACGAAACCATCCGACCTCGTGAAGAGTAAGAACGGGCGGCCGCCTCTCTTTCAAGAATCGAAACCCCGCCACAAGCATCACCATCAAACTTGGTCGCTTTCCGAGTCACTAGTCAATGGTGCAGATAAGCAAACTTCTACGAACCGATAATAACTCGCAAGGCCCAGAAATCGCGAACCTCTGGCTGAGTAGAGGTCAGGCCAACTCCGATCGCCTCGATCTCGCCGTATCTACCGAATACCATCTACCCACAATATGCCCAAGAAAAGCCACCGGTTAACTAAAACTCACATTTGGAAAACTTGGCGCATACCGGCCGTCCCGAGAATCGCAAGACAGCCTCAAATGCCCGCATGCTCCTCGCTCGAGCGAATAAACCAAGATATCATCAATGAACACTATCACAAACGTGTCCAAAAATGGTTTGAACACTCGCTCATCAAATCCATGAATACCGGAGCATCGTCAACCCAAAAGACATGACTCGAACTCATAATGCCCGCACGTCCGAATGCGCCCAGTGGACATCCACCTCTCTCGACTAACTCGATGATAGCCCGATCGCAGATCAATCTTGAGAAACATCTCGCGCCCGCAATCGTCGAACAAATCATCAATCCCGGGAAGGGTATCCGTTTAATGGTCACCTTGTTCACCGTCAGAGTCAACACATTACGCGCTGGCCCCGCCCTTCTTCTTCACGAACAATACCGCGCTTCGCGAGAAACACTAGGTCCGATAAAACCCTTCTCCAAAGAAATCTCTCACCGTCCTTCACTTCTCTCAACTCGCAGTGCCATTCTCAGATGGCGGAATGGAATAAAGCCGAGTGTCCGCAACACATCTATACAAAACTCGATCTCCTCTCGTGAGGGATACCCGAGGTCGCCTGAAACACGTGCGGGAATTCTCACCATCGAATCGATCAAAATCTGGTACCGCAGCCTTCAAAGATCAAACACCCGAACGAGATGGGTAGATATACCCTTCTCGCACCATCTTCCTAGCCTCGAGGTAGGAAATAAACCTACCTCTGGCGATACCGTGCTCTCCCACTCAACAACCGGCCTCAGAAACTGAACCGCATTACTTTCTCTCTGCAGCCTACATTGGCGTAGCAAGAAGCTAGCCAATCCATCCCCATGATCACGCCGGTCAATCATCTCCAACTCTATCAAGTCGGCCAGTGGTCCGACGATCAGAATGGTCACAGACAAGCTCTATATCCGCCGAGCTACCACCGAATCACCCATCGCGTAGCTACCTCGAAAGGGTCTATGGACTCGTGCTCTATCCCTATCCTACTAGCAACAAGGGAGATATATAGACAGAGTAGAACCCGATCTATCAAAGCATACACATCAAACCTGGAACCGAGCAAGGTACCGCGATTTACATCAGTGAGGCCTCCCGATCCCGCCTACCGGACAAGGCATAAATGCGCTCGAGGACCGCTAGAATCGGGACCCGAGCCACGACCTCGCCGCGACTGGCCGACCTACGAGTACCCTCGCCCGGGCGAGTAATCAGAGGAGATGATGGCCGCCACGTAACTCGGCCGAGCCCTACCACTAGCGCCGCCGGCCGACAGCCTCGCAGTGACCGCTGGCTACAATCGTAACAAGCTCCAAAAGTAGTACCACACTTCCCGTAATGGGATCTACCGACGCCACACCGGCGGGTGGTCCCGATCGCCGCACTTCGCTACTCGACGCCCAAGCCCCGCCCCGGTTCCGCCTCGAATACTCGCCGTGCTGAGGACGGTGCAGAGTGCTCGAGCCGGCCGTGGTGCAAATCAGATCGCCGCCGAGGCCGCCACCACGATAGCCACCGTAAGACCTCCCGCCCCGCCTTCTTCTCGCTGCTGTCGCCCACTCGCCGACCTTCGCGCCTCGCATCCAAGGGCATGAGCTCGCACGCGTAATGTCCATACCCGATCAAGAGAAACACCCGCATACGACTCGCCATATAATCATCCACCCGGTGACGTAGCGGTGCACCCTATCCTCCATATCTCGCTACCAACGCCGGACATATCGAGCCAAGGAATCAAACTCGACATTGTACTCCCGACAAGGCGCCCTCTCGCCTCAGAAAAAATCTATCACCCGCGCCTCCTCATCCGCGAGGCAAGAAGTGAGTGAGAAAGCCTCGAGAACTCATCCCAGTAGTGGGACGAGTGCTCTCCGATAACTCCACGATCAAACCAATCGATCGCGTATCACGCACCGACGCGAACCGGGCGTCACAGACTGCCTCTCGAGGCCTCGATCACCCGCATGATCCTTCAGAGTCGACGGATGAACTCCTGCGATCATCCTCCGCCACCCGTAAAACTCGCGGCTACAACTTAAGAAATCTCGTAGCCTCAAACTATTCGCTTCTGCACCACGGTGCGACCGAGCCGAGCCGAATCGAATCGCCAGATTCAAATTATCTCGATTCGCCACAACTCTAGCCAATAGTGGGCTATCTCTCAGACTCAGCTCCTCCGCCCCAGCCGGGGACGAGGTGTGGTACTGTGGTCTCGCTGGGCCGGTGGCGTCATAGAACTCGCCGTCTGCGGTATAGATCGGGCCCGAGCCCTCGTGAATCCCTGTCCGATCGGCGCCTCCTCGCTTTGCCCTTCTGGGCCCGGTTGCCTTACGTGAGGCATAATCGTATGTAAAAGGAATACGTTAGAGGGGTCCAATTTTTAACACAGCTCTAAAGCACGATCTCAGAGTGAGAAGAATGGAAACCAATCCTAAATATCTTATAGCCTCTTGATTATTGGTGTGGTGCACAACACACCGATAATCAAGACTTACTAGATACGTCTGTAGACACTTTCCGAGGATTAATCGCTCGATACCACTTTTGTCACGACCCATTCGGGGCGTGATCGTGCCTCACCGGCACCCAAGTAGTCATACATCGAGTAATCACGAATATAAAACAAGACATGAAAGCTTTATAAAATAAGACACGCTTTATGTGAACAAACGCGCCTTTCGTATATATATAAAAACAGAGTTTAGCGCTACATCCGATAATCGTACATCATGACTACGCACTTAAGGAAATATACAACTATGGCGGACAGGCCCGCCATACCCCGATCAGATAAAACTATCTACAACAGGAGATCATACCCAAAAGTAGAGCCTCGGAAAAGATGGAGCTCCCGACACCAACGTAGAGATCCTAAGGATGTGGATCTAGACTGCCGCTTGCCTTACCGCGGCATGAACGCAGCCTCAAGGAGGTCGATAACAGTACTAAGTATGTGAAATCAGAAAGTACTTAAATGAAATCATAACACTTTAAAACCAATTTTACAAATATGCACGAAACAACAAATGTAACCGCACATAATGCCATATCATAAACAAGAGCAACAATAGTAATCGTAATAGGTCTTTTCTAGGCCGCGAATGATCAAGCAGGCCACTCGCCATATTATCATTCCGCAAGCCTAATCGACTCTGAGTCCGCGATAGCCACTCACATAGGCCCGCATGAGGTATAACCCCGCATCGGTAGCTACTCCTGCAACGCCCCGACTCGTTGTCCGCACGTGGCCACATAGATCGCATGAGGCATAACCCGCATACTAACCTGGAACTCTCGTAGCTCCACATAGGGCCCCTGGACCCGCATGAGGTATTCTCGAATCACGGTCCTGCATCACCGAGTCTACCCCAGACGGAGGCGCTTAACCCCGGATCATCTCAAGAGGTGAGTGATATAGTACTAACACAATGCTTATAGTTCAAACAACATAAGCATAAGTAAGATTGACCTCTTTACACAAACGTTACAAGATACTAACACATAGCATCACAATATGTCTACTCACCAAAACCATCTTATTATACCTTTCAGAAATCAATACAAGTCTTTTATAAAACACATAAGTAAACTGTTCCTTTTTATAAAACTTAAGCCGTTATACTTAACTTCCCATAAAGCTAGTATAACCCTTAAGCTTTTTGTTTTAAAAACAACTATTCTTCTTCTTTCAAAACTGTGTTATAATTCTTTTGAAAGGCTTTTAAGATCTTTTATTATTCAGGCTTAAGTCGCAAGACATTGCCGTAAGTATTATTCAGGCTTAAGTCGAAAGACATTGCCGTAGTTATTATTCAGTTAACACATGTACGTCTACCGTACTATATATATATTTAAAATATCATGCTTTAGGAAGAATCACATACCTTCTCGGCGAAATCCACCTGCCAAGTCGAATATGTCGCGCGCAGAGAATCAGCCTATAATAGTCACAGACATCTATCAAAGTCTAGACTACTCTGTAGGTCATTCTAAACAGAGGGTTCATAATTCTACGGAAAATTGGGCAGCACTTCCCTACCCGGTGAGCTACTCAAGTCTACTGTGAAAATAGTCCTAAGTAAGTATAGTTTGATTATTCTTCTTTTAAACCCTTCTACTGTGATAACAGTTCAATTCTATTCTGTAATATTCTTCTAAGTATTTAATACTTATTCTTATACTACTACAGTAAGTATTCTCTAATTCAAAAGAGGGTTAGGATTGTTTACCCTAAGTTTCCAATAATATCCTAGATAAAAGTCGCGCTGAGCAAGGTTTAGCTCCTAAGTTGTACGCTCCAGAGCTCCAAGAAAACCTGAAGTTCTTCACAACTTCTACTAAGGACTAAGGGATTTGGGCTAGGTATTTTGGGCATTATAACAATACTAGAAGGCAACTTTTCTACCAAGGGAGGGGGTAGATTTTGGCTAGGCAGGGGTAGCCTCGGCTAGCTTCTCCAAAGGGGGAGTGTTTGGACGAAAAGAGGCTTATGGGAGAGGAGAGGATTTTCAAGACTTGGAAAGGAATTTGTGGATGAAGAACTCTTCATCTTAAGGGGGGTATTTATAGGTCAAGACATGGCCAACCAATGGCCAAGATTTAGCCAAGTGCTAGGCAAGTGTAAGGTCAAGATTAGGGCAAGTGTACCTAGCCAACTTGCACACAAAATATCCTACCAACTACTTGACAAAATTGACCATCCATTCGGCCCTAAGAACGCCTCACATCCATCAATTGGAGGGTGACAAGTGTCGCCCTCCCGTTGGTCCAAAATGTTTCGTCTCTCGGAAAAATCCGCAAAAATTAGAAATGGCATAGCCGGAATTTACCCTACGAAAGCTGTGGAAACGTTTCGTCGGAAAACTATTCGTTTTGTGAGTTGTGCCCAAAAAAAAAACGTCCAAGCCTAACTTTAAGGCCAAAATCTTTGTACGTATTCCCTTACGTACATACTCTGGAAATACGGGGTATAACAAGAAGTTTCTAAACAACTTCTCTTAACACTTCAACCATCTATGAAGATTTCCTTAGGGTTTCACTTTTGCGACTAATGGAATAAAGTAGTATTTCCGGGCTCTTATGTTGGGATAACTTTGGAATACTACTAGGAATTTAGGCTAAGGTATTTGGGATTTATACAACAATACTTGAAGTATTTCTACACAAAGTGGGGGGGGGGGGGGGTTGGACAAGAACACCTAAGGGGAGAGAGGGAGAATTTGCCTTGGAAATTATTTCAAGTGTGGATGAAGAATTAGTCTTGCACAAAGGGGTATTTATAGAGAAATCAATGGCCAAGATCTAGGCAAGTGTAAGGTGAGGATTGGGGACATGTGTGTGGGTAATTGCCAACCATATGTCCACCACAAAAATGGGACAAGTGGCTTGCCACTTGTCCCCCAAGAAAAACGTCCAAGTGCCCTCACTTTCGGCCATAAGGCCACATGGGGGTGACACGTGTCGCCCCCCTACTCGTCCAAAATATTTCATCTTCCGAAAATATCCGTAATGCCAAAAATCCAAAAATAAAGTGGGCCCCACAAAACCGTAAATTCTCCCGTGGGCCCCACGTGACCAATTTCGTAAATAAAATTCCATAATTCTTAAAAATTCCAAAAAGTCCGAATATCAAATCTGGGAATCCAATTCCCATTAACGAACCTTTTTCCTTCACAAAATCCGGAAACTTTTCCGACGAAAAATCACATCTTTCTTCCTTTCCAATTTTTGTGTCGTATTCTCGTACGTACGTCCTCACATACATACCATGGAACTACGGGGTGTAACACCCGGGAATTTAACCCGCACCATGGCCGCATGCCCCCGGAATCTCGCATCGGTGTAAGCATGGCCATGGAACAATCATCGTGGACGCATACCCGTGGGCCTCCCAACAGTGTCGGTATGTCCAAGTAAATAACAAGATAACAATCATAGTTGAAGCATACCCGTGGACCATCCAGCAGCGTCGGTATGTCCAAGTAAACAACAAGATAACCGGCCCTCCATCGAGAGACGCGGTAGTATAGAAATACAACACTTGCACAACAAAGGTTATCACAACTAGCATAGGTAAGTTTAACATACTTTTAGACTTTCATTTTATGCCAACAATCCGGGTTTTAACCCCAAAGCACTACATACTTTAATTCTTTCAAAAAGATCTCTTTTTACGTAAAAGTCACACGATACTAATACCCGTAGTATCAATACACGTTTTCTTTTCAAACCAAATTACTACACTTTCGGAAAATCTTTACAAGGCCTTTAAAATCAAGTAAGTAAACCGTTTTTTTATCCTCCTAAAGTCGTTATAACTAACTTATCATAAAGCTATTATAACACTTATTTTTCAAGTAATTCAAAACAACTACAATCATTTGGAAAAACCAAGAGAACTTATTCTTTTAAAACCAAGTATCAATTCTTTCCAAATAATGATTCACAACTTTTAAAAATGATTTAAGGCTCTTAAGATTTAAAAGTCAAGTCAAGGACATCAAAATGAAACCAAATTCATTTAACACACGTACGTCTACCGTACTATATATTTCACAACAAATCATGCTCAAGAGGATAGGAAGAGTCACATACCTCCTCGGCTAATCCACTTGTCAAGTCGAATATGCCGCGCGTAGAATATCAACCTATAATAATCAAATACGTCTATCAACGTCTATATTTCTTCGTAGAATATTTCTAAGTATAGGGTCTCTTATTCTACGGAAAATCGGGCAGCAATTCCCCTGTTTTTATGTACTTTTCCACCTTTTTCAAGGCCCGAAATTCAATAACCAACATGCCACATTTAAGGCGTCATAATACAATAATACTAAAGGGGATTACACGCCTAACTGGACGTGTAAAATTCTGCCCCACAATATACAAAACAGTCCATTAGTCTAAAGTAAAAACAGTCTAATGTAAATACAGTCCAATGTAAATACAGTCCATTAGTTGGTGTTCTTGGCCAACTACTACAATCAAACTACTAGCGTGCCGGAATTACTTCTTTAATCTTCCAACTTATATTCCAATCTTTATATAAGTTATAATAACTTTGTTATTAACTGTCAACAGGTAATAGGTAATGTTTTTACCATTTTAATGGCTAGCATGTCAATTTCTCTATTTTAGCAACTTAACAAGGTCCAAATCTTTTCCATCCTCCTTCCATGTATCACATACTCATTTATATACTACCAACATATATAATATCCAACTTCACAAAGAGGACAAAGTTCATTACCTCAAAAAGCCCAAAATAATCCAAGAACTAAAAGTCGATCCGTAGCAAGTTTAGCTCTTATTCCTTACGTTCCAATCCGCTCCAAGTAACCCTTAGAAGCTCCCAACCAACTCATCTTCAAGATCCAACTTCAAAAAGTGAAGAACACTTTAGGTTTCAAACCTTGTAGGTTTCGGCCAAGGGGTGTTTCTTAGGCTAGGGGTGTGAAATCTTGTCTAACACTTGGTTAATAACCTTCCTAACATATCAAGGAAGAACACTTAAGAGTTTAAGAATTTTTGGACAACTTTTGGTCAAGGAAAATGGCCATTGCCGAGAGCTACAAGAAAGGGAGAGAGTTTTTGTTGTCTTGAAATAATTCTAAGTGTAAAATATTTCATCCTACTAGTGTGATGATATAACATCACCAAGGGCTAGGATTAAAACATGTGTGTGGATGAGATTAGGGACAAGTGTGTGTGGGTCCCCTAGTCCACTTGTCCACACAAATATCTTGCACAAGACTTGTCAACCTTTACACCTTGCACGCCCCACATGGGCCCACTTGGGCTGACACGTGTTGCCCTCCTATTGGTCCAAAATATTTTCATCTCCCAAAAACATCCATAATGGCCAAAATCTCGAAAATAATGTGGGCTCCACAAAACTGTAAATTTCTCCCGTGGACCCCCACGTGACCAATTCTGGAAAATAAAATCCATAATTCTCTTATATTCCAAGAAGTCCAAATACCAAAATTGAGAATCCAATTCCCAATAATAAACCTTTTTCCTTCACGAGGTTCAGAATATTTTCCGTCGGAAATTCAAAAATGTTTTCCCTTTCGTACTTAGTGTTATATTCTCGAACGTACGTCCTCACATACATACTCTG
The DNA here is from genome assembly GCA_029844215.1 of Przewalskia tangutica. Lineage (NCBI taxonomy): Eukaryota > Viridiplantae > Streptophyta > Magnoliopsida > Solanales > Solanaceae > Przewalskia > Przewalskia tangutica. The sequence goes on from CM056736.1 coordinate 55,195,036, forward strand.
GAACTACGGGGTGTAATATTCTTCCCCCTTAGAAACATTCATCCCGAATGTTCCTTCTAAGTCTTTAATAACACATGCGTCGGTATAGTCTTCACTACTATACTTACAAAACCAATCATGTCACATATTGTCACACCCCGAACCCCGGGCCCGTGACTGGTGCCCTACCTGGGCACCCTCCTACTTAATAACACAATTAAACCGCGGAATTAAATAACACCTTTTTTTTTTTAAAACCAACGAACATGCAAGGGAAAAGCCGACAAGGCTGTCATATAACTTACATAATCAAAGGCACTACACTGTACACGAGGCCAATGTCACGACCCGTTCCGGGGCCCGTGACTGGTGCCTTACCCGGGCACCCAAGTAGTCATACATCAGAGAAAATCAGCGGAATATAAAAACAAGACATGAAACAGTTATAAAATGAGACACGGTTTATGTGAGAAAATGTCGCCTTTCGGCATATATATATAAACATAGTTTTGCAGTTACATCCCAACTGTACAACAGGACTACTGCACCTCAAGAAGATAAACAACTATGGCGGACAGGCCCCGCCATACCTGAATGTACAAAACTATATACAACAACAGGAGATCATACCTAAAGTCGAGCCTCCGAAGATGGAGCTCACGACACCAAAGCAAAAAGATCCTAAGGATGTGGATCTAGCACTGCCGCCTCTTACCGCAGATTTAACGCAGCTCAAGGAGGTCGATAACGGTACTAAGTATGTGAAACTGTAAAGTACTTAAATGAAATCATATCATTTTAAAACCAATTTTTATAAATATGTACGAGACAACCAATGTAACCGCACATAGTGCCACATCACAAACAAGAGTAATAATGTAAATCGTAATGTCTTTTCTAGCCGCGAATGATCGGGCAAGGCCAATCGCCCATAGTATCATTATGCAAGCCTAATCTCGACTACAGTAGTCCGCATAGGCCACTCACACATAGCCCGCATGAGGTATTCCCGCATCGAGGGTAGCTACTCGGCATCGCCCCGACTCGTAGTCCGCACGGCCACATGCATCGCATGACCATAAAGGCCGCGACACTAACTGGAACTCTCGCAGCCCGCATAGTCCCCGACCCGCATGAGGTATTCTCGAATCATGGTCCTGCATCACCGAGTCTACCTCGCACGGAGGGCGCTTAACCCCAGAATATGTCAAGAGGTGAGTGATATAATACTAACATAACAACTTATCGTTAAACAACATAAGCACAACAAGAATACCCTCTTATACAAACGTTATAAAGACACTAACACACATAGCATCATATAATGTCTACTTATCAAACCATCTTATTATACTTTTCAGAAATCAATATAAGTCTTTTATAAACACATAAGTAAACTGTTCCTTTTATCTTTCTTAAGTCGTTATACCTAACTTCCCATAAAGCTAGTATAACTCTTAAGCTTATTGTTTTAAAAACAATTATTCTTCTTCTTTCAAAACTGATTTATAATTCTTTTAAAAGACTTCAAGATCTTTATTATTCAGGCTTAAGTCAAAAGACATTGCCAGAAACTACGTTCGATTAACACACGACGTCTACCGTACTATATATATACTTTAAAATATCATGCTCAAGAGTATAGGAAGAATCACATACCTTCGGCGAATCATCACGACCCAGGCCCGCGATCGTGCCCTACAGGGCACCTGTTCGTATACATCGAGAAATAGCAATGAACATACATGAAACTTATAAATAAAACAACGAAAGTAAAACAACAGGTTAGCCGATAGGGCTACCTTCCTGGACGTACATACATAAACGGCGATTCTCCTTTCTTTACAAGCACCCACAATATGTGACTCTGACCTCTAAGAGTTTTAACATAGCTGCGTGGCGGGACAGGCCCCGCCATACCTGAATATACATAGCCATGACAACTCGGAACCCTGAGCCATCTAAAATGCCAACCGGGATCCTAAGCTCGCGGATCCACAGCGTGTACCTAAACTGCGACATTTAACGCACTCGGGCGGTCGATAAATAACAATTTAATATGGAGCAGAAATAACGCAAGAATCAAATCATAATCGCATGTTAACGCCCTTTTAACTCCGAAATCAATCATATATTAACCGCTCTTTCCTTCTTTCGATAAGATTTAACAACATATTCTTACATACTTACTTAAGAGCTTAATCGAGCCTTTTTCACACAACTTACATATCTTACATAACATAATCCGCCCGTTTGCGGACACGGTGTCGATGAATCATGTGACATAATCCGCCCGCTGTGGGCTCGGTTATCTTGTGGAATCATATAACATAATCCGGCCCTGGGGCTCGGTTATCTTGTGGAATCATGTAGCATAATCCGCCCACTGTGGGGCTCGGTTATTGTGGAATCATATAACATAATCCGCCCACCGGGCGCTGCGATTATCTTGTGGAATCATGTAGCATAATCCGCCCACCGTGGCTCGGTGTAAGATAGCGTAACCCGCCTATGTGTAGGCTCGGTAATATGGCATAATCCGCCTATGTGTAGGCTCGGTGTATCTCATAACGTAATCCGCCTATTTGTAGGCTCGTGTATTTCATAACGTAATCCGCCTACGTGTAGGCTCGGTGATTTTCCTTACGTAACCTTTAAAACGATTGTTACCTCTTCTTAAGTCGTTATAACAACTTCCCATAAAGCTATTATAACAACCTTTCATTTTAGAGAACTCAAGGCACTTTTATTCTTACAACATTAGGAAACTAGACTAAAAATACCACGTACATACGCATTTAAAAGAATCATAAACTTCTTTCTTTTAAAACTCAAGTCACATACTCTTATAATCATGTCATCAATACTTTTAGAAATCAAGTCCACAACTTAAAAAAAATAAAGTTTCATAATCCTTAGAAGACAACCAAAGTTCATAGTCTTAAAACCTTATATCATACATTCTTTAAAATCCACTTACTTATACTTATACAAAACAAATATAAGGTTCCATACACTTCCAAAACCAAGTAACTTATTCTCTTAAAACCATATAACTTTCACTTTTTAAAATCAATCCCCTTTTCACATATAAATTCAAGTCATTTTGAGCGTAAAATCCACTTACTTACTTTAAATAAATCAAGACACATAGTTTTAAATCAAATCTCATATTTTCTAACCATTCTTACCAACATCTCCCATAAGACTTGGTAAGGACTTAGACAATTTAACATACTTATAACTTAGGATAACTTAGACATAACCCTTACGTAGAGTAAATCAACATACATACTTCTTAACTTCTAAGAATAGAAGGAATCATGAAATAATACCACATGTATATTCCATACATAGAACCATGTCTAAAGAAGGAAGAGGTTCACATACCTCGCTACGCTTATCTACAATTAGCAATATGCTCCAAAGTACTACAACCTTGATAGCTATTCCACTCTCCAAGTAGGATACGCTATACTTAGTACTTCAACCTATAATGGTCACAATCGTCCATTAACCTCTTACTTTAAACGTAGAATATCCTAAGTGCCAAGTCACTAAATTCTACGGAAAATCTGACAAGACCTCCTTTGTTTCTACTTACTTTGCCACCTTTTTCAAGGCGAAATACAATAACCAAACAACCCCAATTGGCTCACAATCAATATGGAAGGTAGTCCAATACAAATGCATAACTAAATGCCCCAATTGGCTCGCGATTTAGAAAGTAGTCCAATACAAATGAATAACAAACTAAAAGTCCAAATTCGGTCACCTGAGTTCAACCATACCAATTCTTATCAAATTTACATTTCAATCCAAATTGTTAACATAACATGATATCAAGTCGCATTTGATTAAAACTACCACAATCTTCAAATCAATAACATGCGGCGATTCTAATAACGACTAAATTGAAATCGAACTTAACATGACTTACATTACATTCCTGATTTCCAAGGCTACAATCAATCCACAATCCTTATAAACTTCTACATAACAACTTCATGCTAGCAACACGTAAAGCTAACAACACAAAATAAATATATAACCTTGTAATTTTAAAGACAAGATTATACCTTAACGATTCTTAATCCAATTCCAAATCGAAGTCGCTCCTTAGTAGTTTAGAACCTCTCCAAGACACTTCAATCCGCTACTTGAGACCCTTAGAACCACACCAACAATTATCCTTCAACTCTCCAAACAAAACCTAGAAAAGCCACTAGGTTTTCACTTTGCGACTAACAGAAAACTATCTTTTCCAAGATTTTTCTATTGAGATACACTTACATAACACTCATGAACCTTGGTTTAAAATGTGGAGCTCAAAGAACAAGAAACAAATTTTTTCCTTTAGAGAGTAAGTGAAGCGAGAGCTTGCTCTTGCAAGTCTTCAAATTTGTGAAATTTCTCTAAGTGTTGAACTCCCTCTTGCTACTAGTAGTCTTATATAGTGTAATGGAGGGTCATGATATAAACAAATGGGTGATTTGGATGAGCTCTAATTAAATATCAAGCTAAAGTGGACCCATTGACTTAGTCAATATTGTCAAGCTACTACTTGCAAGACTTGTCATCTAATACTATGGTCAATGACCATCTTGGCCATGCCTAAAATCGTCCAAGGCAACTCTAAGGGGGGGTGACACGTGTCGCCTCCCATTAAATCCTGATAATCGTCTTAGAAAAATCCATAATTTCGATAAATTTTTACAAGTCTCAAATCTTAACAATGTGAGTTCTTACGTACGTTCTTAACACATGTCCTGTAAGTACGGGGTGTAACATTCTTCCCCCCTTAGAAACATTCGTCCTCGAATGTTCTTTCGGAGTCAAACTTATAATTAGCGACATAGTTTCCTTTCACAACCCCGACATACCAACAATGCCACACATGGCCCTAATACCGTGCACGCATATCCGTCATCATAAGCCCAAAAGAGATTACCTTTTCGTACTTCCAACTCCTTCTAACATACATACATAACTTCCATACCGATTCTGGCCTCAAATCTTTGGAGTCACTCTATAAGACAATATACGACCATTTAGGCTTTCACGACATGGTTCGGTGGAGCGTGTCCACGAACGTAAAACAATTAACTAGACTTGGGCCTTGCGCCCCGTGACCCGTCGCGTGGCGAAACTACTACCAACTGATCCCACTCCATTCCGGGCCATGGGGAGACGTAATGAGTCCTCGGCCCGACTCGTCGCACTTAACTCTTTATCCTTGGTCTATACTAAATCTTTCTGCAGAAGACCTTATACAACTAAGGTCCTAGCGGTCTTAACATTCTTAGGCTCGCACTTTCCATGCTCCAAGCCTACCTTATCTGTCCCCACGTAGCGGGTACAAAACTTCTCATAAAACCAAAACCATGTTGTCTCGATCACAACAACCATTACTTACTCTATACGGACCTCGTCAGTACAATTCTCTTAAACTACTATGCGACTTAATCTATTTACATGACATTAGTTAAGTTCCTTAACATGGCTTCTTAAGGGTTCACTACCCTATCGGACGACTCATCCTTCCCAATTATCTCCAAATAAAACACAACCCTTGGCGAAAATTCATTAACTAATCCATACCTTCCCGGTATCTAGTTAATCTTTACCACTCTTGGTAAACCTAAAACCATTCTAGGCAACCCATAAATGACCCTCATACATAACTCCGTATAGATGTATGTTACAATACCAACTATACTATAATCATTACCAACACGGATCGCAATCCACATGGTCCTTCTGGTCATCTTTGCCTTTCTCGTAATGCGATCAACATAACTCGTTAGGGAGCGACCTAACAACACGGCTCTATCGCACGATCTCGAGTGAGAAGAATGGAAACCAATCCTAAATGTCCTGTGACCTCACGATTATAGATGTGGTGCACAACACATCGATAATCAAGACTCTACTAGACACGATGCGTAGACACTTTCAGAGGACTAGCGCTTCGATACCACTTTTGTCACGACCCGGGCATGGCCCGGTGCCCTACTGGCACCACTGTTGGTATACATCGGAGAAATAGCGGAACATACATGAAACTTATAAATAAAACAACGAAGTAAAACAACGGAGTTAGCCGATAGGGCTACCTTCGCAGACGTCTGTACATAAAGCGATTGCCTCGCTTTCTTTACAAGCAGACCAGCGATATGTGACTACGGACCTCAAGAGTTTTAACATAAGCTGCTTTGTGGCGGGGCGGGGCCCGCCATACCACTGAATATACATAGCCATGACAACTCGGAACCTCGGGCCATCTAAAATCTTTGAACCGGGATCCTAAGCTCGCGGATCCACGTGTAATACCTAAACTGCGGACATGAGCGGCCCAGAAGAAGTCGATTACAACAGTGCGAATATGGAACAGAAATAACGTGCAAGAATCAAATCATAACTGTACAAAAGAGCGTCCTTTTAACTCCTGAAATCAATCGTATATTAACCGTTCCTTTCCTTCTTTCGATAAGATTTAACAACATATTCTTACATACTTACTTAAGAGCTTAATCCGACCTTTTTCACACAACTTACATATCTTACATAACATAATCCGGCCCGTTTGCGGGACACGGTGTCTTGATGAATCATGTGACATAATCAGGCCACTTTGTGGGGCTCGGTATCTTGTGGAATCATATAACATAATCCGCCCACTGTGGGGCTCGATTATCTTGTGGAATCATGTAGCATAATCAGGCCCACTGTGGGGCTCGATTATCTTGTGGAATCATATAACATAATCCGCCCACTGTGGGAGCTCGGTGTCTTGTGGAATCATGTAGCATAATCCGCCCACTGTGCAGGGCTCGGTGTAAGATAGCGTAACCGGCCTATGTGTAGGCTCGGGGTAATATGGCATAATCAGGCCTATGTGTAGGCTCGGTGTATCTCATGCGTGTCCGGCCTATTTGTAGGCTCGGTGTATTTCATAACGTAATCCGGCCTACGTGTAGGCTCGGTGTGATTTTCCTTACGTAACCTTTTAAAACATATTGTTACCTCTTCTTAAGTCGTTATAACAACTTCCCATAAAGCTATTATAACAACCTTTCATTTTAGAGAACTCAAGGCACTTTTATTCTTACAACATTAGGGAAACTAGACCCAAAAATACCACGTACATACGTACTTAAAAGAATCATAAACTTCTTTCTTTTTAAAACTCAAGTCACATACTCTTATAATCATGTCATCAATACTTTTAGAAATCAAGTCCACAACTTAAAAAAAATAAAGTTTCATAATCCTTAGAAGACAACCAAAGTTCATAGTCTTAAAACCTTATATCATACATTCTTTAAAATCCACTTACTTATACTTATACAAAACAAATATAAGGTTCCATACACTTCCAAAACCAAGTAACTTATTCTCTTAAAACCATATAACTTTCACTTTTTAAAATCAATCCCCTTTTCACATATAAATTCAAGTCATTTTTGAACGTAAAATCCACTTACTTACTTTAAATAAATCAAGACACATAGTTTTAAATCAAATCTCATATTTTCCTAACCATTCTTACCAACATCTCCCATAAGACTTGGTAAGGACTTAGGACAATTTAACATACTTATAACTTAGGATAACTTAGACATAACCCTTACGTAGAGTAAATCAACATACATACTTCTTAACTTCTAAGAATAGAAGGAATCATGAAATAATACCACATGTATATTCCATACATAGAACCATGTCTAAAGAAGAAAGAGGTTCACATACCTCGCGACGCTTATCGACAAGTAGCAAAATGCTCCAAAGTACTCCAACCTTGATAGCTATTCCACTCTCCAAGTAGGATCGCTATACTTAGTACTTCAACCTATAATGGTCCTGTCGTCCATTAACCTCTTACTTTAAGCGTAGAATATCCTAAGTGCCAAGTCACTAAATTCTACGGAAAATCGGACGACACCTCCTTTGTTTCTACTTACTTTGCCACCTTTTCAAGGCGAAATACAATAACCAAACAGCCCCAATTGGCTCACAATCAATATGGAAGGTAGTCGATACAAATGCGTAACTAAACGACCCGATTGGCTCGCAATTTAGAAAGTAGTCCAATACGAATGAATAACAAACTAAAAGTCCAAATTCGCCAAATACCTTGAGTTCAACCATACCAATTCTTATCAAATTTCCATTTCAATCCAAATTGTTAACATAACATGATATCAAGTCGCATTTGATTAAAACTACCACAATCTTCAAATCAATAACATGCGACGATTCTAATAACGACTAAATTGAAATCCAACAACATGACTTACATTACATTCGATTTCCAAGGCTACAATCAATCCACAATCCTTATAAACTTCTACATAACAACTTCATGCTAGCAACACGTAAAGCTAACAACACAAAATAAATATATAACCTTGTAACACTTTAAAAGACAAGATTATACCTTAACGATTCTTAATCCAATTCCAAATCCGAAGTCGCTCCTTAGTAGTTTAGAACCTCTCCAAGACACTTCAATCCGCTACTTGAGACCCTTAGAACCACACCAACAATTATCCTTCAACTCTCCAAACAAAACCTAGAAAAGCCACTAGGTTTTCACTTTGCGACTAACCCGAAAACTATCTTTTTCCAAGATTTTTCTATTGAGATACACTTACATAACACTCATGAACCTTGGTTTAAAATGTGGAGCTCAAAGAACAAGAAACAAATTTTTTTCCTTTAGAGAGTAAGTGAAGCCGAGAGCTTGCTCTTGCAAGTCTTCAAATTTGTGAAATTTCTCTAAGTGTTGAACTCCCTCTTGCTACTAGTAGTCTTATATAGTGTAATGGAGGGTCATGATATAAACAAATGGGTGATTTGGATGAGCTCTAATTAAATATCAAGCTAAAGTGGACCCATTGACTTAGTCAATATTGTCAAGCTACTACTTGCAAGACTTGTCATCTAATACTATGGTCAATGACCATCTTGGCCATGCCTAAAATCGTCCAAGGCAACTCTAAGGGGGGGTGACACGTGTCGCCCTCCCATTAAATCCTGATAATACGTCTTCCGAAAAATCCATAATTCCGATAAATTTTTACAAGTCTCAAATCTTAACAATGTGAGTTCTTACGTACGTTCTTAACACATGTCCTGTAAGTACGGGGTGTAACAAAATCCACCTGCCAAGTCGAATATGTCGCGCGCATAGTAACAGCCTATAATAGTCAAAGACGTCTATCAAAGTCTAGACTACTCTGTAGGACATTCTAAACAGAGGGTTCTTTATTCTATGGAAAATCGGGCAGCACTACCCTACCCGGTAAGCTATACAAGTCTACTGTAAATACAGTCTATGTAATCTGATTCAATCTTCTTTACATGTTACAAGTGATTAAGCTCGATTCACATCTGTAGTACCCTTCTAAGTGTTTTATACTTGCTACATACTTCTACGGTATGTATTTTGCAATAGAAGGATAAGATTATTTACCTCGATAAGCCCAATATTATCCAAGATAAAGTCGGTCTGAGCGAGGTTTAGCTCCTAGCTTGCACGCTCCGATAGCTCCAAGAACCCTTAGAAGTTTCCAACAACTTCTACTTAAATACTAAAAGGGATTTGGGGCTAGGGTATTTTGGAATAGTGGCTATACTTGGAAGACAACTTTCTACCACGAGGGGGGGGGAGGACCTCGGCCAAAGCCACTATGCTAGAGGGGGGAGAGGTGTTTGGCTAGGCTTTCTAGAGGGGAGAAGTGAGGCTGGGGCGAGAGCTCGCGAGGGGAGGAGGATTTAGACTTGGAGATTTGTGATGAAGAAGTCTTCAAAGGGAGGGTATTTATAGGAAACCAGGGCCATGATCAAGCGAGTGGGGGCAAGTGGAGGGCCAAGATTTGCCCAAGTGCCCCTAACCTAATCCTCAAATCACTCCACAAACAATGGCCCATGTCTTAGGCCTCAAAACCTCCCAAACGTCCAAGGCAAAAGCCGCTTTGGCGTCCACGAGGTGACAAGTGTCACCTCTCTCGTTGGCCCAAAAGGTTCCGCTCGGAAAAATCCGCAAAAATTATAAATGACATAGCCGGAATTTTCCTGTCGCAAGTTATGTAAAACGTTTCGTCGGAAAACCATTCGTTTTGTGAGTTGTGCACAAATTCGTCCAAAGTGCCTAACTTAAGGCTAAACTTTTTGTACGTACGCCCTTACGTACATACTCTGGAAATACGGAGTATAACATTCTCCCCTCCTTAGAAACATTCGTCCTTTAATGTTCCTTCCCAAGACAGATAACAATAAGGTTCTTCATAACTAAAACAGTTCGCAAATGCCACATACGACCACAAAACAACACTTAGACAAATATGACAATGAAAATTACAAGTAGGAAAGTGAGTTACCTGGAGGTGTGGGGAATAGGTGAGGATACTTCTGCCTCATGTCCTCGCCAACTTCCCACGTCATCTCCTCCACGAGCTCGTTCGCCACAAGACTTTGGCGGAAGCCACGTCCTTGGTCGCGGGCGCCTAACTGACGATCGACTATCGCTATGGGAATCTCCTCATACGATAACCCTCGGTCACCGACATCGATCGGGTGTACTACAGATGGATCCCGATACATCTCCTCGGCGTAGAAACATGAAACAGGATGCTGCGCCTCCGGTCGGACGACAGATCCAACTCATAGGCAACCTTGCCTACCTGCGGACAATCGAAGCGGCCCGATGTACCTCGGTGAGTTTCCCTTTCTTCCGAATCTCATCACACCGCCATGGGTGACACTTTCAGAAAACCCAATCACCAACCTCGAACTCGGATGCCGACGGCGATGATCTGCATCGACTTGCCGACTGAGCCGTGAGCAACCGCTCTGGATAAGCTTCACCTTATCCACCGCTCACGCACCAAATCTGGTCCACTAATCGCACCTCGCCCACATCAAACCAGCCTATCGGCGATCGCACTTCCTCCCATACAAGGCCTCATGGCGCCGTCCGAACATTGGAGTGGTAGCTATTATTATACGCAAACTCAACTAGAGGCAAATGATCCTCCCACTACCACGAAGTCAATAACACGGGCTCGCACATATCCTCGAGAGTGCGGATAGTGCGCTCTGCTGTCCGTGCTGCGTGGATGGAATGCGCACTCGAGCTCACTGCGTCCTAAACCATACGGATGGACCTCGAGTTAGCCGAACCGGGCTCCTGCATGCGATATGATCGAAATAGGGACTCATGCGATCGACGATCTCTCGGATGTAAAGTGCGCATAATCCTCGGTAGAAAAAGTCGTCGACGGGAAGAAAGTGGGCTGATTTGCGTCCTATCGGCGATAACCCATATAGAATCATGTCTCCTCCGAGTGTGAGGTAATCTGTGATAAAGTCGTGTTGATCACCTCCCACTTCCAAGTCGGGATCTCTATCGTCGCAACAAACCACGGGCCTGCGGTGCTCTACCTTCACCGCTGGTGACAACACGGGCGGCGAGCAACAAACTCGCAGCGTCCTCTTGAAGCCATCCCACCAATACACGGATCTGGGTCGTGGTACATCTTGGTCGACCGGATGGATAGAGTAACGCCGCTGTGTGCTTCCCTAGAACACTGCCGAAGTCACGAAACATCCGGAACACACAACACGCTCAAACCTCAAAGACTTTTCGTGCTACTCAGGACCCTTTCCTCACGAAGGGCGTATCACGTCTGCGCGTCAAAACTGGATCCTCAAACTGTTGCCTCTTCACCTCCTCGACGATGGAAGACTCGGCAACCTCTCGAACTCGGACCCCACTTGTCACGACCCGAACCCAGGCCCGTGACTGGTGCCTTACCCCGGGCACCCAAGTAGCCATACATCAGAGTAATCAGCAGAATAAAAACAAGACATCAAAATATTATGAAGTACGAAACAGTAATCTGAGAAAAACTTGCCTTTCGGCATATATATATAAATAACAACTCTTTCAAAATGAACAGTTTTAATCCTTTTTACAACCCTGCCCACAACAGTACTACAGACCTCTACGAATGATATGACAACAACAACGGACGGGGCCGTCATACCACGAATGTAGCACCTACAACAACAGGGGACTATACGAAGATAAGCCTCGGAGAAGCGGAGCTTTCCCAAACGTGACTGTGACCCTAAGGCGAGGATCAACGGTGTACCTTTACTGCGGCATGAACGGCCCAAGGAGGTCGATAACAGAAATGCAGAGTATGTGAAACGAAAATACGTAAATGAAATCATAGTAGTCTATATAAAGTAGGAGACATGTATGATAACCAAACTCTGATTCACAATAAATAAGCGAATATGTCAAGTCGAGGACTCACGCCTCAAGTCATCACTCAAACATAACAATGGGTCTCACGCCACAACACCAATCGTGCGTGGAATACATTCTCACCGCCTAGCCTATGATATGAAAGCACCAAGGAACACACATGAACACGGGTCCCACGTGTTATAATAAAACCGCACGGGTAAGTACGAAGGCATAGCCGACTACTAAAACCCACGTACCAACAAGGTCATAAATCGTATCATGAGATCTGTCTGCAGGCCATTACATGATCAAAGCCGCCACTCGCGCGATATCTAATGCGCGCATCTAGCCACGAACTTCCCGACTCGCGTAGGCCAATCTCATAGGCCCGCGTGAGGTATAACCCGCATCGAGGGTAGTTACTCCGGCATCCGCTGACTTCGCGATCCGCGTGGCCACATAGACCGCATGACCACAAGGGCCGTACTAACACGGAACTCCCGTAGCTCGCATGGATCACTGGACCCGCGAGGTATTCTCGAATCATAGGTCACTAGACGCTTTGAGTCTACCCGCGACGGAGGACTTAACCCCGGGATTATGTCAAGGTGAGTGGTACAATACTATCATAACGATCGATAGTTAATAAGCACAATCGGGAAACCCTTTACACAAACATCACAAGATACTAACACACGTAGCATCCTAACACGTTTACTTATCAAAGCAACAAGAAAGTATTACAAGGCTATCACAAACCAATACAATCAAGTTATTCATACAAGGTACTTTCTACTAACAAGTTCGGGTATCTATCCCCAAAGTACTTCATATATTAAATCTTTAAAAGATCCGTCTCTTTCACATAAGTCACCTGATACAGTAGTATAAAATAGAGTGATCTTTTAAGTAAACCAAAACACTTACCTTGTAAAATCAAGTAACAACATTATTTTCCAAACGTCCAAGTTTGCCTAATTTCAAATGTTCACGTTTCTTATTTTAGAAAGGTTTCGTAGTTCATAGTCTTATTCATTTAAGAATATAATTCTCTTTTAAACAATCGGAGAACATAAGACTTATATGTGAGTAGGATATTCTTGTTTATAACAATCTTATTACCGCAGCCATGATCTAGGAAATATCATTTTGTCTCACCTTAGCTTCTATGCGGATGGAAGTTTCTACTGGTTTTATTAATACTTTATTAATCAAAACATTTCCCTTTATTAACGCTGCAGTGGTTTTGTCGATACACATTTCTGATTTTCGAAATCAGTAAAACATTAACCCTTTTAAAAACCAAGTACTCATTACTCACGAATGAGGTTTCACACAAAATTCATATAATTCATTTAAGTTAAGTCTCTTATCTTACAAGATCAAGTCTCTTAACTTCTAAAATAAATCATTCGTTTTATCTCTCTTAAGCCATTATACCTAACTTCCCATAAAGCTAGTATAACTCTTAAGATTTTAAAACCAAGCATTACTCTTCTTTTACAAACAGTTCTTAATTCTCTTGAACTACTTCAAGATTATTATTATTCGGGCTTAAATCAAAAGACATTGCCGTACAACTACGTTCAATTAACACACGTACGTCTACCGTACTACATGGTTATACACATATCATGCTAGAAGAGATAGGAAGAGGTTCACATACCTCGCGACGATTATCGACTATTAGCAAATCGCTCCACGGCTATAACCCGCTGCTTTGGTCTACCTTCTCAAGTAGCACACGCTACTCAGAACATTCAACCTATACAGGTTATACAAGTCTATCAAAGTCTAGACTACTCGGTAGAATAAATCTAGATACAAGATCCTACGGAAAATTGGCTTCCCTACCCACAACTACACAAGTCTACTCAGAATACACCCTACGTAATTACATTCGATTCTCTTCTTTAAATTGGGCTTAAGTCGAGGACATTGCCACAAAACTATGTTCATTCTTATATATAGTATACTTCAACTATATATTCCTACAACATGTAATCTCCAATTACAATAGGGACAAGATAATTACCTCGATAAGCCCATAATTATCCAAGTATAGATGTCGATCCCGGGCAACGTTTAGCTCGACTCATGCGCTCCAACCCGCTCCAAACCACCCTTAGAAGTTCTAACCAACTTCTACATAATACTCCAACTAACTATGGAGATTTTCCTTAGGGTTCGGTTTGTGGACCGGGAAGTATAATAGTGTTACGGGGCTTTTCGTATAGGTATAACCTTAGAATACTACAAGGTATACGGCTAAGGTAATTTGGGTATAGTAACAATACTTTTGAGAGTATTTCTACCAAGAGGGGGGGTATTTATACGAGACAACACCACAAGGGGGGGGTGTATACCCCTCGGCCTACCCCACTAGGGGGGGTACTCTCGGCCACAAGGCCTCACAAAGGGGGGAGAGGGGGTGTTGGACGAAACACCACACAAGGGGAGGGAGGAATTTTAGACTTAGGAAATATAGGAATGGATGAAGAAGTCTTCAAACTTAGGGGGGTATTTATAGGACAAGCCAAGGCCAACCAATGGCCAAGATCATGCCAAGTGCATAGCAAGTGTAAGGCCAAGATTGGGACAAGTGTGTGTGGGTCCCACTTTATCAATCAACACACAAAATATCCTACCAACTACACTCTCCAATCTCGTCCAATTACCGCCCCACATCCGCCAATGAGAGGGTGACAAGTGTCGCCCTCTTGTTGGCCCAAAATGTTCCGTCTCTCGGAAAAATACGCAAAAATTAGAAATGATATAGCCGGAATTTTCCCTTCGCAAGTTGTGTAAAACGTTTAGTAAAAAGCGACTACGAGCGGGTGTTGTGAACAAATAATTTTCGGCCCTACACTTTAAGGCACAAACTTTTCTACGTACGTCCTTACGTACATACTCTGGAAATACGGGGTATAACATTCTCCCCTCCTTAGAAACATTCGTCCCGAATGTTCCTTCTAAGTTTCAAAACAAACGTGCGCCAGTATAGTCTTCATTACTATACTTACGAACAATCCTCGCCACACTGCCACGAAACACCAGCGCACATACTTATTCAAGTCCACGAGGAAACACCTCTAACATCACCAAAATGATACCACTTTTGTCACTTTGCGCGAGGTTCACTCCGCGACCCAACAAATGGTACCGGCTGCATGCGATCCACGAGGTCGTCAGACACTCGAACTCTTACCACATTTCATTCTTGCCCGGTTCCAAATCTCGGGGTTATTATCTCTAACTTGGTCATCATTAACGTGGAACACTCTGGATGGATCTCCGATTTCCTTCTCGAACATAACACGAAAGACTGGACGCACTGCCTCCTAAGTCGGACGGCAAATGCTAACATATAGGCAACCTGGCCTATCCCTCACATGAACTCAAAAGGCCCAAAGTAACTCGGGCTAAGTTTCCTCTGTTTTCCAAAACTCGTCACACCTATCAGGGTGGTACCTTGAAGACCGACCGTCAACACGAACTCTAAGCGTCGCCGATAATCCGCATAATTTCTTTGAGCCGCCAAAACCTCCTCTAGATAAGCTTCACTTTATCCACGATCTGGAACAAGCCTGAACCAACTATCTGAACCTTGACAACATCAAACCAAGCGGCCAAGAACACACTTCCGCCCCTACAAGGCTTCATAAGGCGACATCCGAACACTGAAATGGTAGCTAAAAACACTCCTTCAACAGGAGACAACAATCCTCACAACTACCCTTGAAAACCACACACTGGCCCGAGGGCGAATGCGATTCAGAGACTCACCTGAGTTCTTAACCCTGCCTGGTAAAACTTTGAAGAAAAGAAAAAGCGTATCGTAACACGGGCCCCACATGCGCCATAGGTGAAGGTAGGCACCCCGTGCAGCCTTACAACCTTTCTGATATATCAACACTGTTGAGTACATGGTCCTGACCGAAAAACACGACGGGCTGCCCCCATCGGCCGACATCGATCGAACGCATCCACGAACTTCGTCTGTTTGGTTAACTAAACATGGGCCTAACACCCTCATAACCCTATCACAAGGCGGGACCACCATAAACTGACCCCACCACCATACAGGCCGCGGGTTGACCCGCAACGTGGCCTCAACCCGACGCGCAAAACACTAGCTCCCCAAAGGAAAACTCTCACTAATCATGTTACGAAAACCTAGCGGTCTTCTTAGCTTAACTACCCTCTTTGATTCCACACTACTCAGGGACTTATCCCACAAACATAGCTCACGTGCACTATGCACTCCGATAAGGATCAAACATAACACTACACCTTTTCTCGAGATGGCCTTACCTCTAAGGTCTCTACGTATAAAACTCTAAGGCTCACACTTTCTCTATCCCCCAAATCTTACTTGGTTAACTAACCAAGATTTCTAATCACAATATACGTAATGCTATCTGAACATAACACTTAAGGTATACTCACCTTATCACATATACAAAACTCTAGAGGGTTAAAGATATGCCTGCATCTACTGCTTCACTCCCCTTAGTCGTTCTAATCAAACTCGCCTGCAGTAGGCATAGCTAGGGAAGATGACGAACTACCCACCGATCCTGAAGGCTAAGTCCTCCTACTAGGACACTCTTTCGACATCAGACCCTGACGGTCATAGGTACTACAAGTACCAATCTAAAAGATGTCATTCCCGGGATGACGTCTGTCACACTGTGAACCGGAAGCCCTGGAGTTCTGACCAACTCCTGCATACTCCGAAAGTCCTGAAATCCGTGGAAGACCATTCTGCACTGGCGGAGGTGCATCGCTAATCTGCTGGTGAGGTGACTCGCCTCGAAAGTTACTAAAGGACCTTGCTGCTCTGGCCCTCTTCTGTTGTCCTTCGTTAACCCGTCGATCCCTACGTTTCTTGGCCTGCTGCGCATAAGCCCGTACACAGGCCATGCTCAAGCCTAACTGAAGAATTACTCTTGCACAACCCTTTCTTAGGTAGTCATCAAGACTCGCGGTACATTGGTATATCCTCTGGTAGCCAAATCCATAGCTAGTAACAGGGTCGCCTCTTGCAATCTAAATTCACTGTTCCCGGTCGTGGAACTGAAGGTTCAAACATCAGGGCCGCAGTAGGAACTGCCGCCGCCGTGCTAAACTTTGCTGGGGCTAGTGACGTCGCAGAACTCCCCAAATGAAGCACTACCCTAGGTAAAGATTGGGCCTGTGCCCTCGTAACCCTCTGTACTCAACTCGCAGCTCCCTCGGCTGCCTTGCCCTCCTGGGCTCGGGTTGCCCTACGCGGAGGCATAACGGTAAGGGAAAGAAATACGTTAGAGGGTCCAACTTACAACACAGCTCTAAGGCACGATCTCAGAGTGAGAAGAATAGAAACCAATCCTAAATATCCTATAGCCTCCTGATTATTGGTGTGGTGCACAACACACCGATAATCAATACTCTACTGGATACGGTCTGTAGACACTTTCCGAGGATTAATCGCTCGATACCACTTTTGTCACGACGAACCGGGCGTGATGGTGCCTTACCCCGGGCACCCAAGTAGCCATACATCAGAGTAATCAGCAGAATAAAAACAAGACATCAAAATATTATGAAGTACGAAACAGTAATCTGAGAAAAACTTGCCTTTCGGCATATATATATAAATAACAACTCTTTCAAAATGAACAGTTTTAATCCTTTTTACAACCCTGCCCACAACAAGATTACTGCACCTACGAATGATATGACAACAACAACGGACGGGGCCGTCATACCACGAATGTAAGCACCTACAACAACAGGGACTATACGAATAAGCCTCCGAGAAGCGGAGCTTTCCCAAACGCCGAATTGTGACCCTAAGAGCGAGGATCAACGATCGGTGTACCTTTACTGCGGCATGAACGCGGCCGGGCGAGGTCGATACAACGGTGCAGGTATGAAATGAAAATATCGTAAATGAAATCATAGTAGTCTATATAAAGTAGGAGACATGTATGATAACCAAACTACGATCACAATAAATAAGCCATGTCAAATCGAGGACTCACGCCTCAAGTCGTCACTCAAACATAACAATGGGTCTCACGCCCACAACACCAATCGTGCGTGGAATACATTCCTCATCGCCGATCATGATATGAAAGCACCAAGGAACACACATGAACACGGGTCCCACTGTGTTATAATAAAACCGTATGGGTAAGTACGAAGGCATAGCCGACTACTAAAACCACGCACTAACAAGGTCATAAAGCGTATCATGAGATCTGTCTGCAGTCACATGATCAAAGCCGCCACTCGCGCAGATCTAATGTGCGTCTAGCCTGGAACTTCCCGCGACTCGCATAGGCCAATATCATAGGCCCGCATGAGGTATAACCCCGCGTCGAGGGTAGCTACTCGGGAATCCGCTGGACTTCGCGATCCGCGTAGCCACATAGACCGCGTGACCACAAGGGCCGTACTAACACGGAACTCCCGTAGCTCCGCATGGATCACTGGACCCGCGTGAGGTATTCTCGAATCATAGGTCACTAGACGCTGAGTCTACCCCGTCGGAGGGTAGCTTAACCCCGGATTATGTCGAGAGGTGAGTGGTACAATACTATCATAACGACCGATAGTTAATAAGCACAATCGAAACCCCTTTACACAAACATCACAAGATACTAACACACGTAGCATCCTAACACGTTTACTTATCAAAGCAACAAGAAAGTATTACAAGGCTATCACAAACCAATACAATCAAGTTATTCATACAAGGTACTTTCTACTAACAAGTTCGGGTATCTATCCCCAAAGTACTTCATATATTAAATCTTTAAAAGATCCGTCTCTTTCACATAAGTCACACAATACCCGTAGTATAAAATAGAGTGACTGTCTTTTTAAGTAAACCAAAACACTTACCTTGTAAAATCAAGTAACAACATTATTTTCCAAACGTCCAAGTTTGCCTAATTTCAAATGTTCACGTTTCTTATTTTAGAAAGGTTTCGTAGTTCATAGTCTTATTCATTTAAGAATATAATTCTCTTTTAAACAATCGGAGAACATAAGCCTTATATGTGAGTAGGATATTCTTGTTTATAACAATCTTATTCTATGACCATGATCTAGGAAATATCATTTTGTCTCACCTTAGCTTCTATGCGGATGGAAGTTTCTACTGGTTTTATTAATACTTTATTAATCAAAACATTTCCCTTTATTAACACTGCAGTGGTTTTGTCGATACACATTTCTGATTTCCGAAATCAGTAAAACATTATCCCTTTTAAAAACCAAGTACTCATTACTCACGAATGAGGTTTCACACAAAATTCATATAATTCATTTAAGTTAAGTCTCTTATCTTACAAGATCAAGTCTCTTAACTTCTAAAATAAATCATTCGTTTTATCTCTCTTAAGCCATTATACCTAACTTCCCATAAAGCTAGTATAACTCTTAAGATTTTAAAACCAAGCATTACTCTTCTTTTACAAGCTTCTTAATTCTCTTGAACTCTTCAAGATTATTATTATTCGGGCTTAAGTCAAAAGACATTGCGTGCATAACTACGTTCAATTAACACACGTCGTCACCGTACTACATGGTTATACACATATCATGCTAGAAGAGATAGGAAGAGGTTCACATACCTCGCGACGATTATCGACTATTAGCAAATCGCTCCACGGCTATAACCCGGCTAGCCTGGTCTACCTTCTCAAGTAGCACATGCTACTCGCAGAACATTCAACCTATACGGAGTTATACAAGTCTATCAAAGTCTAGACTACTCGGTAGAATAAATCTAGATACAAGATCCTACGGTAAAATTGGGACCTTCCCTACCCAGTCAAACTACACAAGTCTCTCAGAATACACCCTACGTAATTACGGTTCTCTTCTTTAAATTCAGGCTTAAGTCGAGGACATTGCCACAAAACTATGTTCGGTTCTTATATATAGTATACTTCAACTATATATTCCTACAACATGTAATCTCCAATTCTGATAGGGACAAGATAGTTACCTCGACAAGCCCATAATTATCCAAGTATAGATGTCGATCCTGGGCAGCGTTTAGCTCCAACTCCGTGCGCTCCAACCCGCTCCAAACCACCCTTAGAAGTTCTAACCAACTTCACATAATACTCCAACTAACTATGGAGATTTTCCTTAGGGTTGGTTTTGTGACGGAAGTATAATAGTATTACGGGCTTTCAGTATAGGTATAACCTTAGAATACTACAAGTTATACGGCTAAGGTAATTTGGGTATAAGAACAATACTTTTGAGAGTATTTCTACCAAGAGGGGGTATTTATACGAGACAACACCACGAGGGGGTGTATACCCACCTACCCCACTGTGGGGTACTCTCGCCGAGGGGAGGAGCTCTCGGCCACAAGGCCTCACAAAGGGGAGAGGGGTGTTGGATGAAACACCACACAAGGGAGGGAAGAATTTTAGACTTAGGAAATATAGGAATGGATGAAGAAGTCTTCAAACTTAGGGGGGTATTTATAGGACAAGCCAAGGCCAACCAATGGCCAAGATCATGCCAAGTGCATAGCAAGTGTAAGGCCAAGATTGGGACAAGTGTGTGTGGTCCCACTTTATCAATCAACACACAAAATATCCTACCGCTACACTCTCGATCTCGTCCAATTACCGCCCCACATCCGCCAATGAGAGGGTGACAAGTGTCGCCCTCTTGTTGGCCCAAAATGTTCCGTCTCTCGGAAAAATCCGCAAAAATTAGAAATGATATAGCCGGAATTTTCCCTTCGCAAGTTGTGTAAAACGTTTCGTCGAAAAACGACTCTAAACGGGTGTTGTGAACAAATAATTTTCGGCCCTACACTTTAAGGCACAAAATTTTCTACGTACGTCCCACGCATATACCGAAATACGGGTATAACACCACGCTATCGAATCAATCAAGCGGACACCAAGGCTCGCTAAGCGATGCAAATCGCGAACCATGCCCTCCTCTCTCACATCCGATAGACTCCCATCGACCTACGACTAAGAGCATACGCCACAACGTTGGCCTTCCTGGGTGATGCGGGATGTCGACATCGTAATCCTTGGCGGCTCTAACCACCGCTCTGCCGTAAGTTCGGCTCCTACGGATGAAGATATCTTGGAGGCTCTTGTGGTCGTATAAATATCCATGAACCCCATACAAATAGTGCCTCGGATCTTGGCGTGAATCACCGCGCGACTCCAAATCATGGGTGGGGTAGTTCCTCTCGTGTTTCTTAAGCTGTCGGGATGCGTACGCTATAACTCTACCCTGCTGCATCAACACACATCCCAGCCCGATGCCTGACGCATCACAATACACGACATAACCATCTGGACCCTCTGGAAGAGTAAGAACGGGGGCGGTCGTCAGTCTCCTTCAAGAATCGGAAACCACGCCACGAGCATCACCATGAAACTTACGCCGAGTCACCTAGTCAATGGTGCAGAGATAGAAGCAAACTTCTCTACGAACCGCCGAGGCCAAGTCCTGACTGCCTCGATCTTGGCCGTATCCACTCGAATACCATCGGCCCCGACAATATGCCCAAGAAAAGCCACCGAAACCAACCAAAACTCACATTTGGAAAACTTGGCGTATAACTGCTGGTCGGAGAATCACAAGAAGCCTCAAATGCTCGCGTGCTCGCTCTGGCGAGAATAAACCAAGATATCATCAATGAACATTATCACAAGCGTGTCCAAAAATGGCTTGAACACTCGGTTCATCGATCCATAAATACGCGGAGCATTGGTCAACGAAAGACATAACCACGAACTCATAATGCGTCACGGTCGGAATGCGATCCCAGGGACATCCGCCTCTCGACTCGTACTGATGATAGCCGTCGCAGATCAATCTTGGAGAAACATCTCGCTACCGCAATCGATCGAACAAATCATCAATCCTAGGAAGGGGTATTCGTTCTTAATGGTCACCTTGTTCACCGTCTGTCAACACACATGCGCGTGCCCCGTCTTTCTTCTTCACGAACAATCTGGCGCTCCCGGGGAGAAACACTAGGTGCGATGAAGCCGCTTCTCCAAAGAAATCTCTCATTTGGTCCTTCAACTCTCTCGGCTCGGCAGTGCCATTACGTATGGCGGAATGGAAATAGCCGAGTGTCCGCAAAGACATCGATAAACTCTATCTCTCTGCGGAGGATACCCCGAGGTCGTCGAAACACGCGTGCAGGAACTCTCGACTCCGAACGGACTGAAAATCTGGTACCGCAGCCTCAGTATCAAACACCCGAATGAGATGGTAGATGTACCCCTTCTGCACCATCTTCCTAGCCTTGAGGTAGGAAATAAACCTACCCTCGGCGTACTGGTGTTCCTCCCACTCAACAATGGCTCCTCAGAAACTGGAACCGTACTACTCTCCTGCGGTCTACATTGGCATAGCAAGAAGCTAGCCAATCCATACCCAATGATCATGTCGAAATCATATCCAACTCTATCAAGTCAGTGGGTCGACGATCATATAGTCACCGGACAAGCCCTATATACCCGCCGAGCTACCACCGAATCACCCACTGGCGTAGCTACCTCGAAAGGGTCTATGGACACAGGCTCTATCCCTATCCTACTAGCAATAAGGGGAGATATATAGGACAGAGTAGAACCAGGATCAATCAAGGCATACACATCACGACCGCCGATAAAGTACAGCGACGACATCGGTGAGGCCTCACGATCTGCTACGGTGGACAAGGCATAAATGCGGTTCGAGGACCGCTAGAAGCTGGACCGCGCGACCTGCCGCGACCTGGCGGCCCATGAGTACCTTGCCCTCGGGAGAGTAAGCGTAGGAGATGAAGAAGCCGCGAAAGAACACGTAGTCGACCCACCCTGCTACGCCGCCTTGGTCGGATCCGCCATGAAAGTGACCACGCCTGGCTACAACAACAAGCTCCCGGCGATACCACACTTCCGTAATGGGATCTACCGCGGCCACCGGCGAGGTGGTCCCGATCGGTCCGCACTCTCGCTACTCGACGCCCGAAGTCACGGGGCCCTGGTCTGTCCTCGAAGACGGTGCCGGAGTGCTCTGGGCTGGCTGTGGTGCAAATCTAGACTGCTGCTGAGGCCGTCCACCCCGAGAGCTACCAAAAGACCACGACGACTGACCTTCTTCTGCCGTTGTCACAACCCGTCGGCCTGACGCTCGCCGCATCCAAGTGCATGAGCTGCGTCGGGTAATGTCCATACCGTGAAGAGAAACACCCGCACAAGACTTCGCCATATAATCATCTAGCGGTGGCGTGGCGGTGCACCCTATCCTCCATATCGCTACCAATCTTTGGGACATATCGAGCCAACGAATCGAACTCAACGGCGTTGTACTCCTGGCGCGCTCTCTGTCTCAAAGAAGTAAATTTGTCGGCGTGCCTCCTCATCCGTGAGGCAAGAAGTGAGTGAGGAAAGCCTCCGAGAACTCGTCCCAAGTAGTGGGACGCGTGCTCTCCGATAACTCCACGAATCAAACCAATCGATCGCGGTATCACGCAGCCGACGCGAACCAAAGGTCACGGACTCGGTCTCAAGCCTTGATCACCCGTGATGATCCTCAGAATCGGCGGATGAACTCCTGCGGATCATCCTCGTGCCTCGACCGTAGAACTCGGCGGGCTACAACTCGAAATCCGTAGCCTCGGACTATCTCGCCTCGGGTGAACCACGGGTACTACTGGGCCGAATCGAATCGCGTGATCCACCTATCCTCGTTCGCCACGATCCCGCCGAATCGCCATCTCCTTGTAACCCATCTCGCTCGCAGCCGGTGAGGCTGGAGGCGCAGTCGTGGTCTCATCGCCCGCTGCGGCCCTAAACCCTCACGGGTCGGCGTCGTGGAACTCGCCGTCTCGGGTATAGACGGGCACTGCCTCGTGACTCTAGGTGTCCCACTAGCGCCTCCTACGCCTTTCCTTCCGGGCCCGGGTTGCCTTACGTGGAGGCATAAGCGTCTGAAAAGGAACACGTTAGAGGTCCAACTTATAACACGGCTAAGGCACGATCTCAGAGTGAGAAGAATGGAAACCAATCCTAAATATCCTATAGCCTCACGATTATTGGTGTGGTGCACAACACACCGATAATCACGACTTCATCGATACGGTCAGACACTTTCCGAGGATTAATCGCTCGATACCACTTTTGTCACGACCGTTCGGCTCGTGATCGTGCCTTACCCGCACCCAAGTAGTCATACATCGAGAAAATCGAATATAAAAACAAGACATGAAACATTATAAAATGAGACACGGTTTATGTGAGAAAATGTCGTCTTTCTATATATATATAAACATAGTTTTGCGATTACATCCCAATCGCATAACAGACTACGACCTCTAAGAAGATAAACAACTATGGCGGGACGGGGCCCCGCCATACCGAATGTACAAAACTATATACAACAACAGGGAGATCATACGAAAAGTCGAGCTGCGAGAAGATGGAGCTCACGACACTAAAGCAAAAGATCCTAAGGATGTGGATCTAGCACTGCTTGCCCTGCGCATGTAACGCGGCCAAGGAGGTCAAGACAACAGTACTAAGTATGTGAAAGCGTAAAGTACTTAAATGAAATCATATCATTTTAAAACCAATTTTTACAAATATATGCATAACCAATGTAACGCACATAGTGCCACATCACAAACAAGAGTAATAACAGGTAAACTGTAACTGGTCTTTTCTAGGCTGCGAATGATCGAAGCAAGGCCAATCGCCCGTAGTATCATGCAAGCCTAATCTCGGACTCGTAGTCCGCATAGGCCACCCACATAGGCGCGCAGGTATTACCGCGTCGAGGGTAGCTACTCTCGCATCGCCCCGACTCGTAGTCGCGTGGCCACATGTAGACCGCATGACCATAAAGGCCGCACTAACACGGAACTCGCAGACTCGCATAGGTCCCCGGACCCGCGAGGTATTCTCGAATCACGGTCCTGCATCACTGAGTCTACCCGCGTCGGAGGCACTAACCTGAACATGTCAAGAGGTGAGTGATATAATACTAACATAACAGCTTATCGTTAAACAACATAAGCACAACAAGAATACCCTCTTATACAAACGTTACAAGACACTAACACACATAGCATCATATAATGTCTACTTATCAAACCATCTTATTATACTTTTTCAGAAATCAATATAAGTCTTTTATAAACACATAAGTAAACTGCCTTTTATCTTTCTTAAGTCGTTATACCTAACTTCCCATAAAGCTAGTATAACTCTTAAGCTTATTGTTTTAAAAACAATTATTCTTCTTCTTTCAAAACTGATTTATAATTCTTTTAAAAGACTTCAAGATCTTTATTATTCAGGCTTAAGTCAAAAGACATTGCCGTAAAACTACGTTCAGTTAACACACGTACGTCTACCGTACTATATATATACTTTAAAATATCATGCTCAAGAGTATAGGAAGAATCACATACCTTCTCGGCGAAATCCACCTGCCAAGTCGAATATGTCGCTACAGAGTAAATAAATTTATAATAGTCAAAGACGTCTATCAAAGTCTAGACTACTCTGTAGGACATTCTAAACAGAGGGTTCTTTATTCTATGGAAAATCGGGCAGCACTACCCTACCCGGTAAGCTATACAAGTCTACTGTAAATACAGTCCTATGTAAGTACAGTTCAATCTTCTTTACATGTTCTGAGGTGATTAAGCTCAATTCACATCTGTAGTACCCTTCTAAATGTTTTATACTTGCTTCTATACTTACTACAGTATGTATTTTGCAATAGAAGGATAAGATTATTTACCTCGATAAGCCCAATATTATCCAAGATAAAAGTCGGTCCTGAGCGAGGTTTAGCTCCTAGCTTGCACGCTCCGATAGCTCCAAGAACCCTTAGAAGTTTCCAACAACTTCTACTTAAATACTAAAAGGGATTTGGGGCTAGGGTATTTTGGAATAGTGGCTATACTTGGAAGACAACTTTCTACCAAGGGGGGGGGAGGCCCTCGGCCAAAGCCACTAGGCTAGAGGGGGGAGAGGGGTGTTTCGGCTAGGCTTTCTAGAGGGGGGGGAGAAGTGAGGCTAGGACGAGAGCTCACAAGGGGGGAAGGAGGATTTTAGACTTGGAGATTTGTGATGAAGAAGTCTTCAAAGGGAGGGGTATTTATAGGGAAACCAAGGGCCATGATCAAGCCAAGTGGAGGGCCAAGATTTGCCCAAGTGCCCCCTAACCTACTCCTCAAATCACTCCACAAACAATGGCCCATGTCTTAGGCCTCAAAACCCTCCCAAACGTCCAAGGCAAAAGCCCCTTTAGCCGTCCACTTGAGGGTGACAAGTGTCACCCTCTCGTTGGCCCAAAAAGGTTCCGTCGCTCGGAAAAATCCGCAAAAATTATAAATGACATAGCCGGAATTTTCCCGTCGCAAGTTATGTAAAACGTTTCGTCGGAAAACCATTCGTTTTGTGAGTTGTGCACAAATTCGTCCAAAGTGCCTAACTTAAGGCTAAACTTTTTTGTACGTACGCCCTTACGTACATACTCTGGAAATACGGGGTATAACAGCCAATCCCACCTATGAATACAAACCTCTAAGAGTTTTACTGAACTATGACGGGACAAGGCCCCGCCGTACCCATAACAATACAAAAGCCTGTAATGAATGATCTATACCAAAATGATAAACTCCTGAACAGATAGAGCTATCCAAAAACTCTGAGCAAGGATCATACACCTGCAGATCACCAAGCTGCACTAAACTCAGATTTAACGCAAATTTGAGAAAGCGGTCGATGCGAAGAATGTACCAAGTATATGAAACAATAAATAATGTAAAGGAAATCACACAGTCCACATATAACAGGAAGCAAGTATGATAACTCAAAACAACGGCACACTGAACCTTGCAATCATGAGAGTAATGCAATCATTGTTACCTTTTTAAGTTATGCCTTTAACAATGAGATTAACTGTTCCACTTTTAAGTCATAAACACACTGCACCCTTTCATTATTAAAATCACTACCGTTTCAAAACATGAAGTTCGTGCCAGTGCCAGGGTCAACCACCCTCTGTTTTATAATGTAACCTATCATAGGACTATTTCACCCGTAAGGGACTATTTCACCCGCATAGGTCATGTGGACCCGCAATGAGTCATCGGTACACGATACTCGCATCACGGATATAGCTAATTCATGGCTTATATCCCGGGAATTTAACCCGCCCGAGTCTATCCGACCCGCCGTGAGTGTGTACCACTCACACCATGGGGAGCTACTCCATGATATCTTTTGAACCAAGTTGTCGGCCCTTTATGGAGGGACGCGGAGATGTGGAAATACGACACTTGCACGAATGTCTATATGAGCAACCCATATGCAAGCAAACCATTCTTGACCTTTATTTATAAAATGAATAAACCATCATCTTAACAAACCAAGACAATACCATGCCTTTATTTTTTCACACAAACCAAGACAATACCATGTCTTTTCTTTTTACATAAATCAAGACAATACCATGCCTTTCATTTTTACATAAACCAAGACAATACCATGCCTTTACACAAACCAAGAGTAATCCTTATTTAAGCAAGCCAAAGTACTATCAAGGCACAAATAGAATAATTCTCATTTAAACAAGCCAAAGTACTATCAAGGCACAAATAGAATAATTCTCATTTAAACAAGTCAAAGTACTATCAAGGCACACATAGAAAAATTCTCATTTAAACAAGCCAAAGTACTACGTACGTCCATTCTTTTCAAAAGACTCCCTTTTATATAAAACCCCAAGATACTAACACCCGTAGTATCAAGGCATGTCTATTTTTCAAAATAAGTTACTACACCTTTAGAAATTCATTTCAAGACTTTGAAACCAAGTAACTTCTAATTACACAACCTAGGCAACTCATGCCTATCAATCAAAATAGACAACTCTCTTAACCTTCCATAAAGCCGTTATAACTAACTTCCCATAAAGCCGTTATAACCCTTTATGGTTTTAGACAAATTCATTATTTTTATAACCAAGAGACTTATACTTTTAAAACCAAGTATCATATACTTTCAAAATACTTCAAGTCTCTTAACTTTAGAAATCAAGTTTCTTAACTTTAAATCCCAAGTAACTCACACCTTTAAAACAAGTTACTTCTCTTTAAATCATGTCATTTCTCCTCTTTTAAATCAATTAAGTAAATCACTCATTTGACTCCCCTAAAGCCGTTATAACAACCTTTAGGTTTTGGGAACTAAGGCACTATCCAAGAGATTAGGAAACCACTTCCTTTTTAAGACTCTAAGTACTTCAAGTAAAACAACTTTCACTTTTGAAAATCCAACTATTATCAAGGGAATGGATTATAACAACTTCCAATTTAAACATCCAAAGTACAATCAAGGAAGTACATAGAACAACTTCTATATTAGGCAATCCAAGTACAAACAAGGAGTAGATCATTTAAGGAGTAGGATTTACTTTCTTTACCATAAGGAATCATGCTAGAAGAAGATGAGATGGTTCACATACCTTTTCGGCTTAATCCACAAGTTAAGTCGAATACGCCGCACGTGGAATTGTCAACCTAAAATGACCACAACACGACTATCAACTTCTAGTTTCCAACGTAGAATGATACTAAGAATACGGTCTCTTATTCTACGGAAAATTGGGCAGCACTTCCTTTGTTTCTACGTACTTTTCCACCTTTTTCAAGGCCCGAAATCAATAACCAATATGCCACATTTAAGGCTCAACACATCAACCAATCAAAGGGGATTACACGCCTTACAATACGTGTAAATTTCTGCCCCACAATTCATATAAAACAATCCAACACTTATAAGGGCATTCGGCCACCAATATAACAAATCCTAAGTCCTCCCCAATTCTTTTTCAATCTAAGTTGTTAAGTCTAACATGTTATATAGTCGTAAACAACTTTAGCAACTATAATTCCTTCTTTGTATAACATGCGACGACTAAACTAATAATCAAATTGAATTTCAATCTCAAAGGCTAAACATGCTAGTTTCGAATTAGTGGTTCCAATATCCATAACACTTATCAATCTTCAATATATATAACTCATGCTTGCTAATATCCATAACTACAATAATAAGTAACCTTCAATCATTAAAATGACAAGATTGTTACCTTGATAAGCCCTTATAAAATTCCAAGATTCAAAGTCGTTCCTTAGCAATCTTAGCTCATTTCCTTCACTCTCCAACCCGCTATTGAAGCCCTTAGAAGTTCACAACCAACTTCCCTTCAATTTCCAACTTCAAAGTTGAAGAACACCTTAGGTTTTCGCCTTGCGACTAACGTGAAAACGTCGTTTTCCGGGATCTTTCTATTGATATATACTTACAATACCCCTAGGAACCTTGGGTTAAAGTATTGTGAATAATGAACCACAAACTAATTTTTTTTTGTGTGTGAAAAGTCCTAACCCGAGAGCTCCTCTAGCTTAGCTCAAAGTTTCACAATTTTTTCTAAGTGTTGAAGACTTGTCTTGCTACTAGTGTAGTATATATAAAACAATGGAGGGTCAAGATTACAACATCTGTGTGGCTAGGATGAAGAATACATAATATCTAGTCAAGTGGCAAGTTGACTTAGTCAATAATATCAAGCTAGGCTCCAAGACTTGATCATCCACATACTACTTAACCTTGGTCACAAGACCACTTAACCATGGTCCAATTTGTCCAGGACTATGCAAAGGGGGGGGTGACACGTGTCGCCCTCCCATTCGTACATAAAATTTTGAAACCCTCGTGGGCCCCACAAAACGTAAAATTTCTCGGGTGGGCCCTACGTGACCAAATCCGTAAAATAAATTTCCACAATATTAATAAATTTCATACTCCTCAAATAATGCATTTTGAGAATCTAATTCTCATCAACGAACATTTTTTCTTTCCGAAGTTCAGAAGATTTTTCCTTCGGAAAAACAATTCTTTCTTTCGTACCAATTTTTCAAGTCTTGTGTTCTCGCGTCTATTCTCTTATACATGTCCTTGAATTACGGGGTGTAACACATATGGCCATAATATAACACACGCGCAAATACTTAAATCCAAGCCAACGAGGAATCACCTCTAAAGTGTATAACATCACTATTAGCTCCGGACCACGGTCTAAAGGATACTCTCTTCGCACCTTCACTTCACATAAAAAATCACTTCCATTCTTTTAACATATGTTCGCTTCTTTTCTTACTCGTCGTACCCTTCTCGTACACCCGAACACTTTCTAGTACACGTACCACATTTCAGTCATCGCTTCAGCTTTCAAAACCTTGGAGTTACTACCTCCAAACTTAGTCATTACTAGCTTCAATTTCCTTTAAGGCCATTCTCGGTCTTCATGACCCGGTTCTGGTCGAACGCGTCTACGAACTCGTACAATGGTTACCTAGACTTGGGCCTTGCACCCTCGTGTCCCTATCACCTAGCGGGACCACCTCAAACCGACCCCACTTCATTCCGGGTTGTGGGTTGACCCACGATTGGTCCTCGACCCGACCCATTAACACACTAACTCCTCATTCCTCATCCGGAACACATCTCACTATTCAAGTCATGAAAGCCTAGTGGTCTTCTTAGCTTGACTACCCACTTTCATATCACACCACCTATTGAATTATCACACTAATATACTCCACGTATACAATGTACTTCGACAAAGATCAACCGTAAAATCTTTCACTCAAGACGACCTTGTATCTAAGGTCTCAACGGTTATCAATATTCTAAGGCTCACAATTTCCAAGCACCCAAACTTACCTTTCCTTCTAACCAGGTGTCTTAAACACAATTTACAGAATACTATCCGAACATAACACTTAACATATAATCATCTTACCAACGCATACTAGTCTCTAGAGGGTTAAAGATATACCTGTAACTATTGTTTCACTTTCCCTTTGTCGTTCTAATCATAATTCTGCCCTGCTGGGCGCATAGTTATAGAAGGCGATGAACCAGCCACTGATCCTGAAGGATGAGTCTTAACATCTACGCTACCTCTGGTCGGACAATTCCTCGCAAAATAGCCCTGCCGGCCGCAGGTAAAACAAGCTCTCTGAGCACCATGACACTCCCCCGCATGGAGGCTACCACATTGGCCACACCGAGGTAGGGGTGGATTCATCTGGCTAACACCCCTACTCCCCCGAAAACTCAACCTCGAGCCCCGACACGCCTCGAATACCGGGACGTCCCGAAGATCGGAGGACCACTCTGTACTGGCGGAGGCGCATAACTAGCCTGCTGCTGAGGCGGTCCGCCTCGAAAGTTACCAAAGGACCCAGCTATCTTGGCCCTCTTATGCTGATCTCGGTCATTTTGTCGACCTCTACGTTCCTCAATCCCCTGTGCATAAGCCTGTATGCGGGCAATGTCCATGCCCGACTGAAGAGCTACTCCCGTACAACCCTCTGCTAGATAATCATTAAGTCCCGTGACATAACGGTGCACTCTATCCTCCATGCCTGCCACTAGAGTGGGGGCATACCGAGCTAATGAGTCGAACTCTTTGTTGTACTCCCGAACCGTCCGCCCATTCTGTCTCAACATCATAAACATATCCACACGGGCTCTCCTCATCTGTGGAGGCAAGAAGTGGCTAAGAAATGCCTCTGAGAACTCGTCCCAACCAGCTGGAAGCGCATGCTCCCCCCCGGGACAGTTCCCATGAATCATACCAGTTGACTGCAATATCACGCAGCCGATGAGAACCCAATACCACTGACTCTGCCTCTGAGGCCTTGATCACTTTCATGATCCGCACTGCCGAATAAACTCCTGAGGATCTTCCTCAGTTCTCGATCCATAGAACTCTGGTGGACTGCAACTCAAGAAGTCCCGAAGCCTCAAACTATCGGTTCTGGGGTGCACCACCGGTACTACCGGCTCCCGTCTGTCCTTATGCCTCGCCACAATCCTAGCTAGTAACTGGGCCATCTCCTTGTAACCCATATCCTCTGTTCCTGGCCGTGGGACTGAGGCTCGTGCATCGTGGCCTCACAGAGACCGGCCGCTTCTAAACTCTTACGGGCGGCGTCGTAGAACTCGCCGTCTGAAGCACTTCCTCAGGTAATGACTGGGCCTGTGCCCTCGTAACCCTCTGTGTTCTACTAGAAGCTCCCTCTGCTGCCTTGCCCTTCTGAGCCTTGGTTTCCTTGCGTTGAGGCATAATTGGTACATAAGAATACGTCAGAGGGAGTCCAACTTATAACACAGCTCTATTGCACGATCTCAGAGTGAGAAGAATGGAAACCAATCCTAAATATCCTTTAGCCTCCTGATTATAGGTGTGGTGCACAACACGCCGATAATCAAGACTCTACTAGATACGGTCTGTAGACACTTTCCAAAGACTAACTGCTCTGATACCACTTTTGTCACGACCCGACCTCGGGCCCGCGTCTAGTGCCTTACCCCGGGCACCCTAGTGATAATACATCAGAGAAAAATCAGCGGAATAAAACTCATAGACATGGAACAATATAAAAGAAGAAACAGGCTAACCAATACGGTCACCTTTCTGCATATATATCAAAACCCGAACAATTACATCCCTTACAAACCCAACTCATAACAAGACTACAAACCTCTAAGAGTTTGATATAACAACTATGACGGGACAAGGCACCGCCATACCCCTGAATGTACAAGTACCTACAATGACAGAGAACCATACCAAAAGATAAGCCTCCAGAGAAACCGAGCTTCCCAAATACGCAGAACTGTGATCCTATGAGCGAGGATCAACAACCGGTGTACCTCTACCTGCGGCATGAACGCAGCCCCCGAAGGAGGTCAGTACAACAGGTACCAAGTATGTGAAACTGAAAGTACTGTAATGAAATCACATTTCATCCTTTTAAAAGACCATTTCACAATATATAAGCAGTTATGTCAAGTTAGGGACGTATGCCCTCGAAATCATTACTCACATATAACCATGGGTCTCACACCCACAATATCAATCATGCCCATGGAATTCCTTCCTCACTGTCGGCAGTCCATGATGTAAAACAACACCCATATGTGTACTTGAACACTAGATCCCGCCTGCGTCATAAAATCGATCAGGCCAAGTAGAAGAGCCAACTACCAGATCTAGACTGCATCATAAAACTTAACGGGCCAAGTACGGAAGCCAACTATCAGATCCAACATGTGTCACGCAACTGACCAGGGCAAGTATCTTAAGCCAACGTACCAGAGCCTACTGTCTCACGAGATATGATCGGGTCAAGCATCTTAAGCTATCTACCTGAGTCTGCCGATACACGAGAAATGACCAGGACAAGTATCTAAAGTGTGCCTGTAACTACATGTACAAATCAAGCCCGTGACCACTCATCACTGCGGCAAGCTTCATGAATAGCTAGTCCATGGACTAATAACATGACCCGAATTAACTCCGCACCACGGCCGCGTGCCCCAAATCTCGTGACGGTAAGCATGGCCATGGAACAATCATCGTGGACGCATACCCGTGGGCCTCCCAACAGTGGCGGTATGTCCAAGTAAATAACAAGATAACAATCATAGTGGAAACATACCCGTGGACCATCCAGCAGCGTCGGTATGTCCAAGTAAACGACAAGATAACCGGCCCTCCATCGAGAGACGCGGTAGTATAGAAATACAACACTTGCACAACAAAGGCTATCACAACTAGCATAGACAAGTTTAACATACTTTTAGACTTTCATTTTATGCCAACAATCCGGGTTTTAACCCCAAAGTACTACATACTTTAATTCTTTCAAAAAGATCTCTTTTTACGTAAAAGCCACACGATACTAATACCCGTAGTATCAAAACACGTTTTCTTTTCAAACCAAATTACTACACCTTCAGGAAATCTTTACAAGGCCTTTAAAATCAAGTAAGTAAACCGTTCTTTTATCCTCCTCAAGTCGTTATAACTAACTTCCCATAAAGCTATTATAACACTTATTTTTCAAGTAATTCAAAACAACTACAATCATTTGGAAAAATCAAGAGAACTTATTCTTTTAAAATCAAGTATCAATTCTTTCCAAATAATGATTCACAACTTTTTAGAATGATTTAAGGCTCTTAAGATTTAAAAGTCAAGTCAAGGACATCAAAATGAAACCAAATTCATTTAACACACATACGTCTGCCGTACTATATATTTCACAACAAATCATGCTCAAGAGGATAGGAAGAGTCACATACCTCATCGGCTAATCCACTTGCCAAGTCGAATATGCCGCGCGTAGAATATCAACCTATAATAATCAAATACGTCTATCAACGTCTAGATTTCTTCGTAGAATATTTCTAAGAATAGGATCTCTTATTCTACGGAAAATCGGGCAGTACTTCCCCTGTTTTTACGTACTTTTCCACCTTTTTCAATGCCCGAAATTCAATAACCAACATGCCACATTTAAGACACCATAATACAACAATACTAAAGGGGGTTACACGCCTAACTGGACGTGTAAAATTCTGCCCCACAATATACAAAACAGTCCATTAGTCCAAAGTAAAAACAGTCCAATGTAAATACAGTCTAATGTAAATACAGTCCAACGTAAATACAGTCCATTAGTCCATTAGTTGGTGTTCTTGGCCAACTACTACAATCAAACTTATCCAATTTTCTGCTAGCGTGCCAGAATTACTTCTTTAATCTTCCAACTTATATTTCAATCTTTATATAAGTTATAATAACTTTGTTATTAACTGTCAACAGGTAATATGTAATGTTTTTACCATTTTAATGGTTTGCATGCCAATTTCTCGATTTTAGCAACTTAACAAGGTCCAAATCTTTTCCAACTTCCATGTATCACATACTCATTTATATACTACCAATATATATATAATATCCAACTTCACAAAGAGGACAAAGTTCATTACCTCAAAAAACCCAAAATAATCCAAGAACTAAAAGTCGATCCGTAGCAAGTTTAGCTCCTATTCCTTACGTTCCAATCCGCTCCAAGTAACCCTTAGAAGCTCCCAACCAACTCCTCTTCAAGATCCAACTTCAAAAAGTGAAGAACACTTTAGGTTTCAAACCTTGTAGGTTTCGGCCAAGGGGTTTCTTAGGCTAGGGGTGTGAAATCTTGTCTAACACTTGGTTAATAACCTTCCTAACATATCAAGGAAGAACACTTAAGAGTTTAAGAATTTTTGGACAACTTTTGATCAAGGAAAATGGCCATTGTCGAGAGCTACAAGAAAGGGAGAGAGTTTTTGTTGTCTTGAAATAATTCTAAGTGTGGAAGATTTCATCCTACTAGTGTGATGATATAAAACCACCAAGGGCTAGAATTAAAACATGTGTGTGGATGAGATTAGGGACAAGTGTGTGTGGGTCCCCTAGTCCACTTGTCCACACAAATATCTTGCACAAGACTTGTCAACCTTGACACCTTGCACGCCCCACATGGGCCCACTTGGGGTGACACGTGTTGCCTTCCTATTGGTCCAAAATATTTTCATCTTCCAAAAATATCCATAATGGCCAAAATCTCGAAAATAATGTGGGCCCCACAAAACCGTAAATTTCTCCCGTGGGCTCCACGTGACCAATTGTGGAAAATAAAATCCATAATTCTCTTATATTCCAAGAAGTCCAAATACCAAAATTGAGAATCCAATTCCCAATAATAAATTTTTTTCCTTCACGAGGTTCGGAATATTTTCCGTCGAAAATTCAAAATTTTCTTCCCTTTCGTACTTAGTGTTATATTCTCAAACGTACGTCCTCACATACATACTCTGGAACTACGAGGTGTAATACTTTCATTAGTTAAGCATATAATGATTATATATATATTGTATCTTTGAAATAATATTATGAAGGAATTACCTTCCTAGAAGGAAAAGGCCTAGAATATGGAATAGAATAAAGCAATAAAGCGCACTTACGTACTAATAACAGTAAAAACAAACAAAGAGACGTACTTGAAATGCGAATTCTGTTACTCCATTAACAATTTTAACCGAATCCCACACACCTTTTCCTCCCTATCTTTGTTTAGCTCCAAGCGGTTCTACAAACTTTAACTACTGAAGTTCCACTATTACCAACTTTTGGGGTTCGTCCAACTAAATTTCTCCAGTATTTCGCTCGTGCAATATGTCTACATCTTAGGTAATTGGAAATGGCAAAAATTACTGTGGTCCACATATTATGTACAATTTATTTAAATTAGTTATCTCTCAAATTGTTATTTAGACGTCCGATATTCATATTTGAGGAATGATAATAATGATAGATTTTGAGTTTGTTGTGCAACTTTATTCTTCGGTAGTTACCTTGATGAAAACAAATATATATGTGCATAAGGGAGAAAACTTGGCCGTTTATTTCCATGATTAGAGAATTTCATCAGGCACTTGAATGAACCACTGAAATGTAATTAATTAAATTTCAATTTACTTTCTACTGCAATCGCTGGCTCTATGTTTAATTTAATTTAACAGAAATGGATTTCTTAGTACGTGATTGATATTGTAATAACCACGTAGAACAGAAATTGAAAACCAAATAATTACTCACCTGAAATAGCAGTAATCTTTGAGTTTGAGTAACTATATATACTAACTACAAAAGTTAGTACTCCAGATTGGATCTGTTATACCAACTAGGTATTGTTTTATTTCTTGAAGCCCTTTAACTTAATTAATTTACGGCCTCATCAAAAGTTGTGTGCAAGTAAAAGACACAAAAGAAAATATACAGAATCAATATCACATTTCATTTCTATAAAGGGAAATATTTTGTGTCCCAAAAAAGAAAGTATTCTACTCTAAATAGCGACTGTGCATACATAGACGCAATTAACAAAGTTCGGTATGCACTTTGCACAAATAAACCTATGGTGTTTCATGTGAAAAAAAGAAATTATATAAGGAAAAAAAATAAAGAAATAATAAGAAGATGAAATAAAGATGATATGGTAATGATACTGGTGATGATTTTCATGCAGATGCATTCGCTTTGGCTGTGTCCCAAGTGAGCAGCCTTTCTTGGTCTCCTTTCTTTTTCTTCTTCTTTCTTGGCTTTTCCAACATTGGTTGAACTCAAGTGTTAGTTCAGTTGAATTAAAAGAAAAAAAGTATATATATATATAGTAGTATAGTATATAGTTTTGGTCCTCTCTGAATCGGTGACTTATTTGTGCATGCAAACAGCTTCAACAAGGCTTGAAGTAGTAATAATGTATATGGGAGTTCTCCTAGCCATGATGATCGGGGTTGTCAGGATCTGGCCAGAAATGTGAGTACTTCATCCAGTCAGCATCTTGAGAATTTGAGATGGATGACTCCTGCACCTACCCATATTAATTAATAAATACATTCATAATTCAAATTTTAAGGTTTGTATTTGCATGTCACAAATGAAATCACACATCAAGAATCTTCTTTCCAAATTGCACATGCCCGCATAAAAGTAACATCTTCCTTTTCCCTTATACTTTATTGATGTGTTTTCTTAGCCACGGAGCAATTAATGTGTCAGGTTTTTGGCCTAATTAACCATGCATAAAGCGTCTTTCTAAAGCTTTTAATTAGCTTCATCTTCTTTGTTATTCAAATTTGCTTTGCACATTCCAACCTCGACATTTCACATAGCAGACCCAAACGTTGAAGATATAATTAAAGATGCATTAAGTAATAGTTTAAGTTTTCAAAGAGCTATACAGAAGCGGAGATTCTAGATTCAAATTTTATCACCACCTACTTTTAAAAAATATAGCTTAATCAAGAAAGAGGTTGGAGTATCTTTGTTCAGTGTGTAATATTATGAAGTCATCATTTCATAGCAAATGCATACAATTTTTTGTAATTAGAAAACACAAAAGGATTCGATTTATATTTGGAAGCTGCGACCTCTAGCATCCTAAGGGTACTGCCCATATCATCAGAAAATTCGTAAGACAATGAACAATTTTGTTGTGAGAGGATTTATATATGTAACAATGTCATTGAACCAACTTGTTCTAGTATTGCATTTTCCTTTATTGATTACATTTATGTTTAAAGTGTGAATATAGCTCCGTATGGTTAAGGAAATTTGACCAGGAAAACTGATTCAATCTGGGAAATAACATCTTCATTTTGAATACAAAGCAAAAAAAAAAAAAAGATAACAGGCCCAAAATTATAAGCTAGTTCAAATTAATATGCATGGTAAGATGGAAGCAACTTCAAGCGAATGGGCAGATGAAAAAGAGGAAGGAGAAAGAGTGAAACATAAATGTAAAGTAAGTACCCCCCACCATTCAGTTTAATAGTATTATGTGATTGAGCATGAAGTTTAAAAATAAAGAAAAGTTATTTTTAAATTTGTGGTCTAAAATAAATAATGTATGTATATAAATCATCTCATTAAGACTTATGAAAATCTTAGAGTTAAATTATTTCTGATAAATAAAAGTTGAATAAACTAAAAAAGAAAATATTTCATAAATTGAGACAAAAAGACTAACAAAGATTGAAATTATTGTAAGGAAGAAAATATGGTGCAGTATGAAAGAGGTGAGGGAACGTGAGGAGGTAAAGGAGATTGGGAGGGAACAAGGGAGAGCCAACTCTTTTCCTTTCTAGTTTCTACATATCATTTATTTTTCTTTTTTTTTATTAAAAAATCGAAAAGGTAGGGAAATTAAAAGAAAACGGTTTGATCACACAGTTACCTTTACTGAATCCCATGCATGCAATTGAGTATTAGTTGTCCTTTTCACATAATGATTTATTATGGGCTTACTTAAAAGGATACTCTCTATTTCATTTTGTATGAACATATTTAATTTGAATGTCTAGAGTTTAAAAAAAGAATAAAAGAAAATATTTTGAAATGTGTTGTCTTAGAAAGTCATTATATATTTATATAGCTATAAATTACTATATTATTAAGGATAAAATAAAAAATTTATAATTTAATTATGTTTGAATATAAATGGAATGGTATCACATACTCCCTTCGTTCCGATTTATGTGAAGTTGTTTGAATGTCACGAAATTTAAGTGAGCAAGAAAGACTTTTGAAATATATGGTCTAAAACAAACTTGAAAAATTTCTACGGCTATAAATCATTTCAGTAATTATAGTTAAAATGAGAAGTTCAAAATCAAATTGTTCCAAAATATATAAAGAGGTTATTTTTAAATGAGGAAAAAAGTATCACATAAATTGTGATGTAAATTGGGACGAAGGGGGTAATAGGAAATAGAATTTGTACTAAAAATGAGAGTAAGCGAAAATAAAGAGTTTATAATATGTTATTTTCGAATATATATTGAATGGTATCACATACTCCCTTGGTCTCAATTGATGTGAAGGTATTTTGAATGTTACACAAATTAAGAGAAAAAGAAAGGCTTTTCAAACATATGATCTAAAATAAGCCTGAGAAATTTCTATGGCAGTAAGTCATTTAAGTAATTAAGGGTAAGATGGGAAGTTCAAAATCCAATTATATAACTAAATATATAAATATGTTATTTTAAAAAAAAGGGAAAAAATATCACATAAATTGAGACGGAGAGTAATATGAAATAGAGTTGTTACTAAAAAATGAGAGTAAGCGAAAAGTCGCAAGCTCTAGATTTATATCACTTGTGGTACCAATTTCTGTAATCTCTCACAAGTATGATCATGCTTTGCAATTAAAACTATAAGAGCATAAATTTGCAAAGAATAAAGAGATAAAGGAAAAGCCTCTATGCTTCTCTTTTGTTAAAATAATAGTCAAATAAAGAAGTAAATTACTTTCTTATCTTACCCATATCCCTTTCTTTATTCCTTTTTATTTTCTTTGTTGGTTGTGAACAAGGAGTATGATAAATAATCTTGAATTGAAGGTCAAAAAGTAGGTAACTTACTCCTTTGATATCAGTTGAAGTGCAGCCCATAATTAATTGTTCCAATTCAGATGCAGACCTTCCTCCTAGTTTATGATGTTGTTGCTGTTGCTGTTGCTGTTGCTGCCGAAAGATGATACACTCAATTAGAACAAAACTCGAACATAATCATATTTGTGATCATGTATTGTCTTGCAAGAAACAGGGATGTGTAAACGCCTCAAGGGAAGAGATTATTTCTTGTTTCCTATTCTTTAGTTGATATATATATATATATATATATATATATATATATATATATATATATATATATATATAAAAAGTCATCATGTTTGCTAATGCTACTCAACTTCCTCCTTTTTTCTTCGCATGTCAGTGTATTCATAGGATTTAACTTATACTCGGTGAAATCATTTTTTTTTGGTATGTCTAAAAAATTATCATATTTTTATATTTAAAAATAATTTAACTTTATGAAATGATCTAGAACCACACGTTTATATAAGACTTGTTTTGGGCCACATAATTCAAAAGTCTTCCTTTCTTTTTTTCTTAAACTTCGTGTCAAGTCAAATGGTGATACATAAATTGAGACGGAGAGAGTATATTTTTCATTTATATCATTTTTTTTAACATGCCTCTGTCCTAATTTATGTGGCGTCATTTGACTTGACACGGAGTTTAAGAAAAAAAAAAGACTTTTGAAATTTGTGGTCTAAAATAAAATTTAAATATTTGTGTAGCTGTAAATCATCCAATAAAGTTAAATTGTTTCTAAATATATAAATGTGACATTTTTATAGACAGACTAAAAGGAAATGGTGTTATAAAAATTGAGACTGATGAAATAGTAAATAATATCAAAAAGAGGTTCAAAATTTGAACTTTATGGGCTCAGATTTGGAATTATTTCTAATCAATGTAATTTAATGGGTTCAAAATATATTAGTATCTTTAATTACTTAGTGATAATTTTAAAAATATATATAGGGTCTAAGATAAGATAAAATTAATGAATTAAGATGAATCTAGACTATTCACTAGATCCACCCCTAAGTAACATGTCTTATTTTCAGATTACTAATCTAACATTTTATAAACATATAGTTATCTTTCAAATGAGCTAATAGCATAAAAGTTATAAGGAATTTAAACTCTATGAATAAGAATAGTGATCTTTTCTTTTAGCTGTCCCTACTTTCATTATAAAAGGAAAAAAGAAAGAAGAAAGTGATATTCTGTTTCTGAGTTACCTGAAAGTTGTCATTTGGAAGGATTATTGATCTGGGAACATGGAAGGCATCTTCACTAAGAATAACGGAAGTGTTATGGAGAGGAGGTGGAGTTATAATGGCTGATATTGGCAGCGTTGGCCTACTAATGTGGAATGCAGTGGTCGCAACCAGGTGTTGGTGTTGGTGTTGGTGCAGCTGAGTATCATGTTGCTCCCCCATGTCACGCTCGTCCGCTGCTGCTGCCGGACCACCTTCCCTTTCAATTGAACCTTCACCTACTACAATGACTGCCTGCAAAAAAAAATTCATTATCAAGCGTCTTGTTATTTATCTTTCATCTTTTTCATTTTAAGTTTCAATCTTACTGGTAGCTTTTTTTTCTTTTTGATAGCTCAGCAACAAGAATAAGATATTGACAGTTATTATCAAGCAAGTCTAATGAGTATAATTTTCAATGCTACTTATTTAAGAAATGTGTATGTAGAAACTGAAAAACAGCGTTTATTTGCTTGTGTTTTGTTTCCTTCTTGTCTAGCATGAATTTGACGTTTCATGGAGCTAAATAGTTGCTGAGTCTTAGGACCAAATACTATTTCCTTCCCACATATCACGTTATGAAAATGGCCCGATAGCATACATTAAAAAAATGATGAAACATTTCGTAGATTACACAAGAATATCAACAGTTATCTTTTAAATGCATCCAAAGAGTAGACAGTAATATATATCCTTTGTAATGGTTGAGAAACAAATGAGTGAAATGTCAAAGGGAGATGGATTAAAAAGAACAAATCGAATACCTCGTGATCAAAGGTTTTCCTAAACGGGAGAAAGTTAAAATGTTCAGGTTTGAATTGTTGAATATTATCCATAGTGTAAGTTGACATAGCAGCACAAACAGCAGCAGACAATTCATCCCTATGAGAAGAAGGGATATTATTATTATTATTGATGTCCTTTGATGAAGAACAGCTCCCACTCCCACTATCCCTTCTGCTATTAACATTATCACTGTTGGCTTGATCTCCACCTCCAGCAGTACTGCTAGTAGTGTTACTCCAATTACATTGCCTTGGCTGAGTCTGATAGAATATCTTTGACACCACAAGTTCACCTTCTTTCTCTTCTTCATGTTGTCCCAAATGGTATTGATGCATTACCCAGTTTGTCTTCTCCGGTTTTCGGTTCTTCCCAAAGTTTGTGTAGAGAACTAGAATTTTCTTGCACCCTCTTTGCTTCCCATTCACCATTACTGGCCTTGTCTTGCCTGTCTTGTGCCAACGGGTTTCACCCCCTTGTAAGTCTTGACATTCTGTTTGGATTTTCCTTCTTTTTCTTGTACCAGTTGTGTATGCTTTTGATGGTCTGTGGAAGAAATGTCTACTTAGCCCATCCCTTGTAACACCTAAACAAGTTAGTAAAAATCAAAATTAGGTTGGACAAACTCAAAAGTTTTCTTCCGGGATTTAATATACAATGACAGTGTAATGAATTTTCACGCTACATGTTATAGTGTTATTTTTCCGATAACCTATTCTAACTATTATGAACAGTTACCTATAGTTATATTTGAAGTGACTTGATAGTATCATATACATTGTACGAAAGTAAAACTTATAGTTGAATGTCAGTGAGAAAAAATGTGACAAGGTATGTAAAACCTAACTGCTTGAATTATGGTACAAGAAAATGGCCATATTTCTTGTGTTTGTAGGTAGGAAAGATAAAGAGTTTAATACCTGGAAGTTTCTCAGGATGAGTATAGCAAATCCCATCTTCTCCTTCAATAGTAGGAATGAACTCATCAATCAAAGGGTGGGATTTTGATTCTTTAGCCACTACCTTTGCTTCAAGGTGTTCTATCAATTCTTGATCTGTTGGGTCAAACTTCACTCCTGCTGGTAGACCTACCCAGTCCTGCAAAAAATTAAAAAAAGAAAAGAAACTACATATGTTAGCTAAATCATTGTAATAAAAACCAAAATACTTTTTTTCATAATTAAACATAAAAGGAAAAAAATCCAGAATTAAAACAAGAAGACACCCTTTTCGAAATGACAATATTTTTTATATTTTTTTTTAAGAAATGACAATATTAAGTACTCCTATAGAGAAAGAAACATTTCTGTAATTTGAATAAAAGAAAAAGGAAACATTTATGTAATATGATTAAAGAAAATATTGATGAAGCAGCTAGCAACAGCAGTACTAGCAAGAATGATTATTTATCTTGCTTTGATTCTAGCATCTCTCTTTTTTCTTAATGAAATCTTTCTAATGAAGCAAAGAATATTAAGTGTAGTATTTAAGAAAGTAAAAACCGTACCGGCTTTCCTTCAAGCTTGTGTCCACAACCAGGACACTGCTTAGATCCACACGATTGGTGTTCTTCAAGCTTTGCATCAATAAGATCAGAACTGCTAATGGATCCCAACTGATGACTACTCTTATTCATCTTCTTTTTTTCTTCTAAACTATTACCTCAGCTAAAATTCTTCCATATGATCCTCCAAGGATTTCTCCGAAATCTTTAAAACTTTGGTATCAAGCAGAACCCTTTGAAAAGGTTCATAGATATCAAGAATCCTGTGGACTATAAAACAAACAAAAAAAACATTAATATGTTTCAGAAAGGAAAGAGAATACTAGAAAATCCAAGATCCCTCTCCTAGCAACATATACTATAAATCAGACATGGTGTGTGTGTGTGTATTTAAAAAGAAAGAAATAGTAACAAGTTAAGAGTTGTACCCTGGAAAAAGAAAAGAGGTGAAAGAAAGAAAGAAGAAAGAAGAGAATAAGGAGGGTGAGGAAGAAGATATATATAAAACCAACTTTAACCCCTCCAGAATTCCCTCTTACTTTAACTGAAGCCAATTAAGAGATAAAGAAAAAGATATATCCCTGCCTACCTTTAACTTCCCCCTTTGCTAATTTTATTTCTCTCTTTGTTTGTAAACTCTAATCTAAAGCAACCTTCTTACACCTTTGTTTCGAGTCCCCTTGACTACTAAAGCAAAAGCTTCCGAACGGCCTTCACAAAAGCATAAATACTTCCTCTCTGTTAATATCTAAGTTTTACTTATATAAATCAAATGACTTTTTCAGTTTTTT
The DNA here is from genome assembly GCA_029844215.1 of Przewalskia tangutica. Lineage (NCBI taxonomy): Eukaryota > Viridiplantae > Streptophyta > Magnoliopsida > Solanales > Solanaceae > Przewalskia > Przewalskia tangutica. Next base: position 55,239,495 of record CM056736.1, read on the forward strand.
TTTTTTTTTTTCAAATCTCTTAGGTCTTAGGTGTAAAAGATGAAGATCTCTTGTAAATGAGTCATAAAAACTTGTAATGGACCAAAATATGTGACAACGTAAAAAGAAATTTACTCAATTTAATCTTTCACATAATGTTAATTAGCTATGATTTTGAATAGTGTAAGTGACATGTTTGTGAAATATGTTTTCTTATAATATTAGTGTATAAAGTTTAAACTCCAATGGAATTAATCACAACTATCTACCACGACACCACAACTGTTTGTTACATTTAAATTTGACGGAATATTGTACATGATTTGGTTAAATAAGTACATGTAAGATATGAAGAAACACTCCCTTTTAGGTACTTTGCAAAGGAATATTTATTTATACTCCGTTTGTCTTTGGTAATTAGCTCACAAAATACTACTAGTACATTTGATGTATTTATTCGATTCTCTTTTTGACAGAAAATCTAGAGAGGCCGGGGAAACTTTTAATTTCTAAATATATAAAGAATTACAGGTTCCTTTATGAAACGAAACAAAATATAATGTAGTAAAAGGAAATAAATTGTTAATATTTTGCCCTTCCTTCACGGAATGAAACTGATGCTATTGGTTGGTGTTGAGAATATGATCTGAATATAAATCTGTATAAGTGGATGATATGTGTATATGTGTTAACATCTTTCTTCTTTTATAATCCTATATAAATGGTATATATCTTGTATATGTTGTGTGTATATACAATCACAGATTGAGGGTTAGCATTATTAACATTGTCATAGGTCACTCGCGCTGAATAAATTAGGTTTTGTGAATAAAGGCAAAAAGGGGGAGAATGTTAATGTTAGGTTTTGTGTTATGAGTGTCATGACATTTTTTCTAACATATCATTTTCAGTACTAAGTTAAAATCAGAAAATGTTGGAACAAATATTCATGGAGTTTTACCACAATGGTTATTTTGACTTATCAAGGAACTTTGGAGCAGAAGAAAAATGTGGAAGACCTTTCCAAGAGGTAGCTTAACTTAAGGAGCAAGACGTGTGAAGAAAAAGTCAAATCAACTCCTATTCTCATGCATCAAGCTACTGCTTCAGCTACCCTCTTTTAGCTCAACCTACCCAACGATTCATTGAGCATTTCAAGGAAGACTCTACTATAAATAGAGAGGGAAGATCAGTGAATCGATATCCAGAATCAAAATGTAAAAATAACAAGAGAGCTCTCGGGATTTCTTCTCATTCTGGATCACAAAATGTTGCCTGTGTTTGTGACGACATTATGTCCGACATTTGATCATTTGATTCTAGATTAGCTTTGTATGGGTCACACGACCCGAGCCGCGACTGGTGCCCTACCTGGGCACCCCTTACAGGTATACATCAGAGAATAGCAGCGGAACATACATAAACTCATAAACTACTTAGACAGTAAATATCAACAAGCTAGCCGATAAGGCCACCTTCCGTGAAATATACACAACCCAAAAAAATAGTTACATCTTTGTTCTTACAACCCAATCCACAAGATATGACTACAGACCTCTAAGAATAACAACTGTGACGGGACAGGGCCCCGCCATACCCCTAAATGTACATAAATCTACAACATCAGGGAAACCGTACCAAAAGACAAGCCTCCGGAGAAATGGAGCTTCTGACAACTGATCAGTGATCCTAAGAGTGAGGATCCACCACCTGCTACCTACTGCGTGAGATTTAACGCAGAAAGAAGGGGTCGATAAACAGATGTACCAAGTAGGTAAAACTGAAAGTACTGAAATGAAATCATATAATCTAAAACAAAACTGGAGACATGTATTATAACTCAAATAAGAGTACATTGTGCCTTACTAATAATGAGAGTAAACAAGAGTATACTTTACTGCATAAAAGTAGGAGGCTCATGATCAAAGTAGAGCCACCCGCCTGTAGTATCATTAAGCAATCCTACTCCTGGGACTATTTCACCCGCATAGGTCCTGTGGACCCGCAATGGAGCGATTTGCTCCGCATGGGACTATTTCACCCGCACAGGACTATTTCACCCGCTTAGGCCCGGTGAGCCCGCAATGAGTACAAACGCCGCACTCGCATCATGGGTAGCAATTCCATGGAATAAGTATTAACCCGGGGGTTTACTGTCATGATCCGAGCCAGGACGCTGTTTCCTACAGGCACCCGCTACGGTATACATCGAGAGAATAGCGGCGGAGCATACACAATTAATAAAACACTTAGACATAATACATTAACAGGCTAGCCGATAAGGCCACCTTTCGTAAAACATACATAACAAAGAAACATCGATTCTAATTCTTTCTTTCTGACCCAAACTAGACATGACTACGGACCTAAGAATAACAAATGTGGCGGGAGCGGGCCGCCATACCACGAATGTACAACAAAGCAATACCGAGGATAAGCCTCCGAGTAATGAAACTTCTCTACAATTTGAATCGGTGATCCTAAAAGTGAGGATCAAAGCACGTACTCTACTGCGGCGTGAACGCGGCCCGAAGGAGAGTCGGTCTGACAACATGTACCAAATATGTGGCCAGAAATGCGTAATGAAATCATAAGTCTATAATAAAGCTGAGGCGGTATGATAACTCGATTAACGATGCATTGTGCCTTACTAACAGAGAGTAAACAAGAGTATACTTTCTGCAAAAATAGGAGGCTCGTGATCAAAGTAGGGCCACGCCGTAGGTCATTAAGATCCTACTCGCGGGACTATTTCACAGCATGGGTCTGTGGACCATGATGAGGTAACTTCGCATAGGCTATATCGCGCGCATAGGTCGTGTGGACGCGTGAGGTATTCCTCGCGTAGGACTATTTCACCCGCGGACAGACTATTTCACCGCTTGGGCGGTGGGCCGCAATGAGTACAAACGCCGCACTCACATCATGGGTAGAAAATCCATGGAATTAGTAGTAACAGGGCTTTACCGTAAGAATAACATAAACTAGCACAATGGCTATCATACATAACATAAGCACTCTGGACTTATCATACATAACATAAGCGCTAGAACATCTAACATAACATGTAAAGCTTATCATACATAACATAAGCAAGTTAAGAAATCCCCCTAACTTCTTATTAGTCTTATTCATATACACTCTCATTTTAGTTTACTTAAGGCACTAACATGTCATTATAACAATCCGGGAATTTAACCCAAAGTACTACATACTTCTACTCTTTTAAAATGACTCTTTTTCATATAAAACTTCCAAGATACTAATAACCGTAGTATCAAGTCACATCTATTTTTCAAGACAAGTCACAATACCTTTTTAGAAATACATTTAGGCTTCTAAATCAAGTGACTTCTTTCTTTTAAAAACCTTAAGCAATTGATGCCTTCAAATCAATTTGTCTTTCATTATTTCAAGTCATTTATCATACTTACATTACTTAGAGTAAACCACTCTTTTTAACTTTCCATAAAGCTATTATAACCAACTTCCCTTAAAGCCGTTATACTAGTTTTATGCCTTATATACTTACATTCTTCTTTATAACTAAGAGACTTAAATTTTCCAACAAAACAAGTATCGAAAATACTTTCAAAATACTCAAAGTCTCTTAAGTTTTAGAAACCAAGAAATCCTTAATATTTTTAAACAAGTGAGTTAATTCCCTAACTCAACCAACTTGGACATTCTTAAAATAAGCCAAGGATATCAAATGGACTAGATTGTCAAAATCTTGTACGTCTACCGTACTATACATTTACAACTTATTCATGCTCAAGAGATAAGAAAGTTCCACATACCTCTTCGGTTCAATCCACTTGCCAAGTCCAATATGCCGTACGTAGTATGTCAACCTATAATGACCATAATATGTCTATTAACTTCTTACCTCAAACGTAGAATATTCTAAGTGCAAAGTCACTAAATTCTACGGAAAATCGGACATCACTTCCTTTGTTTCTACATACTTTGCCACCTTTTTTAAGACCGAATTTCAATAACCAAACACGCCACATTTAAGGCTCAACAATGTAGTTAACAATAGGAGATTACACGCCTACAAGACGTGTAAAATTCCGCCCCACAATAGATATCAAACTAGTCCAACATACTACGTCACATTCGGCAAATTTGAGGTACATCACTACAAAGTCTTTTCCAATTCCTTTTCAATCCAAGTTGTTTAGTACATGTTATAAAGCCGCAATCGATTATAGCAACTATAATCTTCAAGTAGATACATGCGACGATACTAGTTAACGACCAAATTGTAATTCAATTTCAAACTACTCAACATGTCATTTTCGGATTTGAGCTTCTAAACTTCCATAACACTTATCAATATTCATAACACATATCACATGATCATTTATAACTTATCATAACATGGAATCTTCAATTACAAAAGTAAGACGAAGCTTATTACCTCATTTAGCCCAAATATGATCCAAGATTACAAGTCGATCCTTAGCAACTTTAGCTCCTCTTTTCGACGTTCCAATCCACTCCAAGAAACCCTTAGAAGCTTATGAAGCACTCCTCTTCAAGTTCCAACTTCAAAGTTGAAGAACTCCTTAGGTTTTCGCCTTGCGACTAATACGAAAACGCCACTTTTTCGGGATCTTTCTATTGAGATACCCTTACAAAACTCTTAGGAACCTTGGCTTAAAGTATGGGGATTATTGGACAACAAACTAAAAAATTTCTCTTGAAAAATGGCTCAATGCCGTGAGCTTTAACAAAAGGAGCAAGAACAATATTGAAATTTCTCTAAGTGTTGAGAATGACAAAGTCTTGCACTACTAGTGTACATATATAACATAATGGAGGGTCAAGATTAGTACATATGGATGGCTTGGATGAGTTTCACATGGATCTAGCCCAGTGGCCCTTTGACAAGTCAACAATGTCAAGCTCTTAGTCTTAGCAAGACTTGGCCATTTAAATTATGGTCAAATGACCATCCTAACCATGTAAAATTCGTCCAAGACCACTAAGGGGTGACACGTGTCGCCCTCCCGTTAAATCGCAATATTTCGTTTTCCGACAAATTCCAAAATTCGATAAATTTTTACTCGTCTCAAATCTTAACATTTTTGAGTTCTTACGTCGCCCTTATAAACATGTCACAGAGTGCGGGGTGTAACATTCTTCCTTAGAAACATTCGTCCCGAATGTTACATTGGGAGTCAAACTTAAAGATAGCGACATAGTATCCTTACAACCCTACATACCAATAATGCCACACGTGGCCACATAACAATACTCATACTAAAATGTCGTGAACCCGTATGTCGCGTCGGTTATCTGCATAAAGCCTCACGACTCACGAGCTTGCTAATAATTTTTCCCGGATAAGCTTCACCTTATCCACAGCCTGCTGAATCAAGTCTCGGCAAAATAACTGTACCTCGCCTTCGTCGAACCAACCAACCGGCGATCTACACTTTCTTACATACAAGGCCTCATACAGGGCCATCTGAATACTGGAAGGGTATCCATTTTCGTACGTAACTCAACAAGAGGCAAATAATTCTCCTAGCTAACTCTGAAATCAATAACATCGGCCCGCAACCTATCCTCAAGTGCCTGGATAGTACGCCCTGCCTGCCCGTCGGTCTGAGGGTGTAATGCAACACTGAGACTCACCTGTGTCCCTAATCACTTCTGAAAAAACCTCCAGAAGTTATCCGTAACCGAGCTCATCTGTCTGACATCATAAAAGTAGGAACTCCATGCAGTCTCACACTTTTCCTGATATATAATCTATCATAATCCTCAGCCGAGTGAAAGGTCCTGACCGGAAGAACACGACTGGTTTCGCCAGCCTATTTACTATGACCCCCAGGGAGTCGCACTCCTCCGATGCGATGCCACCCTGCAACAAGATCCATAAAATCACCTCCCATATCTAAGTCGGGATCGAAATCGCCTGTGATAGCCTACTGGGCTTCTGGTGTTCAACCTTGACCTGCTACTAATTCGGACATTCAGCAACAACTCTGCTACGTCCCTCTTCAGGCCATCTTACCAACACATGTATCTGAGGTCACGACACAACTTAGTCGACCCCGAACCATTAGAGCAATAAGCATTGTGTGCCTCCCCTAAAACCTGCTGACTAGTCCTGCAGCACCGGGTACACACAATCTATCCTCATATCGCAGCACCCCATCCGGTGCTACTCAAACAAGCTCTTCCTATCTCGGAGAGCCGTAACTTGATACCGTATCATAACTGGATCATCATACTGTCACTTCTTTACCTCCTCAACGACGGAAGGCTCGACAACCTCTCGGATCTAAACTTTATTAACCTTGGAAACAAATAATCGAACCCCTCGGCTCGGTAGCTGATGAATCTCACGGACCACGTCCTGTAACTGTCTCGGCTTTCCCCGGGTGGTATAGGATATCAACATCGCAATCCTTCAGTAACTATAACCACCGTCCCTGTCGCAAATTTAGTTGCCTCTGTCTGAAGATATACCGGAGGTTCTTGTGGTCTGCATAAATATCCACACGAACTCTATATAAAAACTGCATCCAAATCTTCAAGGCACGATTAACTGCCTCCAACTCTAAATCGTGAGTAGCGTAATTCCTTTCATGCTTCCCTAACTGCCGGGAAACATAGGCTCTAACCTTATCGTGTTGCGTCGGACACAACCTAATTGACACCCAACGTGTTACAATAATAACCTAACCTCTAGTCTCGGGAGGGTTAGAAGCTATGTCGAGTTAACTTATCTTCCAATAGCTGGAAGCCTTTCTCATACTTGCGAAATATTGATCCTAAATCTCAATTATGGTTCCTGTTTTCCTTTCTCTGTTGCAACCAAACTTGGTCACTAAACTTAGACTTGATTCATTTGTTGGCCGCATGGCTAAGACTTCCTACCAATCACAATTTAGGGGGGGGGGGGAGATTTCCTTGCTCTCGTCAAGTCATAACCCGATTATTTTCTACCAGCTCATAGAGCTTATAGTCGGTGTTCAACCTGAATTCATGGTATTACATAATCCAATGACTTGTCAAGATTCCTTATCGTTCGAGTGTCTACTCGTCTTTCCTTTATAATTCATTTCAAGTTGTCCTGGGGTCCCTTACCCCTCCGTATTTTCTTACTATCTTTCTCGTCAGTACATATGTTACCATCTTTCCTCAAGGTGTTCCTACTACCCATCTGTTATACCCCGTATTTCCAGAGTATGTACGTAAGGGCGTACGTACAAAAGTTTGAGCCTTAAAGTAGGCTTAGGGACGAAAATTTGTGCACAACCCACTAAACGAATTGTTTTCCGACGAAACGTTTTCCAAAACTTGCGTAGGGAAAATTACGGCTATGTCGTTTATAATTTTTGCGGATTTTTCCGAGAGATGAAATATTTTGGACCAACGAGAGGGCGACACTTGTCACCCTCAAGTTGGCGGATTCTTGGCCGATTGGTGCACGTTTTTGTGCCATGTTTTGTGGCCTAAACCATGGGTCAATGTTTGGAGTGAATTGAGAGTAGATTGCTAGGGGGCACTTGTGAAAATCCTCACCTTCCCCTTGCCACCCACTTGTCTTGATCATGGCCATTGAATTCCCTATAAATACCCCCCTTTGTTGATGACTTTCTTCATCCCTCAAACACTTTCTAAGTCTTGAAAACCCTTCCCCTTTGGAGAGGTTCGTCCAAGCCTCCTCCCCTTTGTGAGGCCTTTTGGTAGAGGTACCCTTCCTAGTGGTGCTAGCCGAGAGTAACCCCTACCTTGAGTTGTTCTCATAAAATACACCTCCCCTTGGTAGAAAAGTATTGTTACTATTCCAAAATACCTTGGCCCAAATACCTTGTAGTATTCCAAGTTACGCCTATACTAAAAGCCGAAATACTATTATACTTCCCTTGATCCACAAAAACAAAACCCTAAGGAAAATCTTCATAGTCGGTTGAAGTATTAAGAAGAAGTTGCGTAGAACTTCTAAGGGTTGTTTGGAGCGAGTTGGAGCGCCGAGTAGGAGCTAAACGTTGCTCGGGATCGACATTTAAACTTGGATAATTTTGGGCTTATCGAGGTAAATACTCTTGACCTTCTATTGTAATTAGAGTTTACATCTTGTTGAAGTATAAGAATTAAGTATAAGTTATATACAAAGGAAGGTATATAAGAAGGGAATTGAACTGTACTTACATAGAATTGTATTCTGATGAACTTGTGTATCTTAAGGGTAGGAAGTCTTGCCGATTTTCCATAGAATAGAGAACCTACTGCTTAGAATATTCTACAGAGTAGTCTAGACGTTGATAGACGTATATGGCCTTTATAGGTTGAAAGTTCTGCGAGTAGCATGTTCTACTTGAATGGTGGACAAGGCTAGCCGGGTTATAGCGGTGGAGCGTTTTGCTAATAGTCGATAATCGTCGCGAGGTATGTGATTCTTCCTAACCTCTTGAGCATGATAATTTTAAAAGAATATATATATATAGTACGGTAGACGTACGTGTGTTAACTGAACGTGGTTTTACTCCGATGTCTTTTGACTTGAGTTTAAATAATAAGAATCTTGAAGTATTTCAAAAGAATTAAGAAACCTTTTTGAAAGAAGAGTAATACTTGGTTTTAAAAGTTTAAGAGTTATACTAGCTTTATGGGAAGTTAGGTATAACGACTTAAGAGAGATAAAAAGAATGGTTTATTGATTTTAGAAGTTAAGAGACTTGATCTTAAAAGATAAGAGACTTGACTTAATTAATTTAATATGAATTTTGTTAAAAAGTGTAAAACCTCATTCGTGAGTAATGAGTACTTGGTTTTTAAAAGGAATAATGTTTCTTGATTTGGAAATCGAATAAGTATCGAGCGAACCAACTGCGGCGTTAATAAAGGAAATGTATTGACTAATTAAGTATTATTAAAACCGGTAGAAACCTCCATGCATAGAAGCTAAGATAAGACAAAATGATATTACATTTCCTAGATCATTTGCTTTAATAAGATGGATATGAACAAGAATAACCTACTCACACATAAGGCGTATGTTTCTCAAATTGTTTTAAGAAAGAATTATCTTATTAAGTGATTAAGACTATGAACTACGAAACCTTTCGAAAATGAGAAACTTGAGCATTTGAAATTAGGCAAACTTGAACGTTTGGAAAATAATGTTGTTACTTGATTTTACAAAGGGAAGTGTTTTGGTTTTCTTAAAAAGATAGTCACTCTATTTTTATACTACGGGTATTGTGTGACTTTTGTGAAAGAAACGGATCTTTTAAAGAATTAATGTATGAAGTACTTTGAGGATAAAAACCCGAACTTGTTGACATAAAGTAGGAAGTGCCTTGTGTGAATAACTTGATTGTGTTGGTTTGTGTTAGCCTTGTAATACTTTCTTGTTGATTTGATAAGTAAACATGTTAGGATGCTACGTGTGTTAGTATCTTGTGATGTTTGTGTAAAGGGGTTTCCCTTGTTGTGCTTATGTTGTTTAACGATAAGCTGTTATGTTAGTATTATTTCACTCACCTCTTGACATATCTGGGGTTTAAGGCGCCTCCGACGCGGGGTAGACTCGGTGATGCAGGACCATGATTCGAGAATACCTCATGCGGGTCCGGGGACCTATGCGAGCTACGAGAGTTCGAGTTAGTGTGCGGCCTTTGTGGTCATGCGGTCTATGTGGCCATGCGGATGCGAGTCGGGGCGATGCGGGAGTAGCTACCCTCGATGCGGGAATACCTCATGCGGGCCTATGTGAGTGGCCTATGCGAGTGCGCGAAGTTCGAGGACTAGACGCGCATTAGATCTTTGGCGAGTGGCGGCTTCGATCATGTGGCGGTCTAGACAGATCTCATGATCTGATTTATGACCTTGTTGGTACTGTGGGTTTTAGTAGTCGGCTATGCCTTCGTACTTACCCTTACGGTTTTATTATGACACAGGTGGGACCTGGTGTTCATGTGTATTCCTTGGTGCTTTTATATCATAGACTGCCGGCAGTGAGGAAGGTATTCCACGGGCATGATTGATGTTGTGGGCGTGAGACCCATAGTTATATTTGAGTGATGACTTGAGGGCGTGAGTCCCTGACTTGACATGACTTCTTATTTATTGTGAACTGTAGTTTGGTTATCATACATGTCTCCTGCTTTATATAGACTACTATGATTTCATTTCTGATATTTTGATTTCACATACTTGGTACTGTTATCGACCTCGCCGGGGCTGCGTTCATCTGCCGCAGTAGAGTACACAGTGTTGATCCTCGCTCATAGGTCACGATTCGGCGTTTGGGAAGCTCCGTTTCTCGGAGGCTTATCTTGGGTATAGTCCTGTCGTTGTAGGTACTTACATTCAGGTATGGCGGAACCTGTCCGCCATTGTTGTTATATCATTCTTAGAGTGCATGAAATCTTGTTGTGGGCGAGTTGTAAAGGGATGTAACTGTTCGGATTTAAGTTTTTATTTATATATGCCGAAAGACAACTTTTCGCAGAAAAACTGTTTTACACTTCCTATTATTTCATGTCTTGTTTTATGTTCCGCTGATTACTCTGATGTATGTCTACTTGGGTGCCCGGGGTAAGGCACCAGTCACGGGCCCGGGTTCGGGTAGTGACAAAAGTGGTATCAAAGCAGTTAATCCTCGGAAAGTGTCTACAGACCGTATCTAGTAGAGTCTTGATAATCGGTGTGTTGTGCACCACACCAATAATCAGGAGGCTATAGGATATTTAGGATTGGTTTCCATTCTTCTCACTCTGAGATCGTGCTTAGAGATGTGTTATAAGTTGGACCCCTCTAACGTATTTCTTTCCCTTACCGTTATGCCTCCGCGTAAGGCAACCCTGGCCCAGAAGGGCAAGGCAGCCGAGGGAGCTGCGAGTAGAGCACAAATGGTTACTTGGGCACAGGCCCAATCATCACCTGGGGTGGTTCTTCATTCGGGGAGTTCTGCGTCGCCGCCAAAGCAGAGTTTAGCACTGGCGAAGTTCCTCTGCGGCCATGATATTTGAACCTTGGTTCCACGACGATGGCGAAGTATGGATTGCAAAGAGACGACCCTGTTACTAGCTATGGATTTAGCAACCAGAGAGTATATTATGTACCGATTTATCACGGGTCTTGATGAGTATCTAAGAAAGGGTTGTGCAAGTGTAGCTCTTCAGTCAGTCATGAGCATGGCCTGCGTATAGGCTTATGCACAGCAGGACGAGAAACGTAGGGATCGACGGGTTAACCAAGATCGGCGAAGAGGCGAGCAGCGAGTCCTTTGGTAACTTTCGAGGCGGACCTTACCGGCGTGGCCCGGTTATGCGCCTCCGCTAGTGCGAGTGGTCCTCCGCGACTTGGGGCGTTCGGTATGCAGGAGTTGGTCGAACTCGGGGCTTACGTTCCACAGATACACGTAGGTTCGGCCACCGGATTGATTTTCCCAGTGTTCACAGTGTGACAGGCGTCATCCCGGGGAATGTCGTCTTTTGTTGGTACTTGTTTTTCCTGCGACCGTCAGGACCATGTGTCGAAAAGGTGCCCTAGTAGGAGGACTCAACCTACCAGATCAGTTGCGGAATCAGTGGTTCGGAGAGGAAGGGGTGCTAGCCAGAGGAGGCCACCCCCACCTCGATGTGGCCGTTGTGGTAAGTGTCATTGTGGAGAGTGTCGAACTTCTTGGCGACTTGTTTTACTGCGGCCAGCGGGGGCCATTTGCGAGAAATTGTCCGAGGCAGGTGGCGGATGTAGAGACTCGACGCCGGGATCGGTGACTAGTTCATTACTTCCCTGCTATGCGCCCGAGCGTGATGGATTAGACGTCAAGGGGGTGAAGCGGTAGATCTGGGTATATCTTTAACCTCAGAGATTAGTATGTGTGATAAGATGAGTATATCTTAAGTGTTACGTTCGGATAACATTGTGTAAATTGTGATTAGAAATCATGGTTAGTTAACCGGGTAAGATTGGGGGATAGGAAAAGTGTGAGCCTTAGAGTTTTATACGTGGAGACCTTAGAGGTAAGGCCATCTCGAGTAAAAGATGTTTTTTTTGTGTTTGACCCTTATCGGAGTGCATAGTGCACGTGAGATATATTTGTGTGATAAGTCCCTGAGTAGTGTGATATGAAAGAGGGTAGTTGAGCTAAGAAGACCACTGGGTTTTCGTGACTCGATGGTGAGATTGTTCGGATCGGGAACAAGAGTTTTCTTGCGATAGCGGTCGGGTTGAGGCCGATCACGGTCAACCCGCGGCTGTATTGTGGTGGGGTCGGTTGTGGTGGTCCCGCTTTGTGATAGGGTCACGAGGGTGTTAGGCCCAAGTTTAGTTAACCATCGTACGAGTTCGTGGATGCGTTCGACCAGTAGTTGGCCGATGAGATCAGCCCATCTTGTCTTTCAGTCAGGACCGTTTACTCGGCAGAGGGTTATGCGAGATGTTATTTATCGGGAAGGTTGTAAGGCTGCATGAGGTGCCTACTTTCACCTTATGACGGGCAGGGGAGCCCAGGTTACGGCTATTTCGTTTTCTGGAAGTATTACCAGGCAGGGTTAGAAACTCAGGTGGGTCTCAGTATCGCATTCGCCCTCGGGCCAGTGTTTGGATTTCAGGGGTAGCTGTGAGGATTGTTGTCTCCTGTTGAGGGAGTGTTTAATAGCTACCATATCAGTATTCAGATATCGCCTTATGAAGCTTTGTAGGGGCGGAAGTGTAATTTGTCGGTCGATTGGTTCGATGATGGCAGGGTTCAGACATTTGGTTCATACTTGGTTCAGCAGGATGTGGATAGGGTGAAGCTTATCCAGAAGAGGTTGTTGGCAGCTCAGAGTCAACAGAAGTCGTGCGGATAATCTGCGTCGACACTTAGAGTTCAGGTTGACGGTGGGTTTTCTTGAAGGTACCACCCCGGTAAGGGTGTGACGAGTTTTGGAAACAGAGGAAACTTAGCCCGAGTTACTTTAGAGCATTTTCAGATCATTTGGAAAATAGGCCAGGTTGCCTATAAGTTAGCATTGCCGTCCGACGTAGGAGGCAGTATGTCCGGTCTTTCATGTTGTTATGATCGGAAAAGTATCGGAGATCCATCCAGAGTGTTCCCAGTTAATGATGACCAAGTTGGAGATAGTAACCCCGAGATTTTGGAAACTGAAGCAGTAGCAGAAATGTGGTAAGTTATGAGAAAGAGTTCGAGTGTACGAGAAGGGTACGACGAGTAAGAGAATAGAAGTGATCATTTCGTTTGTAAAGAGAAGGTGCGAAGGGAGTATCTTTTAGCCTTTGGGTGGGAGCTTTTGTAGTGATGGAGGTGATTCCTCGTGGACTTGGATGTAAGTGTTTGCGCGGGTGTTTTCTGTGACCAAGTTTGGCATGATTGTTTTCGTAGGTATAGTAGTGAAGACTATACGGGCGCATGTGTGTTTTGAGACTTAGAAGGAACATTCGGGACGAATGTTTCTAAGGAGGGGAGAATGTTATACCCCGTATTTCCAGAGTATGTACGTAAGGGCGTACGTACAAAAGTTTGAGCCTTAAAGTAGGCTTAGGGACAAAAATTTGTGCACAACCCACTAAACGAATTGTTTTCCGACGAAACGTTTTCCAAATCTTGCGTAGGGAAAATTACGGCTATGTCGTTTATAATTTTTGCGGATTTTTCCGAGAGATGAAATATTTTGGACCAACGAGAGGGCGACACTTGTCACCCTCAAGTTGGCGGATTCTTGGCCGATTGGTGCACGTTTTTGTGCCATGTTTTGTGGCCTAAACCATGGGTCAATGTTTGGAGTGAATTGAGGAGTAAATGCTAGGGGGCACTTGGGCAAATCCTCACCTTCCACTTGCCCCCCACTTGTCTTGATCATGGCCATTGAATTCCCTATAAATACCCCCCTTTGTTGAAGACTTTCTTCATCCCTCAAATACTTTCTAAGTCTTGAAAACCCTTCCCCCCCTTTGGAGAGGTTCTCGTCCAAGCCTCCCCCTCCCCCCTTTGTGAGGCCTTTTGGCCGAGAGGTACCCCCCCTTCCTAGTGGTGCTAGCCGAGAGTACCCCCCTACCTTGAGTTGTTCTCATAAAATACACCCCCCCCCCTTGGTAGAAAAGTATTGTTACTATTCCAAAATACCTTGGCCCAAATACCTTGTAGTATTCCAAGGTTACGCCTATACTAAAAGCCCAGAAATACTATTATACTTCCCTTCAGTCACAAAAACGAAACCCTAAGGAAAATCTTCATAGTCGGTTGAAGTATTAAGAAGAAGTTGCGTAGAACTTCTAAGGGTTGTTTGGAGCGGGTTGGAGCGCCCAGAGTAGGAGCTAAACGTTGCTCAGGATAGACATTTAAACTTGGATAATTTTGGGCTTATCGAGGTAAATACTCTTGACCTTCTATTGTAATTAGAGTTTACATACTGTTGAAGTATAAGAATTAAGTATAAGTTATATACAAGGAAGGTATATAAGAAGGGAATTGAACTGTACTTACATAGGACTGTATTTACAGTAGACTTGTGTATCTTAACGGGTAGGGAAGTGCTGCCCGATTTTTCGTAGAATAGAGAACCTACTGCTTAGAATATTCTACAGAGTAGTCTAGACGTTGATAGATGTATATGGCCTTTATAGGTTGAAAGTTATGCGAGTAGCATGTTCTACTTGAATGGTGGACAAGGCTAGTCGGGTTATAGCGGTGGAGCGTTTTGCTAATAGTCGATAATCGTCGCGAGGTATGTGATTCTTTCTAACCTCTTGAGCATGATAATTTTAAAAGAATATATATATATATAGTACGGTAGACGTACGTGTGTTAACTGAACGTGGTTTTACTCCGATGTCTTTTGACTTGAGTTTAAATAATAAGAATCTTGAAGTATTTCAAAAGAATTAAGAAACCTTTTTGAAAGAAGAGTAATACTTGGTTTTAAAAGCTTAAGAGTTATACTAGCTTTATGGGAAGTTAGGTATAACGACTTAAGAGAGATAAAAAGGATGGTTTATTGATTTTAGAAGTTAAGAGACTTGATCTTAAAAGATAAGAGACTTGACTTAATTAATTTAATATGAATTTTGTTAAAAAGTGTGAAACCTCATTCGTGAGTAATGAGTACTTGGTTTTTAAAAGGAATAATGTTTCTTGATTTGAAATCGAATAAGTATCGAACGAACCACTGCAGCGTTAATAAAGGGAAATGTATTGACTAATTAAGTATTATTAAAACCAGTAGAAACCTCCATCTGCATAGAAGCTAAGATAAGACAAAATGATATTACATTTCCTAGATCATGGTTGCTTTAATAAAATGGATATGAACAAGAATAACCTACTCACACATAAGGCGTATGTTTCTCAAATTGTTTTAAGAAAGAATTATCTTATTAAGTGATTAAGACTATGAACTACGAAACCTTTCGAAAATGAGAAACTTGAGCATTTGAAATTAGGCAAACTTGAACGTTTGGAAAATAATGTTGTTACTTGATTTTACAAAGGGAAGTGTTTTGGTTTTCTTAAAAAGATAGTCACTCTATTTTTATACTACGGGTATTGTGTGACTTTTGTGAAAGAAACGGATCTTTTAAAGAATTAATGTATGAAGTACTTTGGGGATAAAAACCCGAACTTGTTGACATAAAGTAGGAAGTGCCTTGTGTGAATAACTTGATTGTGTTGGTTTGTGTTAGCCTTGTAATACTTTCTTGTTGATTTGATAAGTAAACATGTTAGGATGCTACGTGTGTTAGTATCTTGTGATGTTTGTGTAAAGGGGTTTCCCTTGTTGTGCTTATGTTGTTTAACGATAACTGTTATGTTAGTATTATATCACTCACTCTTGACATAATAGGGGTTAAGCTGCCCTCCGTCTGGGGTAGACTCGGTGATGCAGGACCATGATTCGAGAATACCTCATGCGGGTCGAGGACCTATGCGAGCTACGAGTTCCGGTTAGTGTGCGGTCTTTGTGGTCATGCGGTCTATGTGGCCATGCGATGCGAGTCGGGGCGATGCCGGAGTAGCTACCCTCGATGCGGGGAATACCTCATGCGGGCTATGTGAGTGGCCTATGCGGGTGCGGGAAGTTCGGGACTAGACGCGCGACATTAGATCTGCGGCGAGTGGCGGCCGATCATGTGGCGGTCTAGACAGATCTCATGATACTGATTTATGACCTTGTTGGTGCGTAGGTTTTAGTAGTCGGCTATGCCTTCGCACTTACCGTGACGGTTTTATTATGACACAGGTGGGACACGGTGTTCATGTGTATTCCTTGGTGCTTTTATATCATAGGCTGCCGTGAGAAGGTATTCCACGGGCATGATTGATGTTGTGGCGTGAGACCCATAGTTATATTTGAGTGATGACTTGAGGGCGTGAGTCCCTGACTTGACATGACTGCTTATTTATTGTGAACTGTAGTTTGGTTATCATACATGTCTCCTGCTTTATATAGACTACTATGATTTCATTTACGTATTTTGATTTCACATACTTGGTACTGTTATCGACCTCCTTGGGCCGCGTTCATGCCGCGGTAGAGTACACGATGTTGATCCTCGCTCATAGGGTCACAGTTCAGCGTTTGGGAAGCTCCGTTTCTCCGGAGGCTTATCTTGGGTATAGTCCCCTGTCGTTGTAGGTACTTACATCCATTGTTGTTATATCATTCTTAGAGGTCTGTAGTACTGTTGTGGGCAGAGTTGTAAAAAGGGATGTAACTGTTCGGATTTAAGTTTTTATTTATATATGCCGAAAGGCAACTTTTCGCAAAAAAACTGTTTTACACTTCCTATTATTTCATGTCTTGTTTTATGTTCCGCTGATTACTCTGATGTATGTCTACTTGGGTGCCCGGGGTAAGGCACCAGTCACGGGCCCGGGTTCGGGTCGTGACACCATCATCTACTAATGGTCTTTACACTAGTCTGGGGTAATCATATCTTGTGCAACCTACATAACCACAATTGTATTCTCTTTTATCATTCCGGTCATAACCTTTCCTTATGCTTATTATTAGAAAAAGTATTTCTTCCTTGATTCATAATCGTACAGTTTCATACATGCGTACAACCTGCATTTATATCCTTACGATACTTCCTCGACCAATTCGTACGTCGTTCTTAATTACCCCAACACAATACTTTTCCCACGGTTATCTAAAAGTGTAACCTATGGCATGATGATACCGAAGACCTTACCCGTCTCCTATCCTTCGTCGAACAACATGGGTACACGTAACCCCATAATACGTAAAACTATCCTTTACGTGGGAGAGAGAACTTATCTCCCTTACAAAATCTAAATCATCAAGCGCCCCCTTATAATCGTATAGATTTTCAAAACCTACCACGATGTCTTCTGTTTTCCGTAGGCAACACTCGTACTTATCTTATTCTTGCTTTGCGCATTTTCCTGAAATTATCCGGAAGGTCGTAGCCCTGACCGCCACACCAACCCAACTCCAAGTACCTCCAAGGGCACTTAGCATAAATTCCTTCAAATTCGAGTATTACTTACTTTCTGCCTTAATTCACCTCAAATGAACAAGTCACACAGACTTATTAAAATCAACTGTGTCAAAGAAGGAAGGATAATGCACTGGTTACCACCACTTCTCTTCCTTTCCACTTGATAACCGGTTTACGGGAAAATTGGTACCGAACCAATCTCTCTTTGTAGTCTACGTTGGCATAACAAGAGGCCAACTAGCCCGTACTCATAATGACCTCAACGTCTGTCATAACAGCTCTGCTAGGTCTTCTAGGGTCCAACGATTGTATCTTCACCGGGCAATTATTATACACCCGCTCAGCTACCACCCATCACTCACGGGTGTAGTCACCTCTACAGGTTCTCAAGGATTCAGACTCTATCTTTTACACTTGGTTGCTCACTTTTTCACTGGTCGTACGCTTTTCCGTACTTCCAAACTTATACTAACATACGTACATAACTTCCATACTAAAACTGGCCTCCAATCTTTGGAGTTACTAAATTAAACCGTATAAGGCCATTTCGGCTCACAACTGGTTCCGGTGGAATGCGTCCACGAACTCAGTAAACGGCTAACTAGACTTGGGCCTTGCACCTCGTGACCACATCGCGTGGCGGGACTACTAACTGATCCCATTCCATTTCAAGTTATGGGGCGACCCTTAATAGGTCCTCAACCCGACTCAGCATCGCACTTAACTCTTATCCTTGGTCTGTCTTAACCTTTTACTACCCGAGAAGGCCTTACATACCTAAGGTCTCGGCGGTTATCAACATTCTTAGGCTCGCAATTTCCATGCTCCACGCCTACCTTATCAGTCCCCCCATAAACGGGTACAAAAACTTCTCGTAATACCATAATCGTGTTGTCTTGACCGCAACAACCATACTTACTCCATACGGATCTCATTCGTACCATTTTCTTAACCATACTACGTAACTCAATCTATTAACATAGTCTTCCATTAATTCCCTTAATAATAACTTCTTAAGGGTCCAATACCTTTTCAGACAACTCATCATCTCCTAATTATTTTAAATTAGTACGTAAAACCTTGCTGAGAGTCTATTAACTGTTCATACCTTCCCGGTATTTATTTAGTCCTTACCAAATCATGGCACTCTAAAATCATTCTAGGCAACACGCATCCGACCCTCGTACATAAATTCGTATAGCTGTATGTACAATACCAACTATACTACAAACATTACCAACCTGGATACGCAATCCACATAATCTTTCCTGGGTCATCTTTGCCTTTCGTAGCTGCAAACAACATAACTTGTTATGGAGAGACGACCCTAACCACACAGCTCTATCGCACGATCTCAGAGTGAGAAGAATGAAAACCAATCCTAAATGTCCTGCAGCCTCCTGGTTATAGATGTGGTGCACAACACACAGATAACCAAGACTCTACTAGACACGGTCTGTAGACACTTTCCGAGGACTAACTGCTCTGATACCACTTTTGTCACGACCCGACCGGGCCACGATCGTGCCCTACACAGGCACCCTTACAGGTATACATCAGAGAATAGCAGCGGAACATACACAATTCATAAAAACACTTAGACATAATACATTAACAGGCTAACCGATAAGGCCACATTTCGTAAAACATACATAACAAAAGAAAGATCAGTTACAATTATTTCTTTACAGCTCAAACCCCTAGACATGACTACAGACCTCTAAGAATAACAATTGTGGCGGGACAGGGTGTTATACCCCGTATTTCCGGAGTATGTACGTGAGGGCGTACGTACGAAAGTCTAGCCTTAAAGTTTAGGCACAAGACGTTTTTTTTTGGCACAACTCACAAAACGAATGGTTTTCCGACGAAACGTTTAACAAGACTCGCGTAGGATAAATTCCGGCTATGTCATTTCTAATTTTTGCGGATTTTTCCGAGAGACGAAACATTTTGGACCCACGAGAGGGCGACACTTGTCACCCTCTCATTGATGGATGTGGGACGGCAATAGGGCCGATTGGAATGGCTATTTTGTCATGGAGTTGGTACGATATTTTGTGTGATAGTTGGATAAGGTACACTTGCCCTAATCTTGACCTTACACTTGCCTTGCACTTGGCATCATCTTGGCCATTGGTTGGCCATGGCTTGACCTATAAATACCCCCTTAAGATGAAGAGTTCTTCATCCACAAATTACTTTCAAAGTCTTGAAAATCCTCTCCTCTCCCTTGTGAGCCTTTTTCGTCCAAGCCTCCCCCCCCCCTTGAGTGAAGCTTGGCCGAGGCAACCCCCCCTAGCCTAGCCGAAACCTACCCCCCCTCCCTTGGTAGAAAAGTTGCCTTTTAGTATTGTTATAATGCCCAAAATACCCTAGCCCAAATCCCTTAGTACTTAGTAGAAGTTGTGAAGAACTTCTAAGGGTTCTTTGAGCTATCGGAGCGTACAAATTAGGAGCTAAACCTCGCTCAGGATCGACGTTTATACTTGGATAATTTTGGGCTTATCGAGGTAAATAAACTTATCCTTCTTTTGTAATTAGAGAATACATACTGTAGAAGTATAGGAATAAGTATAAATACTTAGAAGGATATTCTGAGAATAGAATTGAATTATCACGATGAAGGGTATAAAGAAGAATAATTGAACTGTACTTACATAGAATTTGTTTTCACGATGAACTTATATAGCTCAGGGTAGGGAAGTGCTGCCCGACTTTCCGTAGAATAGAGAACCCTCTGTTTAGAATGACCTCTGAGTAGTCTAGACTTTGATAGATGTCTTTGACTATTATAGGTGATTCTCTGCGTATGACATATTCGACTTGGCGGTGGATTTCGCCAGAAGGTATGTGATTCTTCCTATACTCTTAAGCATGATATTTTAAGATATATATATATATGCGGTGAGCGTACATGTGTTAATCGAATAATAATCACGGCAATGTCTTTTGACTTAAGCACGAATGATAACTACGGCAATGTCTTTTGACTTAAGCACGAATAATAAGAATCACGATGCATTTCAAAGAATCTTGAATCATTTTTAACGAAGAAATATTTGGTTTTAAAACAAAAGCTTAAGAGTTATACTAGCTTTATGGGAAGTTAGGTATATGACTTAAGAAAGATAAAAGGCAGTTTACTTGTTTGTTTATAAAAGCCTTGTATTGATTTCTGTTAAGTGTAGTAAGATTGTTTGATAAGTAGACATATTATGATGCTACGTGTTAGTGTCTTGTAATCTTTGTGAAAGGGTCATTCTTGTTGTGCTTACGTTGCTAAGCGGTAAGTCCAGTTATCTTGTTATTATATCACCTACCCTTGACTTGTTATACAGGGCTTGCCACCCTTGATGCGGTCTATACGACCTATGCGATCTATGTGACTATCGCGGCTGCGGGAGTTCCAAGATTGATCATTCCGGTGTTTTTGCCGTCACGGGGATGCCTATGCGATGCAATGTGACTATACGGTCTATTGAGACTATGCGGTGCGAGTCGAGAATGCAGGGTTAGCTACCCCGTCGAGGAGTACCTCATGCGGTGCATGTGTGACTATGCGATGCGGGAGTCGAGATTAGCACGCATTATGATACTATGGGCGCTTGCGCTCGCGATCATTCGCGGCCTAGAAAAGACACATTCTGATTTACCTATTATTGTTCTTGTTTGTGATATGGCACTATGTGCAATTGACGATTTGCAAATGGTTTTAAATACTTGATTTCATTTAAGTACTTACAGCTTTCACATACTTGGTACTGTTATCGACCTCCTTGGGGCTGCGTTCATGCCGCGGTAAGGGCAGCAGTGCTAGATCCACATCCTTAGGATCTTTGCTTTGGTGTCGGGAGCTCCATCTTCTCGGAGGCTCTACTTTTGGGTATGATCTCCTGTATTGTAGATAGTTTTGTACATTCAGGGTATGGCGGGGCCTGTCATGTAGGGTTACTTCTTTAGAGTGCTGTAGTCTATTATGCAGTTGGGATGTAGCGCAAAACTTGGGTTATATATATATGCGAAAAGGTAAGCTTTTCATCAGATAAAGCTGTTTTATTTTTATAATGTTTCTGTCTTGTTTTATATTCCGATTTCTCGATGTATGACTACTTGGGTGCCCTAAGGCACGATCATGGGCCGAGCAGTCGTGACAAAAGTGGTATCGAGCGATTAATCCTCGGAAAGTGTCTCTGACCGTATCTAGTAAGTCTTGATTATCGGTGTGTTGTGCACCAATAATCGAGGAGGCTATAGGATATTTAGGATTGGTTTCCATTCTTCTCACTCGAGATCGTGCCTTGAGCCGTGTTATAAGTTGGACCCTCTAACGTATTCCTTTCTCAGATTATGCCTCCACGTAAGGCAACCCGCCCGAAGGGCAAGGCGGCCGAGGAGCTTCTAGTAGGACACCGAGAGTTACGAGGCTCGGCCCGATCTATGCAGACGGCGAGTTCCATGACGCCGCCGGCCCAGAGACCACGATGCAGTACCTCGCATCCCACACGGCTGGGGCGGAGAGTTAGGGTACAAGGAGACGGCCTGACTATTGGCTAGGATTGTGGCGAACATGAGGATAGGTGGATCTGACCTTCTAGTTCCCGCCCGATCGTACCGTGGTTCACCCGAGGGCAGATAGTTTGAGTCTATGAGATTTCCTGAGTTGTAGCCCGCCAGAGTTCTACGGGTCGAGGCCTGAGGATGATCCGCAGGAGTTCATCCGTCGATTCTGAGAAGGATCATCACGGGTGATCAAGGCTTCAGAGACCGAGTCTGTGACCTTCGGTTCGCATCGGCTGCGTGATACCGCAGTCGATTGGTTTGATTCGTGGGAGCTTTCCCGGGGAGAGCATGCACCTCCAGCAGTATGGGATGAGTTTTCGGAGGCTTTTCTCACGCACTTCTTGCCTCCGCAGATGAGGGCACGCAGTAAACGATTTTTATTCTTTGAGGCGAGAGAGCGCCGATGAGGAGTACAATGTCGAGTTCGATTCTTTGGCTCGATATGTCCCTGCGCTAGTAGCAGACATGGAGGACCGTGTACACCGCTACGTCACCGGGCTAGATGATTATATGGCCGAGTCTTGTGCGGGTGTGTCTCTTCAGCCAGGCATGGACATTACCCGTATGCAGGCTCATGCACTTGGATGCGAGGAGCGTAGAGACCGACGGGTAGACAGATATCAGCAGCAGAAGAAGGCCAAGACGGCCGGTTCTTTTGGTAGCCCTCAGGGTGGACGGCATCAGCAGAAGTCTAGATTTGCACCACAGCCGGCTCAGAGCACTCCTACATCATTTTCGGTACAGCCAGAGCATTCGGGCGGTCAGGGCCCAAGACTTGGACTTCGGGGTAGCAAGGGTGCTAACCGATCGAGGTCTGCTCAGTGTGTCCGTTGTAGTAGATTCCATTCAGGGAGCTGTAGTACTACTCCGGGAGCTAGCTATACTTGTGGCCAGCAGGGTCATTATGCGAGAGTTTGTCCGTCCGGGCGGCGGTGTGGTAGGGCTCGGCTACGGGTCATTGCGGTTCATCATCTCCTACGATTACTCGCCGGGCGCGGTACTCATGGGCCAGGTCGCGGCAGAGGTCGTGGCGCGGGTCCCGATTCTAGCGGTCCTCGAATCGCATTTATGCCTTGTATCGGTGGCGGGATCGGAGGCGTCGCTGATGTCGTCACAGGTACTTTATCAGTTTCTGGTTATGATGTACGCCTTGATAGATCCGGGTTCTACTCATCTATATATCTCCCTTATTGCTAGTAGGATAGGGATGAGCACGAGTCCATAGACCGCTTCGAGGTAGCTACGCGATGGGTGATTCGGTGGTAGCTCGGCGGGTATATAGGGCTTGTCCGGTGACCATATGCGATCGTCGGACCTAGCCGACTTGATAGAGTTGGACATGACCGATTTCGATGTGATCATGGGTATGGGTGGCTAGCTTCTTGCTATGCCCATGTAGCTGCGAGGAGAGAGTGAATGCGATTCGATTTCACGAGGCCGGTTATTGAGTGGGAGGAACATCAGACGCTGCGGGTAGGTTTATTTCCTACCTCGAGGCTAGGAAGATGGTGCGAGAAGGTACATCTACCATCTCATTCGGGTGTTTGATACTGAGGCTGCGGTACCAGATTTTCAGTCAGTTCCAGTAGTCAGAGAGTTCCCAGACGTGTTTCCAGACGACCTCCCGGGTATCCCTCCTGAGAGGGAGATCGAGTTTTGTATAGATGTGTTGCCAGACACTCGGCCTATTTCCATTCCGCCATACAGAATGGCACCTGCCGAGTTGAGAGAGTTGAAGGACCAGCTGAGAGATTTGCTGGAGAAGGGCTTCATCAGACCTAGTGTTTCTCCGTGGGGAGCGCCGGTATTGTTCGTGAAGAAGAAGGACGGGACGCTGCGCATTTGTGTTAATTACAGGCAGCTGAACAAGGTGACCATTAAAACGAATACCCCTTCCCGGGATTGATGATTTGTTCGACCCGATTGCGGCGCGAGATGTTTCTCCAAGATTGATCTGCGTTCGGGCTATCATCAGTGCGAAGTCGAGAGGTGGATGTCCTAGGATCGCATTCGGACGTCACGGGCATTATGAGTTCGTGTCATGTCTTTTGGGTTGACCAATGCTCGTGGTATTCATGGATTTGATGAACAAGTGTTCAAACCATTTTTGAACCGCGTTTGTGATAGTGTTCATTGATGATATCTTGATTTATTCGCTCGAGCGGGAGCATGCGGAGCATTTGAGGACTATCTTGTGATTCTCGGGACCAGTGATTATACGCCAAGTTTTCCAAATGTGAGTTTTGGTTAGCTTGGTGGCTTTTCTTGGGCATATTGTCGGGTGATGGCATTCGAGTGGATACGGCCAAGATCGGCGATCGAGGACTTGGCCTAGACCTACTACTCCGCAGAGGTTCGCGACTTTACGGGCCTCGCGAGTTATTATCGGCGGTTCGTAGAAGTTTGCTTCTATCTCGCACCATTGACTAGGTGACTCGAGCGGCTAAGTTTGATGGTGATGCTTGTGGCGAGGTTTCGATTCTTGAAAAGAGGCGACCGCCCCGTTCTTACTCTTCCGGAGGTCGACGGTTATGTCGTGTATTGTGATCGTCGGGCATCGGGTTGGGATGTGTGTTGACGCGAGGGCAAGGTTATAGCGTATGCATCCCGACGACTTAAAGCACGAGAGGAACTACCCCACCCATGATTTGGAGTTAGCGTGGTGATTCACGCTTTGAAGATCTGGAGGCACTATTTGTATGGGGTTCACGTGGATGTTTATACGGACCACAAGAGCCTCGATATCTTCGGCCAGGAGCCGAACTTACGACAAAGGCGGTGGTTAGAGTTGCTTAAGGATTACGATGTTGATATCTGTACCACGGGAAGGCGATGTTGTGGCGGATGCTCTTAGTCGTAGGTCGATGGGAGCCTATCGGATGTGCGACTAGAGAGGAGGGCATGGTTCGTGATTTGCATCGATTAGCGAGCCTTGGTGTCCGCTGATAGATTCGATAGCGGTGGGGTTAGAGTTCGTGAGGTTGCCGAGTCTTCCATCGTCGAGGAGGTGAAGAGGCAATTCGAGGATCCGGTTTTGATTCGGTATCGTGACGCGGCTCTTCGTGAGGAAGGGTCCTTTTGAGGTAGCACGATGGGGTGCTAAGGTTTGAGCGGGTTGTGTGTTCCGGATGTTTGAGGACTTGGCGGAGTTCTAGGGAAGCACACGGTAGCGTTACTTTATCCATCGAGGTCGACCAAGATGTACCACGACCTTAGATCCGTGTATTGGTGGGATGGCTTGAAGAGGGCGTTGCGAGTTCGTAGCTCGGTGCCGTGTTGTCGGCCAGGTGAAGGTAGAGCACCGAGGCCCGGTGGTTTGTTCTGACGATAGAGATCCCGACACGGAAGTGGGAGGTGATCAACATGGACTTTATCACGGGATTACCTCGCACTCGGAGGAGACATGATTCTATATGGGTTATCGTCGACGGTGGCGAAATCAGCCCACTTTCTTCCGTTAGGGCGACTTTTTCGGTGAGGATTATGCGGACTTTACATCAGAGATCGTCGATCGCATGGAGTCCCTATTTCGATCATATCGCATGCAGGAGCCCGGTTACGGCTAACTTACGGAGGTCCTTCCGAAGGGTTTAGGGATGCAGTGAGCACGAGTCTGCATTCCATCCACGATGCAGACGGACAGCAGACGCACTATCCGACTCTTGAGGATATCTTTGCGAGCTGTGCTATTGACCGTGGTAGGGAGGATCATTTGCCTCTAGTTGAGTTCGCGTATAATAATAGCTACCACTCAAAGATTCGGGATGACGCCTTATGAGGCCTTGTATGGGAGGAAGTGCAGATCGCCGATAGGCTGGTTTGATGTAGGCGAGGTGCAGTTAGTGGGACCATATTTGGTGCGGCGACGTGGATAAGGTAAAGCTTATCCGGGAGGCGATTCTTGGCGGCTGAGTCGGCCAAGTCATACGCAGATCATCGTCGTCGGCATCCGGAGTTCGAGTTGATGATTGGGTTTTCTGAAGGTGTCACCCATGAAGGGTGTGATGAGATTCGTGAAGAAGAAACTCGGCCCAAGTACATTGGGCGTGTCAGTTGTCCGCGAGGTAGGCAAGGTTGCCTACGAGTTGGATCTGCCATCCGACACGGAGGCGATGCATCCGGTGTTTCATGTTTCTATCTTTGAGAGATGTATCGGGGATCTATCTAGGTGCACCCGATTGACGATGTCGGTGTGAGGGGTTATCGTGAGGAGATTCCCATAGCGAGAATCGCTCGTCAGGGTAGGCGTCTGCGGACCGAGGCCGTGGCGTCCGTCCACGTCTTGTGGCGGAACGAGATCAGGGAGGAGATGACGTGGGAAGGCGAGAGGACATGAGGCGAAGTATCCTCACCTATTCCCACACCTCGGGTAATTCACTTTCCTACTTGTAAATTTTCATTATCGTTTATGCCTAAGTGTTGTTTTGTGGCGTGTGTGGCATTTGCAAACCGTTTAAGTTATGAAGAACTTTATCGATAATCGTCTTGGGAAGGAACATTCGACGAATGTTTCTAAGGAGGGTAGAATGTTATACCCGTATTTCGGAGTATATGCGTGAGGCGTCGTCTGCAAAGTTTAGCCTTAAAGTTTAGGCACAAGCGTTTTTTTGGTACAACTCACAAAACGAATGGTTTCGGCGAAGCGTTTAACAAGACTCGCGTAGGATAAATTCCGGCTATGTCATTTCTAATTTTTGCGGATTTTTCGAGAGACGAAACATTTTGGACCAACGGGAGGGCGACACTTGTCACCTCTCATTGATGGATGGGGACGGCAATAGGGCGATTGGAATGGCTATTTTGTCATGGAGTTAGTAGGATATTTTGTGTGATAGTTGGATAAGGTACACTTGCCCTAATCTTGACCTTACACTTGCCTTGCACTTGGCATCTTCTTGGCCATTGGTTGGCCATGGCTTGACCTATAAATCCCCCCCGTATGAGGAAGAGTTCTTCATCCACAAATTACTTTCAAAGTCTTGAAAATCCTCCCCTCGCCCTTGTGAGCCTTTTCGTCCAAGCCTTCTTCCCCCCCCCCCCCTTGAGTGAAGCTTGGCCGAGGCAACCCCCCCCCCCCTAGCCTAGCCGAAACCTACCCCCCCTCCCTTGGTAGAAAAGTTGCCTTCTAGTATTGTTATAATGCCCAAAATACCCTAGCCCAAATCCCTTAGTACTTAGTAGAAGTTGTGAAGAACTTCTAAGGGTTCTTGGAGCTATCGGAGCGTACAAATTAGGAGCTAAACCTCGCTCAGGATCGACGTTTATACTTGGATAATTTTGGGCTTATCGAGGTAAATAAACTTATCCTTCTTTTGTAATTAGAGAATACATACTGTAGAAGTATAGGAATAAGTATAAATACTTAGAAGGATATTACAGAATAGAATTGAACTGTTATCACAGTAGAAGGGTATAAAAGAAGAATAATTGAACTGTACTTACATAGGACTGTTTTCACAGTAGACTTATATAGCTCACCGGGTAGGGAAGTGCTGCCCGACTTTCCGTAGAATAGAGAACCCTCTGTTTAGAATGACCTACAGAGTAGTCTAGACTTTGATAGATGTCTTTGACTATTATAGGCTGATTCTCTGCGCGCGACATATTCGACTTGGCAGGTGGATTTCGCCAAGAAGGTATGTGATTCTTCCTATACTCTTAAGCATGATATTTTAAGATATATATATAGTACGGTAGACGTACATGTGTTAACTGAATAATAATCACGGCAATGTCTTTTGACTTAAGCCTGAATAATAACTACGGCAATGTCTTTTGACTTAAGCCTGAATAATAAGAATCCTGATGCATTTCAAAGGAATACTGAATCATTTTTAACAGAAGAGAAATATTTGGTTTTTAAAACAAAAGCTTAAGAGTTATACTAGCTTTATGGGAAGTTAGGTATAACAACTTAAGAAAGATAAAAGGAACTGTTTACTTGTTTGTTTATAAAAGCCTTGTATTGATTTCTGTTAAGTGTAGTAAGATTGTTTGATAAGTAGACATATTATGATGCTACCTGTGTTAGTGTCTTGTAATGCTGTGAAAGGGGGTCATTCTTGCTGTGCTTACGTTGCTAAACGGTAAGTCCGTTGTACTGTTATTATATCACCTACCCCCTTGACTTGTTATACCGAGGGCTTGCCACCCTTGATGCGGGTCTATACCACCTATGCAGTCTATGTGACTATGCAGAGCTGCGGGAGTTCCAGGATTGATCATTCCGGGTGTTTTAGCCCGATGCGGGGGATGCCCTATGCGGTCTGTATGACTATGCGGTCTATTGAGACTATGCGGACTGCGAGTCGAGGAGAATGCAGGGGTTAGCTACCCCCGATGCGAGGAGTACCTCATGCGGGTCTGTGTGTGACCTATGCGGACTGCGGGAGTCCAGGATTAGGCACGCATAATGATACTATGGGCGCAGCCTTGCCCGATCATTCGCGCCTAGAAAAGACACATTCTGATTTACCTATTATTGTTCTTGTTTGTGATATGGCACTATGTGCAATTGAACTGATTTGCAAATGGTTTTAAATACTTGATTTCATTTAAGTACTTACGCTTTCACATACTTGGTACTGTTATCGACCTCCTTCGGGGCTGCGTCATGCCGCAGTAAGAGGCAGTGCTAGATCCACATCCTTAGGATCTTTGCTTTGGTGTCGTGAGCTCCATCTTCTCGGAGGCTCTACTTTTGGGTATGATCTCCTGTATTGTAGATAGTTTTGTACATTCAGGTATGGCGGGCCTGTCCCGCCATAGGGTTTACTTCTTTAGAAGTGCGTAGTCTATTATGCAGTTGGGATGTATCGCAAAACTTGGGTTATATATATACGCGAAAGGCAAGCTTTTCATCGAGATAAAGCTGTTTCTATTTTTATAATGTTTCTGTCTTGTTTTATATTCCTGATTTCTACGATGTATGACTACTTGGGTGCCGGTAGGCACGATCATGGGCCGGAACAGGTCGTGACCTGAGGCCCGCCATACCCCGAATGTACAACAACCGACAATACTGTGGATAAGCCTCGAGTAATGGAGCTTCTCCACGGTGAATCGATGATCCTAAAGTGAGGATCAAGAACACATACTCTACCTGCGGCATGAACGCAGCCCCCCGAAGGAGGTCAATACAACATGTACCAAATATGTGAAACTGAAAGTACTGTAATGAAATCATAAGTCTATAATAAAACTGGAGACATGTATGACAACTCAATTAACATTACACTGTGCCTTACTAACAACGAGGGTAAACAAGAGTATACTTTACTACATAAAAATAGGAGGCTCATGATCAAAGTAGGGCCACCCGCCCGTAGGTCATTAAGCAATCCTACTCCTGGGACTATTTCACCCGCATAGGTCCTGTGGACCCGCAATGAGGTAACTTCCTCGCATAGGTTGTATCCACCCGCATAAGTCGTGTGGACCCGCATGAGGTATTCCTCGCATAGGACTATTTCACCCGCTTGGGCCTGGTGGCCCCGCAATGAGTACAAACGCCGCACTCGCATCATGGGTAACAAATCCATGGAATTAGTAGTAACTCGGGGCTTTACCCCGTAAGAATAACATAAACTAGCACAACCGGCTATCATACATAACATAAGCACTACCGGCTTATCATACATAACATAAGCGCTACCGGCTTATCCTAACATAACATAAGCGCTACCGGCTTATCATACATAACATAAGCAAGTTAAGAAATCCCCCTAACTTCTTATTAGTCTTATTCATATACACTCTCATTTTAGTTTACTTAAGGCACTAACATGTCATTATAACAATCCGGGAATTTAACCCAAAGTACTACATAGTTCTACTCTTTTAAAATGACTTTTTTTCATATAAAACTTCCAAGATACTAATAACCGTAGTATCAGGTCACATCTATTTTTCAAGACAAGTCACAATACCTTTTTAGAAATACATTTAGGCTTCTAAATCAAGTGACTTCTTTCTTTTAAAAACCTTAAGCAATTGATGCCTTCAAATCAATTTGTCTTTCATTATTTCAAGTCATTTATCATACTTACATTACTTAGAGTAAACCACTCTTTTTAACTTTCCATAAAGCTATTATAACCAACTTCCCATAAAGCCGTTATACTAGCTTTATGCCTTAGATACTTACATTCTTCTTTATAACTAAGAGACTTAAATTTTCCAACAAAACAAGTATCGAAAATACTTTCAAAATACTCAAAGTCTCTTAAGTTTTAGAAACCAAGATATCCTTAATATTTTTAAACAAGTGAGTTAATTCCCTAACTCAACCAACTTGGACATTCTTAAAATAAGTCAAGGATATCAAATGGACTAGATTGTCAAAATCTTGTCGTCTCACCTTATACATTTACAACTTATTCATGCTCAAGAGATAAGAAATTTCCACATACCTCTTCGGTTCAATCCACTTGCCAAGTCCAATATGCCGTACGTAGTATGTCAACCTATAATGACCATGATACGTCTATTAACTTCTTACCTCAAACGTAGAATATTCTAAGTGCAAAGTCACTAAATTCTACGAAAAATCGGATAGCACTTCCTTTGTTTCTACATACTTTGCCACCTTTTTCAAGGCCGAATTTCAATAACCAAACACGCCACATTTAAGGCTCAACAATGTAGTTAACAATAGGGGATTACACGCCTACAAGACGTGTAAAATTCCGCCCCACAATAGATATCAAACTAGTCCAACATACTATGTCACATTCGACAAATTTGAGGTACATCACTACAAAGTCTTTTCCAATTCCTTTTCAATCCAAGTTGTTTAGTACAACATGTTATAAAGCCGCAATCGATTATAGCAACAATAATATTCAAGTAGATAACATGCGACGATACTAGTTAACGACCAAATTGTAATTCAATTTTAAACTACTCAACATGTCATTTTCGGATTTGAGCTTCTAAACTTCCATAACACTTATCAATCTTCATAACACATATCACATGATCATTTCTAACTTATCATAACATGGAATCTTCAATTACAAAAGTAAGACGAAGCTTATTACCTCATTTAGCCCAAATATGATCCAAGATTACAAGTCGATCCTTAGCAACTTTAGCTCCTCTTTTAGACGTTCCAATCCACTCCAAGCAACCCTTAGAAGCTTATGAAGCACTCCTCTTCAAGTTCCAACTTCAAAGTTGAAGAACTCCTTAGGTTTTCGCCTTGCGACTAATACGAAAACGCCACTTTTCCGGGATCTTTCTATTGAGATACCCTTACAAAACTCTTAGGAACCTTGGTTTAAAGTATGGGGATTATTGGACAACAAACTAAAAAATTTCTCTTGAAAAATGGCTCATTGCCGTGAGCTTTAACAAAAGGAGCAAGAACAAGATTGAAATTTCTCTAAGAGTTGAGAATGACAAAGTCTTGCACTACTAGTGTACATATATAACATAATGGAGGGTCAAGATTAGTACATATGGATGGCTTGGATGAGTTTCACATGGATCTAGCCCAAGTGGCCCTTTGACAAGTCAACAATGTCAAGCTCTTAGTCTTAGCAAGACTTGGTCATTTAAATTATGGTCAAATGACCATCCTAACCTTGTCAAATTCGTCCAAGACCACTAAGGGGGGTGACACGTGTCGCCCTCCCGTTCGTCGCAATATTTCGTTTTCCGACAAATTCCAAAATTCCGATAAATTTTTACTCGTCTCAAATCTTAACATTTTTGAGTTCTTACGTACGTCCTTATAAACATGTCCTGGAAATTCTGGGGTGTAACATTCTTCCCCCCTTAGAAACATTCGTCCCCGAATGTTCTGTTGGGAGTCAAACTTAAAGATAGCGACATAGTCTTCTTACAACCCATACATACCAATAATGCCACACGTGGCCACATAACAATACTCATACTAAAATGTCAAGCTGAACCCCATGTGTCAACGCCGATTATCTGCATAAAGCTTCTGCTGACTCTGAGCTTGCTAATAATCTTTCCCGGATAAGCTTCACCTTATCCACAGTCTGCTGAATCAAGTCTGGGCCAAATAACTGTACCTCGCCTTCGTCGAACCAACCAACCGGCGATCTACACTTTCTTACATACAAGGCCTCATACAGGGCCATCTGAATACTGGAAGGGTATCCATTTTCGTACGTAACTCAACAAGAGGCAAATAATTCTCCTAGCTAACTCTGAAATCAATAACATCGGCCCGCAACCTATCCTCAAGTGCCTGGATAGTACGCCTGCCGCCGTCGGCTTGCGAGGTGTAATGCAACACTGAGACTCACCTGTGTCCCTAATCACTTCTGAAAAAACCTCCAGAAGTTATCCGTAACCGAGCTCATCTGTCTGACATCATAAAAGTAGGAACTCCATGCAGTCTCACACTTTTCCTGATATATAATCTATCATAATCCTCAGCCGAGTGAAAGGTCTGTAGGAAGAACACGGTCGTTTCGCGACCTATTTACTATGACCCCCAGGGAGTCGCACTCCCTCTGAGTACGATGCCACCCTGCAACAAGATCCATAAAATCACCTCCCATATCTAAGTCGGGATCGAAATCGCCTGTGATAGCCTACTGGGCTTCTGGTGTTCAACCTTGACCTGCTACTAATTCGGACATTCAGCAACAACTCTGCTACGTCCCTCTTCAGGCCATCTTACCAACACATGTATCTGAGGTCACGACACAACTTAGTCGACCTCGAACCATTAGAGCAATAAGCACTGCGTGCCTCCCCTAAAACCTGCTGACTAGTCTGCAAAGCCGGTACACACAATCTATCCTCATATCACAGCACCCCATCCGATGCTACTCAAACAGGCTCTTCCTATTTCGGAGAGTCGTAACTTGATACCGTATCATAACTGGATCCTCATACTGTCGCCTCTTTACCTCCTCAACGACGGAAGACTCGGCAACCTCTCGGATCTAAACTTCATTAACCTTGGAAACAAATAATCGAACCCCTCGGCTCGGTAGCTGATGAATCTCACGGACCACGTCCTGTCTATCTAGCTGCCCATCTGACAGACTACCCAAAGATCCACGACTAAGAGCATCTGTAACTGTCTCGGCTTTCCCCGGGTAGTATAGGATATCAACATCGCAATCCTTCAGTAACTATAACCACTGTCCCTGTCACAAATTTAGCTGCCTCTGTCTGAAGATATACCGGAGGTTCTTGTGGTCTGCATAAATATCTAGACGAAGTCTATATAAAAACTGCCTCCAAATCTTCAAGGCACGATTAACTGCCGCCAACTCTAAATCGTGAGTAGCGTAATTCCTTTCATGCTTTCCTAACTGCCGGGAAACATAGGCTCTAACCTTATCGTGTTACGTCAGCACACAACCTAGCCCAACACCCAACGTGTTACAATAATAACCTAACCCTCTAGTCTCTCAGGAGGGGTTAGAACTGTAGTCGAGTCAACTTATCTTCCAATAACTGGAAACCTTTCTCATACTTGCGAAATATTCAGCATCCTAAATCTCAACTATGGTTCCTATTTCCCTTTCTCTGTTGCAACCAAACTTGGTCATTAAACTTAGACTTGATTCATTTGTTGGCCGCATGGCTAAGACTTCCTGCCAATCACAATTTAGGGGGGGGGGGGGAGATTTCCTTGCTCTCGTCAAGTCATAACCCGATTATTTTCTCCCAGCTCATAGATCTTATAGTCGGTGTTCAACCTGAATTCATGGTATTACATAATCCAATGACTTGTCAAGATTCCTTATCGTTCGAGTGTCTACTCGTCTTTCCTTTATAATTCATTTCAAGTTGTCCTGGGGTCCCTTACCCCTCCGTATTTTCTTACTATCTTTCTCGTCAGTACAGATGTTACCATCTTTCCTCAAGGTGTTCCTACTTCCCATCATCTACTAATGGTCTTTACACTAGTCTGGGTAATCATATCTCGTGCAACTTACATAACCACAGTTGTATTCTCTTTTATCATTCTGGTCATAACCTTTCCTTATGCTTATTATTAGCAAAAGTATTTCTTCCTTGATTCATAATCGTACAGTTTCATACATGCGTACAACCTGCATTTATATCCTTACGATACTTCCTCGACCAATTCGTACGTCGTTCTTAATTACCCCAACACAATACTTTTCCCACGATTATCTAAAAGTGTAACCTATGGCATGACGATACCGAAGACCTTACCCGTCTCCTATCCTTCGTCGAACAACATGGGTACACGTAACCCCATAATACGTAAAACTATCCTTTACATGGGGGAGAGAACTTATCTCCCTTACAAAATCTAAATCATCAAGCGCCCCCTTATAATCGTATAGATTTTCAAAACATACCACGATGTCTTCTGTTTTCCGTAGGCAGCACTCGTACTTATCTTATTCTTGCTTTGCGCATTTTCCTGAAATTATCCGGAAGGTCGTGGCCCTGACCGCCACACCAACCCAACTCCAAGTACCTCCAAGGGCACTTAGCATAAACTCCTTCAAATTCGAGTATTACTTACTTTCTGCATTAATTCACCTCAAATGAACAAGTCACACAGACTTATTAAAATCAACTGTGTCAAAGAAGGAAGGATAATTCACTGGTTACCACCACTTCTCTTCCTTTCCACTTGATAACCGGTTTACGGGAAAACTGGTACCGAACCAATCTCTCTCTGTAGTCCACGTTGGCATAACAAGAGGCCAACTAGCCCGTACTCATAATGACCTCAACGTCTGTCATAACAGCTCTGCTAGGTCTGCTAGGGTCCAACGATTGTATCGTCACCGGGCAATTATTATACACCCGCTCAGCTACCACCCATCACTCACGGGTGTAGTCATCTCTACAGGTTCTCAAGGATTCAGACTCTATCTTTTACACTTGGTTGCTCACTTTTTCACTGGTCGTACGCTTTTCCGTACTTCCAAACTTATACTAACATACGTACATAACTTCCATACTAAAACTGGCCTCCAATCTTTGGAGTTACTAAATTAAACCGTATAAGGCCATTTCCGGCTCTCACAACCTGGTTCCGGTGGAATGCGTCCACGAACCTGTAAAACGGCTAACTAGACTTGGGCCTTGCACCCTCGTGACCCTGTCACGTAGCGGGACTGCTACCAACTGATCCCATTCCATTTCAAGTTATGGGGCGACCCTTAATAGGTCCTCAACCCGACTCGGCATCGCACTTAACTCTTATCCTTGGTCTGTCTTAACCTTTTACTACCCGAGAAGGCCTTACATACCTAAGGTCTCGGCGGTTATCAACATTCTTAGTCTCGCAATTTCCATGCTCCACGCCTACCTTATCAGTCCCCCCATAAACGGGTACAAAAACTTCTCGTAATACCATAATCGTGTTGTCTTGACCACAACAACCATACTTACTCCATACGGATCTCATCCGTACCATTTTCTTAACCATACTACGTAACTCAATCTATTAACATAGTCTTCCATTAATTCCCTTAATAATAACTTCTTAAGGGTCCAATACCTTTTCAGACAAATCATCATCTCCTAATTATTTCAAATTAGTACGTAAAACCTTGCTGAGAGTCTATTAACTGTTCATACCTTCCCGGTATTTATTTAGTCCTTACCAAATCCTGGTACTCTAAAATCATTCTAAGCAACACGCGTCTGACCCTCATACATAAATCCATATAGCTGTATGTACAATACCAACTATACTACAAACATTACCAACCTGGATACGCAATCCACATAATCTTTCCTGGGTCACTGCTGCCTTTCTCGTAGCTGCAAACAACATAACTTGTTAGGGAGATACGACCCTAACCACATAGCTCTATCACACGATCTCAGAGTGAGAAGAATGGAAACCAATCCTAAATGTCCTGCAGCCTCCTGGTTATAGATGTGGTGCACAACACACCGATAACCAAGACTCTACTAGACACGGTCTGTAGACACTTTCAGAGGACTAAGCGCTCGATACCACTTTTGTCACGACCCGACCGGACATGCGGCCCGGTGCCCTACAGGCACCGCTGCAGTATACATCAGAGAATAGCAGTGGAACATACACAATTCATAAAAACACTTAGACATAATACATTAACAGGCTAGCCGATAAGGCCACCTTTCGTAAAACATACATAACAAAAGAAACATCAGTTACAATTATTTCTTTAGAGCCCAAACCACAGACATGACTACGGACCTCACAAGAATAACAAGCGTGGCGGGACAGGGCCCGCCATACCCTGAATATACAACAACCGACAATACCGAGGATAAGCCTCCGAGTAATGGAGCTTCTCCGGTGAATCGATGATCCTAAAAGTGAGGATCATCAACACATACTACTGCGGCGTGAACGCGGCCCGAAGGAGGTCGGTACAACATGTACCAAATATGTGGCGAAAGTTACGTAATGAAATCATAAGTCTATAATAAAACTGGAGACAGGTATGATAACTCAATTAACAGTACACTGTGCCTTACTAACAACGAGAGTAAACAAGAGTATACTTTACTGCATAAAAATAGGAGGCTCATGATCAAAGTAGGGCCACCCGCCCGTAGGTCATTAAGCAATCCTACTTCTGGGACTATTTCACCCGCATAGGTCATGTGGACCCGCAATGAGGTAACTTCCTCGCATAGGCTGTATCCGCCCGCATAGGTCGTGTGGACCCGCATGAGGTATTCCTCGCATAGGACTATTTCACCCGCTTGGGCCCGGTGGGCCCGCAATGAGTACAAACGCCGCACTCGCATCATGGGTAGCAAATCCATGGAATTAGTAGTAACCCGGGGCTTTACCCCGTAAGAATAACATAAACTAGCACAACCGTCTATGAGTTTATAATTCCTCTAGTCTCTCAGGAGGGGTTAGAACTGTAGTCGAGTCAACTTATCTTCCAATAACTGGAAGCCTTTCTCATACTTGTGAAATATTCGACATCCTAAATCTCAATTATGGTTCTTGTTTCCCTTTCTCTGTTGCAACCAAACTTGGTCACTAAACTTAGACTTGATTCATTTGTTGGCCGCATGGCTAAGACTTCCTGCCAATCACAATTTAGAGGGGGGGGAGATTTCCTTGCTCTCGTCAAGTCATAACCCGATTATTTTCTCCCAGCTTATAGAGCTTATAGTCGGTGTTCAACCTGAATTCATGGTATTACATAATCCAATGACTTGTCAAGATTCCTTATCGTTCGAGTGTCTACTCGTCTTTCCTTTATAATTCATTTCAAGTTGTCCTGGGGTCCCTTACCCCTCCGTATTTTCTTACTATCTTTCTCGTCAGTACAGATGTTACCATCTTTCCTCAAGGTGTTCCTACTTCCCATCATCTACTAATGGTCTTTACACTAGTCTGGGTAATCATATCTCGTGCAACTTACATAACCACAGTTGTATTCCCTTTTATCATTCTGGTCATAACCTTTCCTTATGCTTATTATTAGCAAAAGTATTTCTTCCTTGATTCATAATCGTACAGTTTCATACATGCGTACAACCTACATTTATATCCTTACGATACTTCCTCGACCAATTCGTACGTCGTTCTTAATTACCCCAACACAATACTTTTCCCACTGTTATCTAAAAGTGTAACCTATGGCATGACGATATCGAAGACCTTACCCGTCTCCTATCCTTCGTCAAACAACATGGGTACACGTAACCCCATAATACGTAAAACTATCCTTTACGTGGGGGAGAGAACTTATCTCCCTTACAAAATCTAAATCATCAAGCGCCCCCTTATAATCGTATAGATTTTCAAAACCTACCACGATGTCTTCTGTTTTCCGTAGGCAGTACTCGTACTTATATTATTCTTGCTTTGCGCATTTTCCTGAAATTATCCGGAAGGTCGTGGCCCTGACCGCCACACCAACCCAACTCCAAGTACCTCCAAGGGCACTTAGCATAAACTCCTTCAAATTCGAGTATTACTTAATTTCTGCCTTAATTCACCTCAAATGAACAAGTCACACAGACTTATTAAAATCAACTGTGT
This sequence comes from Przewalskia tangutica, assembly GCA_029844215.1. Classification (NCBI taxonomy): domain Eukaryota; kingdom Viridiplantae; phylum Streptophyta; class Magnoliopsida; order Solanales; family Solanaceae; genus Przewalskia; species Przewalskia tangutica. The sequence goes on from CM056736.1 coordinate 55,277,467, forward strand.
CAAAGAAGGAAGGATAATTCACTGTCCACCACCACTTCTCTTCCTTTCCACTTGATAACCCGTTTACGGGAAAACTGGTACCGAACCAATCTCTCTCTGTAGTCCACGTTGGCATAACAAGAGGCCAACTAGCCCGTACTCATAATGACCTCAACGTCTGTCATAACAGCTCTGCTAGGGTCCAACGATTGTATCTTCACCGGGCAATTATTATACACCCGCTCAGCTACCACCTATCACTCACGGGTGTAGTCATCTCTACAGGTTCTCAAGGATTCAGACTCTATCTTTTACACTTGGTTGCTCACTTTTTCACTGGTCGTACGCTTTTCCGTACTTCCAAACTTATACTAACATACGTACATAACTTCCATACTAAAGCGGCCTCGATCTTTGGAGTTACTAAATTAAACCGTATAAGGCCATTTAGGCTCTCCTGACACAGTTCGGTGGAATGCGTCCACGAACTCGTAAAGCGGCTAACTAGACTTGGGCCTTGCACCCTCGTGACCACTGTCGCGTGGCGGGGCTACCCGATCGTTCCATTTCAAGTTATGGGCGACCCTTAATAGGTCCTCAACCGGCTTCGGCATCGCACTTAACTCTTATCCTTGGTGCTCTTAACCTTTTACTACGAGAAGGCCTTACATACCTAAGGTCTCGCGGTTATCAACATTCTTAGTCTCGCAATTTCCATGCTCCACGCCTACCTTATCGGTCCCCATAGCGTACAAAACTTCTCGTAATACCATAATCGTGTTGTCTTGACCACAACAACCATACTTGCTCCATACGGATCTCATCCGTACCATTTTCTTAACCATACTACGTAACTCAATCTATTAACATAGTCTTCCATTAATTCCCTTAATAATAACTTCTTAAGGGTCCAATACCTTTTCAGACAAATCATCATCTCCTAATTATTTCAAATTAGTACGTAAAACCTTGCTGAGAGTCTATTAACTGTTCATACCTTCCCGATATTTATTTAGTCCTTACCAAATCCTGGTATTCTAAAATCATTCTAGGCAACACGCGTCCGACCCTCATACATAAATCCGTATAGCTGTATGTACAATACCAACTATACTACAAACATTACCAACCTGGATACGCAATCCACATAATCTTTACTGGGTCACTGCTGCCTTTCTCGTAGCTGCAAACAACATAACGTGTTAGGGAGAGACGACCCTAACCACATAGCTCTATTGCACGATCTCAGAGTGAGAAGAATGGAAACCAATCCTAAATGTCCTGCAGCCTCCTGGTTATAGATGTGGTGCACAACACACCGATAACCAAGACTCTACTAGACACGGTCTGTAGACACTTTCCGAGGACTAAGCGCTCGATACCACTTTTGTCACGACCCGACCGGGCCGCGATCGGTGCCCTACAGGCACCCCTACGATTATACATCGAGAGAATAACAGTGAACATACACAATTCATAAAAACACTTAGACATAATACATTAACAGCTAGCGATAAGACCACCTTTCGTAACATACATAACAAAAGAAACATCGATTACAATTCTTTCTTTCTGACCCAAACCCTAGACATGACTACGGACCTCTAAGAATAACAAATGTGGCGGGTGGGCCATACCCCGAATGTACAACAGCGACAATACTGGGGATAAGCCTCGAGTAATGGAGTTTCTCCACGGTGAATCGGTGATCCTAAAGTGAGGATCATCAACTCACTCTACATGCGGCGTGAACGCGGCCCAGAAGGAGTCGATTACAACATGTACCAAATATGTGAAACTAAAAGTTCTGTAATGAAATCATAAGTCTATAATAAAACTGGAGACAGGTATGATAACTCAATTAACAGTACAATGTGCCTTACTAACAATGAGAGTAAACAAGAGTATACTTTACTGCATAAAAATAGGAGGCTCATAAGCAAAGTAGGGCCACCCGCCCGTAGGTCATTAAGCAATCCTACTCCTGGGACTATTTCACCCGCATAGGTCCTGTGGACCCATGATGAGGTAACCCGCCGCATAGGTCAGTATCCGCCCGCATAGGTCGTGTGGGCCCGCATGAGGTATTCCTAGCATAGGACTATTTCACCCGCACAGGACTATTTCACCCGCTTGGGCCCGGTGGGCTCGCAATGAGTACAAACACCGCACTCGCATCATGGGTAGCAAATCCATGGAATTAGTAGTAACCCGGGGCTTTACCCCGTAAGAATAACATAAACTAGCACAACCGACTATCATACATAACATAAGCACTCTGCTTATCATACATAACATAAAGCGCCAGGCTTATCCTAACATAACATAAGCGCTACCGGCTTATCATACATAACATAAGCAAGTTAAGAAATCCCCCTAACTTCTTATTAGTCTTATTCATATACACTCTCATTTTAGTTTACTTAAGGCACTAACATGTCATTATAACAATCCGGGAATTTAACCCAAAGTACTACATACTTCTACTCTTTTAAAATGACTCTTTTTCATATAAAACTTCCAAGATACTAATAACCGTAGTATCAAGTCACATCTATTTTTTAAGACAAGTCACAATACCTTTTTAGAAATACATTTAGGCTTCTAAATCAAGTGACTTCTTTCTTTTAAAAACCTTAAGCAATTGATGCCTTCAAATCAATTTGTCTTTCATTATTTCAAGTCATTTATCATACTTACATTACTTAGAGTAAACCACTCTTTTTAACTTTCCATAAAGCTATTATAACCAACTTCTCATAAAGCCGTTATACTAGCTTTATGCCTTAGATACTTACATTCTTCTTTATAACTAAGAGACTTAAATTTTCCAACAAAACAAGTATCGAAAATACTTTCAAAATACTCAAAGTCTCTTAAGTTTTAGAAACCAAGATATCCTTAATATTTTTAAACAAGTGAGTTAATTCCCTAACTCAACCAACTTGGACATTCTTAAAATAAGCCAAGGATATCAAATGGACTAGATTGTCAAAATCTTGTACGTCTACCGTACTATACATTTACAACTTATTCATGCTCAAGAGATAAGAAAGTTCCACATACCTCTTAGGTTCAATCACTTGCCAAGTCCAATATGTCGTACGTAGTATGTCAACCTATAATGACCATAATACGTCTATTAACTTCTTACCTCAAACGTAGAATATTCTAAGTGCAAAGTCACTAAATTCTATGGAAAATCGGACAGCACTTTCTTTGTTTCTACATACTTTGCCACCTTTTTCAAGGCCGAATTTCAATAACCAAACACGCCACATTTAAGGCTCAACAATGTAGTTAACAATAGGGGATTACACGCCTACAAGACGTGTAAAATTCCGCCCCACAATAGATATCAAACTAGTCCAACATACTATGTCACATTCGGCAAATTTGAGGTACATCACTACAAAGTCTTTTCCAATTCCTTTTCAATCCAAGTTGTTTATTACATGTTATAAAGCCGCAATCGATTATAGTAACTATAAACTTCAAGTAGATAACATGCGACGATACTAGTTAACGACCAAATTGTAATTCAATTTCAAACTACTCAACATGTCATTTTCGGATTTGAGCTTCTAAACTTCCATAACACTTATCAATCTTCATAACACATATCACATGATCATTTCTAACTTATCATAACATGGAATCTTCAATTACAAAAGTAAGACGAAGCTTATTACCTCATTTAGCCCAAATATGATCCAAGATTACAAGTCGATCCTTAGTGTTATACCCCGTAGTTCCAGAGTATGTATGTAAGGACATATGTACAAATGTTTAAGCCCTAATTAGGTTAAGGATGAAATTGTGAACTTCCAACGGAAAAGATTCCGAACCTTGTGAAGGTAATTTTACGTTTTTAATATTAAAACCAATTACGGATTTTTCCGAGAGATGAAATATTTTGGACCAATAGGAGGGCGACATGTGTCACCCTTAGGTGGCATGTTGGACGAAAACTAGTGGGCAAGTGGCCAAGTCAAGAAGTCAAAGTCTTGGAAGATATTTTTTTGTAGGGCAAGTGGGAGAGGGTGGACGGTTTTTGGAGGACATGTGGCTAGCCACATGTCTCATTTTTGTGGTGGACATATGTCCCAAAGTTGTGGTGGACATATGTCCCAAAGTTGTGGTGGACACTTGGTTGGAAGACTCCACTCACACAAGCAACCAAATCCTCACCATACACATGCTTTAATCTTGACCCTTGAATGTCCTATAAATACCCCCCTTAAGTTGCAAGACTTCTTCATCCACTTAACAATTTCCAAGTCTCCAAAAATCCTTCCCCCTTGTAGTAGTCTCGTCCAAAACACCCTCCCCCCTTTGAAGTAGCTCTCGTCCGAAACACCCCCCCCCCCCTTGGTAGAAAAATTTCTTCAAGTATTGTTACTATCCCAAATACCTTAGCCTAAAATCCCTTGTAGTATTCTAAAGTTACCTCTATACTAAGAGCCCGGAAATACTACTTTATTTTCCTTTAGTCACAAAACGAAACCCTAGGAAAATCTTCATAGTTGGATGAAGTATTAGGAGAAGTTGTTTAGAAACTTCTAAGGGTTTCTTGGAGCGGATTGGAGCATACAGAATAGGAGCTAAACGTTGTTCAGGATCGACATATAATCTTGGATAATTTTGGGCTTATCGAGGTAATAATCTTTATCCTTCTATTGTAATTGGAGATTACATATTGTAGTAGTTTAGAATTAAGTATAAGATATATAGAAGGATGTTAAAGAAGAGAATTGAACTGTAATTACATTGAAATTTTGTATTCTGATGAGACTTGTGTAGTTTGTGCAGGAAATCTTGCCCAATTTTCCGTAGAATAGAGAACATACGCTTAGAATATTCTACGAAGTAGTCTAGGCGTTGATAGAGCGTATTTGACTATTATAGGTTGATACTCTGCGCGACATATTCGACTTGGCGGTGGATTGGTAGAGGAGGTATGTGATTCTTCCTATCCTCTTGAGCATGATATTTTTGAAATATATATATAGTACGGTAGACGTACGTGTGTTAACTAAATTTGGTTTTACTTTGATGTCTTTTGACTTGAGTTTTAAATAATAAGAATCTTGAAGTATTTCAAAAGAGTTACGAATCATTTTTGAAAGAAAAGTAATACTTGGTTTTAAAAAAGCTTAAGTGTTATACTAGCTTTATGGGAAGTTAGGTATAACGACTTGAGAAAGATAAGAGGAAACGGTTTACTTAATTGTTCATAAAAGCCTTGTAATGATTTCTGAAGGTATGGTAAGTTGGTTTGATAAGTAGACATGTTATGATGCTACGTGTGTTAGTATCTTGTGACGTTTGTGTAAAGGGGGTTTCCTTGTTGTGCTTATGTTGTTTAACGATAAGCAGTTATGCTGGTATTATATCACTTACCCCCCTGACTTGTTATGCCGAGGGTTAGCCGCCCCCGATGCGAGGAATACCTCATGCGGGTCTATGTGACCTATGCGGAGCTGCGGGAGCTCCAGGATGATCACTCCGGGTGTTATTCTGGCCGTCACGAGGAATACCTCATGCGGTCCAGGTGACTATGCGGACTGCGGGAGTCCAGGATGATGCCGAGGGTTAGCTACCCCCGATGCGAGGAATACCTCATGCGGACCTAGGTGGTCTATGCGGACTGCGGGAGTTCCAGGATTAGGCTCGCATAATGATACTATGGGCGATTGGCCTTGCTTCGATCATTAGCGGCCTAGAAAAGACCAGTTACGTTATATCTATTTTGCTCTTGTTTATGCTGTGGCACTATGTGTAGTTAAATTGGTTGTTCGTACGTATTTGTAATTGGTTTTAAAATGCTATGATTTTATTTCAGTACTTTACAGTTTCACATACTTGGTACCTGTTATCGACCTCCTTGAGTGCGTTCATGCCGCAGGTAGAGGTACTCCTGTTGTTGATCCCCGCTCCTAGGATCACCGTTTCTGCTTTTGGAAAAGCCCCGTTTCTCCGGAGGCTTATCTTTTTGGGTATGATATCCCTGTCATTGTAGCTTTATGTACATTCAGGGTATGGCGGGGCCTTGTCCCGCCATAGTTGTTTACTTTCTTAGAGGTCTGTAGTCCTGTTGTAAATTTTGGGATGTAACTGTCAGACTTGATATGTATATACATGCCGAAAGACAACTTTTTCTGGGATATACTGTTTCTCATTTTACTCTTTATCTCATGTCTTTGTTTTTATATTCCGCTGGTTACTCTGATGTATATCTACTTGGGTGCCCGAGTAAGGCACCAGTCACGGGCCCGGGATTGGGTCGTGACAAAAGTGGTATCAGAGCAGTTAATCCTCGGAAAGTGTCTACAGACCGTATCTAGTAGAGTCTTGATTATCGGTGTGTTGTGCACCACACCAATAATCAGGAGGCTGCAGGATATTTAGGATTGGTTTTCATTCTTCTCACTCTGAGATCGTGCCTTAGAGCTATGTTATAAGTTGGACTCTTTCTAACACATTCTTATGTACCAGCTATGCCTCAACGCAAGGCAACCCGGGCCCAGAAGGGCAAGGCAGCTGCTAGTAGGACACATAGGACCACGAGGGCACAGGCCCAGTCCTTACCAGGGGTGGTGCTACAGACGGCGAGTTCCACGACGCCACCAGCCCCAACAGAGTTTAGAGCCGCAGTAGAGGCTACTGAGACCACAAGATACTGCGCCTCGGTCCCACACTGGAGCGAGAGGAGATGGGTTACAGGGAGATGGCGATTACTAGCCGAGGATCGTGGCGGACATGAGGATAGTTTGGATCTGGCGATTCGATTCGATGGTACCCGTGGTTCACCCGAGGTCGGATAGTTTGAGACTACGGGATTTCTGAGTTGCAGCCCACCTGAGTTCTATGGGTCGAGGCCTGAGGATGATCCGCAGGAGTTCATCAAGCGATTCTGAAGGATCATGAGAGTGATCAAGGCTTCGGAGACCGAGTCAGTGGTCTTAGGTTCGCATCGGCTGCGTGATACCGCAGTCGACTGGTTTGATTTGTGGGAGCTGTCCCGGGGAGAGCATGCGCCTCCAGCTGTATGGGACGAGTTCTCTGAGGCATTCCTTGGCCATTTCTTGCCGCCACAGATGAGGAGAGCACGGGCCGACAAATTTTTGATGCTGAGACAGAGAGGGCGCACAGTTCGGGAGTACAACATTGAGTTCGATTCGTTGGCTCGATATGTCCCTGCGTTAGTAGCAGATATGGAGGACAGGGTGCACCGCTACGTCACCGGGCTAGATGATTATTTGGCAGAGTCTTGCTCGGGTGTAGCTCTTCAGCCGGGCATGGACATTGCCCGCATGCAGGCTCATGCACAGGTGTGAGGCGTAGAGGCGGCAGGTTGTGGATATCGGCGAGAAGAAGGCCGGGCAGCGAGGTCCTTTGGTAGCTCTCATGGTGGACGGTCTCAGCAGCAGACTAGATTTGCACCACAGCCAGCTCAGAGCACTCCTACACGTCTTGGGGCGGCCGGGTATTCGGGCGGTCGGGGCCCCGGGACTGGACTTCGAGGTAGCAGAGGTGCTAACCGATCGAGACCACCCCCCTCTCAGTGTGGCCGATGCGGTAGATCCCATTACGGGAGTTGTGGTACTACTCCGGGAGTTTGTTACACTTGCGGCCAGCCGGGTCACTTTGCGAGAGCCTGTCCGACCAGGGGCAACGCAGATGGTAGGGGTTAGCCTACAGGGTCTTTTGCCGGCTCTTCATCTCCTACAGTTACTCGCCCCGGAGGCGGTACTCATGGACGGCCAGTCGCGGCGGTCGTGGCACGGGTCCCGATTCAGGTCCTCGAGCAGCATATATGCCTGTCGGCCGCCCGGGACGGGAGGCATCACCGGATGTAAATCCGCAGTACCTTATCAGTTTCTATTTGTGACATGTATGCATAGATAGATCCGTGTTCTACCTTGTCATATATATCTCCCCTTATTGCTAGTAGGATAGGGATAGAGCACGAGTCCATAGACCGCTTTGAGGTAGCTACGCGATGGGTGATTCGGTGGTAGGCGGCGGGTATATAGGGCTTGCCCAGTGACTATATGCAGTCGTCAGACCCTAGCCGAATTGATAGAGTTGGATATGACAGACTTCGACGTGATTATGGGTATGGATTGGCTAGCTTCCTGCTACGCCAATGTAGACTGTAGGGAGAGAGTGGTACGGTTCCAATTTCCTGGGGAGCCGGTTATTGAGTGGGAGGGGAACACTGTGTCGCCGAGGGGTAGGTTTATTTCTTACCTCAAGGCCAGGAAGATAGTGCAGAAGGGGTATATCTACCATCTCATTCGGGTATTTGATACTGAGGCCGAGATACCAGACCTTCATTCAGTTCCAGTAGTCAGAGAGTTCCCAGATGTGTTTCCAAACGACCTCCCGGGTATCCTCCAAGAGGAGATAGAGTTTTGCATTGATATTCGCACGATGCCGGCCGATATCCATTCCGCCATCTGAATGGCACTGCAGAGTTGAGAGAGTTGAAGGACCGGTGAGAGATTTCTTTGGAGAAAGGCTTCATCAGGCCTAGTGTTTCTCCCTGGGGAGTGCCGGTATTGTTCGTGAAGAAGAAGGATGGGACGCTGCGTATGTGTGTTGATTACAGGCAGCTGAACAAGGTGACTATTAAGAACAGATACCCCCTCCCTAGGATTGACGATTTGTTCGACCAGTTGCAGGGTGCGAGATGTTTCTCCTAGATAGACCTGCGATCTGGTTACCATCAGGTGCGAGTTAGGGAGACGGATGTTGTTATACCCCGTATTTCCAGAGTATGTACGTGAGGGCGTACATACGAAAGTTTAGCCTTAAAGTTTAGGCCTAGGACGTTTTTTTGGGCACAACTCACAAAACGAATGGTTTTCCGACGAAACGTTTAACAAGACTAGCGTAGGGTAAATTACGGCTATGTCATTTCTAATTTTTGCGGATTTTTCCGAGAGACGAAACATTTTGGACCAACAAGAGGGCGACACTTGTCACCCTCTAATTGGTGAACGTTGGGCGGTAAAGGGTGGACGATTGGGAGCTTGTTTTGTCAAGGAGTTGGTAGGATATTTTGTGTAGTAGATAGATGAGGACACTTGCCTAAATCCTCACCCTACACTTGCCTTGCACTTGGCTTCATCTTGGCCATTGGTTGGCCATTGCTTGACCTATAAATACCCCCCTTAAGATGAAGAGTTCTTCATCCACAAATCAACTTTCCAAGTCTTGAAATCCCTCCTCTCCCTTGAGCATTTTCGTCCAACACCCTCTTCCCCCATCTAGCCTAAGTGGCTTGGCCGAGAGCCTCCCACTAAAGAAAGCCCTAGCTGAAACCTACCCCCTCCTTGGTAGAAATGTTGTCTTCCAAGTATAGTTGCTACTCCTAAAATACCCCAGCCCAAATCTCGTATAATACTTAGTAGAAGTCGTTGGAAACTTCTAGGGTTCTTGGAGCTATCGGATGATACAAATTAGGAGCTAAACCTGCTCGGGATCGACGTTTATACTTGGATAATATTGGGCTTATCGAGGTAAATAAACTTATCCTTCTTTTGTAATTAGAGAATACATCTTGTAGAAGTATAGGAATAAGTATAAATACTTAGAAGGATATTCTGAATAGAATTGAATTATCACGATGAAGGGTATAAAGAAGAATAATTGAATGTAATCACATAAATTTGTATTTACTGATGTTGTATAGCTTACAGGGTAGGGAAGTGCTGCCCAAATTTCCATAGAATAGAGAACCCTCGCTTAGAGCTTTATCTGATCTGATCTGAGCGTTGATAGGCGTATTTGGTGATATAGGTCGATACTCTGCGCGACATATTCAACTTGGCGGTGGTTTTTGAGAAGGTATGTGATTCTTCCTATACTCTTAAGCATGATATATTTTAAAGTATATATATAGTACGGTAGACGTACGTGTGTTAACTGGACGTACTTTACGGCAATGTCTTTTGACTTAAGCCTGAATAATAAGAATCTTGAAGTATTTCAAAAAGAATATTGAATCATTTTTATGAGCGTAATATTTGGTTTTTAAACAAAAAGCTTAAGAGTTATACTAGCTTTATGGGAAGTTAAGTATAACAACTTAAGAAAGATAAAAAGGAACTGTTTACTTGTTTGTTTATAAAAGCCTTGTATTGATTTCTGTTAAGTGTAGTAAGATGGTTTGATAAGTAGACATATTATTGTCACGACCAGGCCGGGCATGGTAGTGCCCACTGGGCACCTGTTGGTATACATCGAGAGAATAGCAATGAACATACATGAAACTTATAAAATAAAATAACGACAGATTAAACCACGAGGTTAGCCGATAAGGCTACCTTCCCAGACACATATACATATACATAACAATGATTACATCCCTTTCTTTTTACAAACCGACCCACAACATGTGACTACAGACCTCTAAGAATTACAACTGCGGCGGGACAGGGCCCCGCCATACCGCTGAATGTACATAAGTCTACCACATCAGGGAGACCGTACCAAAAGACAAGCCTCCGGAGTGAAAGGGGCTTCTTTCCAAAAAGCGAGCAGATCCTAAGAGCAAGGATCACCAACTGTGTACCTATCACTGAGGGCATGAACGGCCCGAAGAAGTCGATTAACAGTGCAAGTATGGAGCGAAATAAAATGCAATAACCAAATCATATCTGTATAAAAGGATGTCCTTTTAACTCCTGAAACCAAATCATATATTAACCGTTCCTTTCCTTCTTTCGATAAGATTTAACAACATATTCTTACATACTTACTTAAGAGTTTAATCCAGCCTTTTTCACATAACTTACATATCTTACATAACATAATCCGGTCCGCCTGTGGGGCTCGGTGTACTGTGGAATCATATAACATAATCCGGCCCGCCTGTGGGGCTCGGTGTACTGTGGAATCATATAACATAATCCGGCCCGCCTGTGGGGCTCGGTGTACTGTGGAATCATATAACATAATCCAGCCCGCCTGTGGGGCTCGGTGTACTGATGACGTAACCGGCCTATGTGTAGGCTCGGGGTAATATAATGTCCGGCTGTGTGTAGGCTCGGTGTATCTCATAACGTAATCCGGCCTATTTGTAGGCTCGGTGTAATCTTCCTTACTTAACATTTTTAAATCATCACTTCACTTCTTCTTAAGTCGTCATAACAACTTCCCATAAAGCTATTATAACAACTTTTCATTTTAGAGAACTTAGACACTTTTATTCTTACAACATTAGGGAAACTAGCCCCAAAAATACTACGTACATACATACTTAAAAGAATCATATCGCTTAAAACTTCAAAATCCTTAAAAGACAATCAAAGTTCTTAGTCTTAAAACTTCATAACATGCATCCTTAAAAGCCCATTGTCTTATACTTATAAAAAAAATATAAAGTTCCATACACTTCCAAAACCAAGTAACTTATTCTCTTAAAATCATATAACTTCCACTTTTAAAATCAATCCCCTTTTCACATATAAATTCAAGTCATTTTCGAACATAAAATCCACTTACTTACTTTAAACAAATCAAGACACATAGCCTTTAAATCAAATCTCATAATTTCCTAACCATTCTTACCAACGTCTCCCATAAGACCTAGTAAGGACTTAGGACAATTTAAACATACTCTTAACTTAGATTCAACAATGTAAATACTTCTTAACTTCTAAGAGTAGAAGGAATCTTGAAATACTATCACATGGATATTTCATACGTAGGATCATGCCAAAGAAAGTAGAGGTTCACATACCGCGACGATTATCGACAAGTAGCAAAATGCTCCAAAGTACTTCAACCTTGAGCTATTCCATTCTTCAAGTAGGATACGCTAAACTTAGTACTTCAACCTATCATGGCCACAATCGTCCATTAACCTCTTACTTTAAGCGTAGAATATCCTAAGTGCCAAGTCACTAAATTCTACGGAAAATCGAATGACACCTCCTTTGTTTTTACTAACTTTGCCACCTTTTTCAAGGCGAATACAATAACCTAACAGCCCCGATTGGCTCACCACCATCTATAAGGTAGTCCAATACAAATGAATAACAAACTATTACAAACTATAAGTACAAATTCGGCCACCTTAAGTTCAACAATACCAATTCTTAACCAATTTCCAATTCAATCCAAATTGGTAGCATAACATGATATCAAGTCGCATTTTATTATATCAACCATAATCTTCAAGTAATTAACATGCGACTATTCTAATAACGATCAAATTGTAATCCAACTTAACATGGCCTACATTACATTTCGAACTTCCAAGACCACAATCGATCTATAATCCTTATAAACTTCAACTTAACAACTTCATGCTAGCAACATGTAAAGCTAACAACAACAATATAATTATAAAATCTTGTAACACTTTTAAAAGACAAGATTATACCTTAACGATTCTTAATCCAATTCCAATCCGAAGTCGCTCCTTAGTAGTTTAGAACCTCTCCAAGACACTTCAATCCGTTTGTTGAGACCAGAACCATACCAACAACTTTCCTTCAAACTTCCAATCCAAAACCTAGAAAGCCACTAGGTTTTCACTTTGCGACTAATACGAAAACTCTCTTTTTCCGGGATTTTTCTATTGAGATACACTTACATAACACTCATGAACCTTGGTTTAAAGTGGGGGAATTATTGAACAACAATTGAAAATTTTTCCTTTGAAACCCTAGGTTGGCCGAGAGCTCCCTTCCATGCTCATCCAATTTCTTGAAAAATTTGCTAAGTGTTAAGCCTTGTCTTGCACTAGGGAGCTTATATAAATAAATGGAGGGTCAAGATTAGAACAAATGGGTGGTTTGGATGCTTTTCACATGGATCAAGCCAAGTGGCATTGACCTAGTCAACAATGTCATGCTAAATGTCTTTGCAAGACTTGATCTTTTAATTTGTGGTCAAAAGACCATTTCCTCCATGTCACTTTCGTCCAAGACCAAATAGGGGGTGACACGTGTCGCCCTCCCGTTCGTCGCAATATTTCGTTTTCCGACAAATTCCAAAATTCCGATAAATTTTTACAAGTCTCAAATCTCAACACTTGTGAGTTCTTACGTACGTTCTTAAAACATGTCCTGTAAGTACGGGGTGTAACATTCTTCCCCCCTTAGAAATATTTGTCCCCGAATGTTCTTTCGGAGTCAAACTTATAATTAGCGACAGAGTTTCCTTTCACAACCCCAACATACCAACAATGCCACACATGGCCCTAATACCTCGCAGCGCGTATCATCCATCATAAGCCCAAAAGAGATTATATTTTCGTACTTCCAACTCCTTCTAACTTACATACATAACTTCCATACCTATTCTGGCCTCTAATCTTTGGAGTCACTCTATGAAACAATATAAGGTCATTTCCGGCTTTCACGACACAGTTCGGTGGAGCAACGTCCACGAACAGTAAAACAATTAACTAGACTTGGGCCTTGCACGCCGTGACCTGTCACGTGGCGAACTACTCTGAACTGATCCCTCCATTTCAGGCCATGGGAGACCCGTAACAGTCCTCAACCCGACTCGTCGCACTTACTCTTATCCTCGTCCGACTTAAAATCTTATTGCGGAGAAAGCCTTATATACCTAAGGTCTCGGCAGTAATCAATATTCTTAGGCTCGCTATTTCCATGCTCCAAGCCTACCTTACCAGTCCCCCAATAAACGGGTACAAAAACTTCTCATAAAACCAAAACCATGTTGTCTCGATCACAACAACCATTACTTACTCTATACGGACCTCATCCGTACAATTCTCTTAAGCCTACTACGCGACAATCTATTAACATGACATTCCGTTAGGTTCCTTAACATGGCTTCTTAAGGGTTCACTACCCTATCAGACAGCTCATCCTTTCCCAATTATCTCAAATAAAACATAAGATCTTGGCGAGAATTAATTAACTATTCCATACCTTCCCGGTATCTAGTTAGTCTTTACGATTCACGGAAATCTAACATCATTCTAGGCAACACGCGTCGACCCTCATACATAACTCCGTATAGATGTATGTCACAATACCAACTATACTACAATCATTACCAACGGATACGCAATCCATAGTCTTTCTGGGTCATCGCCTTTCTCGTGGCTGCAAACAACATAACTCGTTAGGGAGAGCGACCACAACAACACGGCTCTATCGCACGATCTCGGAGTGAGAAGAATGGAAACCAATCCTAAATGTCTGTAGCCTCACGATTATAGATGTGGTGCACAACACGCGATAATCAAGACTCTACTAGACACGATGCGTAGACACTTTCCGAGACTAAGCGCTCGATACCACTTTTGTCACGACCCGAGCCGGGCGCGGTGGTGCCCACTGGGCACCACTGTTGATATACATCGAGAGAATAGCGGCGGAACATACATGAAACTTATAAAATAAAATAACGACAGATTAAACCACGGGTTAGCGATAAGGCTACCTTCGAACACGTATACATATACATAACAACTTGATTACATCCCTTTCTTTTTACAAACCGACCCACGACATGTGACTACGGACCTCACAGAATTACAAGCTGCGGCGGGACGGGGCCCGCGTACCCTGAATGTACATAAGTCTACCACGTGAAGCCGTACCAAAAGACAAGCCTCGGAGTGAAAGGGCTTCTTTCCAAAAGCGAGCAGATCCAGAGCAAGGATCACCAACATGTACCTATCACTGCGGGCATGAGCGGCCCGAAGAAGTCGATTACAACAGTGCAAGTATGGAAACGAAATAAAATGCAATAACCAAATCATATACGTATAAAAGAATGTCCTTTTAACTCACGAAATCAATCATATATTAAGTTCCTTTCCTTCTTTCGATAAGATTTAACAACATATTCTTACATACTTACTTAAGAGTTTAATCCAACCTTTTTCACATAACTTACATATCTTACATAACATAATCCGGCCCGCCTGTGGGGCTCGGTGTACTGTGGAATCATATAACATAATCCGGCCCGCCTGTGGGGCTCGGTGTACTGTGGAATCATATAACATAATCCGGCCCGCCTGTGGGGCTCGGTGTACTGTGGAATCATATAACATAATTCGGCACGCCTGTGGGGCTCGGTGTCGATAGCGTAACCCGGCCTATGTGTAGGCTCGGGGTAATATGGCGTAATCCGGCCTATGTGTAGGCTCGGTGTATCTCATAACGTAATCCGGCCTATTTGTAGGCTCGGTGTAATCTTCCTTACTTAACATTTTTAAATCATCACTTCACTTCTTCTTAAGTCGTCATAACAACTTCCCATAAAGCTATTATAACAACTTTTCATTTTAGAGAACTTAGACACTTTTATTCTTACAACATTAGGGAAACTAGCCCCAAAAATACTACGTACATACATACTTAAAAGAATCATATCGCTTAAAACATCAAAATCCTTAAAGACAATCAAAGTTCTTAGTCTTAAAACTTCATAACATGCATCCTTAAAAGCCCGTTGTCTTATACTTATAAAAAAATATAAAGTTCCATACACTTCCAAAACCAAGTAACTTATTCTCTTAAAATCATATAACTTCCACTTTTAAAATCAATCCCTTTTCACATATAAATTCAAGTCATTTTGAACATAAAATCCACTTACTTACTTTAAACAAATCAAGACACATAGCTTTAAATCAAATCTCATAATTTCCTAACCATTCTTACCAACGTCTCCCATAAGACCTAGTAAGGACTTAGGACAATTTAAACATACTCTTAACTTAGATTCAACAATGTAAATACTTCTTAACTTCTAAGAGTAGAAGGAATCTTGAAATACTATCACATGGATATTTCATACGTAGGATCATGCCAAAGAAAGTAGAGGTTCACATACCTCGCGACGATTATCGACAAGTAGCAAAATGCTCCAAAGTACTTCAACCTTGAGCTATTCCATTCTTCAAGTAGGATACGCTAAACTTAGTACTTCAACCTATCATGGCCACAATACGTCCATTAACCTCTTACTTTAAACGTAGAATATCCTAAGTGCCAAGTCACTAAATTCTACGGAAAATCGGACAGCACCTCCTTTGTTTTTACTAACTTTGCCACCTTTTTCAAGGCCGAATACAATAACCTAACAGCCCCAATTGGCTCACCACCATCTATAAGGTAGTCCAATACAAATGAATAACAAACTATTACAAACTATAAGTACAAATTCGGCCACCTTAAGTTCAACAATACCAATTCTTAACCAATTTCCAATTCAATCCAAATTGGTAGCATAACATGATATCAAGTCGCATTTTATTATATCAACCATAATCTTCAAGTAATTAACATGCGACTATTCTAATAACGATCAAATTGTAATCCAACTTAACATGGCCTACATTACATTTCGAACTTCCAAGACCACAATCGATCTATAATCCTTATAAACTTCAACTTAACAACTTCATGCTAGCAACATGTAAAGCTAACAACAACAATATAATTATAAAATCTTGTAACACTTTTAAAAGACAAGATTATACCTTAACGATTCTTAATCCAATTCCAATCCGAAGTCGCTCCTTAGTAGTTTAGAACCTCTACAAGACACTTCAATCCGTTTGTTGAGACCCTTAGAACCATACCAACAACTTTCCTTCAAACTTCCAATCCAAAACCTAGAAAGCCACTAGGTTTTCACTTTGCGACTAATACGAAAACTCTCTTTTTCCGGGATTTTTCTATTGAGATACACTTACATAACACTCAGGAACCTTGGTTTAAAGTGGGGGAATTATTGAACAACAATTGAAATTTTTTCCTTTGAAACCCTAGGTTGGCCGAGAGCTCCCTTCCATGCTCATCCAATTTCTTGAAAAATTTGCTAAGTGTTAAGCCTTGTCTTGCACTAGGGAGCTTATATAAATAAATGGAGGGTCAAGATTAGAACAAATGGGTGGTTTGGATGCTTTTCACATGGATCAAGCCAAGTGGCATTGACCTAGTCAACAATGTCATGCTAAATGTCTTTGCAAGACTTGATCTTTTAATTTGTGGTCAAAAGACCATTTCCTCCATGTCACTTTCGTCCAAGACCAAATAGGGGGGTGACACGTGTCGCCCTCCCGTTCGTCGCAATATTTCGTTTTCCGACAAATTCCAAAATTCCGATAAATTTTTACAAGTCTCAAATCTCAACACTTGTGAGTTCTTACGTACGTTCTTAAAACATGTCCTGTAAGTACGGGGTGTAACATTCTTCCCCCCTTAGAAATATTCGTCCCCGAATGTTCTTTCGGAGTCAAACTTATAATTAGCGACATAGTTTCCTTTCACAACCCCAACATACCAACAATGCCACACATGGCCCTAATACCATACGCGCATATCATCATCATAAGCCCAAAAGAGATTATATTTTCGTACTTCCAACTCCTTCTAACATACATACATAACTTCCATACCTATTTTGGCCTCTAATCTTTGGAGTCACTCTATGAAACAATATAAGGTCATTTCCGGCTTTCACGACCTGGTTCCGGTGGAACGCGTCCACGAACCCGTAAAACAATTAACTAGACTTGGGCCTTGCACCCTCGTGACCCTGTCACGTAGCGGAACTACTACGAACTGATCCCACTCCATTTCAGGCCATGGGGAGACCCGTAACAGGTCCTCAACCCGACTCGTGTCGCTTACTCTTATCCTTGTCCGACTTAAAATCTTATTGCAGAGAAAGCCTTATATACCTAAGGTCTCGGCGATAATCAATATTCTTAGGCTCGCTATTTCCATGCTCCAAGCCTACCTTACGATCCCCAATAGCGGGTACAAAACTTCTCATAAAACCAAAACCATGTTGTCTCGATCACAACAACCATTACTTACTCTATACGGACCTCATCCGTACAATTCTCTTAAGCCTACTACGCAGCTTAATCTATTAACATGACATTAGTTAGGTTCCTTAACATGGCTTCTTAGGGTTCACTACCCTATCGGACGGCTCATCCTTTCCCAATTATCTCAAAAAAAACATAATATCTTTGCGAGAATTAATTAACTATTCCATACCTTGGTATCTAGTTAGTCTTTACGATTCACGGAAATCTAACATCATTCTAGGCAACACGCGTCGACCTCATACATAACTCCGTATAGATGTATGTCACAATACCAACTATACTACAATCATTACCAACACGGATACGCAATCCACATAGTCTTTCTGGGTCATCGCCTTTCTCGTGGCGCAAACAACATAACTCGTTAGGGAGAGCGACCAACAACACGGCTATCGCACGATCTCGAGTGAGAAGAATGAAACCAATCCTAAATGTCTGTAGCCTCACGATTATAGATGTGGTGCACAACACGATAATCAAGACTCTACTAGACACGGTGCGTAGACACTTTCCGAGGACTAAGCGCTCGATACCACTTTTGTCACGACCAGGCCGGCATCGGTGCCCACTGGCACCTGTTGGTATACATCGAGAGAATAGCGGAACATACATGAAACTTATAAAATAAAATAACGACAGATTAAACCACGAGTTAGCCGATAAGGCTACCTTCCCGACACATATACATATACATAACAACTTGGCGATTACATCCGCTTTCTTTTTACAAACCGACCCACGACATGTGACTACGGACCTCTAGAATTACAAGCTGCGGCGGGACGGGGCCCGCCATACCCCGAATGTACATAAGTCTACCACATCGTGGAAACCGTACCAAAGACAAGCCTCCGGAGTGAAAGGGCTTCTTTCCAAAAGCGAGCAGAGATCCTAAGAGCAAGGATCACCAACGTGTACTATCACTGCGGGCATGAACGCGGCCCGAAGAAGTCGATCTACAACAGTGCAGTATGGAACAGAAATAAAATGCAATAACCAAATCATATCTGTATAAAAGAATGTCCTTTTAACTCCTGAAATCAATCATATATTAACCGTTCCTTTCCTTCTTTCGATAAGATTTAACAACATATTCTTACATACTTACTTAAGAGTTTAATCCAGCCTTTTTCACATAACTTACATATCTTACATAACATAATCCGGCCCGCCTGTGGGGCTCGGTGTACTGTGGAATCATATAACATAATCCGGCCCGCCTGTGGGGCTCGGTGTACTGTGGAATCATATAACATAATCCGGCCCGCCTGTGGGGCTCGGTGTACTGTGGAATCATATAACATAATTCGGCCCGCCTGTGGGGCTCGGTGTACGATGACGTAACCCGGCCTATGTGTAGGCTCGGGGTAATATGGCGTAATCCGGCCTATGTGTAGGCTCGGTGTATCTCATAACATAATCCGGCCTATTTGTAGGCTCGGTGTAATCTTCCTTACTTAACATTTTTAAATCATCACTTCACTTCTTCTTAAGTCGTCATAACAACTTCCCATAAAGCTATTATAACAACTTTTCATTTTAGAGAACTTAGACACTTTTATTCTTACAACATTAGGGAAACTAGCCCCAAAAATACTACGTACATACATACTTAAAAGAATCATATCGCTTAAAACATCAAAATCCTTAAAAGACAATCAAAGTTCTTAGTCTTAAAACTTCATAACATGCATCCTTAAAAGCCCATTGTCTTATACTTATAAAAAAAAATATAAAGTTCCATACACTTCCAAAACCAAGTAACTTATTCTCTTAAAATCATATAACTTCCACTTTTAAAATCAATCCCCTTTTCACATATAAATTCAAGTCATTTCTGAACATAAAATCCACTTACTTACTTTAAACAAATCAAGACACATAGCCTTTAAATCAAATCTCATAATTTCCTAACCATTCTTACCAACGTCTCCCATAAGACCTAGTAAGGACTTAGGACAATTTAAACATACTCTTAACTTAGATTCAACAATGTAAATACTTCTTAACTTCTAAGAGTAGAAGGAATCTTGAAATACTATCACATGGATATTTCATACGTAGGATCATGCCAAAGAAAGTAGAGGTTCACATACCTCGCGACGATTATCGACAAGTAGCAAAATGCTCCAAAGTACTTCAACCTTGAGCTATTCCATTCTTCAAGTAGGATACGCTAAACTTATTACTTCAACCTATCATGGCCACAATACGTCCATTAACCTCTTAATTTAAACGTAGAATATCCTAAGTGCCAAGTCACTAAATTCTACGGAAAATCGGACAGCACCTCCTTTGTTTTTACTAACTTTGCCACCTTTTTCAAGGCCGAATACAATAACCAAACAGCCCCAATTGGCTCACCACCATCTATAAGGTAGTCCAATACAAATGAATAACAAACTATTACAAACTATAAGTACAAATTCGGCCACCTTAAGTTCAACAATACCAATTCTTAACCAATTTCCAATTCAATCCAAATTGGTAGCATAACATGATATCAAGTCGCATTTGATTATATCAACCATAATCTTCAAGTAATTAACATGCGACTATTCTAATAACGATCAAATTGTAATCCAACTTAACATGGCCTACATTACATTTCGAACTTCCAAGACCACAATCGATCTATAATCCTTATAAAATTCAACTTAACAACTTCATGCTAGCAACATGTAAAGCTAACAACAACAATATAATTATAAAATCTTGTAACACTTTTAAAAGACAAGATTATACCTTAACGATTCTTAATCCAATTCCAATCCGAAGTCGCTCCTTAGTAGTTTAGAACCTCTCCAAGACACTTCAATCCGTTTGTTGAGACCCTTAGAACCATACCAACAACTTTCCTTCAAACTTCCAATCCAAAACCTAGAAAGCCACTAGGTTTTCACTTTGCGACTAATACGAAAACTCTCTTTTTAAGGATTTTCTATTGAGATACACTTACATAACACTCATGAACCTTGGTTTAAAGTGGGGGAATTATTGAACAACAATTGAAAATTTTTCCTTTGAAACCCTAGGTTGGCCGAGAGCTCCCTTCCATGCTCATCCAATTTCTTGAAAAATTTGCTAAGTGTTAAGCCTTGTCTTGCACTAGGGAGCTTATATAAATAAATGGAGGGTCAAGATTAGAACAAATGGGTGGTTTGGATGCTTTTCACATGGATCAAGCCAAGTGGCATTGACCTAGTCAACAATGTCATGCTAAATGTCTTTGCAAGACTTGATCTTTTAATTTGTGGTCAAAAAACCATTTCCTCCATGTCACTTTCGTCCAAGACCAAATAGGGGGTGACACGTGTCGCCTCCCGTTAAATGCAATATTTCGTTTTCCGACAAATTCCAAAATTCCGATAAATTTTTACAAGTCTCAAATCTCAACACTTGTGAGTTCTTACGTACGTTCTTAAAACATGTCCTGTAAGTACGGGGTGTAACAATTATGATGCTACACGTGTTAGTGTCTTGTAATGTTGTGAAAGGGGGTCATTCTTGATGTGCTTACGTTGCTAAACGGTAAGTCCGTTGTACTGTTATTATATCACCTACCCCCTTGACTTGTTATACCGAGGGCTTGCCACCCGATCCGGTCTATCGGCTATGCGATCTATGTGACTATGCGGGTGCGGGAGTTCGAGATTGATCATTCGGGTGTTTTATCTCGACGCGGGGATGCCATGCGGTCTGTGACTATGCGTCTATTGAGACTATGCGGTGCGGGAGTCGAGGAGAGTGCCGGGTTAGCTACCCCGTCACGAGGAATACCTCATGCGGGTCTGTGTGTGACCTATGCGGACTGCGGGAGTCCAGGATTAGGCACGCATAATGATACTATGGGCGCTTGGCCTTGCTTCGATCATTCGCGACCTAGAAAAGACCTGTTACAGTTTACCTATTATTGTTCTTGTTTGTGATATGGCACTATGTGCAATTGAACTGATTTGCAAATGGTTTTAAATACTTGATTTCATTTAAGTACTTTACAGTTTCACATACTTGGTACCTGTTGTACTGACCTCCTTCGGGGGGCTGCGTTCATGCCGCAGGTAAGGGCAAGCAGGTGCTAGATCCACATCCTTAGGATCTTTGCTTTGGTGTCAGGAGCTCCATCTTCTCCGGAGGCTCTACTTTTGGGTATGATCTCCCTGTATTGTAGATAGTTTTTGTACATTCAGGGTATGGCGGGGCCCTGTCCCGCCATAGAGGTTTACTTCTTTAGAGGTCTGTAGTCCTATTGTACAGTTGGGATGTAACTGCAAAACTTGGGTTATATATATATGCCGAAAGGCAAGCTTTTCATCAGATAAACTGTTTCTATTTTTATAATATTTCCTGTCTTGTTTTATATTCCGTTGGTTACTCTGATGTATGACTACTTGGGTGCCCCGGTAAGGCACCAGTCACGGGCCCCGGAACGGGTCGTGACAAAAGTGGTATCAGAGCAGTTAATCCTCGGAAAGTGTCTACAGACCGTATCTAGTAGAGTCTTGGTTATCGGTGTGTTGTGCACCACACCAATGTCGAGGCTATAGGATATTTAGGATTGGTTTCCATTCTTCTCACTCGAGATCGTGCCTTAGAGTTGTGTTATAAGTTGGACCTCTAACGTATTCCTTTTACATATGATTATGCCTCGCGTAAGGCAACCCGGGCCGAGAAGGCAAAGCGGCCGAGGAGCGCGATCGGACATCGAGTTACGAGGCTCGTGCCCGATCTATACGAGGCAGCGAGTTCCATGACGCCGCCCAGCAGAGACCACGATACCGCACCTCTTGTCCCACGGCACAGGCGGAGGAGTTAGGTACAGGAGATGGCCCGACTATTGGCTAGGATTGTGGCGGACATGAGGATAGGTGGATCTGGCAGATTCGATTCAGCCCAGTAGTACGTGGTTCACCCGAGGTAGGCGATTTGAGGCTACGGGATTTCTGAGTTGTAGCCCGCGAGTTCTGGTCGAGGCACGAGGATGATCGCGAGAGTTCATCCGTCGATTCTGAAGGATCATGCGGGTGATCAAGGCTTGGAGACCGAGTCTGTGACGCCGGTTCGCATCGGTGCGTGATACCGCGATCGATTGGTTTGATCGTGGGAGCTTTCCGGGAGAGCATGCACCTCGTCGGTATGGGATGAGTTTTGGAGGCTTTTCTCACGCACTTCTTGCCCCGCAGATGAGAGGAGGCACGGGCCGGCAATTTTTGTTCTTTGGCGAGAGAGGCGCCTGATTAGGGAGTACAATGTCGAGTTCGATTCTTTGGCTCGATATGTCCACTGCGCTAGTAGCGATATGGAGGACCGTGTACACCGCTACGTCACGGGCTAGATGATTATATGGCGAGTCTTGTGCGGTGTGTCTCTTCACCGAGCATGGACATTACGTATGCGAGCTCATGCACTTGGATGCGAGGCGTAGAGGCCGACGGGTAGGCGGATATCGCGACAAAAGAAGGCCAAGACGGCCGGTTCTTTTGGTAGCCCTCATGGTGGTCGGCCTCGTGACGTCTCAGATTTGCACCACGGCCCGGCTCGAGCACTCCTACATCGTTTTGGTGCGGCCCGAGCATTGAGGCGGTCGGGGCCCGGACTTGGACTTCGAGGTAGCAAGGGTGCTAACGGTCGAGTGCCTTTCGGTGTGTCCGTTGTGGTAGATTCCATTACGAGGCGTAGTACTACTCGGAGCTTGCTATACTTGTGGCGGCAGGTCATTTTGCGAGTTTGTCAGGCCGGGCGGCGGTGGTAGGGCTCGACTACGAGTGCATTGCGCTTCATCATCTCCTACGATTACTCGCCCTAGAGGCGGTACTCGTGGGCGGCAGTCGCGGCAGGTCGTGGCGCGGGTCCCAATTCTAGCGGTCCTCGAGCGCATTTATGCCTTATCGGTAGGCGAGGATCGAAGGCCTCACGATGTAAATCCACGGTACTTTATCGATTCTTGGTTATGATGTATGCGCTTTGATAGATCCGGGTTCTACTGCCCTATATATCCCCTTATTGCTAGTAGGATAGGGATAGAGCACGAGTCCATAGACCCTTTCGAGTAGCTACGCGATGGGTGATTCGGTGGTAGCTCGGCGGGTATATAGGGCTTGTCCGATGACCATATCGATCGTCGGACCCTAGCCGACTTGATAGAGTTGGATATGGTGATTTCGGCGTGATCACGGGCATGGATTGGCTAGCTTCTTTACGCCAATGTAGGCTGCGAGGAGAGAGTGAGTGCGGTTCCGGATTTCTGAGGAGCCGGTTGTTGAGTGGGAGGAACACGGTATCGCCGAGGGTAGGTTTATTTCCTACCTCAAGGCTAGGAAAATGGTGCGAGAAGGTACATCTACCATCTCGTTGGGTGTTTGATCACGAGGCTGCGATGCAGATTTTCGATCGATTCCGGTAGTCGAGAGAGTTCCCGGGCGTGTTTCAGACGACCTCCGGGTATCCTCCGAGAGAGATAGAGTTTTGTATCGATATCTTTGCGGACACTCGGCTTATTTCCATTCCGCCATACGAGAATGGCACTGCCGAGTTGAGAGAGTTGAGGACCAGTGCGAGATTTCTTGGAGAAGCGGCTTCATCGGGCCTAGTGTTTCTCCACAGAGCGCGGTATTGTTCGTGAAGAAGAAGGGCGGGGCCAGCTGCGCATGTGTTGATTCTGACGGTGAACAAGGTGACGATTAAACGAATACCCCTTCCAGGATTGTTGATTTGTTCGACCGATTGCGAGCGCGAGATGTTTCTCAAGATTGATCTGCGATCGGGCTATCATCAGTGCGAGTCGAGAGGTGGATGTCCCAGGATCGCATTCGGACCATGTCACGGGCATTATGAGTTCAGGGTCATGTCTTTTGGGTTGACCAATGCTCCGGCGGTATTCATGGATTTGATGAACCGAGTGTTCAAGCCATTTTTGGTCACGTTTGTGATAGTGTTCATTGATGATATCTTGGTTTATTCTCGTTGGGGACTGTGCTGATAGTTCTCCGGGACCAGCAGCTATACGCCAAGTTTTCCAAATGTGAGTTTTGGTTGGCTTCGGTGGCTTTTCTTGGCCATATTGTCGGGGCTGATGGCATTCGAGTGGATACGGCCAAGATCGGCGATCGGGACTTGGCCTGACCTACTACTCGGCTGAGGTTCGCGATTTTACGGGCCTTGCGAGTTATTATCGGCGGTTCGTAGAAGTTTGCTTCTATCTACGCACCATTGACTAGGTGACTCGGAGCGGCTAAGTTTGATGGTGATGCTTGTGGCGGGGTTTCCGATTCTTGAAGGAGGCGGCGGCGCCCGTTCTTACTCTTCACGAGGTCGGATGGTTATGTCGTGTATTGTGATCGTCGGGCATCGGTGGGATGTGTGTTGATGCAGTAGGTAGAGTTATAGCGTCGCATCGGCGACTTAAGAAACACGAGAGGAACTACCCACCATGATTTGGAGTTGGCGTGCGGTGATTCACGCTTTGAAAATGAGGCACTATTTGTATGGGGTTCACGTGGATATTTATACGACCACAAGAGCCTCGGTATATCTTGACGGTAGCCGAACTTACGGCGAGAGCGGTGGTTAGAGTTGCTTAAGGATTATGGCGTCGATATCTGTACCACCGGGAAGGCCAATGTTGTGCGAGATGCCCAGTCGTAGGTCGATGGGTAGCCTATCGGATGTGCGGCGAGAGAGAGGGGCATGGTTCGCGATTTGCATCGATTAGCGAGCCTTGGTGTCCGTCGATTGATTACGATAGCGATGGGGTTCGAGTTCGTGAGGTTGCCGAGTCTTCCATCGTCGAGGAGGTGAAGAGGCAGCGATTCGAGGATCGATTTTGACGCGTTATCGTGATATGGCTCTTCGTGAGGAAGGGTCCTTTTGAGTAGCACGATGGGGTGCTAAGGTTTGAGGCGAGTTGTGTGTTCCGGATGTTTGAGGACTTGACGGCGAGTTCTTGGGGAAGCACACGTAGCGCGTTACTCTATCCATCCGTGGTCGACCAAGATGTACCACGACCTTAGATCGTGTATTGGTGGGATGGCTTGAAGAGGACGTTGCGAGTTCGTAGCTCGATGCGTGTTGTCAGCGGTGAAGGTAGAGCACCAGAGGCCTGGTGGTTTGTTGTAGACGATAGAGATCCCGACCTGGAAGTGGGAGGTGATCAACATGGACTTTATCACAGGATTACCTCGCACTTAGAGGAGACATGATTCTATATGGGTTATCGTCGACATCGTGAAATCAGCCCACTTTCTTCCGTCGGGGCGACTTTTCGGTTGAGGATTATGCGGACTTTACATCCGAGAGATCGTCGATGCATGGAGTCCCTATTTCGATCATATCGCATGAGTAGCCCGATTACGCTAACTCCGGAGGTCTTTCGAGAAGGGTTTAGAGACGCGGTGAGCGAAGTCGCATTCCATCCACAGAGCAGACGGACAGCGAGCGCACTATCCGGACTGCGAGGATATCTGCGAGCTGTGTTATTGACCGAGGTAGCCGGGAGGATCATTTGCCTTTAGTTGAGTTTGCGTATAATAATAGCTACCACTCCGGTATTGGATGGCGCCTTATGAGGCCTTGTATGGGAGGAAGTGCGGATCGCGATAGGCTGGTTCAATGTAGGCGAGTGCGGTTTGTAGGACGGTTGGTGCGTGAGCGATGGATAAGGTGAAGCTTATCCGGGGCGCTTCTTGGCGGCTCGAGTCGGCGAAATCATATGCAGATCATCGTCGTCGGCATCAGAGTTCGAGGTTGATGATTAGGTTTTCTGAAGGTGTCACCCATGAAGGGTGTGATGAGATTCGGAAGAAAGGAAACTTCGGCCCAGTACATTGGGCCTATCGATGTCGCGAGGTAGGCAAGGTTGCCTATGAGTTGGATCTGCCGTCCGTCTGGAGGCGGTGCATCCGGTGTTTCATGTTTCTATCTTTGAGGATGTATCGGGGATCCATCTAGGTACACCCGATTGGCGATGTCCAGTGACCGAGGGTTATCGTATGAGAGATTCCCATAGCGATAATCGATCGTCGGGTTAGGCGTCTGCGGACTAAGGGCGTGGCTTCGTCAAAGTCTTGTGGCGGAGCGAGCTCGAGAGGAGATGATGTGGGAAGGCGAGGAGGCGCGATCGGACACCGAGTTACGAGGGCTCGAGCCCGATCTATACAGACGGCGAGTTCCATAGCGCCGCCCGGCCCAGCGAGACCACGGTACCGCGCCTCTTGTCCCACGGCTGGGCGGAGAGTTAGGGTACAAGGAGATGGCCCGGCTATTGGCTAGGATTGTGGCGAACGCGAGGATAATTTGGATCTGGCGATTCGATTCGACCACTAGTAGTACGTGGTTCACCCGGCGAGCGATTTGAGGCTACGGGATTTCTGAGTTGTAGCCGCGAGTTCTGGCGTCGAGGCACGAGGATGATCGCGAGGAGTTCATCCGTCGATTCTGAGAGGATCGTGCGGGTGATCAAGGCTTGGAGGAGTCGACGCCGGTTCGCATCGTGCGTGATACCCATGATCGATTGGTTTGATTGTGGGAGCTTTCGGGAGAGCATGCACCTCAGTGATATGGGATGAGTTTTGGAGGCTTTTCTCACGCACTTCTTGCCTCCGCGGATGAGGAGGCACGCGGTAAATGATTTTTGTTCTTTGGCGAGAGAGGCGCCTGATTAGGAGTACAATGTCGAGTTCGATTCTTTGGCTCGATATGTCCACTGCGCTAGTAGCCGATATGGAGGACCGTGTACACCGCTACGTCGCGGGCTAGATGATTATATGGCGAGTCTTGTGCGGTGTGTCTCTTCGGCCGAGCATGGACATTACCGTATGCGAGCTCGTACGCTTGGATGCGAGGCGTAGAGACCGGCGGGTAGGCGGATATCAGCGGCGAAGAAGAAGGCGGCCGGGTTCTTTTGGTAGCCCTCATGGTGGTCGGCCTCGTGACGTCTAGATTTGCACCACGGCCCGGCTCGAGCACTCCTACATCGTTTCGGTGCGGCCCGAGCATTGAGCGGTCGGGGCCCGGACGGACTTCGGTAGCAAGGGTGCTAACGGTCGAGGTGCTCGGTGTGTCCGTTGTGGTAGATTTCATTACGGAGTTGTAGTACTACTCGGGAGCTTGCTATACTTGTGGCGGCGGGTCATTTGCGAGTTTGTCCGGCCAGGCGGCGGCGGCGGTGGTAGGGCTCGGCTACGAGTGCATTGCCGCTTCATCATCTCCTACGATTACTCGCCGGAGGCGGGGTACTCGTGGGCGGCCAGTCGCGGCAGAGGTCGTGGCGGGTCTCGATTCTAGCGGTCCTCGAGCCGCATTTATGCCTGTCCGGTAGCGGGATCGTGAGGCCTCACCGATGTAAATCCGCAGTACTTTATCGATTCTTGGTTATGATGTATGCGCTTTGATAGATCCGGGTTCTACTCATCTATATATCCCCTTATTGCTAGTAGGATAGGGATAGAGCACGAGTCTATAGACCACTTCGAGTAGCTACGCCAGTGGGTGATTCGGTGGTAGCTCGGCGGGTATATAGGGCTTGTCCAGTGACCATATGCAGTCGTCGGACCCTAGCCGACTTGATAGAGTTGGATATGACTGATTTCGACGTGATCATGGGCATGGATTGGCTAGCTTCTTGCTACGCCAATGTAGACTGCAGGGAGAGAGTGGTACGGTTCCAGTTTCCTGAGGAGCCGGTTGTTGAGTGGGAGGGGAACACGGTATCGCCGAGGGGTAGGTGTTACACCCCGTAAGTCCAGGACATGTATAAGAGAATGTACGTAAGGAAACAAGACTTGGAAATTAGTACGAAAGGAAGAATTGTTTTTCCGACGGAAAATCTTCCGGACGACGGAAAGGAAAAATGTTCGTTGTTGAGAATTAGATTCTCAAAAGACAATATTTGTGAAGTATGGAACTTATTATATTTTTGGAAATTTATTTTTACGGATTTGGTCACGTGGGGCCCACCCGAGAAATTTTACGTTTTGTGGGGCCCACGAGGGTTACGGAATTTTTATGGACGAATGAGAAGGTGACACGTGGCACCCCCACAAGTGGTCTTGGACGAAATTGGTAAGGGTCAAAATGGTCATTGACCACGTTGGAAGATTAGTCTTGCTAGCATGACATTGTTGACTTGTCAACTTGTCCACATAGGCTTAATCCAAGTGAAATTCATCTTAGCCACCCATTTGTTTAAGTCTAAGCCCTCCATTATGTGTTATATACTAAGTTAGTGCAAGACTAGCTCATTTAACACTTAGAAAAAATTGAGAGAACTTAGAGCTAGCAAGGCATGCTCTCGGGTTTGGGTAGGGTTCCACACAAAAAAAATTTGTAATTTTGATCCTTTGTTCACAAGACTTTAACCCAATGTCCCTAGGGGTATTGTAAGGATATCTCAATAGAAAGATTTCGGAAAAAACGTATTTTTACGTTAGTCGCAAGGCGGAAACTAAGGGAGTTCTTCAACTTTGAAGTTAGAACTTGAAGATGGGTTCTTCGTAGGCCTCTAAGGAGTGCTTGGAGCGGATTGGAACCTAAGGAAAGGAGCTAAGAATTGCTAAGGCGCGACTTTGGAATCTTGGAAATTTTAAGGGCTTATAAAGGTATATTCTTGTCGTTTTAGCAATTAAGGTTTACTTATCATTGTATCTATGGTTTTAGCAAGCATGAGTTATATAGTATGAAGTTTGATATGTTTATTGGCTATTGGAACCCTAATCCGAAATCTAGCATGTTTAACTTTAAGATTTCAATTCTAGTCGATTATTAGTCTAAGCGTCGCATGTTGTATAAAGAAGGAAATTGTAGTTGTTGAAGTTGTTTAGACTATATAACATGTTAGACCTTAGAACTTGGAATTGTAAGAAGGATTGAAAAAGACTTAGTGTTGTTCTAGAGGTTGGCCGAGAATGGCTTTTGGCATATTCACTATTTCGTATGAATTGTGGGGCGGAATTTTACACGTAGTGTAAGGCGTGTAATCCCCTTTGTTTGGATGTTGTTTGGAGCCTTAAATGTGGCTTGTTGGTTATTGTATTCAGCCTTGAAAAAGGTGGCAAAGTGAGTAGAAACAAAGGAAGTGCTGCCCGATTTTCCGTAGAATTAGAGACTAAATACTTAGTATTATTCTACATAGAGACTAGAAGTTGATAGCCTTGTTGTGACCATTATAGGTTGACACTTCTACGTACGGTGTATTCGGCTTAGCTTGTGGATTTAGCTGAAAAGGTATGTGAACTATCTCCTCTTCTAGCATGATTCCTTAAGATAAAGAAAGTAAGTTCTACTACTTGAATGATCCATTCCTTGCTTGTATTTGGATTGCCTAAAATAGAATTTGTTCTATGTACTTCCTTGAGTGTACTTTGATGTTTAAATTGTAAGTAGTATAATCCATTTCCTTAGGAAAGTTTGGATTCTTAAAAGTGAAGGTATTTTTCTTAAAGTACATAGAGACTTGAAAAGGAAGTGGTTTCCAAATCTTTTCGCTAGTGCCTTAGTTCTAAAACCTAAAGGTCATTATAATGACTTTAGGGGAGTCAAAGGAGTGATTTACTTATTTGATTTAAAAGAGGAGAAATGTCAAGACCCGAACAGGGCAGTGTTCGTGCCTTACCAGGCACCTAGTGATACAACATCGAGAGATAACAGTGGAAAAATAAAACTTTAACAAGAAACAAGATATATGTATACAACTCTTTCAAAACGAGCAGTTTAATCCTTTTACAAACCCCGCCACAACTTGTGGTACTACACTCTAAGATTTACAACAACTATGACGGGGCGGGGCCGCCATACCACGAATGTACAAGAACCTACAACTCAGGGAACACATACCAAAGAATAAGCCTCGGAAAGCGGAGCTTCCTAATCTGTTGGCTGTGATCCTAAGGCGAGGATCCACTACATGTACTCCTACTGCGGCATGAACGGCCCCGAAGGAGGTCGATCAACAGTACCAAGTATGTGAAATCGAAAATCTGCAGATTAAATCATAACGATCTATATAAAGCGGAGACATGTATGATAACCAACATACGATGCAACATAAAGCGATCAAGTCGTGGACTCACGCCTCAACGTCATCACTAATATAACTATGGGTCTCACGCCCAACATCAATCATGCTTGCATCATGGCCACATGCCCGAATTCTGACGGTGTAGACATGTCCATGATGCAACAATAATAACAATGCCCCATGGCCACATGCCGGAGTGCGCCGGTGTGAACACGTCCATGTAACATCAACAACAATATCTTTGGGTGATCAACCTACGCGCACGCCACGCCCCGAATTCTACCTCGGTGTAGACATGTCCATGTAACCACAATAACAATATATCGGGTAATCAACCTGCCGGATGGCCACATGCCCGGAGTCTGAATTCTGCAGACACATGTCCATGTAACATCGACAACAAGCGATAATCAAAATGGAAACATACGGTGGAATTCTCGTCACTTTGCCAAAGACGTCCAAGTAAGTTTTCAACAAGTCAACGGCCTCTATCGAGAGACGGTAACGTAAATACAACACTTGTACAACAAAGGCTATCATCACAAGCATAGGCAAGTTTCACACAACTCAAAGTACTTTCACATAAGTCACACAATACAGTAGTATAAAAATCGTGACTATCTTTTTAAGTAAACAAGACACTTCCCTTTTGTAAAATCAAGTAACAACATTATTTTCCAAGCGTTCAAATTTGCCTAATTTCAAATGCTCAAGTCACTTATTTTAGAAAGGTTTCATAACTCATAGTCTTAATCTCTTTTAAAACAATTGAGTAACATATGTCATATATGTGAGTAGTTTATTCTTGTTTATAACGATCTTATTACGTGACCATGATCTAGAAAATGTAATATCATTTTGTCTCATCTTAGCTTCTATGCGGATGGAGGTTTCTCTGGTTTTAATACAACACATCATTATTCAATACATTTTCCTTTATTAACGCTGCAGTGGTGCAGCCGATACACATTCGATTCGAAATCGGTAAAACATTATCCCTTTAAAAACCAAGTACTCATTACTCACGAATGAGGTTTCACACAAACATCCACATTAAAACAAATAAGTTAAGTCTCTTATCTTATAAGATCAAGTCTCTTAACTTCTAACATCAGTAAACCATTTTCACCTACATAAGGTCGTTATAACTAACTTCCCATAAAGCCGTTATAACACTTTATGTTTAAACCAAACAAATACACTTAGCACCTGTACGTCCACCGTACTACATAGTTACACACATATCATGCTAGACCAGAGATAGGAAGAGGTTCACATACCTCGCGACGAGTATCGACAATAAGCAAAATGCTCCAAGTACTACAACGCACTAGCCCTTTCCACTCCTCAAGTAGAATACGCTACTCTTAGTACTTTCACCTAACAAGGTCACAAACGTCTATTAACTTTTAAACATACGGTTCCATTTCTCTGAAAATTCAGCGGCCTCCCCCCACATGGCGTAAATCTCCTCCTCTATCGAGGCCGGCTACCAAGCCAACCGGGGGTTTACGTCTAACGGACGTGTACAATTCTACTCAATACAACACAAGTCTCATCGCAATACTCCTATGTAATTACTGATTGATTCTCTTCTTTAAATTCAGCTTAAGTCAAAAGACATTGCCGCACAATAATGTTGATTCTATATATAGTATACCTCAACTATATATTCCTACAACATGTAATCTCCAATTACAATAAGGGGACAAGAATATTTACCTCGACAAGCCCAAAATTATCCAAGTTATAATGTCGATCCCGAGCAAGGTTTAGCTCCTACTCAGTGCGCTCCATCCGCTCCAAACAACCCTTAGAAGTTCTAACTAACTTCTACTCAAATACTTCAACCAACTATGAAGATTTCCTTAGGGTTTCGGTTTGAGACTAAAAGGACAAAAGGTAGTATTTTCGGGCTCTGTATAGAGGTAACTTTTGGAATACAACAAGGTAAAGGCTAAGGTATTTTAGGCATTATAACAATACTTGAAGAGTATTTCTACCAAGAGGGGGGGGTGTATTATACGAAACAACTAGGCTAGGGGTACCACGGCTAGCACCACAAAGGGGAGGAGGCTCTCGGCCACAAGGCCACTCAAGGGGGGGGAGGGGGAAGGCTTAGGGCGAGAACACACTCAAAGGGAGGAGAGGGACTCAAGACTTGGAAGATTTTTGGATGAAGAAGTCTTGAGCTTAGGGGGTATTTATAGGAAAACCAAAGGCCAACCAATGGCCAAGATCAAGCCATGTGCAAGGCAAGTGTAAGGCCAAGATATGCCCAAGTGCCCCCTAGTCCCTACTCCTTAAAACCCTCACAAATATCTACCAAAAATATCTTCCCACTTGACACCCTAAACGTCCAGTTCGCTTCACTTGCTTCCAATGTGAGGGTGACATATCACCCTCGTTGGTCCAAAATGTTCCGCCGCTCAGAAAAATCCGCAAAAATACAAAACGACATAGCCGGAATTTTCCCTTCGCAAGTTACGCAAAACGTTTCGTCGAAAAACTACTCTAACCGGGTGTTGTGCACAAAGGTAAATTCGGCCAAGCCACCTGGGGGGGTGACATGTGTCGCCCTCCTACTAGTCCAAAATAATTCATCTTCTGAAAATATCCAAAATGGCCAAAATCTCAAAATCAAAGCGGGCCCCACAAAACCGTAAATTTCTCCCGTGGGCCCCACGTGACCATTTCCGAAAATAAAATCTCAAAATTCTAATATAATTTAAGAAGCCCATATTCCAAATCTGGGAACCCAATTCCCACCAACGAACATTTTCTTTACAAAACCGGAAACTTTTCCGTGGAAAAATCACCTCTTTTTCCTTTCCAATTTTTACATGCGTGCTCGCAGACGTGCGTCCTCGCATACATACCACGAGAATACGGGTATAACATTCTCCTCCTTAGAAACATTCGTCCGAATGTTCCTTCTCAAGACGGCTATCGATGAAGTTCCTACAACAAGTTGCCAACGCCATACGGCGCAAAATAACACACGTCCTCTTCTTTCCTTACTCGTCGTGCCCTTCTCGAACACTTGAACTCTCGAAGACGTACCATACTTGATCATTACTTCCGCTCCCAAAAATCTCTGGAGTCACTACCTCAAACTTGGTCATCTTACTAACCTCAAACTTCCTTAAGGCCATTCCCGCTTTACGAACGCTTCGGTCGAACGCGTCCACGAACTCATACGATGATTAAATAAAGGGCCTAGCACCTCGTGACCTACCAATGGCGGGACCACCCAGAACTGACCCCACCTAAAACCGGGCTACGGGTTGACCCGCAATATGCCCTCAACCCGACCCTCCGTCGCGCCAACTCTTGCTCCTCGATACGGAACAATCTTACTAACATACGTCATGAAAGCTACCACTCCCATCTCACATCACCCATGGACTTATCACACAAATAAATCCCACGTATACCACGCACTCTGATAAAGGTCAAACATAAAATAAATCTTTTACACAAGACGACCTTACCTCTAAGGTCTCAATCGTGACATAGTCTAAGGTTCACACTTACCATGCCCCCATACTTACCCTTCTACAATAACCAGGTGTCTAAATCACATTTAGCACAAAGCTATCCGAACATAACACTAAAACACATCAGTATACAAAACTCTAGAGGGTTAAGGATATACCTGTCTCTACCGCTTAATCACGATCCACGCCTGCAGTACACGGTAGTGAAGGTGATGAACCAGCCACTGATCCTGAAGGCTGAGTCGTAACATCCGTGCTACCCTTGGTCGGACAGTTCCTCGCAAAATGGCCCTGCTGGCCGCAAAAATAACAAGCTCCCTTGGCACTACGACACTCCCCGAAATGCGGTCTACCACATCGACCACACCGAGGTAGGGGTGACTGCATCTGGCCAACACCCCTACTTCCTCGAAACTCAACCTCGAGCCCCGACCGCTCCTCGAAGGCGGTGGAGGACCACTGCATCTTGGCGGGGTACAAAACTAGTCTCTTCTTGAGGCGGTCCGCCTCGAAAGACGCCAAAGACCACGATGTCACGGCCCTCTTCGCGATCCGTGTCATTCCGTCGACCTCTCCGTACCTCACATCCTAGTGCATGAGCCTGCATGCGGGCAATGTCCATGCCCGGCTGAAGAGCTACACCCGAACAAGCCTCTGTCAAGTAATCATCTAGCCCGGTGACATAGCGGTGCACTCTATCCTCCATGGTTGCCACTAAAGCGGGGACATACCGAGCCAACGAGTCAAACTCCACGTTGTACTCTCGAATCGCGCCTCTGTCTCAAAGATCATAAATCTGCCGGCGTGCCCTCCTCATCTGCGGAGGCAAGAAGTGAGTGAGGAATGCCTCTGAGAACTCGTCCCATACTGATTGAAGCGCATGCTCTCCCCGGGACAACGCCCACGAATCAAACCAGTCGACTGCGGTATCACGCAGCCGATGCGAACCTAAGACCACCGACTCGGTCTCCGAAGCCTTGATCACTCTACGACCAGAATCGCCGGATGAACTCTGCGGATCATCCTCGTGCCTCGACCCATAAAACTCGGGCGGGCTACAACTCGAAAAGTCCCGTAGCCTCAAACTATCGCTCGGGGGTGAACCATCGGTGCTCTCAGGCGAGGCTGCTGCGTCGGCTATCTCATATCTCGGCCACGACCACGGCCAAGAATCGCCATCTCTTGTAACCCATCTCCTCGCTCCTGTGTGGGGACCGAGGCTCAGTCTTGCGGTCTCGGCAGCCATTGCCGCGCTCTAACCTCTGCTGGGTGGCGGCGTCCACAAAACCCGCCGTCAAGCACAACTCGAGTCTCGTCCGCTGCGCTCGTACTCCTCTATCTCACTAGCACACCTCACCCTCGCTGCCTTGCCAGGCTCTGGTTGCCTTGCGCGGAGGCATAACTGGTAAAAACGAGATACGTCAGAGGGGTCCAACTTACAACCCAGCTCTAAGGCACGATCTCAGAATGAGAAGAATGGAAACCAATCCTAAATGTCCTGCAGCCTCCTGATTATAGATGTGGTGCACAACACATCGATAATCAAGACTCTACTAGACACGGTCTGTAGACACCTTCCGAGGATTAACTGCTCTGATACCACTTTGTCAAGACCCGAACCGGGCGTGATCGTGCCTTACCCCGGGCACCCTAGTGATACAACATCAGAGATAACCAGCGGAAAAAATAAAACTTTAACAAGAAACAAGATATATGTATACAACTCTTTCAAAACGAACAGTTTAATCCTTTTTACAAACCCTGCCCACAACAGTACTACAGACCTCTAAGATTTACAACAACTATGACGGGACAGGGCCCCGCCATACCCCTGAATGTACAAGAACCTACAACTCAGGGAACACATACCAAAGAATAAGCCTCCGGAGAAACGGAGCTTCCTAATCTGTTGAACAGTGATCCTAAGAGCGAGGATCAACTACCGATGTACTCCTACCTGCGGCATGAACGCAGCCCCCCGAAGGAGGTCAGTACAACAGGTACCAAGTATGTGAAACTGAAAATACTGCAGTTAAATCATAACAGTCTATATAAAGCGGGAGACATGTATGATAACAAAAATACAGTACGCAACATCGCGATCAGTCGTGGACTCACGCCTCAACGTCATCACTAATATAACTATGGGTCTCACGCCCACAACATCAATCATGCTTGCATCACGCCACATGCCGGAATGCGCCGGTGTAGACATGTCCATGATACAACAATAACAATGCCCCATGGCCACATGCCGGAGTGCACGCCGGTGTAGACACGCCCATGTAACATCAACAACAATATCTTGGGTGATCAACCTACCGCGTGGCCACATGCCCCGAATTCTACCTCGGTGTAGACATGTCCATGTAACCACAATAACAATATATCGGTAATCAACCCCGCCGCATGGCCACATGCCCTGCGGTGTAGACATGTCCATGTAACATCGATAACAAGACAAGAATCAAAATGGAAACATACCCGTGGAATTCTCGTCGCTGCCAAAGACGTCCAAGTAAGTTTTCAACAAGTCAACCGCCTCTATCGAGACGCGGTAATACGTAAATACAACACTTGTACAACAAAGGCTATCATCACAAGCATAGGCAAGTTTCACACAACTCAAAGTACTTTCACATAAGTCACACAATACCGTAGTATAAAAATCGTGACTATCTTTTTAAGTAAACAAGACACTTCCCCTTTTGTAAAATCAAGTAACAACATTATTTTCCAAACGTTCAAGTTTGCCTAATTTCAAATGCTCAAGTCACTTATTTTAGAAAGGTTTCATAACTCATAGTCTTAATCTCTTTTAAAACAATTGAGTAACATATGTCATATATGTGAGTAGTTTATTCTTGTTTATAATGATCTTATTACTGACCATGATCTAGAAAATGTAATATCATTTTGTCTCATCTTAGCTTCTATGCGGATGGAGGTTTCTATTGGTTTTAATACAACATCATTATTCAATACATTTTCCTTTATTAACGCCGCAGTGGTGCTGCCGATACACATTCCGATTCGAAATCGGTAAAACATTATCCCTTTAAAACCAAGTACTCATTACTCACGAATGAGGTTTCACACAAACATCCACATTAAAACAAATAAGTTAAGTCTCTTATCTTATAAGATCAAGTCTCTTAACTTCTAACATCAGTAAACCATTTTCACCTACATAAGGTCGTTATAACTAACTTCCCATAAAGCCGTTATAACACTTTATGTTTAAACCAAACAAATACACTTAGCACCTGTACGTCCACCGTACTACATAGTTACACACATATCATGCTAGAACAGATAGGAAGAGGTTCACATACCTCGCGACGAGTATCGACAATAAGCAAAATGCTCCAAGTACTACAACCTTGCTAGCCCTTTCCACTCCTCAAGTAGAATACGCTACTCTTAGTACTTTCACCTAAAAGGTCACAAACGCTATTAACTTTTAAACATACGGTTCCATTTCTCTAGAAAATTGGTGACATCCCTCCCGCAATGACGTAAATCTCTCCTCTATCGAGGCTACCAAGCCAACCGGGGGTTTACGCCTAACGGACGTGTACCATTCTACGCAGTAATACAACACAAGTCTCTTGCAATACAGTCCATGTAATTACTGATTGATTCTCTTCTTTAAATTCAGGCTTAAGTCAAAAGACATTGCCGCAATAATGTTCATTCTATATATAGTATACCTCAACTATATATTCCTACAACATGTAATCTCCAATTACAATAAGGGGACAAGAATATTTACCTCGACAAGCCCAAAATTATCCAAGTTATAATGTCGATCCCGAGCAAGGTTTAGCTCTACTCCGTACGCTCCAATCCGCTCCAAACAACCCTTAGAAGTTCTAACCAACTTCTACTCAAATACTTCAACCAACTATGAAGATTTCCTTAGGGTTTCGGTTTGAGACTAAAAGGACAAAAGGTAGTATTTTCGGGCTCTACGTATAGAGGTAACTTTTGGAATACAACAAGGTAAAGGCTAAGGTATTTTGGGCATTATAACAATACTTGGAGAGTATTTCTACCAAGAGGGGGGGTGTATTATACGAAACAACTAGGCTAGGGGGGGGGTACCCCACCGCTAGACACCACAAAGGGGAGGGAGGCTCTCGGCCACAAGGCCACTCAAGGGGGGGAGGGGGAAGGCTTAGGACGAGAACACACTCAAAGGGAGGGAGAGGGACTCAAGACTTGGAAGATTTTGGATGAAGAAGTCTTCAAGCTTAGGGGGGTATTTATAGGAAAACCAAAGGCCAACCAATGGCCAAGATCAAGCCATGTGCAAGGCAAGTGTAAGGCCAAGATATGCCCAAGTGCCCCCTAGTCCCTACTCCTTAAAACCCTCACAAATATCTACCAAAAATATCTTCCCACTGACACCCTAAACGCCCAGTTACGCCCACTTGCTTCCAATGTGAGGTGACACGCCACCCTCCGTTGGTCCAAAATGTTCCGCGCTCGGAAAAATCCGCAAAAATACAAAGCGACATAGCGAATTTTCCCTTCGCAAGTTACGCAAAACGTTTCGTCGAAAAACGACTCTAACCGGGTGTTGTGCACAAAGGTAAATTCGGCCAAGCCACCTAGGGGGGGTGACACGTGTCGCCCTCCTACTAGTCCAAAATAATTCATCTTCTGAAAATATCCAAAATGGCCAAAATCTCAAAATCAAAGCGGGCCCCACAAAACCGTAAATTTCTCCCGTGGGCCCCACGTGACCATTTCCGAAAATAAAATCTCAAAATTCTAATATGATTTAAGAAGCCCATATTCCAAATCTGGGAACCCAATTCCCACCAACGAACATTTTTCTTTACAAAAACCGGAAACTTTTTCCGTGGAAAAATCACCTCTTTTTTCCTTTCCAATTTTTCTGTCGTGCTCGCACGCACGCCCTCGCATACATACCACGAGAATACGGGTATAACATTCTCCCTCTTAGAAACATTCGTCCCGAATGTTCCTTCTCAAGACGGCTATCGATGAAGTTCCTCTAACAAGTTGCCAACGCCACAGCTTGGCCACAAAATAACACACGTCCTCTTCTTTCCTTACTCGTCGTGCCCTTCTCGAACACTTGAACTCTCCCAGTACGTACCATACTTGTCATTACCTGCTTCCCAAAATCTCGGAGTCACTACCTCCAAACTTGGTCATCTTACTAACCTCAAACTTCCTTAAGGCCATTCGGCCTTTACGAACCGCTTCGGTCGAACGCGCCCACGAACTCATACGATGATTAAATAAAGCTGGGGCCTAGCACCTCGTGACCCTACCAATCGGGACCACCAGAACTGACCCCACCTAAAAGCAAGCACGGGTTGACCCGCAATATGCCCTCAACCCGACCTCCGTCGCGCCAACTCTTGCTCGCCGATACGGAACAATCTTACTAACATACGTCATGAAAGCTACCACTCCCATCTCACATCACCCATGGACTTATCACACAAATAAATCCCGTGATACCACGACTCGATAAAGGTCAAACATAAAATAAATCTTTTACACAAGACGACCTTACCTCTAGGTCTCAATCGTGACATAGTCTAAGGTTCACACTTACCATGCCCCCATACTTACCCTTCTACAATAACTGTGTCTAAATCACATTTAGCACAAAGCTATCGAACATAACACTAAAACACATCAAGATACAAAACTCTAGAGGTTAAGGATATACTGTCTCTACCGCTTAATCACGGTCACCTGCGCAGTACGGACTAGTGAAGGTGATGAACCACCATCGATCTGAAGGTGAGTCGTAATATCCGTGTACCCTTGGTCGACAGTTCCTCGCAAAATGGCCGCTGGCCGCAAAATAACAAGCTCCTTGGCACTACGACACTCCCGAAATGCGGTCTACCACATCGACCACACCGAGGTAGGGTGCGCATCGCCAACACCTACTTCCTCGAAACTGAACCTCGAGCCACGACCGCTCTCAAGACGGTGGAGGACCACTGTCATGGCGGGGGTACAAAACTAGTTCGCACTGAGGCGGTCCGCCTCGAAAGTCGCCAAAGACCACGATGTCTCGGCCTCTTCGCTGATCCAGTCATTCCGTCGACCTCTCCGTACCTCACATCCTAGTGCATGAGCTCGCATGCGGGCAATGTCCATGCGGTGAAGAGCTACACCGAACAAGCCTCATCAAGTAATCATCTAGCCCGGTGACATGGCGGTGCACTCTATCCTCCATGGTTGCCACTAAAGCGGGGACATACCGAGCCAACGAGTCAAACTCCACGTTGTACTCTCGGCACGCCTCTCTGTCTCAAAGATCATAAATCTGTCGGCCCGTGCCCTCTTCATCTGCGGAGGCAAGAAGTGAGTGAGGAATGCCTCTGAGAACTCGTCCCATATCGCTGGAAGCGCATGCTCTCCCGGACAACTCCCACGAATCAAACTAGTCGACTGGGGTATCACGCAGCCGATGCGAACCTAAGACCACCGACTCGGTCTCCGGCCTTGATCACTCTACGACCAGAATCGCCGGATGAACTCCTGCGGATCATCCTCGTGCCTCGACCCATAAAACTCGCGGGCTACAACTCGAGAAAGTCCCGTAGCCTCAAACTATCGCCGGGGTGAACCATCGGTGCTCACTCGAATCGAATCTGCAGATCCGGCCTATCCTCATATCGCCACGACCACGGCGCCAGAATCGGGCCATCTCCTTGTAACCCATCTCCTCTGCTCCGGACTGTGGGACTGGAGGCTCAGGTACTGCGGTCTCAGCAGCCATTGCCGCGCTCTAACCTCTGGGCTGGCGGCGTCCACAAAACCCGTCGTCAAGCACAACCTCGTGTCTTGTCAGGGCTGCGCCTGCGTACTCCTCAGATCTCACTAGCGGCACCCTCGTTGCCTTGCCCTTCGGCTCTGGTTGCCTTGCGCGGAGGCATAATCGGTAAAACGAGATACGCCGGAGGGTCCAACTTACAACCACTCTAAGGCACGATCTCGGAATGAGAAGAATGGAAACCAATCCTAAATGTCCTGTGACCTCTCGATTATAGATGTGGTGCACAACACATCGATAATCAAGACTCTACTAGACACGTGCCTCAGACACCTTCCGAGGATTAACTGCTCTGATACCACTTTGTCAAGACCCGAACCCGGGCCCGTGACTGGTGCCTTACCCCGGGCACCCTAGTGATACAACATCAGAGATAACCAGCGGAAAAAATAAAACTTTAACAAGAAACAAGATATATGTATACAACTCTTTCAAAACGAACAGTTTAATCCTTTTTACAAACCCTGCCCACAACAGTACTACAGACCTCTAAGATTTACAACAACTATGACGGGACAGGGCCCCGCCATACCCCTGAATGTACAAGAACCTACAACTCAGGGAACACATACCAAAGAATAAGCCTCCGGAGAAACGGAGCTTCCCAATACGCTGAACTGTGATCCTAAGAGCGAGGATCCACTACCGATGTACTCCTACCTGCGGCATGAACGCAGCCCCCCGAAGGAGGTCAGTACAACAGGTACCAAGTATGTGAAACTGAAAATACTGCAGTTAAATCATAACAGTCTATATAAAGCAGGAGACATGTATGATAACCAACATACAGTACGCAACATAAAGCAGTCAAGTCAGGGACTCACGCCCTCAACGTCATCACTCAATATAACTATGGGTCTCACGCCCACAACATCAATCATGCTTGCATCATGGCCACATGCCCCCGGAATTCTGCATCGGTGTAGACCTGTCCATGATACAACAATAATAACAATGCCCCATGGCCACATGCCCCCGGAATTCTGCATCGGTGTAGACACGTCCATGTAACATCAACAACAATATACTGGGTGATCAACCCTGCCGCATGGCCACATGCCCCCGGAATTCTACCTCGGTGTAGACATGTCCATGTAACCACAATAACAATATATCGGGTAATCAACCCTGCCGCATGGCCACATGCCCCCGGAATTCTGCATCGGTGTAGACATGTCCATGTAACATCAACAACAGACAGCAATCAAAATGGAAACATACCCGTGGAATTCTCGTCATCGGCAAAGACGCCCAAGTAAGTTTTCAACAAGTCAACGCCCTCTATCGAGAGAGCGGTAACACGTAAATACAACACTTGTACAACAAAGGCTATCATCACAAGCATAGGCAAGTTTCACACAACTCAAAGTACTTTCATAAGTCACACAATACGTAGTATAAAAATCGTGACTATCTTTTTAAGTAAACAAGACACTTCCTTTTGTAAAATCAAGTAACAACATTATTTTCCAAACGTTCAAGTTTGCCTAATTTCAAATGCTCAAGTCACTTATTTTAGAAAGGTTTCATAACTCATAGTCTTAATCTCTTTTAAAACAATTGAGTAACATATGTCATATATGTGAGTAGTTTATTCTTGTTTATAATGATCTTATTACAGCAGCCATGATCTAGAAAATGTAATATCATTTTGTCTCATCTTAGCTTCTATGCAGATGGAGGTTTCTATTGGTTTTAATACAACACATCATTATTCAATACATTTTCCTTTATTAACGCTGCAGTGGTCTGTCGATACACATTCTGATTCCCGAAATCAGTAAAACATTATCCCTTTAAAAACCAAGTACTCATTACTCACGAATGAGGTTTCACACAAACATCCACATTAAAACAAATAAGTTAAGTCTCTTATCTTATAAGATCAAGTCTCTTAACTTCTAACATCAGTAAACCATTTTCACCTACATAAGGTCGTTATAACTAACTTCCCATAAAGCCGTTATAACACTTTATGTTTAAACCAAACAAATACACTTAGCACCTGTACGTCCACCGTACTACATAGTTA
The DNA here is from genome assembly GCA_029844215.1 of Przewalskia tangutica. Lineage (NCBI taxonomy): Eukaryota > Viridiplantae > Streptophyta > Magnoliopsida > Solanales > Solanaceae > Przewalskia > Przewalskia tangutica. The sequence continues at coordinate 55,320,682 of CM056736.1, forward strand.
CACACATATCATGCTAGAACAGATAGGAAGAGGTTCACATACCTCGCGACGAGTATCGACAATAAGCAAAATGCTCCAAGTACTACAACCTTGCTAGCCCTTTCCACTCCTCAAGTAGAATACGCTACTCTTAGTACTTTCACCTAAAAAGGTCACAAACGTCTATTAACTTTTAAACATACGGTTCCATTTCTCTACAGAAAATTCAGAAGATTTCCTCACAAGCAGCGTAAATCTCCTCTCTATCGAGGCTACCAAGCCAACCGGGGGTTACACGTCTAACCTGACGTGTACAATTCTACTCAGCAATACAACACAAGTCTACCGCAATACAAATTCTATGTAATTCTGATTCGCTTCTCTTCTTTAAATTCAGCTTAAGTCAAAAGACATTGCCGCACAATAATGTTCAGTTCTATATATAGTATACCTCAACTATATATTCCTACAACATGTAATCTCCAATTACAATAAGGGGACAAGAATATTTACCTCGACAAGCCCAAAATTATCCAAGTTATAATGTCGATCCTGAGCAAGGTTTAGCTCCTACTCGCGCGCCCAATCCGCTCCAAACAACCCTTAGAAGTTCTAACCAACTTCTACTCAAATACTTCAACCAACTATGAAGATTTCCTTAGGGTTTCGGTTTGAGACTAAAAGGACAAAAGGTAGTATTTTCGGGCTCTACGTATAGAGGTAACTTTTGGAATACAACAAGGTAAAGGCTAAGGTATTTTGGGCATTATAACAATACTTCGAGAGTATTTCTACCAAGAGGGGGTGGTGTATTATACGAAACAACTAGGCTAGGGGGGGGTTACCCAACGGCTAGCACCACAAAGGGGGGAGGGGTAGGCTCTCGGCCACAAGGCCACTCAAGGGGGGGGGGGGAAGGCTTAGGACGAGAACACACTCAAAGGGAGGGAGAGGGACTCAAGACTTGGAAGATTTTTGGATGAAGAAGTCTTCAAGCTTAGGGGGGTATTTATAGGAAAACCAAAGGCCAACCAATGGCCAAGATCAAGCCATGTTCAAGGCAAGTGTAAGGCCAAGATATGCCCAAGTGCCCCCTAGTCCCTACTCCTTAAAACCCTCACAAATATCTACCAAAAATATCTTCCCACTCGACACCCTAAACGCCCATTATCGCCCACTTGCTTCCAATGCGAGGGTGACACATGTCACCCTCGCTGGTCCAAAATGTTCCGCTCGGAAAAATCCGCAAAAATACAAAACGACATAGCGAATTTTCCTTCTTCGCAAGTTACGCAAACGTTTAGTCGAAAAACGACTCTAAGGTGTTGTGCACAAAGGTAAATTCGGCAAGCCACGCAGGGGGTGACACGTGTCGCCCTCCTACTAGTCCAAAATAATTCATCTTCTGAAAATATCCAAAATGGCCAAAATCTCAAAATCAAAGCGGGCCCCACAAAACCGTAAATTTCTCCCGTGGGCCCCACGTGACCATTTCCGAAAATAAAATCTCAAAATTCTAATATAATTTAAGAAGCCCATATTCCAAATCTGGGAACCCAATTCCCACCAACGAACATTTTTCTTTACAAAAACCGGAAACTTTTTCCGTGGAAAAATCACCTCTTTTTTCCTTTCCAATTTTTCTGTCGTGCTCTCGTACGTACGTCCTCGCATACATACCCTGAGAATACGGGGTATAACAAGAAATGACATGATTTAAGAGAAGTAACTTGCGTTAAGGGTGAAGTTACTTGAGGTTTAAAAAGTAGAAGAAAACTTGTTTTCTAACTATTAAGAGACTTGAAGTATTTTGAAAGTTAAGAACTTGATTTGTAAGTATGTGATACTTGGTTTTAATAGTATAAGTCTCTTGGTTATTGAAGGAATGGATACGCCTAAAACCATAAAGGGTTATAACGGCTTTATGGGAAGTTGGTTATAACGGCTTTATGGAAGGTTTAGAAAGTTGTCTATTTTGATTAAATCGGCATAAGTTGCCTAGATTGTGAAAATTTGGAGTTACTTGATTTCAAGCTTTGAAATGAGTTTTCTAAAAGTGTAGTAACTTACTTTGAAAAATAGACACGCCTTGATACTACTGTGTTAGTATCTTGGGGCTTTACATAGAAAGGAGTCTTTATAAAGGAATGTCGACGTGTAGTACTTTGGCTTGTTAAAAGAGAATTATTCTATGTATAACTTGATTAGTACTTTGGCTTGATAAATTGAGGATTTGTCTAAGTGTGCCTTGATAAGTACTTTGGCTTGTTGAAAGAGAATTATTCTATGTATGCCTTGATTAGTACTTTGGCTTGATAAATTGAGGATTTGTCTAAGTGTGCCTTGATAAGTACTTTGGCTTGTTAAAAGAGAATTATTCTATGTATGCCTTGATTAGTACTTTGGCTTGATAAATTGAGGATTTGTCTAAGTGTGCCTTGATAAGTACTTTGGCTTGTTAAAAGAGAATTATTCTATGTATGCCTTGATTAGTACTTTGGCTTGATAAATTGAGAATTTGTCTAAGTATGCCGTGATAAGTACTTGGGCTTGTTAATTGAAAATTGCCTATGTGTCCGGAAATAGCGGTTGTGTGCTATTGGTATATCGGTCGTTGGGGTCATTCCGGGTTTGTGGCATTTGCATAATTCCGTGGATTTGCTACCCACGATGGCGAGGAATACCTCGCGAGTCCGCAGGGCTTACGCGGGTGAAATAGTCCCACGCGGCGGTCCGACCTATGCGAGGAATACCTCGTGCGAGTCCGTAAGGGCTTATGCGGGTGAAATAGTCCTATGCGAGAATACCTCATGCGGGTCGAAAGGGCTTACGCGGGTGAAATAGTCCCGTGCGGCGGGTCCACTTATGCGAGGAATACCTCACGGGTCCACGCGACCTACGCGTGAAATAGTCCCGTGAATAGGATTGCTAAATGATCTGCGGGCGGATGGTCCCGCTTGATCACGAGCTTCCTAGTTTACATTGTAAGGATACTCTCGCTTACTCATTGTTAGTAAGGCACAATGTGTTGTATTTTGATTATCATATATGTCCCGGATTTGTTTGTGTTACCCTATGGTCATGCTTTTACGAGGTGGGATTCCGGCACGGGACCACGAGGTATCGAGGACACAGGTGGGACTTGGTGTTCATGTATCCTTATTGGTGTTATTACATCATGGATTGCGGCAGTGAGGAAGGATTCCAGGCATGATTGATATTACGGGCGTGAGACCCACGGTTATATTGAGTAATGACTTTGAGGGCTGCGTCCCGACTTGATATGATCGCTTATGTGTTATGCATCGTAGGTTGGATATCATACATGTCTCTGTGTTATTTAGATGCTATGATTTTATTACGATTTCATCGCTCACATACTTGGTACATTCTTCGTACTAACCTCCTCTGGCCGGCTGCGTTCATGTCGCAGTTTAGGTACGTTGCTTGGTGATCGGCAGTGTAGGACCGCCGAGTTTTGGATAGCTCCTTCGCTCGGAGTTTATCTTTTGGTATAAGTTCCTTGATGTGAGTTTTGTACAGTTATGGGTACGGCGGGGCCTTGTCCCGTCATAGTTCAGTATAACTCTTAGAGGTCTGTATTCATATGTGGGATTGGACTCATATACGGTGTAGTGTCTTTTGTTTATGTATATATGGCAGCCTTGTCGGCTTTGCCCTCGCGCACGCTTGTTTTAAAAAAATGAGGTGTTATTTCAGTTCGCAACTTACTTGTATTGTTAAGGTAGAAGGTGCCTGGTAGGGCACGATCCGAGCTTGGTTCGGCCGCGATGAGGTTTATTTCTACCTCAAGGCTAGGAAGATGGTGCGAGAAGGTACATCTACCATCTCGTTCGGGTGTTTGATCACGAGGCTGCGATGCAGATTTTTGATCGATTCGGTAGTCGAGAGTTCCCAGGCGTGTTTCGACGACCTCGGGTATCCTCCGAGAGGAGATAGAGTTTTGTATCGATATCTTTGCGGACACTCGGCTATTTCCATTCCGCCATACGAGAATGGCACCGCCGAGTTGAGAGAGTTGAAGGACCAGTGCGAGATTTCTGGAGAAAGGGCTTCATCAGCTAGTGTTTCTCCCCGGGAAGCGCGGTATGTTCGTGAAGAAGAAGGGCGGGACGCCGCGCATATGTGTTGATTACGAGCGGTGAACAAGGTGACGATTAAACGAATACCCTTCCCGTGATTGATGATTTGTTCGACCGGTTGCGGCGCGAGATGTTTCTCAAGATTGATCTGCGATCGCTATCATCAGTGCGAGTCGAGAGGTGGATGTCCTAGATCGCATTCGGACCTTGACGCATTATGAGTTCGTGGTCATGTCTTTTGGGTTGACGATGCTCGTGGTATTCATGGATTTGATGAACCGAGTGTTCAAGCCATTTTGGACACGTTTGTGATAGTGTTCATTGATGATATCTTGGTTTATTCTCGCCAGGCGAGGAGTACGCGGAGCATTTGGGGCTGTCTTGTGATTCTCCGGACCAGGCCTATACGCCAAGTTTTCCAAATGTGAGTTTTGGTTGGCGGTGGCTTTTCTTGGGCATATTGTCCGGTGATGGCATTCGAGTGGATACGCCAAGATCGAAGCGATCAGGACTTGGCCTAGACCTACTACTCGGCAGAGGTTCGCATTTCGGGCCTTGCGAGTTATGCTCGGTTCGTAGAAGTTTGCTTATCTACGCACCATTGACTAGGTGACTCGGAGCGGCTAAGTTTGATGGTGATGCTTGTGGCGTGGTTTCCGATTCTTGAAGGAGGCGACGACCGCCCCGTTCTTACTCTTCCCGAGGTCGGATGGTTATGTCGTGTATTGTGACGCGTCGGGCATCCGGTGGGATGTGTGTTGACGCAGGGTAGAGTTATAGCGTCGCATCGGCGGCTTAAGAAACACGAGAGGAACTACCCCACCCATGATTTGGAGTTAGCGCGGTGATTCACGCTTTGAAGATCGTGAGGCACTATTTGTATGGGGTTCACGTGGATATTTATACGCACCATAAGAGCCTCGGATATCTTCACGGAGGAGCCGAACTTACGGCGAGGCGGTGGTTAGAGTTGCTTAAGGATTATGACGTCGATATCTGTACCACCGGGAAGGCCATGTTGTGGCGTATGCCCTTAGTCGTAGGTCGATGGGTAGCCTATCGGATGTGCAGCCGAGAGAGGAGGGCATGGTTCGCTATTTGCATCGATTAGCGAGCCTTGGTGTCCGTCGATTGATTACGATAGCGATGGGGTTCGAGTTCGTGAGGTTGCGAGTCTTCCATCGTCGAGGAGGTGAAGAGGCAACGATTCGAGGATCCATTTTGACACGTTATCGTGATACGGCTCTTCGTGAGGAAGGGTCCTTTTGAGGTAGCACCGATGGGGTGCTAAGGTTTGAAGCGAGTTGTGTGTTCGGATGTTTCAGGACTTGGCGGAGTTCTTGGGAAGCACACGGCGTTACTCTATCCATCCGTGGTCGACCAAGATGTACCACGACCTTAGATCGTGTATTGGTGGGATGGCTTGAAGAGGACGTTGCGAGTTCGTAGCTCGGTGCGTGTTGTCGGCAGTGAAGGTAGAGTACGAGTCCCGGTGGTTTGTTGCGACGATAGAGATCCCGACACGGAAGTGGGAGGTGATCAACATGGACTTTATCACAGGATTACCTCGCACTCGGAGGAGACATGATTCTATATGGGTTATCGTCGGCGGTGAAATCAGCCCACTTTCCTCCGTCGGGGCGACTTTTCGCAGAGGATTATGCGGACTTTACATCAGAGATCGCCGATCGCATGGAGTCCCTATTTCGATCATATCGCATGCAGAGCCGGTTCTGGCTAACTTCCGGAGGTCTTTCGAGAAGGGTTTAGGGACGCAGTGAGCACATCGCATTCCATCCGCATGCAGACGGACAGCAGAGCGCACTATCCGACTCTTGAGGATATCCGCGAGCTGTGTTATTGACCGAGGTAGTGGGAGGATCATTTGCCTCTAGTTGAGTTTGCGTATAATAATAGCTACCACCCAAGATTCGGATGGCGCCTTATGAGGCCTTGTATGGGAGAAGTGCAGATCGCCGATAGGCTGGTTCGATGTAGGCGAGTGCGATTAGTGGGACCAGATTTGGTGCAGCGATGGATAAGGTGAAGCTTATCCAGAGCGCTCTTGGCGGCTCGAGTCGGCGTAAATCATACGCAGATCATCGTCATCGGCATCCGAGGTTCGAGGTTGATGATTGGGTTTTCTGAAGGTGTCACCCATGAAGGGTGTGATGAGATTCGGGAAGAAAGGAAACTCGGCCAAGGTACATTGGGCCACTATCAGTTGTCGCGGGGTAGGCAAGGTTGCCTATGAGTTGGATCTGCCGTCCGATGCGGAGCGGTGCATCCGGTGTTTCATGTTTCTATCTTTGAGGATGTATCGGGGATCCATCTAGGGTACACCCGATTGACGATGTCCAGGTGACCGAGGGGTTATCGTATGAGGAGATTCCCATAGCGATAATCGATCGTCAGGTTAGGCGTCTGCGGACTAAGGACGTGGCTTCCGTCAAAGTCTTGTGGCGGAACGAGCTCAGAGAGAAGATGACGTGGGAAGCTGAGGAGGACATGAGGCAGAAGTATCCTCACCTATTCCCCACACCTCCAGGTAATTCACTTTCCTACTTGTAAATTTTAAATTGTCATATATGCCTAAGTGTTGTTTTGTGGCCGTATGTGGCATTTGCAAACTGTTTAAGTTATGAAGAACCTTATTGTTAACTGTCTTGGGAAGGAACATTCGGGACGAATGTTTCTAAGGAGGGGAGAATGTTATACCCCGTATTTCCAGAGTATGTACGTGAGGGCGTACGTACGAAAGTTTAGCCTTAAAGTTTAGGCCTAGGACGTTTTTTTGGGCACAACTCACAAAACGAATGGTTTTCCGACGAAACGTTTAACAAGACTCGCGTAGGGTAAATTACGGCTATGTCATTTCTAATTTTTGCGGATTTTTCCAAGAGACGAAACATTTTGGACCAACAAGAGGGTGACACTTGTCACCCTACAATCGTGAACGTTGGGCGGTAAAGGGTGGACGATTGGGAGCTTGTTTTGTCAAGGAGTTGGTAGGATATTTTGTGTAGTAGATAGATGAGGACACTTGCCTAAATCCTCACCCTACACTTGCCTTGCACTTGGCTTCATCTTGGCCATTGGTTGGCCATTGCTTGACCTATAAATACCCCCCTTAAGATGAAGAGTTCTTCATCCACAAATCAACTTTCCAAGTCTTGAAATCCCTCCTCTCCTCGAGCATTTTCGTCCAACACCCTCTTCCCCTCTAGCCTAAGTGGCTTGGCCGAGCCTCCCTCTAAAGAAAGCCCTAGCCGAAACCTACCCCCTCCTTGGTAGAAATGTTGTCTTCCAAGTATAGTTGCTACTCTAAAATACCTAGCCCAAATCCCGTATAATACTTAGTAGAAGTCGTTGGAAACTTCTAAGGGTTCTTGGAGCTATCGGAGCGCATACAAATTAGGAGCTAAACCTCGCCAGGATCGACGTTTATACTTGGATAATATTGGGCTTATCGAGGTAAATAAACTTATCCTTCTTTTGTAATTAGAGAATACATCCGTAGAAGTATAGGAATAAGTATAAATACTTAGAAGGATATTACGAATAGAATTGAACTGTTATCACGAGAAGGGTATAAAGAAGAATAATTGAACTGTAATCACATAGAATTTGTATTCTGATGGTGTATAACTTTAGGGTAGGGAAGTCGCCCAAATTTCCATAGAATAGAGAACCCTGCTTAGAGCTTTATACGATGCTGATCTAGACGTTGATAGACGATTTGGTGATATAGGTCGATACTCTGCGCGCGACATATTCAACTTGGCAGGTGGTTTTCGCCGAGAAGGTATGTGATTCTTCCTATACTCTTAAGCATGATATATTTTAAAGTATATATATAGTACGGTAGACGTACGTGTGTTAACTGGACGTACTTTACGGCAATGTCTTTTGACTTAAGCCTGAATAATAATAATCTTGAAGTATTTCAAAAAGAATATTGAATCATTTTTAACAGAAGCGTAATATTTGGTTTTTAAACAAAAAGCTTAAGAGTTATACTAGCTTTATGGGAAGTTAAGTATAACAACTTAAGAAAGATAAAAAGGAACTGTTTACTTGTTTGTTTATAAAAGCCTTGTATTGATTTCTGTTAAGTGTAGTAAGATGGTTTGATAAGTAGACATATTATGATGCTACATGTGTTAGTGTCTTGTAATGTTGTGAAAGGGGGTCATTCTTGCTGTGCTTACGTTGCTAAACGGTAAGTCCGTTGTACTGTTATTATATCACCTACCCCCTTGACTTGTTATACCGAGGGCTTGCCACCCTTGATGCGGGTCTATACGGCCTATGCAGTCTATGTGACTATCGCGAGTGCGGGAGTTCGTGATTGATCATTCGGGTGTTTTAGCCCGACGGGGATGCCTATGCGATGCAATGTGACTATGCGGTCTATTGAGACTATGCGACTGCGGGAGTCGAGGAGAATGCAGGGTTAGCTACCCCGTCACGAGAATACCTCATGCGGTGCGTGTGACCTATGCGGACTGCGGGAGTCCAGGATTAGGCACGCATAATGATACTATGGGCGTTTGGCCTTGCTTCGATCATTCGCGGCCTAGAAAAGACCTGTTACAGTTTACCTATTATTGTTCTTGTTTGTGATATGGCACTATGTGCAATTGAACTGATTTGCAAATGGTTTTAATTACTTGATTTCATTTAAGTACTTTCTGCTTTCACATACTTGGTACTGTTGTCGACCTCCTTGAAGTGCGTTCATGCCGCAGTAAGGCGGCAGTGCTAGATCCACATCCTTAGGATCTTTGCTTTGGTGTCGTGAGCTCCATCTTTTAGGAGGCTCTACTTTTGGGTATGATCTCCTGTATTGTAGATAGTTTTGTACATTCAGGGTATGGCGGGCCCGTCCCGCCATAGAGGTTTACTTCTTTAGAGGTGCAGTAGTCCTATTATACAGATTGGGATGTATCGCAAAACTTGGGTTATATATATATGCGAAGGCAAGCTTTTCATCGAGATAAAGCTTCTATTTTTATAATGTTTCTGCCTTGTTTTATATTCCGGTTACTCGATGTATGACTACTTGGGTGCCGGTAAGGCACGATCCACGGGCCGGGCAGGTCGTGATAGATGTCCTCAGACTGCATTCGGACCGAGACGGCACTATGAGTTCGGTCATGTCTTTCGGCTTGACCATGCTCGGCGATTTATGGATTTGATGAACCGAATGTTCAAGCCATTTTTGGATACGTTTGTGATAGTATTCATTGATGACATCTTGGTTTATTCTCGCTCAGAGCAGGAGCATGCAGAGCATTTGAGGACGGTGCTGAGAGTTCTCCAGGACCAGCGGTTGTATGCCAAGTTTTCGAAGTGTGAGTTTTGGTTGACTTCGGTGGCGTTCTTAGGGCACATTGTCGGGGCCGATGGTATTCGGGTGGATACGGCAAAGATCGAGGCAGTCAATACTTGGCCTAGACCTACTACAGAAGCAGTGCAGCGACTTTACGGGCCTTGCAGGGTATTATCGGAGGTTCGTAGAGAAGTAGAGAAAGAGGTCTTTGCTGCTTGACTGCGTGAACCCCAGGTGCACTTCTTCGTAGAATTCCCAGTATCGACTAGCACTCTTTCCCCAATCAATCGCAGTAATGTTTGCTTCTATTTCGGCACCTTTGACTAAGCTGACTCAGAAGGCAGCTAAGTTTCAGTGGACGGATGCTTGTGAGGAGGTCTTCCAGTTACTGAAGGAGAGATTGACGACCGCCCCAGTTCTTACTCTTCCAGAGGGTCCAGACGGCTATGTGGTTTATTGTGATGCGTCGGGCATCGGGCTGGGATGTGTGTTGATGCAGCAGGGCAAGGTTATAGCTTATGCATCTCGACAGCTCAAGAAGCATGAGAAGAACTACCCTACACATGACTTAGAGTTGGCAGCGGTGATTCACGCCTTGAAGATCTGGAGACATTATTTGTATGGAGTTCATGTGGATATTTACACAGACCACAAGAGCCTTCAGTATATCTTCAGCCAGAGGGAGCTGAACTTACGACAGAGACGGTGGTTAGAGCTACTCAAGGATTATGATGTCGATATCCTATACCACCCAGGGAAGGCCAATGTAGTGGCAGATGCCCTTAGTCGTAGGTCGATGGGTAGTCTATCAGAGGTGCATCCAGAGATGAGGGGCATGGTCTGCGAGTTACATCAGCTAGCGAGCCTTGGAGTCCGATTGATTGATTCTGATAGTAGTGGGGTTCGAGTTCGAGAGGTTGCCGAGTCTTCCATCGTCGAGGAGGTGAAGAGGCGACAGTTTGAGGATCCGAGTATGACCGTATCGTGTCTGACTCTTCGTGAGGGGAAGGGTCCATTCGATGTAGCACCTGATGGGGTGCTAAGATTTGAGGGCAGGTTGTGTGTTCCAGATATTGCAGGACTTCGGCAGTAGGTTCTATGGGAAGCACACAGCGCGTGTTACTCTATCCATCCGGGTTCGACAAAGATGTACCACGACCTCAGATCTGTGTATTGGTGGGATGGCCTGAAGAGGGACGTTGCAGAGTTTGTTGCTCAGTGCCCGAGTTGTCAGCGTGTCGGCGGAGCACGGAGGCCCGTGGGTTGTTGCAGGCTATAGAGATTCCGACGTGGAAGTGGGAGGTGATCAACATGGACTTTATTACAGGGTTACCTCGCACTCGGAGGAAGCATGATTCTATCCGGTTATCGTTGTGGTGTGAAATCCGCCCACTTTCTTCCGTCAGGGCGACTTTTCTCACGAGGATTATGCTATACTTTACATACTAGATAACGTGAGACAGCATGTGGTCCCTATTTCTATCAAATCAGACGAGGAGCCCGATTTGGCTAACTCGCTGAGGTCTTTCGAGAAAGGGATTAGGGGCGCAGTGAGCCTCGATCGCATTCCATCCTCGAGCAGACGGACAGCAGAGCGTACTATCCAGACACGAGGATATCTTTGCGAGCTGTGTTATTGATTTCGTGGTATTGGGAGGATCATTTGCCTCTAGTGGAGTTTGCGTATAATAACAACTACCATTCCAGTATCCAGATGGCGCCTTATGAGGCCTTATATGGGAGGAAGTGCAGTCACCGATAAATTTGGTTCGATGTGGCGGCGCGATTAGTCGGGCGGACTTGATCTGACGATCGATGGATATGGTGAAGCTTATCCAGGAGCGGTTGTTGACAGCTCAGAGTCGACAGAAGTCGTATGCGGATCATCGTCGTCGGCATCTGGAGTTTGAGGTTGATGATTGGGTTTTCCTGAAGGTGTCACCCATGAAGGGTGTTGTTATACCCCGTAGTTCCAGAGTATGTATGTGAGGACGTATATACAAATGTTTAAGCCCTAATTAGGTTAAGGATGAAATTTTGAATTTCCAACGGAAAGGATTCCGAACCTTGTGAAGGAAATTCTACGTTTTTAATATTTTAACCAATTACGGATTTTTCCGAGAGATGAAATATTTTTGACCAATAGGAGGGCGACACGTGTCACCCCTAGGTGGTCTAGGTTGGCCGAAATTCATGTGACAAGTGGCCAAGACAAGTGGCCAAGTCTTGCAAGATATTTTGTGTGGACAAGTGGCTTGTGGGACCCCCACACACTTGTCCCCAATCTCAACCACACACTTGCCTTCATCCTAGCCCTTGGTTGTCCTATATATGCACCCTTTGTTGATGAAATCTTCCACACTTAGATATTTCAAGACTTGAGAAATATTTTCATCTTCTTCCCTCTCTCCTAGCTCTCGTCGAACACCTCCCTCTCTAACCTAACATTTTCCAATAATTTCTAAACTCTTAAGTGTTCTTCCCTAGTGTATTAGGAAGACTATTAACCAAAAGTTAGAAAAGATTTCACACCCTAGCCCCTAAATCACCCCCTTGGCCGAGAGCTCTTAGAAGAGAAACCTAAGTGTTCTTCACTTGTTTGAGTTGGTTCTTGAAGAGATGATGGTTAGGAGCTTCTTAGGGTGATTTGTGGTGGTTTGTAACATAAAGATTTGGAGCTAAGACTTGCTTGGAGCGACATTAAGTTCTTGGATAATTTTGGGCTATTTGAGGTAGTGAATCTTAAACCTCTTTGTGAATTGGTCATTATACATATATTATAAGTATATTATGGAGTATATAATATATGGAGTAAATTTGGAAGAGTTGGATCTTGTTAACTTGTTAAAAGAAAGGATTGGCTTTTAGCCATTAAAATGGTAAAAACGTATCCAACGTATCAAACGTATCTTACTTGTGAAGAAGTAATTAACAATGTAACTATAACTTATATTAAGAATGGAATATAAGTTGGATGACTAATGAAGTAATTGGATAAGTAAAATGGACAAAGTTGGCCAAGGACCCCAACTTAATTGTATTTACTTTGGGTATGATTTACTTTGGGTATTTACTTTGGATTTGTATTTACATTTACATTAAGGGAAGATTGTTAAATCGCGTTCCGTTTGGGCGTGTGATCCCCTTCTTTATGTTGTTTAATTATTACGCCTTATATATGGCATATAAATTACGGTTATTCGGGCCTTGGAGAAAGATGGAAAAGTGAGTAAAAACGGGGGAAATGCTGCCCAAATTTCCGTAGAATAGGAAATCTTACTTAGAAGAGTTCTACGACAACTAGAAGTTAATCGGCGTATTTTGACTATTATAGGTTGACCCTCTACGTGCGACATATCCGACTTGGCAAGTGGATTTAGCCGAGGAGGTATGTGATTCTTCCTATCCTCTTGAGCATGATATTTGTAAAATATATATAGTACGGTAGACGTACGTGTATTGACTAAATTTTGCTTTACTTTGATGTCTTTTGACTTGAGTTTTAAATATCAAAAATCTTGAAGTATTTCAAAAGAGTTATGAATCATTTTTGGAAGAAAAGAAATACTTAGTTTTAAAAAGGCTTAAGTGTTATACTAGCTTTATGGGAAGTTAGGTATAACGACTTAAGAAAGATAAAAGGAACGGTTTACTTATTTGTTTATAAAAGCCTTGTAATGATTCTGAAGGTGTGGTAAGTTGGTTTGATAAGTAAACATGTTATGATGCTACGTGTGTTAGTGTCTTGTGATGTTGTATAAGGGGGTTACTCTTGTTGAGCTTACGTTGTTTAACGATAAGCCCGTTGTGCTGGTATTATATCACTTACCCCCCCTGACTTGTTATGAGCCGCGGGTTAGCTACCCCCGATGCGAGGAATACCTCATGCGGGTCTATGTGACCTATGCGGAGCTACGGGAGTTCCAGGATGATCACTCCGGGTGTGTTACGCCGATGCGAGGAATACCTCATGCGGTCCAGGTGACTATGCGGACTGCGGGAGTCCAGGTTGATGCCGCGGGTTAGCTACCCCCGATGCGAGGAGTACCTCATGCGGGTCCGAGGGACCTATGCGGACTACGGTAGTCCAGGATTAGGCTCGCATAATGATACTATGGGCGATTGGCCTTGCTTCGATCATTAGCAGCCTAGAAAAGACCAGTTATGTTACATGTATTTTGCTCTTGTTTATGCTGTGGCATTATGTGCAGTTAAGTTGGGTTGTTTCGTACATATCTGTGAACTTGTTTTAAAATGTTATAATTTCATTCAAGATTTACGATTTCACATACTTAGTACTGTTATCGACCTCCTTGAGGTTGCGTTCATGCATGGTAAGGGAAGCGGTGGTAGATCCTCATTCTTAGGATCTTTACTGCGTGTCGTGAGCTCCATTTCTCCGGAGGCTCGACTTTTGGTACGACTCTCCCAGATGTTGTAGATATTTTGTACATTCAGGGTATGGCGGGGCCCTGTCCCGCCATAGTTGTTTACTTCCTTAGAGGTCTGTAGTCCTGTTGTAAAGGTCGGGATGTAACTGTTCACTTTGGGTATATATATATACATGCTTAAAGGCAACTTTTCTTGGATAAATTGTCTTTCATTTTATACTGTTTCATGTCATGATTTTATTTCCGCTGGTTACTCTGATGTATATCTACTTGGGTGCCCGGGGTAAGGCACCAGTCACGGGCCCGGGATCGGGTCGTGACAAAAGTGGTATCAAAGCAGTTAATCCTCGGAAAGTGTCTACAGACCGTATCTAGTAGAGTCTTGATTATCGGTGTGTTGTGCACCACATCAATAATCAGGAGACTACAGGATATTTAGGATTGGTTTCCATTCTTCTCACTCTGAGATCATGCCTTAGAGCTATGTTATAAGTTGGACTCTTTCTAACACATTCTTATGTACCAGCTATGCCTCCACGCAAGGCAACCCGGGCCCAGAAGGGCAAGGCAGCTGAGGGAGCTGCTAGTATGACACAGAGGGCCACGAGGGCACAGGCCTGGTCCTTACCAGAGGTGGTGCTACAGACGGCGAGTTCCGCGACGCCACCAGCCCCAGCAGAGTTTAGAGCGCAGCGAGGCTCACGAGGCCACAAGATACTGCGCCTCCGGTCCACGGCTGGAGCGGAGAGATGGGGTACAGGAGATGGCGATCGCCGAGGATCGTGGCGAACATGAGATAGGCCGATCACGGCAGTTCAGTTCGATTCCGTAGTACCGTGGTTCACCCGGTCGGATAGTTTAAGACTACGGGATTTCTGAGTTGCAGACCGCGAGTTCTACGGTCGAGGCACGAGGATGATCCGCAGGAGTTCATCCGGCGATTCTGACGGATCATGAAAGTGATCAAGGCTTCGGAGACCGAATCTGTGGTCTTAGGTTCGCATCGGCTACGTGATCCGCGATCGGTTCGGTCGTGGGAGCTGTCGGGAGAGCATCGCCTCATTGTTTGGGACGAGTTCTCAGAGGCGTTTCTCACTCACTTCTTGCCTCCACAGATGAGGAGGGCACGGGCCGACAAATTTTTGATCTTTGAGGCGAGAAGGCGCGATTGGAGTACAACGTGGAGTTCGATTTGTTGGCTCGATATGTCCCTGCGTTGGTAGCATATATGGAGGGCAGAGTGCACCGCTACGTCACGGGGCTTGATGACTACTTGGCAGAGTCTTGCTCGGGTGTAGCTCTTCAGCCGGGCATGGACATTGCCCGCATGCAGGCTCATACGCCAGGTGTGAGGCGTAGAGGCCGCAGGTTGCCGATATCAGCCGAGAAGAAGGCCGGGGCGGCGAGATCTTTGGTAGCTCTCGGGGTGGACGGCCTCAGCAGCAGACTAGATTTGCACGCGGCGGCTGAGCACTCCTACACCGTCTTGAGGCGGCGGGATATTCGGGGCGAGTCGGGGCCCAGGCTTGACTTCCAGGCGGCGAGGATACTAGCCGATCGAGACCACCCTCCACTCAGTGTGGCCGATGTGGTAGATCCCATTTCGGGAGATGCGGTGATACCTCAGGAGCTTGTTTTACTTGTGGCCAGCAGGGTCATATTTCGAGGAACTGTCCGTTGTGGGGTCCAATATCCCACCTGTGATCTGCGGGGGTATTTACTGGGTAGGCTGGGACGAATATCTCACTCATTGCTGAAATTTGCCGTCAAAAACTCACCGGGATAACCAACCGATCTAGCCCTCTTACGATGATCTCTGCGTTGGCCCTCTACCCTCTATACACCTGTCTGTACTGGCCGAATAACTTCCTTCTGGTGAAACTGTAGCACCGCTATCTTGGTCAACACAAGTAAACTGCGGAATTTAAATAACACCTCATTTTTTTTAAACCAACGTACGTGCAAGGGCAAAGCCGACAAGGCTGCCATATAATATACATAATCAAAAGACACTACACTGTACATGAGTCTAATCCCACATATGAATACAGACCTCTAAGAGTTTTACTGAACTATGACGGGACAAGGCCCCGCCGTACCCATAACTCTGTACAAAAGCATGTACTGAAGGATATATACCAAAAATGATAAACTCCTGAACAGATGGAGCTATCTAAAAACTCATAGCAGAGTCCTACACCTGCAGATCACCAAACTGCGTACCTAAACCTGCGGCATGAACGCAGCCCCCCGAAGGAGGTCAGTACGAAGAATGTACCAAGTATGTGAAGCGATGAAATGCGTAATGAAATCACTCTGATCACATACAAAACAGGAGACATGTATGATAGCCAAACTACAGTACACAATACATAAGCAGTCATATCAAGTCAGGGACACATGCACTCAAAGTCATTACTCAAATATAACCATGGGTCTCACGACCATAATATCAATCATGCCCGTGGAATCCTTCCTCACTGCCGGCAATCCATGATATAATATAACATTAATTAGCACACTGAACCTTGCAATCATGAGAGTAATGCAATCCTTTTTATCTTTTAAGTTATGCCTTTAACAATGAGACCAACTGTTCCACTTTAAGTCATAACCACACTGAACCCTTTCATTAATGAAATCAATACCGTTTCAAAACATGAAGGCCGTGCCAGTGCCAGGGTCAACCACCCTCTGTGTTATAATGCAACCTATCATAGGACTATTTCACCCGCAAGGGACTATTTCACCCGCTTAGGTCATGTGGACCCGCAATGAGTCATCGGTACACGATACTCGCATCACGGATAGCTAATCCATGGTTTATATATGTATCCCGCGAATTTAACCCGCCCGAGTCAAATACTGAGCCAGCGGTAGTGTGTACCACTCACTTTGGGAGCTAACCCATGGTATCCTTGAAACAAGTTGTCGGCCCTTTATGGAGGGACGCAGAGATGTGGAAATATGACACTTGCACGAATGTCTATATGAGTAACCCATATGCAAGCAAACCAAGACAAAACCATGCCTTTACACAAATCAAGACAATTACCGTGCCTTTCTTTTTGTCATAAACCAAGACAATACCATGCCTTTACACAAACCAAGACAATTACCATGCCTTCTTTTCACATAAACCAAGACAATTACCATGCCTTATTTTTACATAAACCAAGAGAAATCCTTATTTAAGAAAGCCAAAGTATTTATCAAGGCACACATAGAATAATTCTCATTTAAACAAGCCAAAGTACTACATACGTACATTCTTTTCAAAAGACTCCTTTTTATGTAAAACCCCAAGATACTAACACTAGTTGTATCAAGATATGTCTATTTTTCAAAGTAAGTTACTACACCTTTAGAAATTCATTTCAAGGCTTTGAAACCAAGTAACTTCAATTTTTACAATCTAGGCAACTCATGCCCATTAATCAAAATAGACAACTCTCTTAACCTTTCATAAAGCCGTTATAACCAACTTCTCATAAAGCCGTTATAACCCTTTATGGTTTTAGACAAATTTATTCTTTTTATATCCAAGAGACTTATACTTTTAAAACCAAGTATCACATACTTTCAAATCAAGTTTCTTAACTTTCAAAATACTTCAAGTCTCTTAATCTTTAGAAATCAAGTTTCTTCTACTTTTAAACCTCAAGTAACTCACACCTTTAAAACAAGTTACTTCTCTTAAATCATGTCATTTCTCCTCTTTTAAAACAATTAAGTAAATCACTCATTTGACTCCCCTAAAGTCATTATAACGAACTTTAGGTTTTGGAACTAAGGCACTAGCCAAAAGATTTGGAAACCACTTCCTTTTCAAGACTCTATGTACTTTAAGTAAAATACTTTCACTTTTGAGAATCCGAACTTCACTAAGGAAATGGATTATAACAACTTACAATTTAAACATCAAAGTACAATCAAGGAAGTATATAGAACAAATTCTATATTAGGCAATCCAAGTACAACCAAGGAATGGATCATTTAAGGAGTAGGACTTACTTTCTTTATCTTAAGGAATCATGCTAGAAGAAGAGGAGATGGTTCACATACCTTTTCGGCTTAATCCACAATCTAAGTCGAATACGCCGCACGTAGAAGTGTCAACCTATAATGGTCACAACATGACTATCAATTTCTAGTTTCTAACGTAGAATAATACTAAGTATACAGTCTCTTATTCTACGGAAAATTGGGCAGCACCTCCTTTGTTTCTACATACTTTTCCACCTTTTTCAAGGCCCGATAATCAATAACCAACATGCCACATTTAAGGCTCAATACATCAACCAACAAAGGGGATTACACGCCTTACAATACGTGTAAAATTATGCCCCACAATTAATACCAACTAAGTCCATAATCAAAGCCATTCTCGGCTAACTTATTCAACAACACAAAGTTCTTTCCAATTCTTTGTCAATCCAAGTCCTTAGGTCTAACATGTTATATAGTCATAAACAATTTTAACAACTACAATTCCTTCTTTATATAACATGTGATGACCTAAACTAATAATCAAATCGAAATGTAATCTTAAGGGTTAAACATGCTAGTTTTCGGATTAGGGTTCCAATAGCCAATACACTTATCAAACTTCATACTATATACTTCATGCTTGCTAATATCCGTAGCTACAACAATAAGTAAATCTTAATTACTAAAACGACAAGAATTGTTACCTTTATAAGCCCTTATAAATTCCAAGATTCAAAGTCGCTCCTTAGAAATTCTTAGCTCCTTTCCTTTACACTCCAATCCGCTATTTGAAGCCTTTAGAAGCTCACAACCAACTTCTCTTCCATTTCCAATCCAAACTTATGAAAACAACTTTGGTTTTCGCCTTGCGACTAACGTGAAAACGTCGTTTTTCCGAAATCTTTCTATTGAGATATCCTTACAATACCCTTAGGGACCTTGTGTTAAAGTCTTGTGAATAATGGACCAAAACTACAAAATATTTGTGTGGGAAAAACCTTGAACCCGAGAGCCTTATGGAGAACAAGAAATGTTGTGATTTTTTTCTAAGTGTTGAAGACCTTGTCTTGCACTAGTGTGGTATATAAAACACAATGGAGGGTCAATATATCAACATATGTGTGGCTAGGATGAAGAACACTTGGATAACTAGCCAAGTGGACAAGTTGACAAGTCAACAATCTCAAGCTTTGAAGACTTGTTCATCTACCATGGTCAATGACCATTTTACCCTTGAAATTTTTCGTCCAAGACCATATGAGGGGGTGCCATGTGTCGCCCTCCCATTCGTCCATAAAATTTTGTAACCCTCGTGAGCCCCACAAAACGTAAAATTCCTCGGGTGGGACCCACGTGACCAAATCCGTAAAAATAAATTTTCATAATGTTAATAAGTTCCATACTCTTCAAATAATGCATTTTGAAAATCTAATTCTCCTCAACGAACATTTTTCCTTTCCGACGTTCGGAAGATTTTTCGTCGGAAAAACAATTCTTTCCTTCGTACCAATATAGAGTCCTGATTTCCTTACGTACATTCTCTTAAACATGCCCTGGACTTACGGGGTGTAACATTCTTCCCCCCTTAGAAACATTCATCCCCGAATGTTCTTAGTCGGTTGTCAAGTTATACAAACTCCGGCACAGTCTCTATACTATGCCTATCAATCAATACTCCACAAGACCAACGATGCCACATATGGCCACCACATAACATACGTAAACATATCAATGGACCTTCCATCCGCGGTCCCTTCTCACAAAACTCGAAGGTTACAGTCTTATAAAAAACGGGATCTTTAGAGGTTACTTTCTTTTTCCCCGTATAAAGGGATGACCCTGTCGTATTCTAAGTCATGGGACTAACACTATCTGAATCTTTCAGTCGGACTCCTACTCAGCTAACTGAGGTGTTTCCCCCATGTTATTTCCCTCTTCTGTCCCACTTAGTCACCAAACTAGTTGGTACATGAATCTATAATCTGCCTAGCTTAGTTTACCAACCGGTGTAAACTCTAATACTAGTAATATCTCAATCACGAGCACATATGGACAGTGTTACTGAACCTAAGGCGTGTGTATCATCACAGTTAACCTCCACTCATGGCCTAAAAATGGTTTTCTCTACACACATTTATTACTTATAACTATAATCACTATAGTTCTCTTAACCCTTGTTCCTTCCTTTCTTACTTGTCATACTTTCTCGTACTTCCAAACTTATTTTGTAAACGTACAAAATCTCAAATATTGTTTCTGTTCTCCAATCCTTGGAGTTACTATCCAAACTTGGCCATTTTGCTACTTGCATTTCCGTTAAGGCCCTTCTCGGCCCTCACGACCTGGTTCCGGTGGAACGCGTCCACAAACTCATACAACGATTTACTAGACTTGGGCCTTGCATCCTCGGGACCCTATCACATAGCGGAACCATTTCTAACTGACATCACCCCATTTCATACTACTGGCTGACCCGAAATGAGTCCATAACCCGACCCATCGTCACACTTAACTTCTCATTCTTAGTCTGAAATAAATTTCTCTCTTATCTCAAGGTACTTCTCACCCTATCCCCCTATTCACTAGAGGTTCGTCACATAGGCCAAAGTATTTCTACTATACATCCTTCCCTATCGGTCTTTACACTGTTACGGGGTAATTACAACTTGTGAACCCTACACAACTATAGTCTCAGTTCACTTTATCATTCTTGTCAACATTCTTAACTTTTTCACTTTACTAATCAAAGTATCCCTACCTCTGGGGGTACTATCATTTTACAACTGCTAGCAACAAAGGGAAAACATATACGCTAGAGCAAAATCTGAATCCATCAATGCAAGTATGATTCAAAAGAATCGAAATATACCTGTAACCCCATGCGATGTTGCCTCTTGATCCTGCCCAGTAGTCACATCATCTATGCGGTTCGAAGGACCGCCAGAAATATAAACTCCACCTTGACCTCTACCACTGGTGACATCCAACACCACCTTGCAGAGCGCGCATTTGTGAAGGAAAGGGAATCAACAATCGGCCTCATAGGCTGAGCCACCTCACCGGTGCTCTTTCTAAAAGGATATACCCTCAGTATATGGCTCGGATGGCCACAATAAAAACAAACACCTGTGCCATAACGACATTTCCCCATATGACGCTTACTACATCGGAAACACTGAGGAATAAGTGGCCTCGACTGAGAAAATCCTCTGCTCCTCTGAGAACCTCGACTCCTGGAGCTCGGACCGGCTCCTAAATACCTTGTGGGGTCCAATATCCCACCTGTGATCTGCGGGGGTATGTACTGGGTAGGCTGGGACGAATATCTCACTCGCTGTTGAGGCTGCTCGTCCAAAAACTCACCGGGATAACTGTTACACCCCGTAATTTAAGGAAATGCTTAAGAGAATGTAAGTAAGGAACACAAGACTTGAAAAGGGTACGAAAGGAAGAATTGTTTTTCCGACGGAAAATCTTCCGAACGTCGGAAAGGAAAAATGTTCGTTGAGAAGAATTGGATTCTCAAAATTCATTAATTGAGTATTATGGAATGTATTATCATTATGGAAATTTATTTTTACGGATTTGGTCACGTGGGGCCCACCCGAGGAATTTTACATTTTGCGGGACCCACGAGGGTTACAAAATTTTATGGACGAATGGGAGGGCGACACGTGGCACCCCCCCCCCCACATGGCTTGGTCGAATTAATGCAAGGGCAAAATGGTCATTTGACCATTGTGAAGATGAGCATGTCTTGCTAGGCTAGAGCTTGACATTGTTGACTAAGTCAAGGGCCACTTGGCTTGATCTCTTCCCTCCAAACTTTACAAGTGTTATGATCTAGACCCTCCAATGTATTATATAAGCACACTAGTAGCAAGACTTGTCTTCCAACACTTAGAAAAAAAATCACAACACCTTGTTCTTCAACATTGAGCTCTCGGGTTTGCTCCTTTTGAGCAATGAAATATTTTCGTTTGTGGTTATTTAGCCACAAGACTTTAACCCAAGGTCCCTAAGGGTATTGTAAGGATATCTCAATAGAAAGATTTCGGAAAAACCGCATTTTTACGTTAGTCGCAAGACGGAAACCCAAGGTGTTCTTCCACTTTGAAGTTGGAAATAGAAGAGGAGTTTTTCACAAGCTTCTAAGGGTTGCAAATAGCGGATTGGAACGTCAAGAAAAGGAGTTGGAGTTGCTAAGGATCGACTTAGGGTTTTGGATCATTTTGAGCTTAAGGAGGTAATAATCTCCGTCTTGCTATTATAATTCAAGATTTCATGTTGTAGTAGCTAGAAATGATCATGTGGATTATATTATGAAGAATGATATGTGTTATGGAATATTTGGATGGAATCCGAAAGTTGCATGATTTAGCCTTTAAGTTTGTAATTCAATTTAGTTACTAGTTTAGTCGTCGCATGTTATTTAAAGAGTTGATTAAGGTGGTTATAATTTCTAAGTTGTTTATGACTATATAACATGTTAGACCTAAGAACTTAGATTGAAAAGGAATTGGAAAGGTTGATAAGTTGTTGCACCTTTTGGCCGAAATTGGCATTTGTATTGTGGACTAGTTGGTATTAATTGTGGGGAGGAATTTTACACGTCTTGTAGGCGTGTAATCCCCTTTGATTGGTTGTTGTTTTGAGCCTTAAATGTGGCATGTTTGGTTATTGAATTCGGCCTTGAAAAAGGTGGCAAAGTATGTAGAAACAAAGGAAGTGTTGTCCGATTTTCCGTAGAATTTAGTGACTTTGCACTTAGAATATTCTACGTTCGAAGCTAGATGTTAATGGACGTGTTATGGCCATTATAGGTTGAAGTACTAAGTATAGCGTATTCTACTTGAAGGATGGGATAGCTATCAAGGTTGAAGTACTTCGGAGCATTTTGCTAATTGTCGATAATCGTCGCGAGATATGTAAACCTCTTCCTTCTTTTGACATGATTCTATTATGGAATATACATGTAGTACTATTTCATGATTCCTTCTACTCTTAGAAGTTAAGAGGTATGTATGTTGATTTACTCTACGTAAAGGTTATGTCTAAGTTATCCTAAGTTCTTACCAAGTCTTATGGGGGATGTTGGTAAGAGTCGTTAGGAGGTATTTGGAGCCAAGTTGACTTGGCTAAGTTACGGCACAAATGAGAATAAGTATCGAACAAGCCACTGCAGCGTTAATAAAGGAAAATGTAATGGCAATCAATTAAGTTAAAATGAGTAGAATTCTCCATCTGCATAGAAGCTAAGATAAGACAAAATTGTATTACATTTTCTAGATCATGGCTACTTGATTAAAATCGTTATAAATAAGTATAACCTATTCACACATATAAGGCATATGTTGCTTAATTTAAAGAGTTTACGTTATGAAGTGTTAAGACTATGAACTACGAAACTTGATTCTAAAAGATAATAGACTTGAAGTATTTTGAAAGTATACGATACTTGGTTTTCGAAAGTATAAGTCTCTTGGTTATAAAAAGAATGTATTTACCTAAAGTATAAAATTAGTATAACGACTTTATGGGAAGTGGGTTATAATAGCTTTATGGAAAGTTAAAAGAGTGGTTTACTCTAAGTAATGATAAATGTTTTGAAATAAAGAAAGGCAAATGGATTTAAAAGCATCAATTGCTTAAGTTTTAAGGAAAGAAGTCACTTGATTTAGAAGCCGAAAAATGTATTTCTAAAAGTGTAGTGACTTAGGTAAAATGTAAACAAGCCTTGATACTACGGGTGTTAGTATCTTGGGGTTTTATATGAAAAGGAGTCTTTTGAAAAGAATGTAAGCACGTAGTACTTTGGGTTAAATTCCCGGATTTTTATGTGTGAAACGAAAGTGCCATGAGTTTATAAAAATGGAAGTCTAAAGGTTTAATGAACTTGCCTATGTTTGCTTGTGATAGCTTTGAGTGCAAGTATTATATGTTTACGTTGTCGTGACTCTCAGTTGGAGGGCCGGCTGTCTTGTTGTAAGTTTACTTGGACGTACCGAAAGTGATGTGGGATTCCACGGGTATGCTTCCATTATGATTGATCCTTGGACATGCTTATACGATGTGGGATTAGGGCATGTGACCGGGGCGGGTTAGATTCGGTTGTTTTATTACCCATGGCCATGCTTATACGATGAGAGATTCCGGGGCATGCGTCCATTCTATGTATGACTATTACTCCATGGGCTAGCTCCGTGAAGACATGTACCAGCGATGAGGATTCGGGGCATGTTATATTATTACCCCATGGGCTAGCTCCCCACGAAGCCCTGCGCCTACGATGAGGGATTGGGGGGGCACGTTATGGCCATGCTTATACGATGAGGGATTCCGGGGCATGCGGCCACGTTATATATATATATATATATATATATATATATATATATATATATATGTGTGTGTGTGTTGTATATGTGTACGCCGACAGTGAGGTAGGATGCCACGGGCGCGTCACATGGTTATATGTTACACCTACGGCTGTCGGCAGTGATGTGGGATTCCACGGGCAGGAGATATATATATGTATTGTGTATGTGTACGCCGACAGTGAGGTAGGATGCCACGGGCGCGTCACATGGTTATATGTTACACTTATGGTATCGGCGGTGATGTGGGATTCCACGGGCGGGAGATATATATATGTATTGTGTATGTATGCGACGGTGAGGTAGGCTGCCGGCGTACATACACAATACATATATATATCTCTGCCCGTGGAATCCCATCCTTGCCGACAAGTAGTGTAACATATAACCATGTGACGCGCCGTGCATCTACCTCCTGTCGGCGTCTGCCTCTACAATATATATATATATATATATATATGTGTGGCAGTGGCATCTACCTCATTGTCGCGTACATATATAACACACACACACATATATATATATATATATATATGTGTGTGTGTATATATATGTATGCAGGTAGGATGAGTAGGCGCGCATCATGGTTATATGTTACACCTACGGTGTCGGTGATGTGGGATTCCACGGGCGGGAGATATATATATTTATTGTGTATGTATGCGCCGGCGGTGAGGTAGGATGCCAGGCGCGTCACATGGTTATATGTTACACTTATGATCGGCGATGATGGGGATTCCAGACGCGCTTTGATATTTGTGTGACTTGATCGCGTCCCAGTTGGTAGCGGGTAGTATATCGTCCCTCGTAAAGGGCCGGATTATGTTATGAAAGATAAGTAAGTTATATGGTAATGAACTTGACAATTTTTCCTAAGTATGTACGTAAGAAAGTGACTATAATTTTTATTGAAAAATGGGAAAAGATAATAAGGTACGATTAAGTTCACGAGATGGTAATGACACGGTAGGATCTGGTATGTACCCTTTTTATACTTGCCCCTGTCATTCTTTTGTACAGTTATGATTTGTTTACTGTACCTTATTTTCCATTCCATATCAAATTTTTGTTATGCGACCCTCTTGAAGCTGCGTTAAATGTCATGAGTTTAGGTACACGATTGTGGATCCGCGAGCTTAGGATCCTGGTTCAGCATTTTGAGATGACTCCAATGTTCCGGAGTTGTCATGGCTATGTATATTCAGGGGTACGGCGGGGCCTTTTCCCGTCATAGTATTTGTTCAAATCTTAGAGGTCTGTATTCATCTGTGGGCTGGACTGGCTAGAGTTGTTTTTACATTATTAAACAGTGTAGACCCCTTTCGGGTAATTTTTATGTTATGGCAGCCTTATCGGCTTGGTCTTGGTTTTTTTTTAAAAAAAAAGAGTGTTATTTATCTTCCGCAGTTTATTATATTGTATGATTAGAAGGGTGCCCAGGTAGGGCACCGATGCGACTGGTCGGTCGTGACAAAAGTGGTATCAGAGCAGTTAGTCCTCGGAAAATGTCTACAGACCGTGTCTAGTAGAGTCTTGATTATCTGTGTGTTGTGCACCGCATCTATAATCAGGAGGCTTCAGGACATTTAGGATTGTTTCCATTCTTCTCACTCTGAGATCGTGCGATAGAGCTGTGTTGTTAGGGTCGTCTCTCCCTAACGAGTTATGTTGATTGCGGTAAGAAAGCGTGATGACCGGGAAGGACTATGTGGATTGCGTATCCAGGTTGGTAATGATTGTAGTATAGTTGGTATTGTGACATACATCTATACGGAGTTATGTATGAGGGTCAGACGCGTGTTTCCTAGAATGATTTTAGATTGCCAAGAGTTGGTAAAGACTAACTAGATACCGGAAAGGTATGGAACAGTTAATGAATTATCGCCAAGGTATTATGTTTTATTTTGAGATAATTGGGAAAGGATGAACTGTCTGATAGGGCAGTGAACCCTTAAGAAGTCATGTTAAGAAACTTTATGGAATACCATGTTAATATATTAAGCTACGTGGTAGGCTTAAGAGAATTGTATGGATGAGGTCCGTATAGAGTAAGTAATTGTTGTTGTGATCAAGACGACACGATTGGTATTATGAGAAGTTATTGTACCCGTTTACGGGGGGACTGGTATGGTAGGATTGGAGCATGGAAATTGCGAGACTAAGAATATTGATAACCGCCGAGACCTTAGGTATATATAAGGCCTTCTCGGGCAATAAGATTTTATTCAGACTAAGGGTAAGAGTTAAGTGTGACGGCGGGTCGGGGTGAGTACCTGTTACGGGTCGCCCATAGCCTGAAATGGAGTGGGATCAGTTGGTAGTAGTTCGCCACGTGGCAGTCACGAGGGTGCAAGGCCCAAGTCTAGTTAATGGTTTTACGGGTTCGTGGACGCGTTCCACCGAAACCAGGTTATGAGAGCAGGAAATGGCCTTATATTGTTTTATAGAGTGACTCCAAAGATTAGAGGCCAGAATCGGTATGGAAGTTATGTATGTATACTAGGATGAGTTGGAAGTACGGAAAGAGTACGACCAGTAAGAAGGATAACAACCAAGTGTAAAGGAATAGATCCTGAATCCATAAGAACCTTTCGAGGTAACTACACCCGTGAGTGTTTGGGTGGTAGCTGAGAGGGTATATGAGATTTGCCCGGTGATGATACAGTCGTAAGACCCTAGTAGACCTAGTAGAGATGATTACGACAGACTTTGAGGTCATTATGAGTATGGACTAGTTGGCTTCGTGAGTGCCAAGGTTGACATCTTAGTATAAGTATTGTTATGTGGCCATGGGTGGCATATGTTTTTTGAAGGGTGTAGTAAAAGGAGACTATGTCGCTATCTAATTAGATTGGACTCCGAAAGAACATTCGGGGACGAATGTTTCCAAGGGGGGAAGAATGTTACACCCCGTAATTCAAGGACATGTTTAAGAGAATGTAAGTAAGGAACACAAGACTTGAAAAGGGTACGAAAGGAAGAATTGTTTTTCCGACGGAAAATCTTCCGAACGTCGGAAAGGAAAAATGTTCGTTGAAAGAATTGGATTCTCAAAATGCATTAATTGAGGATTATGGAATGTATTATCATTATGGAAATTTATTTTTACGGATTTGGTCACGTGGGGCCCACCCGAGGAATTTTACGTTTTGCGGGACCCACGAGGGTTACGGAATTTTATGGACGAATGGGAGGGCGACACGTGCCCCCCCCCCCCCACCCACATGGCTTGGTCGAATTAATGCAAGGGCAAAATGGTCATTTGACCATTGTGAAGATGAGCATGTCTTGCTAGGCTAGAGCTTGACATTGTTGACTAAGTCAAGGGCCACTTGGCTTGATCTCTTCCCTCCAAACTTTACAAGTGTTATGATCTAGACCCTCCAATGTATTATATAAGCACACTAGTAGCAAGACTTGTCTTCCAACACTTAGAAAAAAAATCACAACACCTTGTTCTTCAACATTGAGCTCTCGGGTTTGCTCCTTTTGAGCAATGAAATATTTTCGTTTGTGGTTATTTAGCCACAAGACTTTAACCCAAGGTCCCTAAGGGTATTGTAAGGATATCTCAATAGAAAGATTTAGGAAAAATCGCATTTTTACGTTAGTCGCAAGGCGGAAACCCAAGGTGTTCTTCCACTTTGAAGTTGGAAATAGAAGAGGAGTTTTTCACAAGCTTCTAAGGGTTGCAAATAGCGGATTGGAACGTCAAGAAAAGGAGTTGGAGTTGCTAAGGATCGACTTAGGATTTTGGATCATTTTGAGCTTAAGGAGGTAATAATCTCCGTCTTGCTATTATAATTCAAGATTTCATGTTGTAGTAGCTAGAAATGATCATGTGGATTATATTATGAAGAATGATATGTGTTATGGAATATTTGGATGGAATCCGAAAGTTGCATGATTTAGCCTTTAAGTTTGTAATTCAATTTAGTTACTAGTTTAGTCGTCGCATGTTATTTAAAGAGTTGATTAAGGTGGTTATAATTGCTAAGTTGTTTATGACTATATAACATGTTAGACCTAAGAATTTGGATTGAAAAGGAATTGGAAAGGTTGATAAGTTGTTGCACCTTTTGGCCGAAATTTGGCATTTGTATTGTGGACTAGTTGGTATTAATTGTGGGGCGGAATTTTACACGTCTTGTAGGCGTGTAATCCCCTTTGATTGGTTGTTGTTTTGAGCCTTAAATGTAGCGTGTTTGGTTATTGAATTCGGCCTTGAAAAAGGTGGCAAAGTATGTAGAAACAAAGGAAGTGTTGTCCGATTTTTCGTAGAATTTAGTGACTTTGCACTTAGAATATTCTACGTTCGAAGCTAGAGGTTAATGGACGTGTTATGGCCATTATAGGTTGAAGTACTAAGTATAGTGTATTCTACTTGAAGGATGGGATAGCTATCAAGGTTGAAGTACTTCGGAGCATTTTGTTAATTGTCGATAATCATCGCGAGGTATGTGAACCTCTTCCTTCTTTTGACATGATTCTATGTATGGAATATACATGTAGTACTATTTCATGATTCCTTCTACTCTTAGAAGTTAAGAGGTATGTATGTTGATTTACTCTACGTAAAGGTTATGTGTAAGTTATCCTAAGTTCTTACCAAGTATTTTGGGGGATGTTGGTAAGAGTCGTTAGGAGGTATTTGGAGCCAAGTTGACTTGGCTAAGTTACGGCACAAATGAGAATAAGTATCGAACAAGCCACTGCAACGTTAATAAAGGAAAATGTAATGGCAATAAATTAAGTTAAAATGAGTAGAATTCTCCATCTGCATAGAAGCTAAGATAAGACAAAATTGTATTACATTTTCTAGATCATGGCTACTTGATTAAAATCGTTATAAATAAGTATAACATATTCACACATATAAGGCATATGTTGCTTAATTTAAAGAGTTTACGTTATGAAGTGTTAAGACTATGAACTACGAAACTTGATTCTAAAAGATAAGAGACTTGAAGTATTTTGAAAGTATACGATACTTGGTTTTCGAAAGTATAAGTCTCTTGGTTATAAAAAGAATGTATTTACCTAAAGTATAAAGTTAGTATAACGACTTTATGGGAAGTGGGTTATAATAGCTTTATGGAAAGTTAAAAGAGTGGTTTACTCTAAGTAATGATAAATGTTTTGAAATAAAGAAAGACAAATGGATTTAAAAGCATCAATTGCTTAAGTTTTAAGGAAAGAAGTCACTTGATTTAGAAGCCGAAAAATGTATTTCTAAAAGTGTAGTGACTTTGGTAAAATGTAAACAACCCTTGATACTACGGGTATTAGTATCTTGAGGTTTTATATGAAAAGGAGTCGTTTGAAAAGAATGTAAGCACGTAGTACTTTGGGTTAAATTCCCGGATTTTTATGTGTGAAACGAAAGTGCCATGAGTTTATAAAAATGGAAGTCTAAAGGTTTAATGAACTTTCCTATGTTTGCTTGTGATAGCTTTGAGTGCAAGTATTATATGTTTACGTTGTCGTGACTCTCAGTTGGAGGGTCGGCTGTCTTGTTGTAAGTTTACTTGGACATACCGACAGTGATGTGGGATTCCACGGGTATGCTTCCATTATGATTGATCCTTGGACATGCTTATACGATGTGGGATTCCGGGGCATGTGACCAGGAGGCGGGTTAGATTCCCGGATTTGTTTTATTACCCATGGTCATGCTTATACGATGAGGGATTCCGGGGCATGCGGCCATGCTATGTATGACTATTTGTCACGACCCGAACCGGGGCCCGTGACTGGTGCCTTACCCCGGGCACCCTAGTGATACAACATCAGAGAAAATCAGCGGAACATAAAGCATAAATATGAAACAAGAGACATGATAAATAAAAGCAAATAGGCCAACCAAAACGGTTGCCTTCCAACATATATATATAAACATTTGAACAGTTACAATCCTTACACCCTGCCCACAACAGTGCTACAGACCTCTAAGATTTATACAACAACTATGACGGGACAGGGCCACATACCTGAACGTACAAGAACTTACGGACTCGGGGTAACATACCAAAGATAAGCCTCGACGAAGCGGAGCTTCCCAAAATGAAATGAGATCCTAGCGGGGATCGGCGGTAGATGTACTTCTACTGCGGCATGAACGCAGAAGGAGGTCGATCTAACGGTACCAAGTATGTGAAAGCGTAAAATACGTAAATGAAATCATAATAGTCTATAAGCGGGAAGCGGTATGATAACCAAACTACGATACACACGCACATGATTATATCAATTCGGTCTCACGCCCACAACATCAATCACGCGTGGAGTACGCCCTCATTGCCGGCGATCTATTATATGATAACAACAAGACATCAATCCAACTGGGAGCATACGCTTGCGCTACGCATCGTGTCAGTATGTCCAAAGGTAACAAATAAGACAACATTACAATTGGAAGCATACCCGTGCGCTACGAATCGTGTCAGTAGGTCCAAAGGGAAACAATAAGACGGCATTCCAAATGGAAGCATACACGTGCGCTACGCGTCGTGTCGATATGTCCAAAGGAAACAATAAGACAACAAGCGGTAATCAAAGTGGAAGCATGCGATGCGCTACGCGTCGTGTCGATATGTCCAAAGCGATTAACAAAGTAACACTATCAGCGAGAACGTGCTGTGGAATTTATCGTCGCTGCCGATCACGTCCAGTAAGTTCTCAACAAGTCAACCGACCCTCCATCGAGAGGCGGTAGTATAGAAACACAATTCTTGCACAACAAAGGCTATCACAACAAGCATAGGCAAGTTTCACAACAGCAAGCATAGGCAAGTTTCACAACAACAAGAATAGGCAAGTTTCACAACAACAAGCATAGTTTATACACAACTCGAAGTACTTTCATTTTATGCCCAAGTCAGGGTTTTAACCTAAAGTACTACGTCGTTAAATTCCTTTTAAAGAGATCTATTCCTTTTATAAAAGTCACCCGATACGTAGTATAAAAATAGAGTGACTTATATTTTTAAGTAAACCAAAAACAACTTCCATACTTTCCTTTTAAAACCAAATTAAGGCAACACCATGCCTTCTTTTTGACAAAACACTTCTCTTTTTAAAGTCAAGTTACCATTAAAACCAATGATAAAACCTTTCTTTTGTTTTCATAAAGTCATTATAACACCTTATGTTTTAAACCATTTTAAGACAACACAATGCCTTTCTTTTCCCTAAAGTTCGGTTTGCCTAATTTTAATTACACAAGTGTCTTTTTTTGAAAAGTTTCATAGTTCAATGTCTTAATCTCTTTTAAAACAATTGAGTAACATATGCCATAGGCGAGTAGGTTATTCTTGTTCATAATCAATCTTATTAAGCGACCATGATCTAGAAAATGTAATATCATTTTGTCTCATCTTAGCTTCATGCGGATGGAGGTTTCTCTTGGTTTTAATAATACTTAATTATTCAATACATTTTCCTTTATTAACTGCGGTGGTTTGTCGATACGTTACGATTTCCGAAATCAGTAAAACATTATTCCTTTCAAAAACCAAGTACTCATTACTCACGAATGAGGTTTCACACAAACATCCATATTAAGTCAAGTCTCTTATCTTTTAAGAATAAGTCTCTTAACTTCTAAACCATTAAACCATTCTTTTTATCTTTCTTAAGACGTTACACCTAACTTCTCATAAAGCTGGTATAACTCTTATGTTTTCAAGCCAAGTATACACTTCTTTCAAAAAGGTTTCTTAATCTTTTAGAATACTTCAAGGTTCTTTATTATCACACATCAAGTCGGTTATAAGTCAAATCAGTTATCTTTTTAAAAAAACCACAAAGCATTTCTCATTTACATAGAGCTGTTATAACCAACTTCCCATAAAGCCGTTATAACACTTTATGTTTAAAAACAATCAAATACATTTAACACGTATCGTCTACCGTACTACATAGTTATACACATATCATGCTAGACAGATAAGAAGAGGTTCACATACCTCGCGACGATTATCGACTAATAGCAAAACGCTCGATACCTCAAACCGTCGGCTACACTCTAAGCCAAGCGGATCACTCCACACGTAGTACTACAACCTATAGAGGCCACAAGGCACCTATTAATATCTTTAGATCGGCGTAGAATATTCTCGAGAAAATTGGCAAAGACTCCCGCAACGGCGTAATTCTCCTCTCTATCGGTGGCTACCAAGCCAACCGGGGTTTACGTTTAACCGGGCGTGTACAATTCTATTTCACGATAATGCTATACAAGTCTCTTGTAATACGGTCCTAAGTAATTCTGATTCGGTTCTCATCTTAAAGTTAGAGCTTAAGTCGCAAGACATTGTCGTAAGTATTATTCAGCTTAAGTCAAAAGACATTGCCCACAACTATGTTCAATTCTATATATAGTATACCTTAACTATATATTCCAACAACATGTAGTTTCCAATTACAACGAAGGTTAAGAGTGCTTACCTCGATAAGCCCAAAATTATCCAAGTTATAAGTCGATCTGAGCAAGGTTTAGCTCCTACTCAGTGCGCTCCAACACGCTCCAAACAACCGCCAGAAGTTCTTACCAACTTCTACTTAACACTTCAACCGACTACGAAGGTTTTCCTTAGGGTTTCGTTTAGTGGCTAAAGGAAGTATAATAGTATTTGGGCGTTTGTAGAAGTGTCACCTTGGGAATAGTACAAGGTATTTGGGCAGTATTTGGGCATTATAACAATACTTGGAGAGTATTTCTATACCACAAAGGGGGTATTTATACGAGACAACTAGGCTAGGGGTACCTCGGCGAGGCTTGAGGGGAGGGTGTGGTGGCTCGGCCAAGCTCAACTAGGAGGGGGGGAGAGGGACGAAAAGCTCACACTAAGAGGGGGGAGGATTTTTAACACTTAGAACAATTTAGGATGAAGAAGTTCATCAACTTAGAGGGGTATTTATAGGTCAAGCCATGGCCAACCAATGGCCAAGATCACTCCAAGTGTTAGGCAAGTGTAGGGCTAGGATTAAGCCATGTGCACCTTATCCATCTACCACACAACTTGCACAAAATATCCTACCTAACCATGCCACCTATTCGGCCAAGCATTACCGCCCACACTCCTCCAATGTGAGGTGACACATGTCACCCTCCCGTTGGTCCAACATGTTTTCTCTCGGAAAAATCCGCAAAAATTAGAAATGACATAGCCGAATTTTCCCTTCGCAAGTTTAGTAAAGCGTTTAGTCAAAACGACTCCTTTCGGCACTTGTGCCTAAATTTGAAACTTGTCAATTCTTAAGGCAAAATTTAATCGTGCGCCTCACGTACATACTGCGGAAATACGGGTATAACATTCTCCTCGTAGAAACATTCGTCCCGAATGTTCCTTCTCAGTGGATTACGAAGAAGATCTTCTAACAAGTTGCCAACGCCACGCCTGGCCACGAACTAACACACATTCTCTTCCTTCCTTACTCGTCGTGCCCTCCTCGAACACTTGAACTCTTCTAGTATACGCACCATACTTCAGTCATTGCTTCAGTTTCCAATACTTTGGAGTCACAACCTCCAAACTTGGTCATCTTACTAGCTTTACTTTCCTCTAAGGCCATTCCCGGCCTTCACGAACCGATTCTGGTCGAACATATCCACAAACTCATACGATGGTCATCTAAACTTGGGCTAGCACCCTCGTGACCCTACCACTGGCGGGACCACCCGAGTGACCCAGCGCCGAAGCGCCGCGGGTTGGCCCTCAACATAGCCCAACCCGACCCACTTAACGCATCACGCTCTTGTTCCGATCCGGAACAATCTTACCTCTGGTCATGAAAGCTACCACTTCCATTGCACACTACCGGGGACTTTATCACACAAAAGCGTTCTAGGCAAAAAAATGCACTCAGACAAGGATCACTTGCAAAATCTGGTACTCAAGGCGGCGCACATCTAAGGTCTCAATTGTAATATTCTAAGGTTCATCATTTTCTCACCTCAAGCTTACCCTTCTCACTAACGGGTTCTACATCACGTTTTAGCACAAAGCTATCCGAACATAACACTAAACACATCATCACAACATCAATACATACAAAACTCTAGAGGTTAAGGATATACGAAAATAGGCGATTCGGAGGACCGCTAAGCGGGAACTTCCACCGCGACCTCTAGTGGCCCGGTGTATGAACATCTGCCTTGCTATGGAAGGTGAAGAACCATAACCGATCCGTAGTGCGTGCTATCCTACCAGCGCTACCCGGTCGGACAATTTCTCCCAAAATGGCCTGCTGTCGCATGTAAAACAAACTCCGGACTAGCACGACA
Source organism: Przewalskia tangutica (assembly GCA_029844215.1). NCBI lineage: Eukaryota > Viridiplantae > Streptophyta > Magnoliopsida > Solanales > Solanaceae > Przewalskia > Przewalskia tangutica. The sequence continues at coordinate 55,355,142 of CM056736.1, forward strand.
CTCCCACGTGGAGTCTACCACGGCCAGTCCTGTGAGGTAGGGGTGGCTTGGTGGTTAACACCCTGCTCTCGAAAATCTGAACCCTTGGAGCCACGACCGCTCACGAAAACTCTGGACGCTCTGAAGATTGTAGAGGACCACTGCATCTTGGCGGAGGCACATAACTAGTCTGGCTTTGAGGCGATGCGCCTCGAAAATCACCAAAGGACCTGCGATTCGGCCTCTTCTGCGACTTTGGTCATTCGTCGATTTCTCCGCTCCTGCCTCCAGTGCATAAACTGCGTGCGGGCGATGTCCATGTCGGTGAAGAGCTACACGAACAACTCTGCTAGGTAATCATCGAGCCTGTAACATATCGGTGGACTCGATCCTCCATACTAGCTACTAATGCGAGGGACGTCTGGGCGATGAGTCGAACTCCACATTGTACTCCCGCACCGTACGCCCGTTCTGCCGCAACACCAAAAATCTGTCGGCCCGAGCCCTCCTCATCTGTGGCGGCAAGAAGTGTGCAAGAAATGCCTTTGAGAACTCGTCCCATAAAGCCGGAAGTGCATTCTCTCCCCGGGATAGCTCGCGAATCAAACCAATCGACTGCGGTATCACGCAGCCGATGCGAACCCAGGTGCACTGACTCGGTCTCCGAGGCCTTGATCACTCTCATGATCCGCTGTAACTGCCGGATGAACTCCTGCGGATCATCCTCAGGCCTCGACCCATAAAACTCTGGCGGGTTACACCTCAGAAAATCCCGTAGTCTCAAACTGTCTGCTCGGGGTTGAACTACGGGTGCTCTTGGGGCCAGGCTGCTGCGTCGGCTTATCCTCAAGTCGGCCTGACCACGGCCATTAATCGGGCCCGTCTCGCGTAACCCGTCTCCTGCGCGGCTGTAGGGTGGAGGCTCAGTCTTGTGGTCTCTGTAGAGGCTGCATTTGCTCTACTCGTATCTCCTCTCTTTGCCTTGCCTTACGAGCCGGGTTGCCTTGCGGAGGCATAAGCGGTAAAAAGCGAGATCGTCGGAGGGTCCAACTTACAACACGGCTCTAAGGCACGATCTCGGAATGAGAAGAATGAAACTAATCCTAAATGTCCTATAGCCTCACGATTATAGATGTGGTGCACACACCGATAATCAAGACTCTACTACTAGACGGTCTGTAGACACTTTCAGAGGATTAAGCGCTCTGATACCACTTTGTCACGACCGACCGGGGCGTGGTAGTGCCTACCGGGCACCCTAGTGATACAACATCGAGAAAATCGTGAAACATAAAGCATAAATATGAAACAAGAGACATGATAAATAAAGCAAATAGGCGACCAAAGCGGTTGCCTTCCAACATATATATAAGCATTTGAGCGATTACAATCCTTACACTGCCACTTAACAGTCTGCTGGACCTCTAAGATTTATCTGACAACTATGGCCATGACGGGGCCCGCCATACCACGAGCGTACAAGAACTTACGGACTCGGGATAACATACCAAAGATAAGCCTCGGCGAAGCGGAGCTTCCCAAGCTGAAATGAGATCCTAGCGCGAGGATCGGCGGTAGATGTACTTACTGCGGCGTGAGCGGCCCGAAGAGTCGATCTGGCCAGTACCAAGTATGTGAAGCGTAAAATCGTAAATGAAATCATAATAGTCTATAAGCGGGAGGCGGTATGATAACCAAACTACGATACACACACATATGATTATATCAATTGGTCTCGCGCCAACATCAATCACGCGTGGAGTACCTTCGCCGGCTGCCGCGATCATGATATGATAACAACAAGGCGGCAATCCAAATGGGAGCATACGTGCGCTACGCGTCGTGTCGGTATGTCCAGGAACAAATAAGACAACTTTCCAAATGGAAGCATGCGTGCGCTACGCGTCGTGTCGATGAGTCGAAGAAACGATAAGGCGGCATTCCAAATGGAAGCATGCGTGCTACGCATCGTCGTGTCAGTATGTCCAAGGGAAACAATAAGACAACAAGGCGGTAATCAAAGTGGAAGCATACCCGTGCGCTACGCATCGTGTCAGTATGTCCAAAGCGATTAACAAAAGTAACACTATCAGCGAGGCGTGCGTGGAATTTATCGTCGCTGCCGATCACGTCCAGTAAGTTCTCAACAAGTCAACCGACCCTCCATGAGAGACGCTCTAGTATAGAAACACAATACATGCACAACAAAGGCTATCACAACAAGCATAGGCAAGTTTCACAAAAACAAGCATAGTCAAGTTTAACAACAACAAGCATAGGCAAGTTTATACACAACTCGAAGTACTTTCATTTTATGCCCAAGTTCCGGGTTTTAACCCTAAAGTACTACGTACGTTAAATTCCTTTTAAAGAGATCTATTCCTTTTATAAAAGTCACCCGATAACCGTAGTATAAAAATAGAGTGACTTATATTTTTTAAGTAAACCAAAAACAACTTGCATACTTTCCTTTTTAAAACCAAATTAAATGACACCATGCCTTCTTTTTGACAAAACACTTCTCTTTTTAAAGTCAAGTTACCACATTAAAACCAATGATAAAACCTTTCTTTTGTTTTCATAAAGCATTATAACACCTTATGTTTTAAACCATTTTAAGACAACACAATGCCTTTCTTTTCCCTAAAGTTCGGTTTGCCTAATTTGAATTACACAAGTCTCTTTTTTGAAAAGTTTCATAGTTCAATGTCTTAATCTCTTTTAAAACAATTGAGTAACATATGCCATAGGCGAGTAGGTTATTCTTGTTCATAATCAATCTTATTAAGCAGCCATGATCTAGAAAATGTAATATCATTTTGTCTCATCTTAGCTTATGCGGATGGAGGTTTCTACTGGTTTTAATAATACTTAATTATTCAATACATTTTCCTTTATTAACGCTGCAGTGGTTTGTCGATACACATTCTGATTTCCGAAATCAGTAAAACATTATTCCTTTCAAAAACCAAGTACTCATTACTCACGAATGAGGTTTCACACAAACATCCATATTAAGTCAAGTCTCTTATCTTTTAAGAATAAGTCTCTTAACTTCTAAACCATTAAACCATTCTTTTTATCTTTCTTAAGACGTTACACCTAACTTCTCATAAAGCTGGTATAACTCTTATGTTTTCAAGCCAAGTATACACTTCTTTCAAAAGGTTTCTTAATCTTTTAGAATACTTCAGGTTCTTTATTATCACACATCAAGTCGGTTATAAGTCAAATCGGTTATCTTTTTTAAAAAACCACAAAGCATTTCTCATTTACATAGAGTTGTTATAACTTGACTTCCCATAAAGTCGTTATAACACTTTATGTTTAAAAACAATCAAATACATTTAACACGTATGCGTCTACCGTACTACATAGTTATACACATATCATGCTAGAAACAGATAAGAAGAGGTTCACATACCTCGCGGCGATTATCGACTAATAGCAAAACGCTCGATACCTCAAACCGTCGGCTACACTCTAAGCCAGCGGATCACTCCACACGTAGTACTACAACCTATAGAGGCCACAAGGCACCTATTAATATCTTTAGATCGGCGTAGAATATTCTACGAAAATTCGAAGCACTCTCATGGCAGCGTAATTCTCCTCTACATCGGTAGGCTACCAAGCCAACCGGGGGGTTTACGTTTAACCGGACGTGAACAATTCTATTTCACAGTAAAGCTATACAAGTCTCTGTCTGATCCTAAGTAATTCTGATTCGGTTCATCTTAAAGTTCGGGCTTAAGTCGCGAAGACATTGCAGTAAGTATTATTCGAGCTTAAGTCAAAAGACATTGCCGAACAACTATGTTCATTTCTATATATAGTATACCTTAACTATATATTCCAACAACATGTAGTTTCCAATTACAACAGAAGGTTAAGAGTGCTTAACTCGATAAGCCCAAAATTATCCAAGTTATAAGTCGATCCTGAGCAAGGTTTAGCTCTACTCCGTGCGCTCAACACGCTCCAAACAACCCCAGAAGTTCTTACCAACTTAACACTTCAACCGACTCTGAAGGTTTTCCTTAGGGTTTCGTTTAGTGGCTAAAGGAAGTATAATAGTATTTGGGCTTTTGTATAAGTGTAACCTTGGGAATACTACAAGGTATTTGGGCAGTATTTGGGCATTATAACAATACTTGGAGAGTATTTCTATACCACAAAGGGGGTATTTATACGAGACAACTAGGCTGGGGGTACCCTCGGCGAGGCTTCATGAGGGGAGGGTGTGGTGGCTCTCGGCCAAGCTCAGTAGGAGGGGAGAGGGACGAAAAGCTCACACTAAGAGGGGAGGATTTTTAACACTTAGAACAATTTAGGATGAAGAAGTTCATCAACTTAGAGGGTATTTATAGGTCAAGCCATGGCGACCAATGGCGAATCACTCAGTGTTAGGCAAGTGTAGGGCTAGGATTAAGCCATGTGCACCTTATCCATCTACCACACAACTTGCACAAAATATCCTACCTAACCATGCCACCTATTCGGCCAAGCATTACCGCACACTCGTCGATGTGAGGGTGACACATGTCACCCTCCGTTGGTCCAACATGTTTCGTCTCTCGGAAAAATCCGCAAAAATTAGAAATGACATAGCGAATTTTCCGCCCATGAAGTTTAGTAAAGCGTTTCGTCGAAAAAGCGACTCCTTTTCGGCACTTGTGCCTAAATTTGAAACTTGTCAATTCTTAAGGCAAAATTTAATCGTGCGCCTCGCGTACATACTGCGGAAATACGGGTATAACACTATTACTCCATGGGCTAGCTCACGTGAAGACATGTACCACGATGAGGATTAGGGGCATGTTATATTATCACTCCGTGGTCTAGCTCCCGTGAAGACTGCACCTACGATGAGGATTAGAGGGCACATTATGGCCATGCTTATACGATGAGGTATTAGGGGCATGCGGCCACGTTATATATATATATATGTTGTATATGTGTCTGTAAGCGGTGAGGTAGGATGCCACGGGCGCGTCACATGGTTATATGTTACACCTACGGCTGTCGGCAGTGATGTGGGATTCCACGGGCAGGAGATATATATATATGTATTGTGTATGTGTACGCCGACAGTGAGGTAGGATGCCACGGGCGTGTCACATGGTTATATGCTACACTTATGATTGTCGGCAGTGATGGGGGATTCCACGGGCACGCTTTGATATTTGTGTGACTTGATCGCGTCCCAGATTGGGCCGGGTAGTGTATGCGTCCCTCCATAAAGGGCCGGATTATGTTATGAAAGATAAGTAAGTTATATGGTAATGAACTTGACGATTTTTCCTAAGTATGTACGTAAGAAAGTGACTATAACTTTTATTGGAAAATGGGAAAAGATAATAAGGTACGATTAAGTTCACGAGATGGTAATGACACGATAGGATCTGGTATGTACCCTTTTTATACTTGCCCCTGTCATTCTTTATCTGATTATGATTTGTTCTTGTACCTTATTTTCCGTTCCATATTAAATTTTTGTTATCTGACCCCGCCGGCTGCGTTCATGTCCGCGAGTTTAGGTACCTGATTGTGGATCATGAGCTTAGGATCTGGTTCGGCATTTTTAGATGGCTCGATGTTAGGAGTTGTCATGGCTATGTATATTCGAAGTGCAGCGGGCCTTGTCCGTCATAGTATTTGTTCAAATCTTAGAAGTGCTGTATTCATCGTAGTTTGGGTAGCTAGAGTTGTTTTTACATTGTTAAACAGTGTAGACCCGTTTCGGGTAATTTTTATGTTATGGCAACCTTATAGGCTTCGCCTTGGTTTTTTTTTTTTTTTTAAAAAGAGTGTTATTTATCTTCCGCAGTTTATTATATTGTATGATTAGAAGGGTGCCCAGGTAGGGCACCGATCATGGCGAGTCGGTCGTGACAATAACCAACCGTCACAGCCCTCTTACGATCTCTGCGTTGGCCTCTACCTCTATACACATGCATCTTGGCGAATAACTTCCTACGGTGAAGCCCATGCTGCTATCTTGGTCAATAACATAATTGCTTCCCTTATAACCCTATAGTCTTCCACTAACTGGGAAACTGGAGGCTCTGGTGCTGGGGCCTCATAACCTGGCGTAGAAGAACTCGTCGACTGCGGCACAACATCCGGTATACCCTGTGCATGAGCCCTATCAACTCTGAGTCCATTGGTAGCTCCTCTTTGTTTGCCATACAGGCGTGTGGCCCTCGCGGAGGCATAGCTGTAACATAATAATACGTCAGAGAGGAATTATCTTAATAACACAACTCTATGGCACGATATCAGAGTGAGAAGAATAGAAACCAACTCCTAAATATCCTGTAGCCTCCTGTTTATGGGTGTGGCGCGCAACACACCGATAATCAAGACTCTACTAGACACGGTCTGTAGACATTCCGAGGACTGACTACTCTGATACCACTCTGTCACGCTTCGAACCCCGGGCCCGTGACTGGTGCCCTACCTTGGCACCCTTCTACCTATCAACACAAGTAAACTGCGGAATTTAAATAACACCTCATTTTTTTTAAAAACAACGTACGTGCAAGGGCAAAGCCGACAAGGCTGCCATATAATATACATAATCAAAAGACACTACACTGTACATGAGTCCAATCCCACATATGAATACAGACCTCTAAGAGTTTTACTGAACTATGACGGGACAAGGCCCCGCCGTACCCATAACTCTGTACAAAAGCATGTACTGAAGGATATATACCAAAAATGATAAACTCCTGAACAGATGGAGCTATCCAAAACTTCGGGCGGTCCTACACTGCAGATCACCAAATCTGCGTACCTAAACTGCGGCATGACGCGGCCCGAAGGAGGTCAAGACGAAGAATGTACCAAGTATGTGAAGCGATGAAATGCGTAATGAAATCACTACGATCTATACAAAGCGGGAGACATGTATGATAGCCAAACTACGATTACAATACATAGCGATCATATCAAGTCGGGACGCGTGCCGCCAAAGTCATTACTCAAATATAACCATGGGTCTCACGCCCATAATATCAATCTTGCCCGTGGAATCCTTCCTCACTGCCGGCAGTCCATGATATAATACAACATCAGTAAGCACACTGAACCTTGCAATCATGAGAGTAATGCAATCCTTTTTATCTTTTAAGTTTTAACAATGGGACCAACTGTTCCATTTTAAGTCATAAACACACTACACTCTTTCATTAATGAAATCACTACCGTTTCAAAACATGAAGGTCGTGCCAGTGCCAGGGTCAACCACCCTCTGTGTTATAATGCAACATATCATACAACTATTTCACCCGCAAGAGACTATTTCACCCGCTTAGGTCATGTGGACCCGCAATGAGTCATCGGTACACGATACTCGCATCACGGATAGCTAATCCATGGCTTATATATATATATATCCCGGGAATTTAACCCGCCGAGTCAAATACCGACCCGCCGTGAGTGTGTACCACTCACCCCCATGGGGAGCTAACCCATGGTATCCTTGAAACAAGTTGCCGGCCCTTTATGGAGGGACGCGGTGATGTGGAAATATGACACTTACACGAATGTCTATATGAGCAACCCATATGCAAGCAAACCAAGACAAAACCATGCCTTTACACAAATCAAGACAATTACCATACCTTTCTTTTTGTCATAAGCCAAGACAATACCATGCCTTTACACAAACCAAGACAATTACCATGCCTTCTTTTCACATAAACCAAGACAATTACCATGCCTTCTTTTTACATAAACCAAGAGAAATCCTTATTTAAGCAAGCCAAAGTACTTATCAAGGCACACATAGAATAATTCTCATTTAAACAAGCCAAAGTACTACGTACGTACATTCTTTTCAAAAGACTCCTTTTTATGTAAAACCCCAAGATACTAACACCCGTAGTATCAAGATATGTCTATTTTTCAAAATAAGTTACTACACCTTTAGAAATTCATTTCAAGGCTTTGAAACCAAGTAACTTCAATTTTTACAATCTAGGCAACTCATGCCCATTAATCAAAATAGACAACTCTCTTAACCTTCCATAAAGCCGTTATAACCAACTTCCCATAAAGCCGTTATAACCCTTTATGGTTTTAGACAAATTTATTCTTTTTATATCCAAGAGATTTATACTTTTAAAACCAAGTATCACATACTTTCAAATCAAGTTTCTTAACTTTCAAAATACTTCAAGTCTCTTAATCTTTAGAAATCAAGTTTCTTCTACTTTTAAACCTCAAGTAACTCACACCTTTAAAACAAGTTACTTCTCTTAAATCATGTCATTTCTCCTCTTTTAAAACAATTAAGTAAATCACTCCTTTGACTCCCCTAAAGTCATTATAACGACCTTTAGGTTTTGGAACTAAGGCACTTGCCAAAAGATTTGGAAACCACTTCCTTTTCAAGACTCTATGTACTTTAAGTAAAATACTTTCACTTTTGAGAATCCAAACTTCACTAAGGAAATGGATTATAACAACTTACAATTTAAACATCAAAGTACAATCAAGGAAGTATATAGAACAAATTCTATATTAGGCAATCCAAGTACAACCAAGGAATGAATCATTTAAGGAGTAGGACTTACTTTCTTTATCTTAAGGAATCATGCTAGAAGAAGAAGAGATGGTTCACATACCTTTTCGGTTTAATCCACAAGCTAAGTTGAATACGCCACACGTAGAAGTGTCAACCTATAATGGTCACAACATGACTATCAATTTCTAGTTTCTAACATAGAATAATACTAAGTATACGGTCTCTTATTCTACGGAAAATTGGACAGCACCTCCTTTGTTTCTACATACTTTTCCACTTTTTCAAGGATCGATAATCAATAACCAACATGCCACATTTAAGGCTCAATACATCAACCAACAAAGGGGATTACATGCCTTACAATACGTATAAAATTTTGCCCCACAATTAATACCAACTAAGTCCATAATCAAAGCCATTCTCGGCTAACTTATTCAACAACACAAAGTTCTTTCCAATTCTTTGTCAATCCAAGTCCTTAGGTCTAACATGTTATATAATCATAAACAACTTTAACAACTACAATTCCTTCTTTATATAACATGTGATGACCTAAACTAATAATCAAATCGAATTGTAATCTTAAGGGCTAAACATGCAAGTTTTCGGATTAGGGTTCCAATAGCCAATACACTTATCAAACTTCATACTATATACTTCATGCTTGCTAATATCCGTAGCTACAACAATAAGTAAATCTTAATTACTAAAATGACAAGAATTGTTACCTTTATAAGCCCTTATAAATTCCAAGATTCAAAGTCGCTCCTTAGAAATTCTTAGCTCCTTTCCTTTACGCTCCAATCCGCTATTTGAAGCCTTTAGAAGCTCACAACCAACTTCTCTTCCATTTCCAATCCAAACTTATGAAAACAACTTAGGTTTTCTCCTTGCGACTAACGTGAAAACGTCGTTTTTCCGAAATCTTTCTATTGAGATATCCTTACAATACCCTTAGGGACCTTGTGTTAAAGTCTTGTGAATAATGGACCAAAACTACAAAAAATTTGTGTGGGAAAAACCTTGAACCCGAGAGCCTTATGGAGAACAAGAAATGTTGTGATTTTTTTCTAAGTGTTGAAGACCTTGTCTTGCACTAGTGTGGTATATAAAGCACAATGGAGGGTCAATATATCAACATATGTGTGGCTAGGATGAAGAACACTTGGATAACTAGCCAAGTGGACAAGTTGACAAGTCAACAATCTCAAGCTTTGAAGACTTGTTCATCTACCATGGTCAATGACCATTTTACCCTTGAAATTTTTCGTCCAAGACCATATGAGGGGGTGCCATGTGTCGCCCTCCCATTCGTCCATAAAATTTTGTAACCCTCGTGAGCCCCACAAAACGTAAAATTCCTCGGGTGGGCCCCACGTGACCAAATCTGTAAAAATAAATTTCCATAATGTTAATAAGTTCCATACTCTTCAAATAATGCATTTTGAGAATCTAATTCTCCTCAACGAACATTTTTCCTTTCAGACGTTCGGAAGATTTTCCGTCGGGAAAACAATTCTTTCCTTCGTACCAATCTAGAGTCTTGATTCCTTACGTACATTATCTTATACATGTCCTGGACTTACGGGGTGTAACATTCTTCCCCCCTTAGAAACATTCGTCCCCGAATGTTCTTAGTCGGTTGTCAAGCTATACAAACTCCGGCACAGTCTCTATACTATGCCTATCAATCAATACTCCACAAGACCAACGATGCCACATATGGCTACCACCTAAAATACGTAAACATATCAATGGACCTTCCATCTACGGTTCCTTCTCATAAAACTCGAAGGTTACAGTCTTATCAAAAACAAGATCTTTAGAGGTTACTTTCTTTTTCCCCGCATAAAGGGATGGCCCTGTCGTATTCTAAGTCATGGGACTAACATTATCTGAATCCTTCAATCGGACTCCCACTCAGCTAACTGACGTGTTCCCCCGTGTTACTTCCTCTTACGTCCACTTAGTCACCAAACTAGTTGGTACATGAATCTATAATCTGCCTAGCTTAGTTTACCAACCGGTGTAAACTCTAATACTAGTAATATCTCAATCACGAGCACATATGGACAGTGTTACTGAACCTAAGGCGTGTGTATCATCACAGTTAACCTCCACTCATGGCCTAAAAATGATTTTCTCTACACACCTTTATTACTTATAACTATAATCACTATAGTTCTCTTAACCCTTGTTCCTTCCTTTCTTACTTGTCATACTTTCTCGTACTTCCAAACTTATTTAGTAAACGTACAAAATCTCAAATATTGTTTCTGTTCTCCAATCCTTGGAGTTACTATCCAAACTTGGCCATTTTGCTACTTGCATTTCTGTTAAGGCCCTTCTCGGCCCTCACGACCTGGTTCCGGTGGAACGCGTCCACAAACTCGTACAACGATTTACTAGACTTGGGCCTAGCATCCTCGGGACCCTATCACATAGCGGAACCATTTCTAACTGACATCACCCCATTTCATACTACTGGCTGACCCGAAATGAGTCCATAACCCGACCCATCGTCACACTTAACTTCTCATTCTTAGTCTGAAATAAATTTCTCTCTTATCTCAAGGTACTTCTCACCCTATCCCCCTATTCACTAGAGGTTCGTCACATAGGCCAAAGTATTTCTACTATACATCCTTCACTATCGGTCTTTACACTGTTACGGGGTAATTACAACTTGTGAACCCTACACAACTATAGTCTCAGTTCACTTTATCATTCTTGTCAACATTCTTAACTTTTTCACTTTACTAATCAAAGTATCCCTACCTCTGGGGGTACTATCACTTTACAACTGCTAGCAACAAAGGGAAAACATATACGCTAGAGCAAAATCTGAATCCATCAATGCACGTATGATTCAAAAGAATCGAAATATACCTGTAACCCCAAGCGATGTTGCCTCTTGATCCTGCCCAGTAGTCACGTCATCTAAGGTTCGAAGGACCGCCAGAAATATAAACTCCACCCTGACCTCTACCACGGCTGGCTGACATCTGAACACCCTGCCCTGGGGGGCGCACAGCTGTGGAGAAAAGGGAATCAACCATCGGCCTCATAGGCTGAGCCACCTCACCGGTGCTCTTTCTAAAAGGACATACCCTCAGTATATGGCTCGGATGGCCACAATAAAAACAAACACCTGTGCCATAACGACATTTCCCCATATGGCGCTTACTACATCGGAAACACTGAGGAATAAGTGGCCTCGACTGAGAAAATCCTCTTCTCCTCTGAGAACCTCGACTCCTGGAGCTCGGACCGGCTCCTAAATACCTTGTGGGGTCCAATATCCCACCTGTGATCTGCGGGGGTATGTACTGGGTAGGCTGGGATGAATATCTCACTCGCTGCTGAGGCTGCTCGTCCAAAAACTCACCGGGATAACCAACCGGTCTAGCCCTCTTACGTTGATCTCTGCGTTGGCCCTCTACCCTCTATACACATGTCTGTACTGGCCGAATAACTTCCTTCTGGTGAAACTTGTCACGACCGAACCGGGCGTGGTGGTGCCTACCGGGCACCCTGGTGATACAACATCAGTAATCGAATATAAACAATAACATGAAATAACAAGAAGTATAAAACAATAATCTTGTGAAAACTTGCCGCCGGCATATATATAAATAACAACTTTTTCCAACGTGAGCAGTTTAATCCTTTTTACAAACCACATTTGCCAAAGACTCTAAGAAATGATACGACAACAATGGCGGGACGGGGCCGCCATACCGAATGTAAACACCTGACAACGGGGACTATACGGCTGATAAGCCTCGAGAAAGCGGAGCTTTCGTGACCAGCGAGGATCGATGGCGGTGTACCTTTACTGCGGCATGACGCGGCCCAAGGAGGTCGGTACAGTATGTGGAAAATACGTAAATGAAATCATAATAGTCTATAAAGCGAGAGACATGTATGATAACCAAACTGATTCACAATAAGTAGCGATCATGTCAAGTCGGGGACTCGCGCCAAAGTCATCACTCAAATGTAACTATGGGTCTCACGCCACAACATCAATCGTGCGTGGAATACCTTGTGATATCAAGCACCAAGGAATACACATGAACACGAGTCCCACTGTGTCCTAATAAAGCGATGCAGGGTAAGTCACGAAGGCATAGCCGACTACTAACACCGGTACGCAACAAGGTCATAAAGCGTGTCATGATATCTGTCGTCACATGATAAAAGGCGGTCACTCGCGCGATATCAAATGCGGCGTCTAGCCAACTCTCGCGACTCGCGTAGGCCAACCTCATAGGCCCGCGTGAGGTATAACCTCGCGTCGGTAGCTACTCCGGCATCGCGGACTCGCGATCCGCGTAGCCCGCGTGACCATAAAGGCCGCTAACACGGAACTCGTAGTTCGCATGGATCCTGGACGCGTAGGTATCCTCGAATCATGGTCCTGCATGAGTCTACCCGCGTCGGAGGCGACAACCTCGGGACCTGAGTCAAGGTGAGTGGTACAATACCAACATAACGGTGATAGTCAAACAACTTTAAAGCGCGATCGAGGAAAACCCGCTTTACACTAACATCACAAGATACTAACACACGTAGCATCCTAACATGTTTACTTCTCAAATCGGCAAGAAAGTATTACAAGGCTATCACAAACCAATACAATCAAGTTATTCACACAGTGCTTTACTAACAAGTGTATCTAACCCCAAAGTACTTCACACATTAAATCTTTAAAACATCTGTTTCTTTCACATAAGTCACACAATACGTGGTATAAAATAGAGGTATCCTTTTAAGAAAACCAAAACTCTTACCTTTGTAAAATCAAGTAACAACATTATTTTCCAAGCGTCCAAGTTTGCCTAATTTCAAATGTTCACGTTTCTTATTTTAGAAAGGTTTAGTGGTTCATAGCCTTATTCATTTAAGAATATAATTTCTTTTAAACAATCGAGAAACATAAGTCTTATATGTGAGTAGGATATTCTTGTTTATAACAATCTTATTAAACCATGATCTAGGAAATATCATTTTGTCTCATCTTAGCTTACATGCGGATGGAAGTTGCTCGGTTTTATTAATACTTAATTAATCAAAACATTTCCCTTTATTATGATGTGGTTTGTCGATACACATTCGATTTCGAAATCGATAAAACATTCTTAAGCCGTTATACCTAACTCCCATAAAGCTAGTATAACTCTTAAGTTTTCAAAACCAAGTATTACTTCTTCTTTCAAAATGATTCAAAACTCTTTTGAAATACTTCAAGTTCTTTATTAACACATAACAAGCGATTATAGTTCAAATCGATTACCTTTTAAAAACCACATGTATTTTCTTACCAACATAAAGCCGTTATAACCAACTTCCCATAAAGCGTTATAACACTTTATGTTTTACACCAATCAAATACATTTTGTACAATACGTCCTACATAGTTCCACACATATCATGCTAGAAGAGATAGGAAGAGGTTCACATACCTCGCGACAGTATCGACTAATAGCAAACGCTCAAGTACTTCCATTTAAGCCAAGTAGAGCGCGCCACACGTAGTACTTGACCTATAAGGCCACAGTTATTAACATCAAGATCTTATCGTAGAACATTCTCTGAGAAAAATTCGGCAACTCCCACGCGGCGGCGTAAATCTCTCCTCTAACGGCTACCAAGCCAACGGGGGTTATACATCTAACACAATTCTACTCTACTACACAAGTCATTCGATTCGATTCTTGAGCTTAAGTCAAAAGACATTGCCAACTAACCACGTTGATTCTATATATAGTATACTTCACTATATATTCTAACAACATGTAATTTCCAATTACAATAGAGGACAAGATATTTACCTCGATAAGCCCATAATTATCCGAGTTTAATGTCGATCCTTAGCAAAGTTTCGCTCGGGTGCTCAAACAACCCTTAGAAGTTCTAACCAACACTAACTATGGAGGTTTTCCTTAGGGTTTCGGTTTTTGTGGCTAAAGGAAGTATAATCGTATTTTACGGGCTTTTGTATAAGTGTAACCTTGGGAAAACTACAAGGTATTTGGGCAGGTATTTGGACATTATAACAATACTAGGAGAGTATTTCTATACCACAAAGGGTATTATACGAAAACAACTAGGCAAGGCCACTCAAAGGGGAGGGGGTGTTGGGCGAACACAAGAGGAGGGAGGATTTTAGGCTTGGAAGGTTTCATTTGTGGATGAAGAGTTCATCAACATATATTTATAGCAAAACCAAGGCCAAGCCAAGTGCAAGGCAAGTGTAAGGCCAGATCAAGCCAAGTGCACTAACCCCTACTCCACAAAACATGGCACAAAACAAGCCAAAACAAGGCCAAAACAAGGCCTGAAACCATGAACCAATCGGCGAGGCCAAGCCTCCTCTTTTCCAAAATGTTGGAAAAATCAAAAATAAAAATGACATAGCGGAAATTCCCTACGGGGTGTTGTGTACAAAAATAATTGTTGACGAAGCCTATTCTCGAGTTCGAAATTTCCTAAATACGGGTATAACATTCTCGAAACATTCGTCGAATGTTCTCTCAAAACAAGCGTCGCGATATAGTCTTCACTACTATACTTACGAGAATCAATCAGCGCTTTGTACGAAACAACTTGCGCAAAAATGCTTACATCGAGTCCACGAGAAACACCTCTGTCATCACCACAAAACACTTCTCACGGTCTAAAATATACTTCCTTCTCTTTACAAAAGAAATGATCACATCTATGCCTTTACTCGTTGTAGATGTCACTTTGCACGAGGCATTAACCTTCGCGACCCGACAAATGGTACCACTTTTGTCACTTTGTCGCGAGCCTTGCTCGGCGACCCGACAAATGGTGCATTGGCACTTGCGATCCACGAGGATGTCGTACACTCGAACTCTTACCACGTTTTACTATCTCTAACGTGGTCATCATTAATTGGGAACACTACGGATGGCTCTCGATACTTTCGAATATAACAATACGAAGGACGTCTTGCCTCCTAAGTCGGACGGCAAATGCTAACATATAGGCAATCGGCCTATCCTTCACATGAACTCAAAAAGCCCAAGTAACTCGGGCTAAGTTTCCTCTGTTTTCCAAAACTCGTCACACCCTAGCGGGGTGGTACGAACTCGCGTCGTTATTATCATACGATTCCGAAGTGCGAACATCCATAGTCGGAACAAGCTGAACCGAACCTTGCCAACATCGGACCAATCGACTTAGGCTTCAAAGGTGACATCCGAACAACGAAATGGTAGCTTAAACACTACCTCAGGAGACAACAATCCCATGACTATCACGAAATCAAACAACGGCGGGGCGAATGCGGTCGAGACTGAGTTCTTAACACATGCTTGGTAAAACTTCCAAGAACAACAATAGCGTAACACGGGCTCATCATAAGGTGAAGGTAGGCACCGTGCAGCCTTACAACCTTTCGGATAACTCAACGTAAGTAAAGCGGTCGAACACGATGGGCTGCCCCGTCGGCCCGACCCGCGTCCACGAACTATCTGTTGACCTGGTTAACTAAACTTGGGCCTAACACCTCACAACCTGGCGGGACGACCCGCGCCACGGGTTGACGATACTAGCTCCGTCCGGAACAATCTCGCGATCACGTTTGAAAACCTGGCGGTCTCTACCCCTTTCATTTCACACTTGGGACCTATCCCAAACATAGCTCGCGTGCACTATGCACTCAGATGAGATCAACATAACACTACACCTTTACTCGAGATGGCCTTACCTGCAAGGTCTGCGTATAAAACTCTAAGGCTTCCCCAAATCTTACTTGGTTAACTAACGAGATTTCTAATCACAATATTAACATCTGCTATCAAAACATAGCACTTATGATATACCCGTCTTATCACGAACTCAGGGTTAGAGATATATCTATATCCTCCTTAGTCGTTCTAATCAAACCCGTAGAGCGCATGGTGAGAGATGACACACCTACCCCGCGATCACGAAGGCTAAGTCCTCTGAGGACACTTTCGACACGGACACAAGTACCCGACTAAAGCGACATTCCCGGGGCGGAACGGAAGTCGAACTCGTGGAAGACCCATAATCTAATCTGTGGTGGCGACTCGCCTCGAAAGTTACGGACCTGTGCTCGGCCATTGTCTTCGCTGTTAACCCGTCGATCTCTATGTTTCTCGCTTTGATGTGCCATGCTAAGCGAAGAACTACTTGCACAACCTTGCCTACCGTTGATATTTATCAAGACTCGCGGTATACTCTGGTAGCCAAATCCATAGCTAGTAACAAGGTTGCCTCTTTGCGATCTATATTCTGCGTGGGCGAAGGTTCAAATATCGCTAAACTTTGGGGCTAGTGGCGTCGCGAAATCCCGAATGAGCATTACTAATGATTGGGCTGTGCCACGTAACCCTCTGAACTCTGCTGCGGCTTGCCTCTGGGCGGGTTGCCGGAAGAAATGCGATCTCGAATGAGAAGAATAGAAACCAATCTAAATATCCTATAGCCTCATTAAGCTCTCGATACCACTTTACAACATCGTAATCGGCGGAATATAAACAATAACATGAAATAACAAAGTATAAAACAATAATCTTGATATATATAAATAACAACTTTTGAGCGGTCAAACGTGAGCAGTTTAATCCTTTTTACAAACCATAAGCCTCGGAGAAGCGGAGCTTTCTGACCACAGGCGAGGAGAAAATCGTAAATGAAATCATAATAGTCTATAAATGATAACCAAACTACAAAAGTATGTCGTCGTGGACTCACGCCTCAAAGTCATCACTCAAATGTAATCAATCGTGGTCATAAAGCGTGTCATGATATGATAAAAGCTGGTCATGAGGTATAACCATCGGTGGCTACTCTCCCGTCCGTCCTGGAAACTCGTAGTTCGCATGGATCCACGGACGCGCATGGGGTATCCTCGAATCATGGTCCACCAGACCGCGCTGTCTACCAGCGGAGGGGCGACAACCTCGGACCCAATACCAACATAACGGTGATAGTCAAACAACTTTAAGCGCGATCGGGGAAAACCTTTACACTAACATCACAAGATACTAACACCGTAGCATCCTAACATGTTTACTTCTCAAATCAGCAGAAAGTATTACAAGGCTATCACAAACCAATACAATCAAGTTATTAGGTGCTTTCTACTAACAAGTTTATCTAACCCCAAAGTACTTCACACATTAAATCTTTAAAACATCTGTTTCTTTCACATAAGTCACACAATACAGTGGTATAAAATAGAGTTAAGAAAACCAAAACTCTTACCATTGTAAAATCAAGTCACAACATTAAGTTCCAACAGTCCAAGTGTGCCCAATTTCCAATGTTCACGTTTCTTATTTTAGAATGGTTTAGTTCATAGCCTTATTCATTTAAGAATATAATTTCTTTTAAACAATCGAGAAACATAAGTCTTATATGTGAGTAGGATATTCTTGTTTATAACAATCTTATTAAAACCATGATCTAGGAAATATCATTTTGTCTCATCTTAGCTTACATGCGGATGGAAGTTGCTCTTGGTTTTATTAATACTTAATTAATCAAAACATTTCCCTTTATTAATGATGTGGTTTGTCGATACACATTCGATTTCGAAATCGATAAAACATTCTTAAGCGTTATACCTAACTCATAAAGCTAGTATAACTCTTAAGTTTTCAAAAACCAAGTATTACTTCTTCTTTCAAAATGATTCAAAACTCTTTTGAAATACTTCAAGTTCTTTATTAACACATAACAAGCCAGTTATAGTTCAAATCAGTTACCTTTTAAAAACCACATGTATTTTCTTACCAACATGTTATAACCAACTTCCCATAAAGCGTTATAACACTTTATGTTTTACACCAATCAAATACATTTTTACATAGTTCACACATATCATGCTAGAAGAGATAGGAAGAGGTTCACATACCTCGCGAGTATCGACTAATAGCAAAACGCTCAAGTACTTCCTGACCTATAAGGCCACGCGCTTATTAACATCAAGATCTTATCGTAGAACATTCTGAGAAAAATTTAAATCTCAGCCAACGGGGTTATACATCTAAGATTCGATTCTTGGGCTTAAGTCAAACTAACCACGTTGATTCTATATATAGTATACTTCAACTATATATTCTAACAACATGTAATTTCCAATTACAATAGAGGACAAGATATTTACCTCAATAAGCCCATAATTATCCGAGTTTAATGTCGATCGCAAAGTTTCGCTCTCCAAACAACCAGAAGTTCTAACCAACTTCTACATAGTACTCAACTAACTATGGAGGTTTTCCTTAGGGTTTCGGTTTTGTGGCTAAAGGAAGTATAATCGTATTTTACGGGCTTTTGTATAAGTGTAACCTTGGGAAAACTACAAGGTATTTGGGCGAGTATTTGGACATTATAACAATACTAGGAGAGTATTTCTATACCTGACAAAGGGTATTATCTGAAACAACTAGGCTGGGGTACCGGCACAGGCTCAAAGGGGAGGGGTGTTGGGCGAACCTGAGAGGAGGGAGGATTTTAGGCTTGGAAGGTTTCATTTGTGGATGAAGAGTTCATCAACATAAAGGGGTATTTATAGCAAAACCAGATGGCGAGATCTAGCCAAGTGCAAGGCAAGTGTAAGGCAGCCAAGTGCACTACTCCACAAAACATGGCACAAAACAAGCCACAAAACAAGGCCAAAACAAGGCACAAAACCATGAACCAATCGGCCCGAGCCTCCTCTTTGTGTCACCTCCTCCAAAATGTTTCGTCTCTCGGAAAAATAAAAATAAAAATGACATAGGGAAATTCCCGACTCTGTTGTGTACAAAAATAATTCGGCCAAGCCTATTCTCAAGTTCGAAATTTCCTACGTACGTCCCTGCGTACATATTCTGGAAATACGGGGTATAACAAAACTGTAGCACCGCTATCTTGGTCAATAACATAACTGCTTCCCTTATGACCCTATAGTCTTCCACTAACTGGGAAACTGGAGGCTCTGGTGCTGGGGCCTCATAACCTGGCGTAGAAGAACTCGTCGACTGCGGCACAACATCCGGTATACCCTGGGCATGAGCCCTATCAACTCTCTGAGTCTGACTGGTAGCTCCTACTACTGTTTTGCCCTTCTGGGCGACTGTTGCCCTCCTAGGAGGCATAGCTGTAACATAATAATACGTCAGAGAGGAATTATCTTAATAACACAACTCTATGGCACGATATCAGAGTGAGAAGAATAGAAACCAACTCCTAAATGTCATGTAGCCTCCTGTTTATGGGTGTGGCGCGCAACACACCGATAATCAAGACTCTACTAAACACGGTCTGTAGACATTCCGAGGATCGATCGCTCGATACCACTCTGTCACGCTCCGAACCGGGCGTGGTGGTGCCCTACACAGGCACCGCCAACTATCAACACAAGTAAAGCTGCGGAATTTAAATAACACGTTTTTTTAAAACCAACGTGCGTGCAAAGCAAAGCGTGCAAGTGTCATATAATATACATAATCAAAAGACACTACTGTACATGAGTCCAATCCAGCGTATGAATACGGACCTCAGAGTTTCTTGAACTATGGCGGGACAAGGCCCCGCGTACCATAATTGTACAAAAGCATGTCTTGAAGGATATATACCAAAAATGATAAACTCGCGAGCAGATGGAGCTATCCAAAAACTTCGGGCGGTCTACACTGCAGATCACCAAATCTGCGTACCTAAACTGCGGCATGAACGCCGCGAGAAGGAGGTCGATCTGAAGAATGTACCAAGTATGTGAAAGCGATGAAATCTTGTAATGAAATCACTACGATCTATACAAAGCAGAGACATGTATGATAGCCAAACTACGATACCTGATACATAGCGATCATATCAAGTCGTGACGCGTACTCGGAAGACATTACTCAAATATAACCATGGGTCTCACGCCCATAATATCAATCATGCCCGTGGAATCCTTCCTCACTGCCGGCAGTCCATGATATAATACAACATCAGTAAGCACACTGAACCTTGAAATCATGAGAGTAATGCAATCCTTTTTATCTTTTAAGTTATGTTTTTAACAATGGGACCAACTGTTCCATTTTAAGTCATAAACACACTGCACCCTTTCATTAATGAAATCACTACCGTTTCAAAACATGAAGGCCGTGTCAGTGCCAGGGTCAACCACCCTCTGTGTTATAATGCAACCTATCATATGACTATTTCACCCGCAAGAGACTATTTCACCCGCTTAGGTCATGTGGACCCGCAATGAGTCATCGGTACACGATACTCGCATCACGGATAGCTAATCCATGACTTATATAAATATATATATATATCCGGGAATTTAACCCTCCGAGTCAAATACCGACCCGCCGTGAGTGTGTACCACTCACCCCCATGGGGAGCTAACCCATGGTATCCTTGAAACAAGTTGTCGGCCCTTTATGGAGGGACGCGGAGATGTGGAAATATGACACTTACACGAATGTCTATATGAGCAACCCATATGCAAGCAAACCAAGACAAAACCATGCCTTTACACAAATCAAGACAATTACCATACCTTTCTTTTTGTCATAAGTCAAGACAATACCATGCCTTTACACAAACCAAGACAATTACCATGCCTTCTTTTCACATAAACCAAGACAATTACCATGCCTTCTTTTTACATAAACCAAGAGAAATCCTTATTTAAGCAAGCCAAAGTACTTATCAAGGCACACATAGAATAATTCTCATTTAAACAAGTCAAAGTACTACGTACGTACATTCTTTTCAAAAGACTCCTTTTTATGTAAAACCCCAAGATACTAACACCCGTAGTATCAAGATATGTCTATTTTTCAAAATAAGTTACTACACCTTTAGAAATTCATTTCAAGGCTTTGAAACCAAGTAACTTCAATTCTCATGCCCATTAATCAAAATAGACAACTCTCTTAACCTTCCATAAAACCGTTATAACCAACTTCCCATAAAGCCGTTATAACCCTTTATGGTTTTAGACAAATTTATTCTTTTTATATCCAAGAGACTTATACTTTTAAAACCAAGTATCACATACTTTCAAATCAAGTTTCTTAACTTTCAAAATACTTCAAGTCTCTTAATCTTTAGAAATCAAGTTTCTTCTACTTTTAAACCTCAAGTAACTCACACCTTTAAAACAAGTTACTTCTCTTAAATCATGTCATTTCTCCTCTTTTAAAACAATTAAGTAAATCACTCCTTTGACTCCCCTAAAGTCATTATAACGACCTTTAGGTTTTGGAACTAAGGCACTAGCCAAAAGATTTGGAAACCACTTCCTTTTCAAGACTCTATGTATTTTAAGTAAAATACTTTCACTTTTGAGAATCCAAACTTCACTAAGGAAATGGATTATAACAACTTACAATTTAAACATCAAAGTACAATCAAGGAAGTATATAGAACAAATTCTATATTAGGCAATTCAAGTACAACCAAGGAATGAATCATTTAAGGAGTAGGACTTACTTTCTTTATCTTAAGGAATCATGCTAGAAGAAGAAGAGATGGTTCACATACCTTTTCGGCTTAATCAACAAGCTAATTGAATACGTCGCACGTAGAAGTGTCAACCTATAATGGTCACAACATGACTATCAATTTCTAGTTTCTAACATAGAATAATACTAAGTATACGGTCTCTTATTCTACGGAAAATTGGACAGCACCTCCTTTGTTTCTACATACCTTTCCACTTTTTCAAGGCCCGATAATCAATAACCAACATGCCACATTTAAGGCTCAATACATCAACCAACAAAGGGGATTACACGCCTTACAATACGTATAAAATTTTGCCCCACAATTAATACCAACTAAGTCCATAATCAAAGCCATTCTCGGCTAACTTATTCAACAACACAAAGTTCTTTCCAATTCTTTGTCAATCCAAGTCCTTAGGTCTAACATGTTATTTAGTCATAAACAACTTTAACAACTACAATTCCTTCTTTATATAACATGTGATGACCTAAACTAATAATCAAATCGAATTGTAATCTTAAGGGCTAAACATGCTAGTTTTCGGATTAGGGTTCCAATAGCCAATACACTTATCAAACTTCATACTATATACTTCATGCTTGCTAATATCCGTAGCTACAACAATAAGTAAATCTTAATTACTAAAACGACAAGAATTGTTACCTTTATAAGCCCTTATAAATTCCAAGATTCAAAGTCGCTCCTTAGAAATTCTTAGCTCATTTCCTTTACGCTCCAATCCGCTATTTGAAGCCTTTAGAAGCTCACAACCAACTTCTCTTCCATTTCCAATCCAAACTTATGAAAACAACTTAGGTTTTCTCCTTGCGACTAACGTGAAAACGTCGTTTTTCCGAAATCTTTCTATTGAGATATCCTTACAATACCCTTAGGGACCTTGTGTTAAAGTCTTGTGAATAATGGACCAAAACTACAAAAAATTTGTGTGGGAAAAACCTTGAACCCGAGAGCCTTATGGAGAACAAGAAATGTTGTGATTTTTTTCTAAGTGTTGAAGACCTTGTCTTGCACTAGTGTGGTATATAAAACACAATGGAGGGTCAAGATATCAACATATGTGTGGCTAGGATGAAGAACACTTGTATAACTAGCCAAGTGGACAAGTTGAGAAGTCAACAATCTCAAGCTTTGAAGACTTGTTCATCTACCATGGTCAATTACCATTTTACCCTTGCAATTTTTCGTCCAATACCATATGAGGGGGGGTTCCACGTGTTGCCCTCCCATTCGTCCATAAAATTTGGAAACCACTTCCTTTTCAAGACTCTATGTACTTTAAGTAAAATACTTTCACTTTTGAGAATCCAAACTTCACTAAGGAAATGGATTATAACAACTTACAATTTAAACATCAAAGTATAATCAAGGAAGTATATAGAACAAATTCTATATTAGGCAATCCAAGTACAACCAAGGAATGGATCATTTAAGGAGTAGGACTTACTTTCTTTATCTTAAGGAATCATGCTAGATGAAGAGGAGATGGTTCACATACCTTTTCGTCTTAATCCACAAGCTAAGTCGAATACGCCGCACGTAGAAGTGTCAACCTATAATGGTCACAACATGACTATCAATTTCTAGTTTCTAACGTAGAATAATACTAAGTATACGGTCTATTATTCTACGGAAAATTGGGCAGCACCTCCTTTGTTTCTACATACTTTTCCACCTTTTTCAAGGCCCGATAATCAATAACCAACATGCCACATTTAAGGCTCAATACATCAACCAACAAAGGGGATTACACGCCTTACAATACGTGTAAAATTATGCCCCACAATTAATACCAACTAAGTTCATAATCAAAGCCATTCTCGTCTAACTTATTCAACAACACAAAGTTCTTTCCAATTCTTTGTCAATCCAAGTCCTTAGGTCTAACATGTTATATAGTCATAAACAACTTTAACAACTACAATTCCTTCTTTATATAACATGTGATGACCTTAACTAATAATCAAATCGAATTGTATTCTTAAGGGCTAAACATGCTAGTTTTCGGATTAGGGTTCCAATAGCCAATACACTTATCAAACTTCATACTATATACTTCATGCTTGCTAATATCCGTAGCTACAACAATAAGTAAATCTTAATTACTAAAACGACAAGAATTGTTACCTTTATAAGCCCTTATAAATTCCAAGATTCAAAGTCGCTCCTTAGAAAATCTTAGCTCCTTTCCTTTACACTCCAATCCACTATTTGAAGCCTTTAGAAGCTCACAACCAACTTCTCTTCCATTTCCAATCCAAACTTATGAAAACGACTTAGGTTTTCGCCTTGCGACTAACGTGAAAACGTCATTTTTCGGAAATATTTCTATTGAGATATCCTTACAATACCCTTAGAGACCTTGGGTTAAATTCTTGTGAATAATGGACCAAAACTACAAAAATTTTGTGTGGGCAAAACCTTGAACCCGAGAGCCTTATGGAGAACAAGAAATGTTGTGATTTTTTTCTAAGTGTTGAAGACCTTGTCTTGCACTAGTGTGGTATATAAAACACAATGGAGGGTCAAGATATCAACATATGTGTGGCTAGGATGAAGAACACTTGGATAACTAGCCAAGTGGACAAGTTGACAAGTCAACAATCTCAAGCTTTGAAGACTTGTTCATCTACCATGGTCAAATACCATTTTACCCTTGCAATTTTTCGTCCAATACCATATGAGGGGGGTGCCACGTGTTGCCCTCCCATTCGTCCATAAAATTTCGTAACCCTCGTGGGCCCCACAAAACGTAAAATTTCTCGGGTGGGCCCCACGTGACCAAATCCGTAAAAATAAATTTCCATAATGTTAATAAGTTCCATACTATTCAAATAATGCATTTTGAAAATCTAATTCTCCTCAACGAACATTTTTCCTTTCCGACGTTCGGAAGATTTTTCGTCGGAAAAACAATTCTTTCCTTCGTACCATTCTAGAGTCCTGATTTCCTTATGTACATTCTCTTAAACATGCCCTGGACTTACGGGGTGTAACATAAATATTCTACGTTGAAAGCTAGAAGATGATAGGCATATTGTGGTCATTATAGGTTGATATTCTACGCACGACGTATTCAACTCGGCAAGTGGATTAAGTCGAAGAGGTATGTAGAACTTTCCCTATCTCTTGAGCATGAGTTTTATAAATATATATTACGGTAGACGTACATAAATTAAAAGAACTCGGTTCCATTTTAGTATCATTGCCTTGATTCTTGAAAGTGTAGTAACTTGACTTTTAAAAGGTATAGGTTACTTGATCTTATGTATAAAGACATCTTGACGTGTAAAGTATTGATTACATGATATTCTAAATATAAGAGACTTGATTTCTAAAGTTAAGAGACTTGAAGTAAATTGAAAGTATATGATACTTGGTTTTGAAAGTATAAGTCTCTTGGTTATAAAAAGAATGAATTTGTCTAAGACATAAAGAGTTATAACGACTTTATGGGAAGTTAGTTATAACGGCTTTATGAAAGGTTAAAGATGTCTTAGTTTCTAAAGCATAAAGTTAGTATAACGGCTTTATGGGAAGTTGGTTATAACAACTTTATGGAAAGTTAAAGGAATGGTTTTCTCTAGTAATGTAAACAAAGATAAATGACTTGAAATAAAGAAGGGCAATTTGATTTAAAGGCATCAATTGCTTAAAGTTTTAAAGTAAGGGTCACTTGATTTAGAAGCCTAAAAATGTATTTCTAAAAGTGTAGTGACTTGTTTGAAATGTAGACAAGCCTTGATACTACGGGTGTTAGTATCTTGGGGTTTTATATGAAAATGAGTCTTTTAAAAAGAATGGAAGTACGTAGTACTTTGGGTTAAATTCCCGGATTTTTATATGACACGGAAGTGCCTTGAGTTTATAAAATGAAATTCATTTTTGTATGATAATGAAAGTCTAAAGATTTTATGAACTTGCCTATGCTTGCTTGTGATAGCCTTTGAGTGCAAGTATTATATTTTTACGCTGTCGTGACCCTCAGTTGGAGGGTCGGCTGTCTTGTTGTGAATTTACTTGGACGTACCGACAGTGATGGAGGATTCCACGGGTATGCTTCCATTGTGATTGATCCTTGAACATGCTTATACGATGAGGGATTCTGGGGCATGCGACCAGGATGCGGGTTAAATTTCCGGGTGCTATTATTACCCAATGGTCATGCTTATACGATGAGGGATTCCGGGGCATGCGACCATGTTATTTACTATTACTCCATGGACTAGCTCCCCATGAAGACATGTACCCGAGATGAGGGATTCCACGGGCATGTGATATACGATTATTACCCCATGGATTAGCTCTCCATGAAGTCATGTACCCGAGATGAGGGATTCCACGAGCATGAGCTATATATATATTGTATATGTGCACGCCGACAGTGATGTGGGATGCCACAGGAACGTTACATGGATATATTTTACACTTACGGCTATCGGCAGTGATTGGGGATTCCACGGGCACGCTGTGATGTTTGCGGGCTTGAGACCCTTGTTGGACTGTGTGATGGTTTTGAGGGCTTGTGTCCCTATCCATGGTGTGACTATTGTTCATGTGTTGAAATAGTCTTTTAAAAGGTAAAACTGACTTTCATTTCGGCAAGGCACGATTGTACTGTTAATTTGATTATCATATTTGTCTCCAGCTTTTTATATCTAGACTTTATGATTTAAATTGCAGTACTTTCAGTTTTACATACTTGGTACATATTTTGTACTGACCTCCTTCGGGGGGCTGCATTCATGCCGCAGGTTGAGGTATATAGCTTGCTGATCCTCATTCTTAGGATCACTGTTCAGTTCTTGGAAAGCTCTCTTTCTCCGGAGGCTTTGTCGTTTGGTACAATTCCCTGAGGTTGTAGATTTGTGTACATTCAGGGGTATGGCGGGACTCTGTCCCGTCACAGTTGTTATGTAAAAATTCTTAGAGATCTGTAGTCATATCTTGTGGATTGGGTTGTAAAGAAAAAAGAGGTAACTGTTTTTTGGGTTATATGTATACTTTTGGAAGGTGGCCTTATCAGCTAGCCTGTTATTTATTTCTTTTGAGATGTATGTATGTTCCGCTACTATTCTCTGATATATACCTGTAAAGGGTGCCCAGGTAGGGCACCAGTCGCGGGCCCGGGGTCGGGTCGTGACACCTTACTTGTGTGTTTTAGACCCAATAAAACCCTACAAATGCCCTTGCTGGAGGCCAATCTTAAAAATAAGGAATCAAGAATTGAACATTCTCCAACCGACTTCATTCTAATTGGAGATGCCAAAGAAAAAGAAAAAGAAAAATAATTAGAGTCAACAATTGTCATGGAAAATATGGTTGAAATTGATTCTATTTCTGGGGAAATAAGAATGTCAAACTCGGGACAAATTTGCAAATTGGGTTGTTGAAGTCTCACTCCAAGCACTTTTCCACATTGGAGTTGTTTGGTGATAATGAAATTGAACAACATGAGTCCATAGGGGAGTTCTAAGAAGAAAAACATGAGTCTTACATCTTGAAATTTGAAAACTCACGAAGGCAAAATGACATCCCTCATTTGAAAGCCAAGAAGTGCAAAATGAAGAAATTGATGGTTGGCTTGGTCATCTACCTACCACCCTCGCCACGTATGGTCACAAACTTGAGTCCAAATTGGGTGCCCAATTTATAAGTTCGTAATGGTAAGTAAAGCGGTGAAGTTGGTAGCTGTCATGTCGCGATGTTAAATCAAGCGCTTGGCAGGAGGCAACCCATCATTTTCAAAATATTAACTCATTTTTGAAATTTTATTTTTTAGAATAATTTATTTTATTGTTTTTGACTAATCTGCAAAAATTCAAAATTTTTGGAGTTGAATTGAACAGATCGGAGTGTCGGGACTAGAGATGGCAACAGATCCTGGACCCGGTGGATCCAGATCCGTTTTATAGGATATGAATATTCAAAATTTGGACCCGACAGATCCAGATCGGACCCGGATCCATTTATGATGAATCAGATCTGGATATGGATCTTGTCTTTGAGATCTGTATCTGGTCTAGATCCGACCCGTGGATCCATTTTTATTAAATACATTATACATTTATACATCCATAAGAGTTAAGACCTGTCACGACCCGACCCCGGGCCGCGACTGGTGCCCTACCTGGGCACCCTTCTATTCATACAACATAATAAACTGCGGAAGATAAATAACACTTTTTTTTTTATCAAAAACTAAGGCCAAGCCGATAAGGCTGCCATAACATAAAAACTTCCCGAAAGGGTCTACAATGTTTAACAATGTAAAAACAACTCTAGCCATTTCAGCCCACAGATGAATACAGACCTCTAAGATTTGGACAAATACTATGACGGGACAAGGCCCATGCACGAATATACATAACCATGACGACAAGCTCCGGAACATTGGAGCCATCTCAATTGCTGAACCAGGATCCTAAGCTCGCGGATCCACAACTGTGTACCTAAACCTGCGGACATGAACGGCCTCAAGGAGGTCGATTACAAATTGCGAATATGGAATGTAAATAAGGTCTGATAAACAAATCATACTGCATAAAAGAATGATGAGGCAAGTATAAAAGGGTACATACCGGATCCTACGTGTCATTACCATCTCGTGAACTTAATCGTACCTTATTATCTTTTCCCATTTTTCAATAAAAGTTATAGTCACTTTCTTACGTGCATACTTAGGAAAATCGTCAAGTTCATTACCATATAACTTACTTACCTTGCATAACATAATCCGCCGCTTTATGGAGGGCGCTATCTGCGGCCCAACTGGGACGCGATAAAGTCACATAAGTCGCCCGTAAAGGTATCTTGCGGCCCATTCTCGGGGCGATAATGTCATATAGTACGCCCGTAAGGTATCTTGCGCCCATTTCGGGGCGCGATAATGTCATATAGTTCGCCCATAAGGTATCTTGCCGGCCCATTTCGGGACGCGATAATGTCATATAGTCGCCCATAAGGTATCTTGCCGGCCCATTTCGGGGCGCGATAATGTCATATAGTCGCCCATAAGGTATCTTGCCCGACCCATTTCGGGACGCGATCGCCCGTAAAGGTATCTTGCCGGCCCATTTCGGGACGCGATAATGTCATATAGTGCGCCCGTAAAGGTATCTTGCCGGCCCATTCGGGACGCGATAATGTCATATAGTCGCCCGTAAAGGTATCTTGCCCGACCCATTTACGGGACGCGATAATGTCATATAAAATCCGAAATTTAACCCAACGTACTCATTACCTCTACTCCTTTTAAAAATGACTCTTTTTCAAATAAAACTTCCAAGATACTAACAACCGTAGTATCAAGCCATATCTACTTTTCAAGACAAGTCACAATACCTTTTAGAAATACATTTACAGGCTTCTAAATCAAGTGACTTCTTTCTTAAAAACCTTAAGCAATTGGTACCTTTAAAACAATTTGCCCTTCTTTATTTCAATCATTTCTTTGCTTACATTACTGAAGAAAACCATTCTTTTAATCTTCCATAAAGTTGTTATAACCAACTTCCCATAAAGCCGTTATAACTCTTTATGTCTTAGACAAATTCATTCCTTTTATAACCAAGAGACTTATACTTCCAAATCGAATTTCATAGCTTTCAAAATACTTCAAGTCTCTTAACTATTAAGAAAACAAGTTTCTTAACTTTAGAAATCAAGTCTTTCCAAATCAAGTATTCTATACTTGTAAATCAATTCATTTCTTCCTTTAAGAATCAAGTCCCATAACTTGAAAAATAAAGTCTCTTAACCATTTAAGAATTGAGATTCATAGTCTTAAAACTTCATACGTAAATTCTTATAAATTAAGTAACATATACTTTGGTGCGTTGTGAATAAGTTATACTTATTTATAACGATCTTAATCAAGTAGCCATGATCTAGAAAATGTAATACAATTTTGTCTTATCTTAGTTTCTATGCAGATGGAGAATTCTACTCATTTTAATATAATCAATTGTCATTACATTTTCCTTTATTAACGCTGCAGTGGCTTGTTCGATACTTATTCTCATTTGTGCTGTAACTTAGCCAAGTCAACTTGGCTCCAAATACCTCCTAACGACTCTTACCAACATCCCCCATAAGACTTGGTAAGAACTTAGGATAACTTAGACATAACCTTTACGTAGAGTAAATCAACATACATACCTCTTAACTTCTAAGAGTAGAAGGAATCATGAAATAATACCACATGTATATTCCATACATAGAATCATGTCAAAAGAAGGAAGAGGTTCACATACCTCGCGACGATTATCGACAATTAGCAAAATGCTCTGAAGTACTTCAACCTTGATAGCTATTCCATCCTTCAAGTAGAGTACGCTATACTTGGTACTTCAACCTAAAATGGCCATAATACGCCCATTAACCTCTAGCTTCGAACGTAGAATATTCTAAGTGCAAAGTCACTAAATTCTACGGAAAATCGGACAGCACTTCCTTTGTTTCTACATACTTTGCCACCTTTTTCAAGGCCGAATTCAACAACCAAACACGCCACATTTAAGGCCCAACAATTCAGCTAACCAAAGGGGATTACACGCCTTAACAGGACGTGTAAAATTCTGCCCCACAAATTAATATCAACTAAGTCCTTAATCAAGGTCATTCTCGGCTAACTTATTCAATAACACAAAGTTCTTTCCAATTCTTTTTCAAACCAACTTCTTAGGTCTTACATGTTATATAGTCATAAACAACTTAGCAATTATAACCACCTTAATCAACTCTTTAGATAACATGCGACGACTAAACTAGTAACTAAATTGAATTACAAACTTAAAGGCTAAATCATGCAACTTTTGGATTCCATCCAAATATTCCATAACACATATCATTCTTCATAATATAATCCACATGATCATTTCTAACTACTACAACATGAAATCTTGAATTATAATAGCAAGACGGAGATTATTACCTCCTTAAGCTCAAAATGATCCAAAACCCTAACTCGATCCTTAGCAACTCCAACTCCTTTTCTTGACGTTCCAATCCGCTATTTGCAACCCTTAGAAGCTTGTGAAAAACTCCTCTTCTATTTCCAACTTCAAAGTTGAAGAACACCTTGGGTTTCCGCCTTGCGACTAACGTAAAAATGCGGTTTTTCCGGGATCTTTCTATTGAGATCTCCTTACAATACCCCTAGGAACCTTGGGTTAAAGTCTTGTGAATTATGGACAACAATTGGAAAAATTTTGTGTGGAAATGGCCTTAAAGCCGAGAGCTTCATCTCCCTCTCTCAAGTTTCTTAAATTTTTCTAAGTGTTGGAAGACAAGTCTTGCACTAGTTGTGTATATATAATACAATGAAGGGTCTAGATCATAACACTTGTTAGGGTTGGATGGAAGAGATCAAGCCAAGTGGCCCTTGGACTTAGTCAACAATGTCAAGCTCTCTAATTAGCAAGACTTGGTCATCTAAACTTTGGTCAAATGACCATTATACCCTTGTCTCAATTCGTCCAAGACCATGTGGGGGAGGTGCCACGTGTCGCCCTCTCATTCGTCCATAAAATTCTGTAACCCTCGTGGGCCCCGCAAAATGTAAAATTCCTCGGGTGGGCCCCACGTGACCAAATCCGTAAAAATAAATTTCCATAATGATAATATATTCCATAATCCTCAATTAATGCATTTTGAGAATCCAATTCTCCTCAACGAACATTTTTCCTTTCCGACGTTCGGAAGATTTTCCGTCGGAAAAACAATTCTTCCTTTCGTATCAATTTCAAGTCTTGTGCTCCTTACGTACATTCTCTTAAACATGTCCTTGAATTACGGGGTGTAACATTCTTCCCCCCTTAGAAACATTCGTCCCCGAATGTTCTTTCGGAGTCCAATCTAATTAGATAGCGACATAGTCTCCTTTTACAACACCCTTCATACAACATATGCCACTCATGGCCACATTACAATATTTATACTAAAATGTCAACCTTGGCACTCACGAAGCCAACTAGTCCATACTCATAATGACCTCAAAGTCTGTCGTAATCATCCCTACTAGGTCTACTAGGGTCTGACGACTGTATCATCACCGGGCAAATCTCATATACCCGCTCAGCTACTACCCCAAACACTCACTAGTGTAGTTACCTCGAAGGTTCTTATGGATTCAGGCTCTATTCCTTTACACTTGGTTGCTATCTTTCTTACTGGTCGTACTCTTTCCGTACTTCCAACTCATACTAGCATACATACATAACTTCCATACTGATTCTGGCCTCCAATCTTTGGAGTCACTCAATAAAACAATATAAGGCCATTTCCGGCTCTCACGACCTGGTTCCGGTGGAACGCGTCCACGAACCCGTAAAACAATTAACTAGACTTGGGCCTTGCACCCTCGTGACCCTGTCACGTAGCGGAACTACTACCAACTGATCTCACTTCATTTCAAACTATGAGGCGACCCGTAATAGGTCCTCAACCCGACCCACCGCGTCGCTTTAACTCCTATCCTCGTCCGACTTAAATTTTTACTACCCGAGAAGGCCTTATATACCTAAGGTCTCGGCGGTTATCAATACTCTTAGGCTCGCAATTTCCATGCTCCAAGCCTACCTTACCAGTCCCCCCGTAAACGGGTACAATAACTTCTCATAATACCAACTATACTATAATCATTACCAACTTGGATACGCAATCCACATAGTCCTTCAGGTCATCACGCTCGTCAGAATGCAATCAACATAACTCGTTAGGGAGAGACAACCCTAACGACACAGCTCTATCGCACGATCTTAGAGGGAGAAGAATTGAAATCAATCCTAAATGTCCTGCAGCCTCCTGATTATAGATGTGGTGCACAACACACCGATAATCACGACTCTACTAGACACGGTCTATAGACACTTTTCGAGGACTAACTGCTCTGATACCACTTTTGTCACGACCCGACCGGGCGCGGTGCCCTACACGGGCACCCTTCATTCATCTGACATAATAAATGCGGAAGATAAATAACACTTTTTTTATCAAAAACTAAGGCTGCCGATAAGGCCGCCATAACATAAAAACTTCGAAAGTCTACAATGTTTAACAATGTAAAAACAACTCTAGCGATCCATTACGGATGAATACAGACCTCTAAGATTTGGACAAATACTATGACGGGACAAGGCCCCGCCGTACCCCTGAATATACATAACCATGACGACAAGCTCCGGTACATTGGAGCCATCTCAAATGCTGAACCAGGATCCTAAGCTCGCGGATCCACAACTGTGTACCTAAACCTGCGGACATGAACGCAGCCCCCCGAAGGAGGTCAGTACAATAGGTACCGAATATGGAACAGAAATAAGGTACAGTAAACAAATCATAACTGTACAAAAGAATGACAGAGACAAGTATAAAAAGGGTACATACCAGATCCTACCGTGTCATTACCATCTCGTGAACTTAATCGTACCTTATTATCTTTTCCCATTTTCAATAAAAGTTATAGTCACTTTCTTACGTACATACTTAGGAAAATCGTCAAGTTCATTACCATATAACTTACTTACCTTGCATAACATAATCCGGCCCTTTATGGAGGACGCTATCTGCCCGCCCAACTGGGACGCGATAAAGTCACATAAGTCCGCCCGTAAAGGTATCGCGGCCCATTCACGGGGCGATAATGTCATATAGTCGCCCATAAAGGTATCTTGCGACCCATTTGGACGCGATAATGTCATATAGTGCCCGTAAAGGTATACGCCGGTCCATTTCGGGACGCGATAATGTCATATAGTGCGCCCATAAAGGTATCTCGCTCGGTCCATTTCGGGGCGATAATGTCATATAGTGCGCCCATAAAGGTATCGCCGGCCCGTTCGACGCGATAATGTCATATAGTGCGCCCATAAAGGTATCTTGCCGACCCATTTACGGACGCGATAATGTCATATAGTGCACTATAAAGGTATCTTGCGACCCATTTCTGGGACGCGATAATGTCATATAAAATCCGAGAATTTAACCCAACGTACTACGTACCTCTACTCCTTTTAAAAATGACTCTTTTTCAAATAAAACTTCCAAGATACTAACAACCGTAGTATCAAGCCATATCTACTTTTCAAGACAAGTCACAATACCTTTTAGAAATACATTTACAGGCTTCTAAATCAAGTGACTTCTTTCTTAAAAACCTTAAGCAATTGGTACCTTTAAAACAATTTGCCCTTCTTTATTTCAATCATTTCTTTGCTTACATTACTGAAGAAAACCATTCTTTTAATCTTCCATAAAGTTGTTATAACCAACTTCCCATAAAGCCGTTATAACTCTTTATGTCTTAGACAAATTCATTCATTTTATAACCAAGAGACTTATACTTCCAAATCGAATTTCATAGCTTTTAAAATACTTCAAGTCTCTTAACTTTTAGAAATCAAGTCTTTCCAAATCAAGTATTCTATACTTGTAAATCAATTCATTTCTTCCTTTAAGAATCAAGTCTCATAACTTGAAAGATAAAGTCTCTTAACCTTTTAAGAATTGAGATTCATAGTCTTAAAACTTCATACGTAAATTCTTATAAATTAAGTAACATATACTTTGGTGCGTTGTGAATAAGTTATACTTATTTATAACGATCTTAATCAAGTAGCCATGATCTAGAAAATGTAATACAATTTTGTCTTATCTTAGTTTCTATGCATATGGAGAATTCTACTCATTTTAATATAATCAATTGTCATTACATTTTCCTTTATTAACGCTGCAGTGGCTTGTTCGATACTTATTCTCATTTGTGCTGTAACTTAGCCAAGTCAACTTGGCTCCAAATACCTCCTAACGACTCTTACCAACATCCCCCATAAGACTTGGTAAGAACTTAGGATAACTTAGACATAACCTTTACGTAGAGTAAATCAACATACATACCTCTTAACTTCTAAGAGTAGAAGGAATCATGAAATAATACCACATGTATATTCCATACATAGAATCATGTCAAAAGAAGGAAGAGGTTCACATACCTCGCGACGATTATCGACAATTAGCAAAATGCTCCGAAGTACTTCAACCTTGATAGCTATTCCATCATTCAAGTAGAGTACGCTATACTTGGTACTTCAACCTAAAATGGCCATAATATGTCCATTAACCTCTAGCTTCGAACGTAGAATATTCTAAGTGCAAAGTCACTAAATTCTACGGAAAATCGGACAGCACTTCCTTTGTTTCTACATACTTTGCCACCTTTTTCAAGGCCGAATTCAACAACCAAACACGCCACATTTAAGGCCCAACAATTCA
Source organism: Przewalskia tangutica (assembly GCA_029844215.1). Classification (NCBI taxonomy): domain Eukaryota; kingdom Viridiplantae; phylum Streptophyta; class Magnoliopsida; order Solanales; family Solanaceae; genus Przewalskia; species Przewalskia tangutica. The sequence goes on from CM056736.1 coordinate 55,390,447, forward strand.
GCTAACCAAAGGGGATTACACGCCTTAACAGGACGTGTAAAATTCTGCCCCACAAATTAATACCAACTAAGTCCTTAATCAAGGTCATTCTCGGCTAACTTATTCAATAACACAAAGTTCTTTCCAATTCTTTTTCAAACCAACTTCTTAGGTCTAACATGTTATATAGTCATAAACAACTTAGCAATTATAACCACCTTAATCAACTCTTTAGATAACATGCGACGACTAAACTAGTAACTAAATTGAATTACAAACTTAAAGGCTAAATCATGCAACTTTCGGATTCCATCCAAATATTCCATAACACATATCATTCTTCATAATATAATCCACATGATCATTTCTAACTACTACAACATGAAATCTTGAATTATAATAGCAAGACGGAGATTATTACCTCCTTAAGCTCAAAATGATCCAAAACCCTAAGTCGATCCTTAGCAACTCCAACTCCTTTTCTTGACGTTCCAATCCGCTATTTGCAACCCTTAGAAGCTTGTGAAAAACTCCTCTTCTATTTCCAACTTCAAAGTTGAAGAACACCTTGGGTTTCCGCCTTGCGACTAACGTAAAAATGCGGTTTTTCCGGGATCTTTCTATTGAGATATCCTTACAATATCCCTAGGAACATTGGGTTAAAGTCTTGTGAATTATGGACAACAATTGGAAATTTTTTGTGTGGAAATGGCCTTAAAGCCGAGAGCTTCATCTCCCTCTCTCAAGTTTCTTAAATTTTTCTAAGTGTTGGAAGACAAGTCTTGCACTAGTTGTGTATATATAATACAATGAAGGGTCTATATCATAACACTTGTTAGGGTTGGATGGAAGAGATCAAGCCAAGTGGCCCTTGGACTTAGTCAACAATGTCAAGCTCTCTAATTAGCAAGACTTGGTCATCTAAACTTTGGTCAAATGACCATTATACCCTTGTCTCAATTCGTCCAAGACCATGTGGGGGAGGTGCCACGTGTCGCCCTCTCATTCGTCCATAAAATTCTGTAACCCTCGTGGGCCCCGCAAAATGTAAAATTCCTCGGGTGGGCCCCACGTGACCAAATCCGTAAAAATAAATTTTCATAATGATAATATATTCCATAATCCTCAATTAATGCATTTTGAGAATCCAATTCTCCTCAACGAACATTTTTCCTTTCCGACGTTCGGAAGATTTTCCGTCGGAAAAACAATTCTTCCTTTCGCATCAATTTCAAGTCTTGTGCTCCTTACGTACATTCTCTTAAACATGTCCTTGAATTACGGGGTGTAACAAGACCAATCCCTTTAATTTTCTTGACCAGGCCCAACCTTAAATAGATATAATTATATCCGTCGTATCTTATGGAATTCTACATTACAAGTTCAGCTAAAGTCAAGACACATACTGAGAAGGAGTATTACATATTTCACATTACAAGTTCATTTTGTCCTGGTAGGACAATGTAACAGAAAGGGACCATAACAAACACATATAAAGAAAGAATACCACAGCTAAGAGCATTGTGTGAAGAATAAGTTGAAATTTTCAACCTACTAATTATTATTTTTTGATAAGTATTTCCGACCGACTGATTTACTTAAGAGGAAAAATGAATGCTTCAACATATTAACTACAATAGTTGCCTTAAAGAATAGAAATGACTAGAATAAAAGAATCACAACACAATCACGTTCTCTATGTATGCTGGAAAATTATTCAGGGTGACTAAATATTGTATGTTGAATGTTGGAATATTATTTAAGACAATTTTTTTACATGTGGATCCAGATCCGATCCGTGGATCCGATGGATCTGGATTTGGATCTGATTTTTTGGACCCGATGGATCTGGATACATGTATGAAAAATGGATCTGGATATAGTAGAATCCGGTCCAGATATGTCCCTAATCTCAAAATCAATCTAATAAATTCACTTGCATTCCTCCCTCATAAATATTCAAGGTATGTGTTTCACTTCTTCCTCTGATTCTTAAGGTTGTTCTTCTTTCTCTCCTTCATTCTTTGTGCTAAATTAGTGGAAGAAACAACCATGGTTCTTCATAGTCTAAGGTTGAATGTTTAGTCCTTTAAATCAAGATTTTTGTATGCTTAAGTTGTTGCTTGTTGGGTGAGGTTGGTTAAAAGTGGTGTGCATTTTTGTAGAGTTAAAATTGTGGGGAAATTAATCCCTAAATGGGTTGAAATCGAACAACAAAAGTGGTGCTCGCAACTTGTTTGAAATAATGCCTCAGTGAAAACTTAACTGGAAAAGAGGATACACTTCACGGTCGCGTGGTTTCATTATTGCAGAGAGCAAAATTTAAAAAAAAATACTCTACGCGATCGCGAGAACTATTCTGCAATCGCGATGAACAGTATCCAGACAATCCCCAAAATAGTAGCTTCACCCAACCTTATTCAGAACATTATTAATCCATTTATTTGGCCTAATTGCCATATAATATATTGCTTTAGGTGCCCATTAAATATTTGGCATGTTTACTCCTTTTGTAGGTATTCTGAGCTTGAAAATACTTCGACATCAAATGAAATGTTCAAGAAAGTATCTCCCAAGTGGTCGAATGGGATTACTTTGACCTAGAAATATTTGTATCGTTCAAATGTTCCCAACTATTCGATAGACACTTGGTAAAGAATATTACTTGGAAAAAAGTCATTATTTTGAATGACCTTGAATCAAGATGGGCCAATTTCTACGGAAAGTTGATAACAAGTGGTTGGATATGCTTTGTTGCAGACCCAATAAAGGCTAACTTCACAATAGTGCGAGAGTTCTATGCTAATGCGGCTGAGACCGAATTTGTCAATGACCTTATCATCATAGCCCGAGGCAAGCGATTTGACTCAGAATTGATCAATGCATACTACAACCTTCTAAATGGGGACAATGTTGTATACAAGGAAAGGACTAAATCGTTGGTCCCAAAATGGTTTATGAGACATCTTCACAATGGGAGAAGGCCAAAATGAATAGCTAATAATGTGCAGATCGACTCTTCTGAGTTTACTGCTGAGGCGAGGACCTGACTCTCGATTTTGTGTGCTCGTATTTTGTCATCAAAGAACAAGTCTGATGTGACACTTAAGAGGGCCGGAATAATTTATGATATTATGAAAAAGTTGGTCATTGTTGTTGGCCAGGTTATTGTGCAAGAAAATCAGAAGGACGTCTTGGAAATATCCAAGAGCCTATTTTTCCATCCTTGATCACACATCTTTGCTACCAGGCTGAAAAGAATGATGATAGTAAAAGGGGGCTTGAGAAGTCGATCCATCATTTAAAGAAAATAGGGGCCAAGAATGCATAGAAGAAAAGAAAGATTGATGTGGCCTCTCCGTCCTTTGGGCACTCGAGTCTATTGATGACACACCTGGTATGACGACAACTGTAGAATCCATTGGACAACTTTAGACTGGGCCCCAGACACTTCGACACATCTCCAACCATGTATATGGCGTGGAGGCATAGATTTGTCAGCTTGTGGCTAGTCTCCTTTCGGGTCCATCTGGAGAGGGTTCATTTATGTGTTTGTCTGGAATGAGCCCCTCTATCACTCCAAATTCTCCCCAGTATATTCGTCTCAACAAGATTGGAGGCATAAAGCCAAACTTTAGAGAGTGAGAATATCAATAATGAAAAAATTTCAACAAAAAAATATAAATAAAGTTAGAAAAATAAAATCGGCTCAAAGATTTGATAAATTGATATAATGATATCAAAATAGTATTGTGTTGCTTCAATATAACGATTGCTTGTTGTAATGCCTGAAATTTTGAAGAAGACTCCAAAAAGCAAATTTGATCTTTTGTTATTTGTAAGCCGCAATAAATTGTTGTTTGAGAGGCTTTTCAATATTGAAAATAAGAATAGTAAAAGAGAGAATGAAAAAGGTAACTATAGAAATAATAATGTGAGCCCATATTAGATGTTAGGATATAAATGGGGGATTAAATAGGTACCCGATTACCTATTTAAGAAAATAATTCCTTAAAAGTTATTTCATCTTCAATTATTGCAACGTTCCTACATTAAAAAGTAAAAAGTTATTGTACTTTATCTCCTAAGATTCTTTTCAAATTTAAGAATATACATACTTTTTCTAATAATACATATACAACGCATCTTTAAGGAAAAAATGAACCCCTAAAAAAGTTGGGGCTCCAAGTTGTTGCTTTATTAGCCTTATGGTCGCGCCCCTGTTCCTCACATCGTGACAACCCTCCAATTCTCTCCCTCATAATGACTAATATTTTTTGTATTATGTAGAGTATTTAGTATTCTCCGCCGGATGTAATGATTCATAACATATTAATGCTAATATAATTTTGTCTATTTCTATCTTGTATTACTTTCAGTTTTAGGTATAATTTTTTTTTGCCCATGTTCAGTCCTAAATTAGACTTTACAATTCGTCTATTGATCTAGTTTGAACAGTAAATATTAAATATCTTCAGTTCTAATAAATATAGTGGAGGTCTAGTGGATTATTTTGCTTACGTCAATCCTAATAGGAAAATAATGTAATGTAACAGAAATACAAAATAGTTCAGTTAATTCAATATCTTGACAATACCATAGAACTTCATAACACAACACAACAAATTGAAGACGTTCAAACAAAAAAAAAAACAGAACACAACATAAAGGATTATTACAACAACTTGAAGGAAAATAAACCAGTCTCTATTGTGTGACAAAGCTTTTGGGCAAGTGGTCTTCCTGTGACCATACTTTTTGCACATTCTGCATTTGTATCTCCTCTTCCTGGATAGAGATGCTTCCCTGTTATTCATAGTATGGCTTCGTCGCCATTTCAACGATCAATGATTTATTTTCATGAAAGCTGACATCAATGCATTTACAAACGCCTTTGTGATTATTGATGTTTGCTCATGAAAGATATTTGTATCATCGATCAGACTTTGACTGAGTGTGTTGTAGCATATTTTGATGAACTGTATTTGTTGAAACCAATGGCAAAATTATCGTCACTTTCTTGACAAGGATTATTCCTAGATTCTTCAACAAATAATGGTGATGGTAGTGGAGATGATGTTGCCGTCGTAGCATTTAAATCTCCAACAGAACTCTCAGCAACATTTATCCTTAGAATGAATCTAGAACCATCACTAGCAATATCAAGCAGATACAATCGGACATGATACTCTGTCTTTATAAATGCAAGAGTTATTTTCCCCTTGAAGATCAAACACTAATCGTATAACTAATAGTCACGTTGTGAGGCAACTATTTCAGCAGGCCACTTTCAGTGACGTTTTAAACCAATTGATTTTATGTACATGACCTATGAATTTCAATTGGTACTGTTACCTTTGTTCTCGAACGTCAAATCCAACAATATGAAGTTTTCACCGATTCACCAAAATAGTCACCGCCAACTACTATACCGTCCTCCATAACAACTAAATTAGACTAAAAAAATAACAGCTCGTCTAAAAGTTAGAACTAGACTAATAAAATATCAACTCATCTAAAAATAACTTCAATCAAATAATCTTGTGCACTAAGGCTGATTACACATGAAATAATTGAAAAAAATAATTATTTATGAAAAAGAATTTACAGGGATCTGCAGAACCACAAAATTAAATTCTCATAAATGCATAGCAACAACGAATTTTACAATTTACCGGGTGCAAGTATAGATGATTATAAATATCGCGATTAATACACAAGCAATTGAACTCATAAAGTTTTGACCAATTTCGATGTTTTGATTGAAAATTATCGGAATAAAAATAGAGGTATCCGAGCATGAAGAATAGAGAGAGTTGAGGACGATTAATCAGAAGATGAAGGGGACATGGATGAATTTGAGCAATTTTACAATCTAAAACGAGCTAGGGTAAGGAAATTAACGACGACAATCATGAAGATGAAGGAGTAGTTGGGACAACTGGGTTTCTTTATTTTTTGGAAAATTATTAATACTCTCACTGTTCCAATGTATGTGATACACTTTCCTTATTAGTTTGTACAAAAAAGAATGATACATTTTAATATTTAAAAATAATTTAACTTCAAACTTTTTCTTTTATCCTTAATGAAATAATTTATAGTCACACAAATATCTATAATTTGTTTTAGATCACAAATTTCAAAAAAAAAATTCTATCTTTTTTAAAGTCCGTATTAAATCAAATTATATCACATGAAAGAAGTAATAAATAGAATAATGCCACCTAATAATTAAAACTCGAGTGTGCAAACACCAAAAAAATAAAATAGCTTGGGCCGTGTCACTACACTTGCCCCTAGTAACACAGTTTGGCCAAAGCCGTACTCCGAAGTCCGAACAGGACGCGTTGTTTCCTTTTCCGTAATCCCCTTAAACCAGAAACCACAAAACAAAACCTCAGTTTTTCAAACAGTGATACCTTTGGGAAAGAAAAAAAAGCCCTAAACTTTCGTGTTCTAGTATAGGGGTCTCGACAGTCGACAATGGTGGATGGGTCTAACGTCGATGTGGAGAAGCTGATCTCCTTCAGCAACGATCTTGTTCAGTTCCTAAAGGACGATAAGGATCTCAGCTTCTTGAAACAATGTTTAGAGCAATGTAATGCCCTTCAATCACACTCCCAATCTGAGCACCAGGCGCTTCAGAGTTCCATTCAAGGTTAGGTTCTAGTTTTTCCGTTTGAATTCCGTTAGACTTAGCGAATAGCAGATTGGGGGTTTACTGAATTTTTTGTGTGGCTTAAGCTCCGAATCTCATTTGGGGTTTTCAATAATCCCCGTAAACAATGTGATAAAGAACAAGTTAACTTAAAGATTGCATCTTTGAAATCGGGTAGACAGAGTTCACTATGTTGAATTTTGAAAATTTTAGTAAATTGTAGGATGGTGCTTGAGTGAACTTCTTTCTGTTTTACTTACCTTACAATTTAAGCTGAGTTCAATCTCAGTTAGCAGTGCGCGACTGGACCTTCCCTAATTCCTATAAACAATGTGAGAAAAAAAACACAGTTGGCATAAAGATTGCAACTTTGAATCTGATATAGACAGAGCTTACAATGTGCTTTGCTGTTGGATGCTGTTTTCTCTCATAGCACCTTTGGTTTAAAGATACTTCTTTCACTTGGAACTGAAAACCCATTATCTGTTTACTCAAGTATTTGGTTCAAAAGTTGAAATTTTGCTTTTTAATGATATTATTATTTCTGGATGTTTCATTTAGTAGTATTTCTTTGACAAGAGAGTAAAATGGGGTTGAGTCAACTTCTTTCTAGATTAGTTAGTTTAAAGATTGTTCCCAAGAGTCTATAAATCGAAGGCAAAACACAAGTTCAAACCTTGGGGTCACCACTACGCAATAGGATCTTCTTTGTAGTGAAAAAACAAAAAAAATCTTTGCCTAAAGATTGCATTTTGAATCAATGTTGACAAACTTCACAATGTTCTTGATGCTGGATGATTCTTTTTCTTAGTACCTCTCATTAGTAGATATTCTCTTTACATGGAACTGAAACACTATTTTCTGTTTGCTTGTGTGCTGGAGTGTCAGCTCAAATAGCTTCTTTCAAAATATCGTTATTTCTGGATGTCTCTCTCATTACTAACATTTTGGGGATTTTGGAGTCTGTCTTTCACTTTTATGCCTTTACATGAGTACTACTGCTTGAATCTGGATGCTCTCATGCTAACCTTCACGGGATCCTACTTATACTTGATAGATTTGGTGATACTTCTACTTTGGTATAGTTTGTTTCTGAGATGAAGTCCTTTTAGCTAATTACAATGCAAATATAAGAGCAGAGGTCCAGTATGTGTATCTAGTGTTTTGTTTAATGATTAGCTCAACAGACACACAGTGCTCCTATGAATTCCCTCAGTTATACATGTTCTTTTTTATTATAAGTTGGAATTCTGTTGCTATGGTCTTTAGTGGCTTTGTTCGAGCATTAGTTTATGATTGTAACGGGAAATGTCCGGATTTATGAATTTGAAAGTATTCAATAATTAATTTCAAGTCTTGCATATACTCAGATTATCAAGGGAAGATAAATGCGTGCAAGCAGAGAACAACAGAAGCACAATCTGAAGCTGCTGCAGATGCTGAAATAGATAAGCTGCAGAAAGAGTTAGAACAGGAGATCCAGAGAGAACAGCTGCTAAGGGATGAACTTAGATAAGTATATTTAACAACTTTTTTATTTTGGAAACTGATAAGTATATTTAACAACTTTTGATACATTTATTTGTATTTCTCAGATAATTTTGGTGTTATGCTTACTGATTGGCACTCTTTCTTAAACACAGTTATAACCGATGAGATCAATGATTTAGATCATGAAAGAGCCTCTATTGAGGAGCAAAGGCAATTGCTCAAGAAACTTGAGCAAGATCTGCTCCGAGCAGAGTAAGTAATCAGAACCTCTTTTACTATTTTTTTAATATGTTTATTATTATATGAGTCATTTACTTCCAACAAATTACTTTAATGTTTCGTCAAAACAATCCCATCGCGACATTGATATGTTGACTCCTCCTCATCCTCCGAGTTTCGAACCGCCCCTGGCCCTTGGTGTTTTCTCAGTTATCAAAAAAAGAAAAAGACATTGATACATTACTCGGTAAGATTTTGCAACTTTATACTGTCAAAGTATGTCTTGCGAGGGTCTACATGTTTACATCATATTCTGTGATTAATTTGCTAACTCAGTTCTGTATCACAACGTGGTACAAATATTTAAATGTATCTGCCATATGCCAATCATTGTTAAGATAGCCCATTAACATCCCATCTGGTGCAGATCAAGTACTACCACAGTACATCTTTGGATGTGTAGTTGTAACTCTAAGTATTTCTACAAATTGAATATACATATGATTTGGCATTATCTGGATGCAACAGAACTGGTTCCTCCTTTCCACTCTACAGGATAAACTTTTATTTTTAGTCAGTTCCGAAAAAGACACATTTCTAAATTCGGAAACAACTAACTTTACACTTTCCATTTTACCCTTAATGAGAAACTTTTATAACCTCCCAAATGTTATGGCATATTTAAGCCACACAAATGTTATGGCATGTTTACGACAACAAGCTTCAAAAGTCTCCATTTCTTTCTTACTCTCCATGCCCATTCTAACAATGTCTCATAAATTGGAACAGAAGGAGTAGTACTTTTAAGTTTTAGGTATATTAGTGGTAACCCAAAGGTAACTATATCTATGGAAAACATCCAATTTAACCTCAGAAAGTCCTCAATCTGAAATGAAAGGAATATTAAGAACACATGCAATGAACATCAAAACATACCTAGGCAAGGAAAAAGGGTTTTGTGTTGAAGTAAGAGCTTAAAGGTACAAGGAAAGGGAGGGAAGAGGTGGAGAGGGGACAAGGCATGCCTAGGAGATTGTGTCATCTTAGAACAGGTAAAAGAGTAAGGTTCCAGACTTTAGGTACTTGCTGGTAAGACGATATGTGATTTATAACAATGTGAATAACTCTGAAGTGGTCCAGTTCCACCAGAAACTCCACCCATCTTTTTGTCTGTTAGTCTATCTCTGAAAAATCTGCCTTCCACATTTGGTTCTTCTTTCCTTACCAGGAAACTAGGCTTTTCTTCCCTTTCCTTTTTCACTTGTTCATTAATTCTGACTGCATTGAAGGATGGAAATACTACTTATTTTTGTTTGAACCATCATTTTGTCCCTCCAAAGTCTCTTTTGCGGTCATGAGGGCCTTTTATTTTGGATCAGGTAAAAGTAAAAAATTCAATATTATATAGCACCAAGAAGGTGCCTTAAAACTGTATGACAAGAGTAATCACCAGGGTCGCACCACTAGTACATTTACGAATGTAGTGTTTACTAACCATCATTTGTATAATATTCCACAACAACTATGTCTACATATTTCTAATTCTGAAGAGTAATGAACTATGAGGGTTTTACCACTATCCAGACATTCTGCCGTTCCCCAAAAAGACAACAGTCATGTCCCGACCCTAATCACAGGCGTCGTGGTGGCACCTACACTATCCCCGGTAGGCGAACCAATCTCAAACAGTTACAACAAGGTTTAAAATGCGGAAGAGAACGAAAATTACAAAATATAATAATACCGTTTCTATTGAAAACAATACTCATACAGCAATCTTTACAACAAAACCTTCTTTCCCAAAACTTGGTCCGACTTATATAAGGACTCTAAGATACAACAGGATGAAAGAAAGTAGAACAAGCCGCCCGGAATGAATAGGGGCGGTCTATCTAAGATGGAAACCAAGGCCGCTAGGATTGAGTGACCTGCCTTAATCTTTCCGTGCTCCAAACTGCAACCTAAATAGATCGGATACCTGCATCCACGTAAAAGATGCAGCAAGAGTAGCATGAGTACACAACGTACCCCGTAGTCATCATAGGCCGACAACGACGGAAGTTACATAAAAGAATAAACATCAAGTTGACTTTCAAGTAGATCCTATTATAGACAGTTCAAGTAGTCACATAGGTTACATATTCTCATTGACTTCCATGAAATCATATAAATCACCTAAATTACATCAAGGTTTATCAATCATATAAATCATCCAAATCACATAAAGGTTTATCAATCATATGAATCACTCAAATTACATAAAGGTTTATCAATCATAAGCTATGCCCTGGTTCAGGTAGCATACAGAGTTCCTACTGTACATATCCATTAATCACCCGACTCAGTCTAATCATGTTCACATTGGATCCTACATAATCGATTTAACAAGCCCATTAAATAAGTTGACGCTTAATAAACGACACCATTTAATAACGCCTCCAAAGTAATACTACTAGGTTGGACATTACAACATTGGCACTTTCATTGTTTCTAGCCTTTAGGTTCAAGTATGACTCCACACAATTACAACATGACACATATTAGTTCATTAAGCTTCCTCATATTACTCTAAGTAATTCCCCTCACCACATACCCATTTATTAAGAAGCAACCCTACGCACATAAGGCATACAAGTCAACAACTACCACGACAACACCTTAACTATCTCTTACTAAACACCAACAACACATAGACACACTTAGTTCCCTTTGACCTACAAGACTGTCCTGACAATAGGCATCACCAACCACAGTCAGTAATTGGACATCGATTTGCTTAGACTCACAAGTTGTATTCACAGAACCAAATACGCAAAAAATCAAGTCAACATGGAAACCAAATCAGTCCAATAGAATCAACTCAATCATCCAATTACATTTATCATTCCAAAGCACACTAACAATCAACAAGTAAATAGTCCAATCCAACAATCATTCCAAATTTCATCACGACTACATGAAATCAATGCATGATGTAGGTATGTTATGAATGTCAATGCAATGCCATGTACCTTTCATTTTCAGTATACAACCGTTCAAATTCTATGAACTGTAAAACCCATGGGGGACCCGCGAAGTCCATATACTCATCCAAAATTTCTCAACGGATCCCAACTCTTGGTTGTAATAACATCCATTGCAGGCGTGCAACCTGGCCCTCCGCATATCATCATCTAAGAGTTTTCAACCATCTCATAGAACAACTTACCTTTCCGATCTCATTGGACCCACAACATTTCCATACCACTCGCATTTCAATATCATCAGAACCATGAGTGTATGAATACAAATGACAATCCAAGGCAAGTAATCAGAGATGCAATCAAGTATAGAGATGTATATCACATGCTTCCATAACGTCATTAACACATAATTCAGGTAAATCAGGATATCATATCGAAGATGTATGATGAATAAACACACAATATCAAATATGACGACGAGCCCACATAATTGCGACAAGCCCAAACAACAGCAGTCGGAATCAGCTTAATGTTGATTCCCCAAATCACCCATTATTATAATTCAACACCGATAGTCACCCAAGCATTCATCACAACTGCTAAGGTGGGATCCCCAACACGCCTAATACCCCTCAACATTTATAACTATTACGTACTTCTATCGAAGTCTACAAAGAGAAATCGTAGCCTACCTTAGCATTCATCACAACTGCTAAGGTGGGATCCCCAACACGCCTAATCGGAGCCACGAACGGTCAAAACCTCTACACAAGCCTTGCCCTTTCAGAGCGTCGCGTAGTAATTGTAGTCATAACATATATGGACTCTCCGTTAATAGTTAAGCTAATACACATACAAAGACTTAATCCTTAATCAAACAAAAAGACAACCAAATCAACCTCGGGCCACAGTATCAAAATTCAAACTTTATTACTCAAATAGCATAATCACATACTAAAAGGTATGATAAGTTTATTCGAAATCTAAGCCCAAATGGATACTTAATTGCATGTTTTGATAAAATTCCCAATTCCTAGATTTTTTCCCAAATTGGAAAAGGTTTCTAACACCAAATTGATCATTACAACAACATTATCTAACAATAAACAATACTAATTCACAATATCATGAACAACTAATCAATAATCCACCCCCAATTCAAGAATTTAACTTTCTTATTCTACTATGGAAACTTAAGAACCTATCTTCCCCAATTATAATCTATACCAAGATTAGGAAGTTTAAAAGCATAAGAATCATAAATGAGGTTAATAAATCTTACCTCAAGCATTTACGACAGAAACCTCTGAAAATCCCTCTCTAACGAGCCTCTAAGCTTGAGAAATGAGTTTAGGGAAATGAGGCTTGAAGTTGGATGTTTTAGGAATTAAAATCTAGGTCTGCACAACAATTTTCGCCTGAGCGGGAATCTTTCCGCTTACGGGGTACCGCTTCTGTGAAAAACACTCCACAGATGCGAACCCACTAACTTTTCAGAATCTCCGCCGGAGCGGACAAAACACCGCGGGCTCTCTGAGGCGGCACAATCTTCGCCGGAGCGAAGCCAGAGTTTCCGAAAAACATCAAATCGATTAGTCTTCTCTCTAAATCGGCTAATAGTTACTCTTACCCATAGATTCTACTCGTAACAATTTTCGGTGAGTACTCGGACGAGGGATATTTTAGGAAAAATCAGACGAATGGTTCATAACGACCGAACTGGTCGTTACAAGTCACAAACAGCTCTACTTGATATTTTTAATAACTCCGGACCAGCTTGTGCGTACCTCGAACCCCTAACCAGCACATCTATTAGGTAATTCTGTCCACCAAGGTTTTGTATAGATGCAAGAAAACACCTAATTGTTTTTGCCTCTGCTAATGGGTTTAACCTTGTTCTCAAAACACCTAATATGCAAGAAGGTTGTGACATTTCAAGTCCTTTTCAGTAGATCTCTTAACAAGTCCCTTATCTGCAAAATTGAAGGTTAATGACAGCCGAACAAGACTTGAGATTTTGCACCAGGCAAGATGAGGAACTGATTATAATTTATCGTCCTCTATCTTTTCCTTTCCTTTTGAAAATAATTTTTTTACAGTTGCCTATTATGTTAGCTAAACTTAGACAGCTGTTCACTAGAAACTCGTCCTCTGCAGCTTTACTTCATGAACATCATCTGAGGATTGAAACTTATTAGACGTGTTAATTCTTTTCATTAGTGGTTTACACTCCGTAGACACACACCCGCTTGCAGAATATCCTGGTGTTCTTTATCCAGGAAGTTCCTTTCTTTTTCCTCTTTTTTCCCCTTAAATTACTTGAGTCTTAAAGTAGTTCTCCCAGTGATATTCTTTCCACTAATGCTTGCATTAAGGTGGGGTGTCTACATCACACCCCTGCGGCCCTTCCTCAGACCCTGCCTTAGCAGGATGCTTTGTGCACCGGACTGCCCTAAAGTAGTTCTCCCAGTGTGTGATTGATGTGTCGTAATTTGTTGAAATAGCATGTTAGTGATCTTTTCTTTTCTCTCGCTAGCTACTATCGTTTGTAATGCTTCTTCTGTGTTACTTCTTTAAGAGATTTTTTCATGTATATGTTTAATTTCATGCAATGTTACCCTCTTATCTTGTAGGATGAAGTTATCATTGTATGCCTCTGTTACAAGTATCATCCCGGACTTGGATGATCAATCCAAAATATCAGGCTGTATCCTACTTTGCTTGCTAAGCTAACATTTCTGATTCTTTCCCTATTTCACCTTTTATGTTGGTTTTTCGAGATTGTATGTCATTCAGCAGCAATTCAGTTCACCTTGACCAATCCTAGATATCGTGGAGAGAGATAATAAGGTGGTTGAAAATTTCGAGTTTGATCCATCAAAGCTAACTTCCTTTGATACTTGTAACAGTATCTGGAAGATGAGTAATTTGTAAGAAGCAGCATTGCTCAGGGGAGGCTTAGTTATTACTTGGATTATTAATCTCCTTGGCTAATCAGATTTAATTTATTATTTTCTTTCATAGCTGGAGGTGCAAATGGAAGTAGACGTTGTGTATATGTTCACCGACTCTTCTGTTTACTTGTCAACTCTCTTACTTACTGCTTTCTGGGAAATGAACTAATTTCTGAGCATCCACTCTTTTCATTTTTTCTTTTCCTTAATTGTTTATTTGTCTGGTTTTTCCCTCCTCTTTGACTCAGTTTGTATTATGTAGTACAAGAGGTGTGTGGAGGCTTCACTAAGATGTTGCTTATATCCTGTAACTACTTTTAAGTAGTATAGGAATCATTGCATTTCCAGTTTAGTTTTAAGATTGTTTAAGTTGATCTAAATGTGTAATAGCGCAGAAAATAAAATAATATTTCAGTAGAATATCAACGACACAGAGCTAGAAATCCCGAAAAGATGATGGAGCAACGGAGAATTTCCTCTTTTTACCACTTTGCAGAAAGAGAAGATTCAAGAGAATTTCAAATTTTACCGTATAAGGAAAATAACTTCACCTATATCTTTATTGCAATTGCGTTAAAAGTCTTCTTTCATTTGAGGTTAAAGTTACCCTGTATAGCACGGCACAACTGACTTTGAGAACAAGAAAATACTCATTCAAAGAAAGTAGAAATAACTATTTTGCAGCAGTTTAAGTTCAACTCATGATGACAACTTGAATGCTCCAGAAAACAAACACGACGTGCACCAATGATGTTATTTTTATCATTTGGGACTTGTTGGGTAGTTCGAGTTTAGACCCGAGGCCCCCAGGTTAGTATCAAACTAAGTGGAGGAAATGCATAGCTTTTAACTGTTGCTATCAGCTGGTGTGTCGTATTTGCGATGTGAAACTCGGAAATGCGAACAATTAGTCTCAATGAAAGTCCGTAAAGCGGAGGCCTGACCGCAAATACCAAGGTCCAAAAAAATGTTCACATTGTAACTCATAAACGAACTGAATTTCCTTTGGTGATTCTTTCATTTCCAATCAGTTGCTTCAAATTAAGACTTGAGAGGGCTTGTTGTGGAGCAACAATGCTAAATAATGACTGCATTTAAGAGACTAATCTGACAACTAACACTAGAAATTGCATAGCATAAAGTTTTTCTATCTTGAAGAAGCTCAAGATTCAAGAATATAGCTGAAACTTGTGTCAATGTTTCCGTGACTTCCATTCTTTGCTAGCAGCAAATGCTTATGTGGTAATAGAAAACTTGTCCGCCTTACAGTCACAAGTGTATTCATCAGCCGCGGCACAGGTATCTTGAATTTCTTCCTGCAGCTGAGACTGTAATATGCATTATAGCCTTTTCTTGGCTGCATATTTAATTTTGTCAAGAATCTGACCAAGAAATTAACAAATACAAAATGTACCTTTAGAGTAGGGGCATTCTAAAATGTACACTAGCATATTAGAAGGAAAGAATATAATGATTGGTGCCACTCTATTATTCTCTTCTCTGTTAAGCAAATTCTCTGAAAGAAAGGTTCTGGATTTAGCTCAGTTGCATTGGTGATACTTTTACCATATAACAGTGGTGAGTGATGAAGAAAAGAAAGTTACTATTTGAAAAGTGTTTCCTTGTTTGTTTTCCATAATTTCTTATTGTATATTAACAGTTTCTTTAATGACCACTGAAAATTAAAACAAAAAAATTGTGCAAGGTACCAGTGAACCAACTATTTGTCTTTATCTTTCCAAATGAACATGGTCCATTGGTCAATATTTATTGTGATGTTTAGTATATGGACTGATTGGTTTATGAAGCAGAGAGGTGATTTTACAGGTAGGCGTCACAAAATTTCAATTAAAAAAAAATCATCAGCAGAAGCAACTATTTGAGCTGATGTTGGCTGCTCTAACTCTGCAGTTTTGGCAATCTTGAGATTATATCTAGCATTTTAAGTGACAGTTTACCAAAAGAGGAAAAGCTTGGCGGACTGCTATTTAAGACAGTAGAATTTTGCCAATTATTTATATTCTAGACACTTCAAAATCAAACTCGAGACATCAAGATTTGAAGTTTCAACATCAGTCCTTCAGGTTCAAAGTTGGGAATTGCGCAAGTCTAACTTCATATTCAAGAGTCCAAAGTTCAAACTTCAAACTTCAAACGTAGAAATTCAACTTCAATCCAAAAGTTTGAAGTTGGGAAACTAGCCAAATCTAATTTCAAATCCGAAGTTCTGAATTTCTAATTTCAAACTTTAAATTTCAAACTCCAAATGTTCAGCGATTTGAGATACAACAAAATTGTCATTCCAAGAACCTATTTTTTCTTTTGGCATATAGCCATAAAAGGAATCAAAATCATAATTCTTCTTGTCTTTGTTGTTGTGTAGAAAACGAAGATATTATTTTTGTGTATGTTGTTCTTGAAGGGGCTTGGAGTAACTGGGACATGTGATCAGGAGGTCATGTATTCAAGACGTGAAAACAACCTCTTACAGAAATGCAAGGTAAGAATGCATACATTAGACCTTGTGGTTCGGCCTTCTCCGAACTCCGCACATAGCGGGAGCTTAGTGCACCAGACTGTCATTTTTGTTGTGGAAAAGAAGAAGAAAAATCAATCAGATTGAGGATGAGAAGCACAAACAAGCTGTCTAATGTTCCCCTATCTGCCTATACTTTATGCACATAATAAATTTGGGGCATAATACATAAATAGACCCTCAAACATGACCTTAGCTGACAATTATGTCCTCCTGTAAGATGATATTAATCTCCCTAGGGGAGTCTTTCATTAATATCAAAGTATATATAGAGTACAATATTCATCCCTTATACAATATGAATCCTAGGCCTATACAAAAGATGAATCATAGTCTTACCATAATTATATTTACACAATATATAAAAATATTCTAATTATGGGTAGGAAATATATTGTTTCCTATATTTACACGTTTACACACCCCCTCAGTCGGAGCGGGAGGAGGCCGGACGCAGAGACTGGATCTGAAGTCAAGAAACAACTGTCTAGGAAGTACTTTGATAAATATGTCTGCATACTGATAGGATGATGGAACATGTAACACTCTGACATGGCCTAGAGCAACTTTCTCACGAACAAAGTGTAGGTCTATCTCAATGTGCTTGGTTGATCTTTGAACGGATTATAAGACAAATAGATAGCGAGATGTTATCACGATTACCTGATAGATGCACGAAAGGACATCAAGTTCTAAAAGTAAGTTTCGAGGCAATAAATCTACATTACATTTGCAACGCCTCAGTACTCACCTCAGACGGATCTAGATAGGTAGCACGTCGCCGCGCACTAATAAATCAGATTATCCCCTAAGAAAACACAAAAGCCGGAGGTGGAGCGTCGCGTGTCCGGACACCATTCCCAATCTGCATCCGTATATGAGAGCAACCTGTTTAACAACAAATCCAAAATGAAATGGAATTAAAATTGGTGGCGCAGAGGGGTATAGGTGCAAACCATAATCAAGAGTACCCTTAATGTATCGAATGATACGCTTAAGAGTAGTGAAATGAGACTCCCTGGGGGCATGCATGAATAAGCACACCTACTGAACAACATAAGCTATGTTTGGCCTGGTAAATGTGAGATACTGAAGTGCACCTGCAAGGCTCCTATACAGAGTAGGGTCAGAGACTGGAGCACCATCCATAACACTGAGCTTAGATTTCGAATCGACTGGAGTAGGCATAACTTTGCAATTCGCCATCTTAGCCCTGTACACTATCTCCTCTGCATACTTACTTACGACACAAGAACATGTGATTGATGCACGATCACGATATCCCCAAGAAATAACTCAGTTTTTCCAAATCAGTCATTGCAATTCGGACTTAAGCAAGACAATAATCTCATTTTTCAATCTATCTCGAGAAGCGATCGAACAATATCATCCACGTACAGTAATAAGTAAGCAGTGCTACTACCTCAATGAAAAATGAAGAGTGATGTATCACTCTTGCTACATACAAACCCAGTCTGCAAGATATACCTGACAAAGAGATTATACCACACACGGGGAGCCTGTTTCAGGTCATATAGTGACTTACGGAGACGACACACATAGTGAGGGAGTGCTGGATGGGCGAACCCAGGCGGCTGATGCATGTACACTGTTTCTCTCAGGTACCCATGTAAGAATGCATTCTTCACATCAAGTTTATGGATCGGCCAGTGTTTGCCCATGACAATGCTCAAAATTGTGCGAATAGTAGCCGGTTTGACAACCGGGCTGAAGGTCTCTCCAAAATCAATGCCCTCCTGCTGATTTGTGCCATTAGCCACAAGACGGGCCTTATACCTCTCAAGATCCCCATTATCTCTGAACTTGTGACCAAAAGCCACATACATCGAATTACATTCACCCCCTCAGGTCTAGGTACTAGATCCCATGTGTGCTGTTTAGTTAAAGCATTGAATTCCTCATACATAGCCGCATTCCAATTAGGGTCTTGTTTGGCCAATTTTTGGTTCTTTGGAAGTGGATAGATGGTTTGGGCAGACAAGTTGAAATAAACTTTGAGTTTGAAGATTCCATGCTTTGAACGAGTTTCCATTGGATGAGTAGGGACAGTGGGTGGCGGAGTGGTATCTGAGACGGTGGGTAAAGTCGGATAAGGAGAAGGTGGGGGTGAAGCCGTCGGAGGATCCGCGGCTCCTGAATCGAGCGCCGCGGCGCTAGAAGGTTGACAGGCTTCTCTGAAGTTTGGGCGCCACGACACCTCAACACAGGGCCGCGGCGCTGTCGACGGTATTCTTGAAGATTGCTCACTGGAAATCAGGCGCCGCGACGCCTCCCCTTGGAGCCGCGGCTCTGACAACGGAACAGAGGACGTGAGCTGTTCGAGGATGAGGGGAGAGATGGAATGCTCGTCAAGAAATGAGTAGTCCAGTTTTTGGAATTTTGGAAGATTCGAAAACGGGAATGTGGTCTCATCGAATGTGACGTGATGAGATATGTGGATTTGACGAGTCGACAAGTCATAGAATAGATAACCTCTATGGTTTGGCGGAAATCCTAGGAAGACACAGGGAGTAGACCTAGGAGCAAGCTTGTGAGGGGCGGTAGAAATGAGGTTGGGATAGCACAGACAACCAAAAATTCGTAGATGATCACAAGAGGGGACTCTATGGTAGAGGATTTCGGTAGGGGTCATATTGTGAAGAGTGCTAGTAGGAAGAATATTTAGAATGTATTCTGACATTTTAGCAGCATATACCCAGAAGATCGGAGGGAGGGAGGCATGAATCAATAGGGTGCGAATCATATTGTTAATGGTACGTATGATTATTTCAGCTTTACCGTTTTGTGGTGAGGTGTGAGGGCAGGAGAAGCGAAAAACCATGCCATTATTTGTACAAAACCGGTGAAACATAGAGTTATTGAATTCACGACCATTATCGCACTGAAATGATTTTATGCTTTTTCCAAATTGTGTGTGGATAAACTTGCGAAACTCAAGAAACTTTGGCAAACACTTCCGATTTAAATTTAAGAGGATATAACCAAACATAGTGTGAAAAATCATCAAGCAACACATGATAGTATTTATGACCGAGAGAACTAGAGATAGGAGATGTCCATAAATCGGCATGTATAATATCAAAATGAGCAAGTGTAACACTAGTAAATGATTTAAACGGAAGACGAATATGTTTGCCTAAAGAGCAAGAAACACAATTTTGGGCAGGTTTCCCTTTACAAGCAATGAAATTGTTGCCTTTAAGAAAATTAAAAACTGGGACTCCTGGATGACCAAGCCTATTATGTCAAGTTGAAGAAGAAACAACCGCTAGAGTGACGGGAGAGCAAGATTTGGCAGCGGAGGTGGAAGTGAATGGATAGAGATCCCCCGTGCTATTGCATCTCGTAAGAGGTGTCCACGTATGAAGATTCTTCACAGTAAAACCAAAAGGGTCAAAATCCACGGAGACAGAATTATTACGAGTAAATTGGTGGACAAATATAAGGTGCTTAATCATGTGTGGGGCATATAGGGTGTTTTTGAGGGAGAAGGATGGATGAGGAGGTTGTGTGTATGAGGTACCATACCCTTTAACTGGAATGCGTTGTCCACTACCAACTGTAACATATTGAGGATGCTTTAAACTAAACAGTTTAGGGATAGTACCTGCAGATTGGGTGACGTGAGATGTGGCTCCTGAGTCCATGTACCAAGTATTGTCAGGCTGTTGCATGGAGAGGGTGCTGAATGCCTGTCCAACTTAGTGGGTGTCATGCCGGATGAGGGCTACAAAACTGTTACACCCCGTATTTACAGGACATGTTTTAAGAACGTACGTAAGAACTCGCAAGTGTAAAAAAATTTGAGACTTGTAAAGTTGTCGGAATTATGAAATTGTCGGAAAATGTACTATTGTGACGAATGGGAGGGCGACACGTGTCACCCCCCTTAAATGATGCCTTGGACGAAATCTTGCAAGGGCAAGAGGGTCATTGGACCTTGGTTAGCAAGACAGGTCTTGCAAGTAGTAGCTTGACAACATTAACCAAGTCAATGACCCCACTTAGCTTGATATTTAAATGAATCTCATCCAAACCACACAAGTGTCTTAATCTTAACCCTTCCTTGTGTAATATAAGCTTACTAGTAGTGCAAGACTTTGCCTTTCTCCACACTTAGAAAATATTTTGAAATCTTGTTCTTGTGCTAAGTGAAGCTCACGGTTTTGCTAAGGGTTTGAAGAGAAAATTTTCAATTTTTGTCCAATAGTCTCCCCACTTTAAACCAAGGCACCTAAGGGTATAGTAAGCATATCTCAATAGAAAAATCCCGGAAAAAGAGAGTTTTCGTATTAGTCGCAAAGTGAAAACCTAGTGGCTTTCTAGGTTTTGAATTGGAAGTTTGAAGGAAAATTGTTGGTATTGTTCTAAGGGTCTCAACAAGCGGATTGAAGTGTCTTGGAGAGGTTCTAATCTTCTAAGGAGCGATTTCGGATTGGAGTTGGATTAAGAGTTGTTGAGGTATAATCTTGTCTTTTAAAGTGTTACAAGATTATATAATTATATTGTTGTTGTTAGCTTTACATGTTGCTTGCATGAAGTTGTTAAGTTGAAGTTTATAAGTATTATGGACTACTTGTAGCTTAAATCCGAAATGTAATGTAAGTCATGTTAAGTTGGATCACATTTGGTCGTTTATTAGAATCGTCGCATATTAATTACTTGGAGATTATAGTAGTTATAATCGTTTGCGACTTGATATCATGTTAGGCTAATAACTTGGATTGAAATGGACATTGGATAAGAATTGATGTTGTAATACTTCAAGTTAGCCGAATTGGCCTAGTAAGTTGTTTTAATTTGATATCGTTGTGGCGGAATTTTACGTCTAGTAGGCGTGTAATCCTGTGTTGATTACTTTGATTGGGCCTTAAATGTGGCGTGTTTGGTTATTGTATTCGGCCTTGAAAAAGGTGGCAAAGTAAGTAGAAACAAAGGAGGTGCTGTCCGATTTTCCGTAGAATTTAGTGACTTAGCACTTAGAATATTCTACGTTTGAAATAAGAGGTTAATGGACGTATGGTGACCATTATAGGTTGAAGTACTAAGTATAGCGTATCCTACTTGAAGAATGGAATAGCTCAAGGTTGAAGTACTTTGGAGCATTTTGCTACTTGTCGATAATCGTCGCGAGGTATGTGAACCTCTTCCTTCCTTTGGCATGATTCTATGTATGGAATATACTTGTGGTATCATTTCATGTTTCCTACTCTTAGAAGTTAAGAGGTAGTTGTGTGATTTCTTGTATGTATAACTTTTCCTATCTTTGAGCATGACTTGTTGCACGTATGTAGTACGGTGAGCGTCTGACACCTTGATATCCCTTACTAGTTTTATGAATAGCCAAGCCGGGTGACTTAGGAGATTAACTCACTTCTTTGAAAGTATTAAGGATGTCTAATGTTGTATTAAAGTTAAGGGACTTGAAGAGTTTTAAAGTATGTGATACTTGTTCCGTTTTGAACGTATAAGTCCCTTGGATAGGAAATTGTATTTGGCTAAGGTATAAAGTGAATATAACGACTTTATGGGGAGTTGGTTATATTTGCTTTATGAAAAGACAAATGACTTGATTTTAGTGAAAAGGCAATTTGATTTTAAGGCATCAATTGCCTAAGGTTTTGTAATAAAAGGAGTCACTTGTTTTCTAAAGGATAAGAGACTAATTGTATTTTTGAAGGTTAAGAGAATTGATTTGAAAGTATATAATACTTGGTTTCAAAAAGTAGAAGTCTCTTGGTTATAAAAAGGAACGTGTTGGTCTAAACCATAAAGGGTTATAACGGCTTTATGGGAAGTTGGTTATAACGACTTTATGGAAGGTTAAGAGAATGGTTTTCTCTAGTAAAGTAATCAAAGGAATAACTTGTATTAAGGAAGGGCAAATTGGTTTAAAGGTACCAATTGCTTAAGGTTTTTAATAAAGAAGTCACTTGATTTAAAAGCCGATAATTGTATTTCTAAAAAGGTATTGTGACTTGTCTTGAAAGGCGGATAGGACTTGATACTATGGTTGTTAGTATCTTGGAAGTTTTATTTGGAAAGGAGTCTTTTTGAAAAGAATGTACGTACGTAGTACTTTGGCTTGATAAATTGAGAATAATTCTATGTGATGCCTTGATAGTACTTTGTCTTGATAAATTGAGAATTTGTCTAAGTGTGCCTTGATTAGTACTTTGGCTTGATAAATTGAGAATTTGTCTAAGTGTGCCTTGATTAGTACTTTGGCTTGGTAAATTGAGAATTTGTCTAAGTGTGCCTTGATAGTACTTTGGCTCGATAAATTGAGAATTTGTCTAAGTGTGCCTTGATTAGTACTTTGGCTTGATAAATTGAGAATTTGTCTAAGTGCGCCTTGATAAGTACTTTGGCTTGTTAAATGAGAATTATTCTATTTGCGCCCTGATAAGTACTTTGGCTTGTTAAATGAGAACTATTATATTTGTGCCTTGATAAGTACTTTGGCTTGGTTAATTGAGAATTAACCTATGTGTGCTGGTGATAGCCTTTGAGTACAAGTATTATGTTTTATTATGTTGCAGCGACTCTCGGTTGGAAAGTATTTGTTTGTTGTAAGTTACTTGGAGCGTCTGCAAGCGGTGATGTGGGATACCACGGGTATGCTTCCGTTATTTGTAGTACTTGGGTTAAATTCTCGGATTTTTATAAAAGACATAGTAGTGCTTTATGTGTTGTTTGTCGGCCGGTTGAGATAGGGTAAGAGTATAAATGAGGGGCAAGCCCCAAGACGTTGTACCACCTTCTCCAGGGTAAGAGTATAAGTGAGGGGCAAGCCCCAAGACGCTGTACCACCTTCTCCAGGGTAAGAGTATAAGTGAGGGGTAAACCCCCAAGACGATGTACCACCTGCTTTATGTGTTGTTTGTCGGCCGGTCGAGATAGGGTAAGAGTATAAGTGAGGGCAAGCCACAAGGCTGTACCACCTTCTCCGAGGTAAGAGTATAAGTGAGGGTAAACCCCAAGGCCTGTACCACCGCTTTATGTGTTGTTTGTCGTAGGTTGAGATAGGGTAAGAGTATAAATGAGGGCAAGCCCCAGGCGTTGTACCACCTTCTCGAGTAACAGTATAAGTGAGGTAAACCCCAAGATGCTATACCACCGCTTTACCCCCGCTCGGGGTAAGAGTATAAATGAGGGTAACCCCAGGCGTTATACCACTGCTTTGATTGATATTATGGGCGTGAGACCGTGGTTATATTTTACACTTATAGTGTCGCGGTGATGTGGGATTACGTTATACCGTATTTCGGAGTATGCGTGAGGCGTGCGATAAAAGCTTAAAGCCTTAAGTAGGCAAAGTGGCGAAATTGTGCACAAGTGCAGAAAGAGTCGTTTCGTGAACGTTTCCGACTTTTGTAGAAAATTCGGCTATGTCATTTATTATTTTTGCGGATTTTCCGAGAGACGAACATTTTTGGACCAACGGGAGGTGACACTTGTCACCCTCGTTGACGATAAAGGGGTTGGTTGGCCTTGGCCGATTGGTCCTTATTTTGGGCCTTGTTTGTGGCTTGTTTTGTGGCTTGTTTTGTGCCTTGTTTTGTGGAGTAGGGTTAGGGTGCACTTGGCTTGATCTTGGCATTACACTTGCCTTGCACATGGCTTAATCTTGGCCATTGGTTGGCCTTTGGTTTTCCTATAAATACCCCAGTAGTGATGAACTTCTTCATCCACTCTTCACTTGTTCTAAGTCTTGAAACCCTCTCCTCCCTCTTGTTGACTCTCGTCCAAGAGCCCTCTCCCTTGTGAAGGCCTTTGGCGAAACCCTCTCCCTTTGTGAGCCTTGGCCGAGAACCCCTCTCTTAGAGTGTTGTTCTCGTGTAACATACCACTCTTTGTAGAAATACTCTCAAAGTATTGTTACTATACCCAATTACCTTAGCCAGTATACCTTGTAGTATTCCAAAGAAACCTCTATACGTAGAGCAGGAAATACTCAGTATGTCCTTTTTTTCTCAAACCGAAACCACAGGAAAATCTCCATAGTTGGTTGGAGTATTAAGTAGAGTCGCGTAGAACTTCAAGGGTTGTTTGGAGCGGGTTGGAGCACCGAGTAGGAGCTAAGCATTGCTAAGGATCGACGTTTATACTTGGATGATTATGGGCTTATCGAGGTAATTATCTTGTCCCTATTGTAATTGGATATTACATGTTGTAGGAATATATAGTTGAAGTATACTATATATATAAGCGAACATAGCTTGTGGCAATGTCCTTGGACTTAAGCACGAATTTAAAGATGAATCGAATCGTAATTACGTGGGGCGGTATTACGATGAACTTATGTAGTTTGTGGGTAGGGAAGAGTGCCCAATTTCTCGTAGAACCTTGCATCTATATTTATTCTCTTGAGTAGTCTAGACTTTGATAGACTTGTATAACCTGTATAGGTTGAATGTTCTTGTCACGACCGAACCGGGCGTGGATCGTGCCTACCGGCGCACCAGTAGACATACATCGAGTAATCGTGAACATAAAGACAATACATGAAACCAGTGTAATAAGACAGTGAAATAAGAAGACAGGCTAACCAAAAACGGTTACCTTCAGTATATATATAAATAGCAACTCTTTCAACATGAAAAATTTAATCCTTTCTTTACAAACCCTGCCCACAACAGTACTACAGACCTCTAAGAAAAGATACGACAGCAACGACGGGACAGGGCCGCCATACCACGAATGAAGCACCTACAACAACAGGGACTATACCACGATAAGCCTCGGAGAAGCGGAGCTTTCCCAAACGGCTGTGACCCTAAGAGCGAGGATCAACGGCGGTGTACCTTTACTGCGGCATGAACGGCCCCGAAGAGGTCGATCTGTAGTGCAGAGTATGTGAAACTAAAAATAAATACTGTAAATGAAATCATAGCAGTCATATAAAGCAGGAGACATGTATGATAACCAAACTACAGTTTACAACAAAGCAGTCATGTCAAGTCAGGGACTCACGCCCTCGAGTCATCACTCAAGTATAACAATGGGTCTCAGGCCCACAACATCAATCATGCCCGTGGAATACCTTCGCCAGCTGGCGATTTATGATATACAAGCACGAGGAATACACATGAACACCGTGTCCCACTGTGTCCTAATAAAACGATGCGAGGGTAAATGCGAAGGCATAGCCGACTACTAACACCTACGGTACCAACAAGGTCATAAAGCGTGTCATGATATCTGTCTGCATCACATGATAAAAGCGGTCACTCGCGCGCGATATCAAATGTGCGCGTCTAGCCACAGAACTCTCGCGACTCGCATAGGCCAACCTCATAGGCCGCATGAGGTATAACCCGCATCGAGGGTAGCTACTCCCGGCATCGCCCCGACTCGCGATCCGCATGGCCACAAAGACGCGTGACCATAAAGGCGCCGACACTAACACGGAACTCCGTAGTTCGCGCATGGATCCCCGGACCCGCGTGAGGTATTCTCGAATCATGGTCCTGCATCGCCGAGTCTACCCGCGTGGAGGCGACTTTAACCTCGGACACAAGTCAAGGTGAGTGGTACAATACCAACATAACGGTGATAGTCAAACAACTTTAAGCGCGATCGAAGGAAAACCCTTTACACTAACATCACAAGATACTAACACACGTAGCATCCTAACATGTTTACTTATCAAATCAACAAGAAAGTATTACAAGGCTATCACAAACCAATACAATCAAGTTATTCACGCAAGGTACTTTCTACTAACAAGTTCGGGTATCTATCCCCAAAGTACTTCACACATTAAATCTTTAAAAGATCTGTTTCTTTCACATAAGTCACACAATACCCGTAGTATAAAATAGAGTGACTGTCCTTTTAAGAAAACCAAAACTCTTACCTTTGTAAAATCAAGTAACAACATTATTTTCCAAACGTCCAAGTTTGCCTAATTTCAAATGTTCACGTTTCTTATTTTAGAAAGGTTTCGTAGTTCATAGTCTTATTCATTTAAGAATATAATTCTCTTTTAAACAATCTGAGAAACATAAGTCTTACATGTGAGCAGGATATTCTTGTTTATAACAATCTTATTACAGCAGCCGTGATCTAGGAAATATCATTTTGTCTCATCTTAGCTTCTATGCAGATGGAAGTTTCTACTGGTTTTAATAATACTTAATTAGTCAAAACATTTCCTTTTATTAGCGCTGCAGTGGTTTGTCGATACATTACGATTTCAAATCAAGAAAACATTCTTAAGCCGTTATACCTAACTTCCCATAAAGCTAGTATAACTCTTAAGTTTTCAAGTATTACTTCTTCCTTCAAAATGATTCAAAATCTTTGAAATACTTCAAGTTCTATTAACACATAACAAGCCGCTTATAGTTCAAATCGATTTACCTTTTAAAGACCACAAGTATTTTCTTACCTACATAAAGTCATTATAACCAACTTCCCATAAAGCGTTATAACACTTTATGTTTTAAACCAATCAAATCGTTTAACACGTACGTCTACCGTACTACATAGTTCACACATATCATGCTAGAAGAGATAGGAAGAGGTTCACATACCTCGCGACAGTATCGACTAATAGCAAAACGCTCCAAGTTCTTCCAACCGGCTACTCGGCCAAGCCAGTAGATCGCGCCACACGTAGTACTTGACCTATAAGGCCACAGGCGCTTATTAACATTTAGATCCGCCGTAGAACATTCTACGAAAATTCGAAGACTCTCCACATGACAGCGTAAATCTCTCTCTATCGAGGCCGCTGCCAACCAGCAGGGGTTATACATCTAACCCTAACGGGTACAATTCTACTCCACGGTACTACTTCACAAGTCTCTTGTAATACAACCTAAGTAATTACGATTCGATAATCTTCTTTAAATTGGGCTTAAGTCGCAAGACATTCCGTAAGTATTATTCAGGCTTAAGTCAAAAGACATTGCCAATAACTACATTCAGTTCTATATATAGTATACTTCAACTATATATTCTAACAATATGTAATTTCCAATTACAATAGAGGGACAAGATAATTACCTCGATAAGCCCATAATTATCCTAGTTAAAGTCGATCTGGGCAATCGTTTAGCTCGACTCAGCGCTCAACCGCTCTAAACCACCCTTAGAAGTTCTAACCAACTTCTACACAATACTCAACGGACTATGGAGATTTTCCTAGGGTTTCGGTTTGTGGTAGCGGAGTATAATAGTATTTCGGGCATTTTCGTATAGGTATAACCTTAGAATACAACAAGGTATACGGCTAAGGTAATTTGGACATTATAACAATACTTTTGAGAGTATTTCTACACCACAAAGGGGGGTATTATACGAAAGCAACTAGGCTAAGGGGTACCACTGTGTCTTAGGAGGGGGTGAAGTCTCGGCCACAAGGCCACACAGGGGAGGGCTCGGCCAGGGGAAGGGACGAGAACCACAATAAGAGAGGGGATTTTTAACACTTAGAGATTTGTGGAAAGGATGAAGAATTCATCAAAGGGAGAGGGTATTTATAGGTCGAGGATGGCGACCAAAGGCCAAGATTAAACCAAGTGTTAGGCAAGTGTAGGGCTAGGATTTATTACACACAAATATCCTACCAACCCTTGACTTTAGCCAAGGCACAAAAACGTGCCTTACTAGCCCATTTCGTCAATCTATCACACCAATGAGAGGGTGCCAAGTGGCGCCTCTTGTTGGTCCAAAATGTTTCGTCTCTCGGAAAAATCCGCAAAAATTAAAAATGACATAGCGGAAATTCCCTACGAAAAGTGAAAACGTTTACTAAAACGACTCCAACCGGGTGTTGTGAACAAATAAATTTCGGCCAAGCCTAATTCTCAAGTTCAAATTTTCTACGTACGTCCTTACGTACATACTCTGGAAATACGGGGTATAACATTCTCCCCTCCTTAGAAACATTCGTCCCGAATGTTCCTTCTAAGTCTCAAAACAACGTGCGCCAGTATAGTCTTCACTACCATACTTACGAAACAAACCTGCCACAATGGCCACAGAAACAACTGCGCAAAAATACTTACATCCAAGTCCACGAGGAATCACCTCTAACATCACCACAAACACCTCTCTCCGGGGTCTAAAATATACTTCTTCCACACTTTTCCAAACAAAAGAAATGGTCACATCAATGCTCGCCATACATGCTCGCTTCTTCCCGATACCACTTTTGTCACTTTGCCGCGAGGTTCTAGTGTCACTCGGCGACCAACAAATGGTGCCGGACTACATGCGATCCTCGAGGTGTTGTACACTCGAACTCTTACCACATTTACGATCGCTTGATTTCCAAAACTCGGGATTACTATCTCGCGTGGTCATCATTAACGGGAACACTACGGATGGATCTCGATACTTTCCCGATCATAACAATACGAAAGATCGGACATCGCCTCCTAAGTCGGACGGCGAAGCTAACATATAGGCAACCCGCCTATTCTTCACATGGACTCAAAGGCCCAAGTAACTCGGGCTAAGTTCCCTCTGTCTTCCAAAACTTCGTCACACACCCCGGGGTGGTACTTTCAAGAAGACCGTCGGCACGAACTCTAAGCGCCGCCGTCTATTATCCGCACGATTTCTCGTTTGCCGAACCTCTTCTAGACAATATTTACTCTATCCACGTCTGTGGAACAAGCTGAACCAATTATCTGAATCACGCCAACATCGAACCAATCGGCCGCGACTCACATCCGCCCCTACAAGGCTTCAAAGGCGACATCCGAACACTAAAATGGTAGCTTAAACACTCCTTCAACAGGAGACAACTTTTCTCGCAACTATCCTCGAAATCCAACACCGGCGAGGCGAATGTGATTCGGGACTTACTCGAGTTCCTAACCTTGCACGGTAAAACCTCGAGAAAAAGCGGCAACACGGGCTCCATCATGCGACATAAGGTGAAGGTAGGCACCGTGCAGCCTTTCAACCTTCGGATAACTCAACGGCCGAGTAAATGGTCGTCTGAAGAACACGATGGGCTGCCCCATCGACCCGACCCGGCGGTCGACGTATCCACGAACTCGTCTGTTGGTTAACTAAACTTGGGCCCAACACCCTCGTGATCCCACCACGGCGGGACCACCACAACCGACCTCACCAACAAGCAGTCGCGGGTTGACCGCAGCGGCCTCAACCCGCCGCAACGCGCCGCAATACTAGCTCCCCGATCCGGAACAATCTCACTTAATCACGTTTCGAAAACCAAGCGGTCTTCTTAGCTCAACTACCCCCTTTCATTCCACACTACTAGGGACCTATCCCAACATAACTCACGTGCACTATGCACTTCCGATAAGGGTCAAACATAACACTACACCTTTTCTCGAGATGGCCTCACCTCTAAGGTCTCTACGTATAAAACTCTAAGGCTCACACTTTTTCTATCCCCCAAATCTTACTTGGTTAACTAACCAAGATTTCTAATCACAATTTATACTCATGTTATCAGAACATAACACTTAAGGTATACTCACCTTATCACATATACAAAACTCTAGAGGGTTAAAGATATGCCTGCATCAACTGCTTCACTCCCCTTAGTCATTCTAATCAAACCTGCCCCGTAGGGCGCATAGCTAAGGAAGATGACAAACTACCCACCGATCCTGAAGGCTAAGTCCTCCTACAAGGACATTCTTTCGACATCAGACCCTGACGGTCATAGGTATAACATGTACCAACTAAAAGACGACATTCCCCGGGATGACGTCTGCCACACTGTGAACCGGAAGATCTGGAGCTCTGACCAACTCCTGCATACCCCGAACGTCCTGAAATTCGTGGAGGACCTCTCTGCACTGGTGGATGTGCATAATATAATCCGCTGGTGAGGTGACTCGCCTCGAAAGTTACCAAAGGACCTTGCTGCTCTGGCCCTCTTCTGCTGTCATTGGTTAACCCGTCGATCTCTACGTTTCTCGGCCTGCTGCGCATAAGCCCGTACACAGGCCATGCTCAAGCCTAACTGAAGAATTACTCTTACACAACCCTTTCTTAGGTAGTCATCAAGACTCGCGGTACATCGGTATACTCTCTGGTAGCCAAATCCATAACTAGTAATGGTCGCGCTTCTTGCAATCTAAATTCTGTTCGGTGCGTGGGCGAAGGTTCAAATGTCATGGCGCAGAGGAATCGCCATTGTACTAAACTTCTTTGGGGCTAGTGGCGCCGCAAAACTCCCGAATGAAGCACTACCCTAGGTAATGATTGGGCTGTGCCTCGCCACCCTCTGAACTCTACTCGCGACTCCGCCTTGCCCTCACGGGCGGGTTGCCCTACGGAGGCATAACGATAAGGGAAAGAAATACGTCGGAGGTCCAACTTACAACACGGCTATAAGGCACGATCTCAGGAGTGAGAAGAATAGAAACCAATCCTAAATACCCTATAGCCTCACGATTATTGGTGTGGTGCAACACACCGATAATCAAGAACTGCGGATCGATGCGTAGACACTTTCAGAGGATTAATCGCTCGATACCACTTTTGTCACGACCGAACCGGGCGTGATCGTGCCTTACCGGGCACCCAAGTAGACATACATCGAGTAATCGGAACATAAAGACAATACATGAAACGATTGTAATAAGACGGTGAAATAAGAAGACAGGCTAACCAAAAACGGTTACCTTCAGTATATATATAAATAGCAACTCTTTCAACATGAAAAATTTAATCCTTTCTTTACAAACCCTGCCCACAACAGTACTACAGACCTCTAAGAAAAGATACGACAGCAACGACGGGACAGGGCCCCGTCATACCCCTGAATGAAGCACCTACAACAACAGGGGACTATACGCGATAAGCCTCGGAGAAGCGGAGCTTTCCCAACGCTGAATCGTGACCCTAAGAGCGAGGATCAACGGCGGTGTACCTTTACTGCGGCGTGAACGCGGCCCAGGAGGTCGATAACAGGTGTCAAGTATGTGAAACTAAAAATAAATCAGTAAATGAAATCATAGCGATCATATAAAGCGAGAGACATGTATGATAACCAAACTACAGTTTACAACAAAGCAGTCATGTCAAGTCAGGGACTCACGCCCTCGAGTCATCACTCAAGTATAACAATGGGTCTCAGGCCCACAACATCAATCATGCCCGTGGAATACCTTCCTCACTGCCGGCAGTTTATGATATACAAGCACCAAGGAATACACATGAACACCAGGTCCCACCTGTGTCCTAATAAAACGATGCGAGGGTAAATGCGAAGGCATAGCCGACTACTAACACCCAGCATGCAACAAGGTCATAAAGCGTGTCATGATATCTGTCTGGCCGTCACATGATAAAAGCCGGTCACTCGCCCGAAGATCAAATGTCGCGTCTAGCCACAGAACTCTCCGCGACTCGCATAGGCCAACCTCATAGGCCCGTGAGGTATAACCCGCGTCGGTAGCTACTCCCGGCATCGTCACGGACTCGCGATCCGCGTAGCCACAAAGACCGCGCGTGACCATAAAGGCGCCGACACTAACACGGAACTCCGTAGTTCGCATGGATCCCGGACCGCGTGAGGTATTCTCGAATCATGGTCCTGCATCGCTGAGTCTACCCCGCGTGGAGGCGGCAACCTCGGACACAAGTCAAGGTGAGTGGTACAATACCAACATAACGGTGATAGTCAAACAACTTTAAGCGCGATCGAAGGAAAACCCCTTTACACTAACATCACAAGATACTAACACACGTAGCATCCTAACATGTTTACTTATCAAATCAACAAGAAAGTATTACAAGGCTATCACAAACCAATACAATCAAGTTATTCACGCAAGGTACTTTCTACTAACAAGTTGGTATCTATCCCCAAAGTACTTCACATTAAATCTTTAAAAGATCTGTTTCTTTCACATAAGTCACCTGATACCCGTAGTATAAAATAGAGTGGTATCCTTTTAAGAAAACCAAAACTCTTACCTTTGTAAAATCAAGTAACAACATTATTTTCCAAACGTCCAAGTTTGCCTAATTTCAAATGTTCACGTTTCTTATTTTAGAAAGGTTTCGTAGTTCATAGTCTTATTCATTTAAGAATATAATTCTCTTTTAAACAATCTGAGAAACATAAGTCTTACATGTGAGCAGGATATTCTTGTTTATAACAATCTTATTACAGCAGCCGTGATCTAGGAAATATCATTTTGTCTCATCTTAGCTTCTATGCAGATGGAAGTTTCTACTGGTTTTAATAATACTTAATTAGTCAAAACATTTCCTTTTATTAGCGCTGCAGTGGTTTGTCGATACACATTCTGATTTCCGAAATCAGTAAAACATTCTTAAGCCGTTATACCTAACTTCCCATAAAGCTAGTATAACTCTTAAGTTTTTCAAGTATTACTTCTTCCTTCAAAATGATTCAAAAATCTTTTGAAATACTTCAAGTTCTGTATTAACACATAACAAGCCAGTTATAGTTCAAATCAGTTACCTTTTAAAGACCACAAGTATTTTCTTACCTACATAAAGCTGTTATAACCAACTTCCCATAAAGCCGTTATAACACTTTATGTTTTAAACCAATCAAATACGTTTAACACGTATGCGTCACCGTCTACATAGTTCACACATATCATGCTAGAAGAGATAGGAAGAGGTTCACATACCTCGCGGCAGTATCGACTAATAGCAAAACGCTCCAAGTTCTTCCAACCGTCGGCTACTCCTTAAGCCAAGTAGATCGCGCCACACGTAGTACTTGACCTATAAGGCCAAGCGACTTATTAACATTTAGATCCGCCGTAGAACATTCTACGAAAATTCGCGACCTCCCCACATGGCGTAAATCTCTCCTCTATCGGCGGCTACAAGCCAACCGGGGGTTATACATCTAACCCTAACGGTACAATTCTACTCCACGGTACTACTTCACAAGTCTCATGTGTCTGACCCTAAGTAATTACGGTTCGATAATCTTCTTTAAATTCGGGCTTAAGTCGCAAGACATTGCAGTAAGTATTATTCGAGCTTAAGTCAAAAGACATTGCCAATAACTACGTTGATTCTATATATAGTGTCACGGCCGAACCGGGCGTGGTAGTGCCTACACAGGCACCGCCTACCTTAACAATACAAGTAAGTGCGGGCTGAAATAACACCTCTTTTTTTTCTTTTAAAACAAGCGTGCGTGCGAGGCAAAGCGAGCAAAGGCTGCCATATATACATAAACAAAATACATTACACCGTACATGAGTCCACTCCCACATATGAATACAGACCTCTAGGAGTTAAACTGAACTATGACGGGACAAGGCCCCGCCGTACCCAAAACTATACAAAGTCTGTACTGAAGGACATATACCAAAGATAAACTCCGGAATAGAAGGAGCTTATCCAAAACCACGGCGGGGATCCTACACTGCCGATCACGAATGCGCACCTAAACTGCGGCGTGACGCGGCCGAAGGAGGTCGATGCGAAGAATGTACCAAGTATGTGAACAAAGAGTGCGTAATGAAATCATAACGATCTAAACAAAGCAGGAGACATGTATGATAGCCAACCTACGATATATAGCACATAGCGGTCATATCAAGTCGGGGACGCAGCCTCAAGTCACTACTCAAATATAACTATGGGTCTCGCCCATAATATCAATCGTGCGTGGAATCCTTCCTCACCTGGCGATCCGAGGATATAACATAACACCAATAGGCATACATGAACACCAAGTCCCACCGGTGGTATAGCATCTTGGGGGTTTACCCCTCACTTATACTCTTACCCTGGAGAAGGTGGTAAAACAGGTGGTATAGCATCTTGGGGGTTTACCCCTCACATATACTCTACCCTGGAGAAGGTGGTAAAACAGGTGGTATAGCATCTTGGGGGTTTACCCCTCACATATACTCTACCCTGGAGAAGGTGAGTGCAGAGGTGGTATAGCATCTTGGGGTGTACCACTCCACATACTCTACCACGGAGAAGGTGGTAAAACAGGTGGTATAGCATCTTGGGGGTTTACCCCTCACATATACTCTACCCTGGAGAAGGTGGTACAGCAGGTGGTATAGCATCTTGGGGGTTTACCCCTCACTTATACTCTTACCCTATCTCGACCGACCATCAAACAAGACATAAGCACTACCATGTCTTACATAAAAATCAGGAATTTAACCCAGTACTACAAGTAGCGGAAGCATACGTGGAATCCCACATCACCGTCGATGCGTCCGGTAACTTACAACAAGACGGTAGACCGCTTCAACCAGAAGTCGCGGCAACTTAATAAAAAATAATACTTGCACTCATAGGCTATTACCCGGCACATATAGGCAAGTTCTCAATTAACCAAGCCAAAGTACTTATCGGGCACAAATAGAATAAATTCTCATTTAACAAGCCAAAGTACTTATCAGCACAAATATAATAAATTCTCATTTAACAAGCCAAAGTACTTATCCGGGCACAAATAGAATAAGTTCTCATTTAACAAGCCAAAGTACTTATCCGGGCACAAATAGAATAAATTCTCATTTAACAAGCCAAATTACTTGACCGGCAAAAAAATGAAAAAATGTAAATTTAACAAGCCAAAGTACTTATCCGGGCACAAATAGAATAAATTCTCATTTAACAAGCCAAAGTACTTATCCGGGCACAAATAGAATAAATTCTCATTTAACAAGCCAAAGTACTTATCCGGGCACAAATAGAATAAATTCTCATTTAACAAGCCAAAGTACTTATCCGGGCACAAATAGAATAAATTTTCATTTATCAAGCCAAAGTACTTATCAAGGCATACATAGAATAATTCTCTTTTAACAAGTCAAAGTACTTTTCAAGGCACACTTAGACAAATCCTCAATTTATCAAGCCAAAGTACTACTCAAGGCATACATAGAATAATTCTCTTTTAACAAGTCAAAGTACTTTTCAAGGCACACTTAGACAAATTCTCAATTTATCAAGCCAAAGTACTAATCAAGGCATACATAGAATAATTCTCTTTTAACAAGTCAAAGTACTTTTCAAGGCACACTTAGACAAATCCTCAATTTATCAAGCCAAAGTACTACATACGTACATTCTTTTATAAAAGACTCTTTTCTATGTAAAGCCCCAAGATACTAACACCCGTAGTATCAAGGCGTGTCTATTTTTCAAAGTAAGTTACTACACTTTTAGAAAACTCATTTCAAAGCTTGAAATCAAGTAACTCCAAATTTTCACAATCTAGGCAACTTATGCCGATTTAATCAAAATAGACAACTTTCTAAACCTTCCATAAAGCCGTTATAACCAACTTCCCATAAAGCCGTTATAACCCTTTATGGTTTTAGATGTATCCATTCCTTTAATAACCAAGAGACTTTTGCTATTAAAACCAAGTATCACATACTTACAAATCAAGTTCTTAACTTTCAAAATACTTCAAGTCTCTTAATAGTTAGAAAACAAGTTTTCTTCTACTTTTTAAACCTCAAGTAACTTCACCCTTAATGAGTTACTTCTCTTAAATCATGTCATTTCTCCTCTTTTAAATCAAATAAGTAAATCACTCCTTTGACTCCCCTAAAGTCATTATAATGACCTTTAGGTTTTAGAACTAAGGCACTAGCCAAAAGATTTGGAAACCACTTCCTTTTCAAGTCTCTATGTACTTTAAGAAAAATACCTTCACTTTTAAGAATCCAAACTTCCCTAAGGAAATGGATTATACTACTTACAATTTAAACATCAAAGTACACTCAAGAAAGTACATAGAACAAATTCTATTTTAGGCAATCCAAATACAAGCAAGGAATGGATCATTCAAGGAGTAGAACTTACTTTCTTTATTCTAAGGAATCATGCTAGAAGAGGAGATAATTCACATACCTTTTCGGCTAAATCCACAAGCTAAGCCGAATACACCATACGTAGAAGTGTCAACCTATAATGGTCACAACAAGGCTATCAACTTCTAGTCTCTATGTAGAATAATACTAAGTATTTAGTCTCTAATTCTACGGAAAATCGGGCAGCACTTCCTTTGTTTCTACTCACTTTGCCACCTTTTTCAAGGTCGAATACAATAACCAACACGCCACATTTAAGGCTCCAACAACAACCAAACAAAGGGGATTACACGCCTTATACTACGTGTAAAATTCCGCCCCACAATTCATACGAAATAGTTAAATGTTCACTAGCCATTCTCGGCCAACATATAGAACAACACTAAGTCTTTTCCAACCCTTTTCCAAATTCCAAGTTCTTAGGTCAACATGTTATTTAGTCATAGACAACATCAACAACTACAATTCCCTTCTTTATACAACATGTGACGACTTAACTAATAATCGACTTGAATTGAAATCTTAAAGCTAAACATGCTAGATTTCGGATTAGGGTTCCAATAGTCCAAATACTTATCAAACTTCATACTATAAAACTCATGCTTGCTAATAACCATAGCTACAATGATAAGTAAACCTTAATTGCTAAAACGACAAAAATAATACCTTTATAAGCCCTTAAAATTTCCAAGATCCAAAGTCGTGCCTTAGAAATTCTTAGCTCCTTTCCTTAAGTTCCAATCCGCTCCAAGCACTCCTTAGAGGCCTATGAAGAACCCATCTTCAAGTTCCAACTTCAAAGTTGAAGAACTCCAATAGTTTCCGCCTTGCGACTAACGTGAAAACTCCGTTTTTCCGAAATATTTCTATTGAGATATCCTTACAATACCCTAAGGGACATTGGGTTAAAGTCTTGAGGCTAATGGATCAAAATTACAAAAATTTTGTGTGCACAACATGTCAAACCCGTGAGCACCATGGAAGAACAAGAAATGTGTGATATTTTCTAAGTGTTGGAAGACCTTGTCTTGCTACTAGTTATGTATTTAAAACACATTGGAGGGCTTAGATTACAACAAATGTGAGGCTAGGATGAATTTCACTTGGATTTAGCCTATGTGGACAAGTTGACAAGTCAACAATATCAAGCTTGCAAGACTTATCTTCCAAGATGGTCAATGACCATTTTACCCTTACCATAATTTCGACCAAGACCATGTAGGGGTGCCACGTGTCGCCCTCTCATTCGTCCATAAAATTCCGTAACCCTCGTGGGCCCCACAAAAATGTAAAATTCCTCGGGTGGGCCCCACGCGACCAAATCCGTAAAAATAAATTTCCATAATATTAATAGGGTCCATACTCTTCAAATAATGAATTTTGAGAATCCAATTCTCAACAACGAACATTTTTCCTTTCCGACGTTCGGAACATTTTCCGTTGGAAAAACAATTCTTCCTTTCGTACTAATTTCCAAGTCTTGGTTCCTTACGTACACTCTCTTATACATGTCCTGGACTTACGGGGTGTAACATATAGTATACTTCAACTATATATTCTAACAATATGTAATTTCCAATTACAATAGAGGGACAAGATAATTACCTCGATAAGCCCATAATTATCCTAGTTAAAGTCGATCCTGGGCAATCGTTTAGCTCCACTCCGGCGCTCAACCCGCTCTAAACCACCCTTAGAAGTTCTAACCAACTTACACAATACTCAACGGACTATGGAGATTTTCCTAGGGTTTCGGTTTTGTGGTGGAGTATAATAGTATTTAGGCATTTTCGTATAGGTATAACCTTAGAATACAACAAGGTATACGGCTAAGGTAATTTGGACATTATAACAATACTTTTGAGAGTATTTCTACACCACAAGGGGGTATTATCTGAAAGCAACTAGGCTAAGGGGTACCCACACACTACTAGGAGGGGGGGGTGAAGTCTCGGCCACAAGGCCACACAAGGGGGAGGGGCTCTCGGCCAAGGGGGGAAGGGACGAGAACCACAACAAGAGAGGGGGGGATTTTTAACACTTAGAGATTTGTGGAAAGGATGAAGAATTCATCAAAGGGAGAGGGGTATTTATAGGTCAAGGGATGGCCAACCAAAGGCCAAGATTAAACCAAGTGTTAGGCAAGTGTAGGGCTAGGATTTATTACACACAAATATCCTACCAACCCTTGACTTTAGCCAAGGCACAAAAAACGTGCCTTACTAGCCCATTTCGTCCAATCTACCGCCACCAATGAGAGGGTGCCAAGTGGCGCCCTCTTGTTGGTCCAAAATGTTTCGTCTCTCGGAAAAATCCGCAAAAATTAAAAATGACATAGCCGGAAATTCCCCTACGAAAGCTGTGAAAACGTTTCGCCGAAAAACGACTCCAACCGGGTGTTGTGAACAAATAAATTTCGGCCAAGCCTAATTCTCAAGTTCAAATTTTCTACGTACGTCCATACGTACATACTCTGGAAATACGGGGTATAACAGTTCTGCAAGTAGCATGTGCTACTTGAGGAGGTGGACCAGGCTAGCCGGGTTATAGCCGTGGAGCGATTTGCTTTTAGTCGATAATCGTCGCGAGGTATGTGAACCTCTTCCTATCTCTTCTAGCATGATATGTGTATAACTATGTAGTACGGTAGACGTACGTGTGTTAATTGAACGTAGTTGTACGGCAATGTCTTTTGACTTAAGCCCGAATAATAATAATCTTGAAGTAGTTCAAGAGAATTAAGAACTGTTTTTAAAAGAAGAGTAATACTTGGTTTTAAAATCTTAAGAGTTATACTAGCTTTATGGGAAGTTAGGTATAATGGCTTAAGAGAGATAAAACGAATGATTTATTTATTTTAGAAGTTAAGAGACTTGATCTTGTAAGATAAGAGACTTAACTTAATTGAATTATGTGAATTTTGTGTGAAACCTCATTCGTGAGTAATGAGTACTTGGTTTTTAAAAGGGTTAATGTTTTACTGATTTCGGAAATCAGAATGTGTATCGACAAACCACCGCGTTAATAAAGGAAATGTTTTGACTAATTAAGTATTATTAAAACCAGTAGAAACCTCCATCTGCATAGGAGCTAAGATGAGACAAAATGATATTACATTTCCTAGATCACGGCTGCTTTAATCAGATTGATTATGAACAAGAATAACCTACTCACATATAAGGCATATGTTTCTCAGGTTGTTTTAAAAGAGGATTATATTATTACGTGGTTAATAATATGAACGACGAAACCTTTCTAAAATAAGAAACGTGAACATTTGAAATTAGGCAAACTTGAACGTTTGGAAAATAATGTTGTTACTTGATTTTACAAAGGTAATTGTTTTGATTTACTTAAAAAGACAGTCACTCTTTTTGTACTACGGGTATTGTGTGACTTATGTGAAAGAAATGATTCTTGTAAAAGATTTAATGAATGAAGTACTTTGGGAATATATACCCGAACTTGTTAGTAGAAAGTACCTTGTGTGAATAACTTGATTGTATTGGTTTGTGATAGCCTTGTAATACTTTCTTGTTGATTTGATAAGTAAACATGTTAGGATGCTACGTATGTTAGTATCTTGTGGTTGTTATGTAAGGGGGGTCATTCTTGCTGTGCTTACGTTGCTAAACGGTAAGTCCATTGTACTGTTATTATATCACCTACCCCCTTGACTTATTATACCGAGGGCTTGCCACCCTTGATGCGGGTCTATACGGCCTATGCGGTCCTTGTGACTATGCGGAGTCACGAGCTCGAGATTGATCATTCCGGGTGTTTAGCACGATGCGGGGATTCCTATGCGGTCTGTTGAGACTATGCGGTCTTTTGAGACTATGCGGTGCGCGGAGCCTAGGCGGATACCGAGGTTAAAACGCCTTCGATGCGGGGTGTACCTCGAGCGGTCTAGGACCATGATTCGAGGAATACCTTATGCAGTGCGTGTGTGACCTATGCGGAGTCTGCGAGAGTTCGATTATAGACGCGCACATTGATCTGCGGGCAAGTGGCGGCCGATCGTATGGTGCGGTCTAGAAAGACCTCGTGATACTGATTTATGGCATTTGTGGTGCGGGGTCTTAGTAGTCGGCTATGCCTTCGTACTTACCCGTGCGGTTTTATTGTGATGACTTTGAGGCGTGAGTCACGACTTGACATGGCCTTATTGTGAGCGTAGTTTGGTTATCATACATGTCTCGCTTTTTTATATAGTACTACTATGATTTCATTTCTGATATTTTCAGTTTCACATACTTGGTACTGTTATCGACCTCCTTGAAGTGCGTTCATCTGCAGCGGTAAAGGTACACGATCGTTGATCCTCGCTCTTAGGGTCACGATTCGGCGTTGGGAAAGCTCGTTTCTCGGAGGCTTATCGATGGTATAATCCTCTTTGTTGTAGGTATTTACATTCGGGGTATGGCGGGGCCTGTCCGCCATTGTTGTCGCATCATTCTTAGAAGTGCATGAAATCTGTTGTGGCGAGAAATTGTAAGAGGTTATGCTTGTTCAAATTACTATTGATATATATCTGAGAAAGGTAACGTTTTTGGTTGCTTTGTCTTGCTATTTTCACCATCTTATTTCATTGGTTTTATGTATTGTCTTTATATTCCGTGATTACTGCGATGTTGTATCACTAGGGTGCGGGGTAGGCACGATCCACGGACCGGGCAGTCGTGACAAAAGTGGTATCGAGCGATTAATCCTCGGAAAGTGTCTGAGCCGTATCGATGAAGTCTTGATTATCGGTGTGTTGTGCACCACATCAATAATCAGGTGGCTATTGGTTTTTTAGGATTGTTTTCTATTCTTCTCACTCTGATATCGTGCCTTAGAGCTGTGTTGTAAGTTGGACCCTCTAGCGTATTTCTTTCCCTTACCGTTATGCCTCCGCGTAGGGCAACGGGCCCGGGAGGGCAAAGCGGCCGAGGCTGCGATTAAAGTTGAGAGGTTACGTGGGCCTGAGCCCAATCATTACCTAGGGTAATGCTTCATTCGAGGATTTCTGCGATGTCACTAGCCCGATAAAGTTTAGCACGGCGGCGGTTCCTCTGCGGCCATGATATTTGAACGCCGGTTCCACGACCGAGAGCAGAGAATATGGATTGCAAAGAGGCGACCACATTACTAGCTATGGATTTGGCTACGAGAGTATACCGATGTCTGCGAGTCTTGATGAATATCAACGAGAGGTTGTGCAAGTAATTCTTGATTAGGCTTGAGCATGGCACGTATGCGGGCTTATGCGCGTGAGCCAAGCGTAGAGATCGGCGGGTTAACGAAGGGCGAGAAGAGCGGAGCGGCAAGGTCATTTGGTAACTTTGGCGAGTCGCCTCGCGGCCAGATTAGATATGCACCTCGCGATCTGGTGGTCTTCCGGATTTCGGGCGTTCGGGGTATGCAGGAGTTGAGTCGAGAACTCGGGGCTTCCGTTCCGCAGATGTGAGCGTCATCCGGGGAATGTCGTCTTTTAGTTGGTACTTGTTGTACTATGACCGTCGAGTGCGATGTCGAAAGAGTATCTAGTAGGAGGACTTAGCCTTGAGTTGGTGGGTAGTTCGT
The DNA here is from genome assembly GCA_029844215.1 of Przewalskia tangutica. NCBI lineage: Eukaryota > Viridiplantae > Streptophyta > Magnoliopsida > Solanales > Solanaceae > Przewalskia > Przewalskia tangutica. Next base: position 55,432,629 of record CM056736.1, read on the forward strand.
CATCTTCCTAGCTATGCCTTACGGGGCGGGTTTGATTAGAACAACTAAGGGGAGTGAAACAGTAGATACAAGTATATCTTTAACCCTCTAGAGATTAGTATTGTGTGATGAGATGGGTATATCTTAAGTGCTATGTTCTGATAGCAGTGTGTTAGTTGTGATTAGAAATCATGGTGGGTTAGCAGAGTAAGATTTTGGGGATAGAGAAGGTGTGAGCCTTAGAGTGTTATACGTACAGACCATAGAGGTAAGGCCCTCTCGAGTAAAGGTGTAGTGTTATGTTTGATCCTTATCGGTGCATAGTGCACGTGAGCTATGTTTGGGATAGGTCCCAAGTAGTATGAAATGAAAGAGGGTAGTTGAGCTAAGAAGACCGCTAGGTTTTCGTAGCGTGTTTAGTGAGATTGTTCGCCGGAGATAGTATTTTGCGCTTACGGGTCGGGTTGAGGCCGCGTTGCGGGTCAACCCGCGGCATGTTTGGTGGTGAAGTGCGGTTGTGGTGGTCCCGCCTTGTGGTAGGGTCACGAGGGTGTTAGGCTCAAGTTTAGTTAACGTGACGAGTTCATGGATGCGTTCGACGGTGGTGGGCGATGGGGCGACCATCGTGTTCTTGATCGGGGCCGTTTACTCGGTGTGATGAGTTATCACGAAGGTTGTAAGGCTGCGGGGTGCCTACCTTCACCTTATGACGACAATGGAGCCAGTGCTGTGTTTTTGTTTGGAAGTTTTACGGGCAAGGTTAAGAACTTCGGTGAGTCTCGAATCGCGTCCGCGCCGGGCGGTGTGGATTTACGGGGTAGTCGTGGGGATTGTTGTCTCTGTGGAGGCGTTTAAGCTACCATTTCAATGTTCGGATGTCGCCTTTTGAAGCTGGTAGGGCGGAAGTGTAAGTTCTTGGTCGATTGGTTCGATGTTGGCGAGTTGAATAGTTGGTTGAGCTTGTTCCGGATTGTGGATGGGGTGGCTTCGTCTAGAAGAGGTTACGGCGGCTCGGAGAAAATCGTGCGGATAATCGGCGACAACGCTTAGAGTTCGAGTTGAGTCGATCTTCTTGAAAGTACCACCGGTTAGGGTGTGGCGAGTTTTGGAAAACAAAGGAAACTTAGCGAGTTGCTTTGGGCCTTTTGAGTTCATGTGAAGAATAGGCGGGTTGCCTATATGTTAGCTTTTGCCGTCCGACTTAGGAGGCGGTCGTCCGGGTTTCGTATTGTTATGTTGGAGTGGCGTATAAAGAGGCGAGCCTACCTGCGAGAACAGACCGGCAGTGGCTCTCGTATGGCACGTCCCGAGAAGGGCGTAGGGCATGCCTCGAGGATCGCGTCTGACGGTACCATTTGTTGGGTCGGCGGAGCAAGGCTCGCGACAAAGTGACAAAAGAGGTATCAGTGACTAAAGAAGTATATTTTTGACCCCGGGGAGAGGTATTTGTGGTGATGTTAGAGGTGTTTCCTCATGGACTTGGATGGAGGTATTTGCGCGGGTGTTTCTGTGGCCAGGTGTGGCAGGATTGTTCTCGTAAATATAGTAGTGAAGACTATCTGCGTAGCGTTTGTTTTGAGACTTAGAAGGAACATTCGGGACGAATGTTTCTAAGGAGGAGAATGTTATACCGTATTTCAGTAGTATGCGTGAGGCGTGCGTATAAAAGCTTAAAGCCTTAAGTAGGCAAAGTGGCGAAATTGTGCACAAGTGCAGAAAGTCGTTTCGTGAAACGTTTCCTGACTTTTGTAGAAAATTCCGGCTATGTCATTTATTATTTTTGCGGATTTTTAGAGGCGAACATTTTGGACCAGCGGGAGGGTGACACTTGTCACCCTCGTTAGACGATAAAGGGGTTGGTTGGCCTTGGCGATTGGTCCCTTATTTTGGGCCTTGTTTTGTGGCTTGTTTGTGGCTTGTTTTGTGCCTTGTTTTGTGGAGTAGGGTTAGGGTGCACTTGGCTTGATCTTGGCCTTACACTTGCCTTGCACATGGCTTGATCTTGGCCATTGGTTGGCCTTTGGTTTTCCTATAAATACCCACTTAGTGATGAACTTCTTCATCCACTCTTCACTTGTTCTAAGTCTTGAAACCCTCTCCTCCTCTTGTTGACTCTCGTCCAAGAGCCCTCTCCCCTTGTGAAGGCCTTTGGCGAAACCCTCTCCTGTGAGCCTTAGCGAGAACCCCCTCTCTTAGAGTGTTGTTCTCGTGTAACATACCACTCTTTGTAGAAATACTCTCAAAGTATTGTTACTATACCCAAATTACCTTAGTAGTATACCTTGTAGTATTCCAAAGAAACCTCTATCGTAGAGCAGGAAATACTCTGGTATGTCCTTTTGTCTCAAACAAAACCACAGGAAAATCTCCATAGTTGGTTGGAGTATTAAGTAGAGGTCGCGTAGAACTTCTAAGGGTTGTTTGGAGCGGGTTGGAGCACCCGGAGTAGGAGCTAAGCATTGCTAAGGATCGACGTTTATACTTGGATGATTATGGGCTTATCGAGGTAATTATCTTGTCCCCCTATTGTAATTGGATATTACATGTTGTAGGAATATATAGTTGAAGTATACTATATATATAACTGAACATAGCTTGTGTGATGTCCTTGGACTTAAGCACGAATTTAAAGAAGAGAAGCGAGCGTAATTACGTGGACGCGGTATTCTGATGAACTTGTGTAGTTTGTGGGTAGGAAGGGTGCCCAATTTACCGTAGAACCTTGCATCTATATTTATTCTACTGAGTAGTCTAGACTTTGATAGACTTGTATAACCTGTATAGGTTGAATGTTCTGCAAGTAGCATGTGCTACTTGAGGAGGTGGACCAGCTAAGTAGGGTTATAGCCGTGGAAGCGATTTGCTTTTAGTCGATAATCGTCGCGAGGTATGTGAACCTCTTCCTATCTCTTCTAGCATGATATGTGTATAACTATGTAGTACGGTAGGCGTGCGTGTGTTAATTGAGCGTGGTTATGCGGCAATGTCTTTTGACTTAAGCCCGAATAATAATAATCTTGAAGTAGTTCAAGAGAATTAAGAACTGTTTTTAAAAGAAGAGTAATACTTGGTTTTAAAATCTTAAGAGTTATACTAGCTTTATGGGAAGTTAGGTATAATGGCTTAAGAGAGATAAAAACGAATGATTTATTTATTTTAGAAGTTAAGAGACTTGATCTTGTAAGATAAGAGACTTAACTTAATTGAATTATGTGAATTTTGTGTGAAACCTCATTCGTGAGTAATGAGTACTTGGTTTTTTTAAAAAGGGTTAATGTTTCTTGATTTGAAATCGAGAATGTGTATCGACAAACCACATGGCGTTAATAAAAGGAAATGTTTTGACTAATTAAGTATTATTAAAACCAATAGAAACCTCCATCTGCATAGGAGCTAAGATGAGACAAAATGATATTACATTTCCTAGATCACGGCTGCTTTAATCAGATTGATTATGAACAAGAATAACCTACTCACATATAAGACATATGTTTCTCAGGTTGTTTTAAAAGAGGATTATATTATTACGTGGTTAATAATATGAACGACGAAACCTTTCTAAAATAAGAAACGTGAACATTTGAAATTAGGCAAACTTGAACGTTTGGAAAATAATGTTGTTACTTGATTTTACAAAGGTAATTGTTTTGGTTTACTTAAAAGACAGATACTCTTTTTGTACTACGTATTGTGTGACTTATGTGAAAGAAATGATTCTTGTAAAAGATTTAATGAATGAAGTACTTTGGGAATATATACCCGAACTTGTTAGTAGAAAGTACCTTGTGTGAATAACTTGATTGTATTGGTTTGTGATAGCCTTGTAATACTTTCTTGTTGATTTGATAAGTAAACATGTTAGGATGCTACGTATGTTAGTATCTTGTGGTTGTTATGTAAGGGGGGTCATTCTTGCCGCTTACGTTGCTAAGCCAGAAGTCCATCAGATTGTTATTATATCACCTACCCTCGACTTATTATACCGAGGGCTTGCCACCCGATGCGGTCTATACGGCCTATGCGGTCCTTGTGACTATGCGAGCGCGAGAGCTCGGATTGATCATTCGGGTGTTTAGCCCGACGCGGGGATTCCTATGCGGTCCGTTGAGACTATGCGGTCTTTTGAGACTATGCGGCCGCGAGCCTGGCGGATACCGAAGGTTAAGCCGCCGATGCGAGGTATACCTCGAGCGGTCTAGGACCATGATTCGAGGAATACCTTATGCGGTGCGTGTGTGACCTATGCGAGTGCGAGAGTTCGAGGGATAGACGCGCACATTGATCTGCGGGCAAGTGGCCGCCGATCGTGTGGTGCGGTCTAGAAAGACCTCGTGATACGATTTATGGCATTTGTGGTGCGGGGTCTTAGTAGTCGGCTATGCCTTCGTACTTACCCCGCACGGTTTTATTGTGATGACTTTGAGGCGTGAGTCACGACTTGACATGATCGCTATTGTGAATCGTAGTTTGGTTATCATACATGTCTCGCTTTTTTTATATAGTACTACTATGATTTCATTTCTGATTTTTGATTTCACATACTTGGTACTTGTACCGACCTCTGGGGCCGCGTCATGCCGCAGTAAAGCTACACGATCGTTGATCCTCGCTCTTAGGGTCACGCGAGCGTTGGGAAAGCTCCGTTTCTCGGAGGCTTATCGGTGGTATAGTCCCTCGTTGTAGGTATTTACATTCGTGGTATGGCGGCCCTGTCCGCCATTATTGTCGCATCATTCTTAGAGTGTATGAAATCTTGTTGTGGCGAGAAATTGTAAGAGGTTATGTAATCGTTCAAATTACTATTGATATATATAAGAAGGTAACCGTTGCTTTGTCTTCTTATTTTCACTGTCTTATTTCATTGGTTTTATGTATTGTCTTTATATTCCGCTGATTACTCTGATGTTGTATCACTAGGGTGCAGGGTAAGGCATCACCACTGCCGAACGGGTCGCATGATTCCACGCGTGAGATATATATATATGTATTGTGTATGTGTACGCCGACCGTGAGGTGGGATGCCACGGGCGCGTCACATGGTTATATTTGACACTTATAGTCGTCGGCGATGGGGATTCCACGCCACACTTTGCTATTTTGTGTGACTTGATCGCGTCTGGATTGGTAGGGTAGTATATCGTCCCTCGTAAAAAGGCCGGATTGTGTTATGAAAGATAAGTAAGTTATATGGTAATGAACTTAATGATTTTCTTAATCATGTGCATAAGAGTGACTATACTTTTATTGAAAGTGGGAAAAGATAATAAGTTACGATTAAGTTCATAAGTGGTAATGACACGGCAGGATCTGGTATGTACTTTTTATACTTGTCCCTGTCATTCTTTTATGATTATGATTTATTTCTTGTCACGATATATTACATTCCATATTCTGCACTGTTATCGACCCTTGAGCTGCGTTCATGCCCGCAGGTTTTAGGTACCCAGGTTGGTGATCCTCGCTCTTAGGATCTCGGTTGATTTTGAGAAAGCTCCATTTGCTCGGAGGCTTAGCTCTTGTGCACGGTTTTCCACGAGGTAGTAGATTCGTATATTGGGGTATGGCGGGGCCTGTCCGCCACGGTTGTTATGTTGAAACTCTTAGAGTGCAGTAGTCACATTGTGGGTCGGTTTGTAAAGGAAAGGAGGCAAGCTTCGTATGTATTTACTATCGGAAGGTAGCCTTATCGGCTAACTGTTGATTTTATCTTTGATGATTTATTTTTAAGTTTCATATATGTTCGCTGATTTTCTCGATGTTTACTGTAGGGTGCCTGTAGGGCACGATCGCGAGCGGTCGGGTCGTGACAAAGTGGTATCGAGCGATTAGTCCTCGGAAAGTGTCTACGCCGTGTCTAGTAGAGTCTTGATTATCGGTGTGTTATGCACCACATCTATAATCGGAGGTTGCAGGACATTTATGATTGGTTTCGTTCTTCTCACTCCGAGATCGTGCGATAGATTTGTGTTGTTAGGGTCGTCCTCACTAACGAGTTATGTTGATTGCTACGAGAAAGCGTGATGACGGGAAGGACTATGTGGATTGCGTATCCAGGTTGGGAATGATTATAGTATAGTTGGTATTGTGACATACATCTATACGGAGTTATGTATGAGGGTCAGACGCGTGTTGCCTAGAATGATTTTAGATTACCAAGGGATTGGTAAAGACTAACTAGATACCGGGAAGGTATGGAATAGTTAATGAATTCTCGACAAGGTTTTGTGTTTTATTTTGAGATAATTGGGAAAGGATGAGCTGTCTGATAGGGTAGTGAACCCTTAAGAAGCCATGTAAAGGAACCTAACGGAATGTCATATAGATTAAGCTGCGTAGTAGGCTTAAGAGAATTGTACGGATGAAGTCCGTATAGAGTAAGTAATGGTTGTTTGTCACGACCCGAACCCGGGCCCGTGACTGGTGCCTTACCCCGGGCACCCTAGTGATACAACATCAGAGAAAATCAGCGGAAATAAAAAACATGAACATGAATTAAGAGAAAGGATAAATAAACAGGCCAACCAAAACAGTTGCCTTCATCATATATACATAAATACCTGAACAGTTATCTTTTTTACAAACCCTGCCCACAACAAAGTCTGCACTCTAAGATTTACAACGGCTATGACGGACGGGGCCCCGCCATACCACGAATGTATACGAATCTGGACTCGGTGGTAACATACCAAAAGATAAGCCTCGAAGGAACGGGGCTTCCAACACGCTGAATGTGATCCTATAAGCGGATCGGCGATCGATGTACCTTTTACTGCGGCATGAACGCACCGGGCGAGGTCGACAACAGTACCAAGTATGTGAAATCAGAAAATATCGTAAATGAAATCATAATAGTCTATAAAGCAGAGACATGTGATAACCAAACTCGATTCACAACATAAGAGCAATATGTCAAGTCGGACTCACGCCTAAAAGTCATCCTCGTGCCGTGGAACTCCTTCCTCATCGGTGACTAGGTACAAATCGTATCGAGTCTCGGCCCATCTTATGGACCAAATATAGAAAAGGGTGGAATACATTCGGTTCATCCCGTGAGCGGTAGTCGAGTGAAATACATTCGGATGAGCCGTAGTCAAGTGAAATACATTCGGATGAGCCGGTCATCAAGTGAAATACATTCGGATGAGCCGTAATCAAGTGAAATACATTCGGATGAACCGGTCCTCAAGTGAAATACATTCCGGATGAACCGGTAGTCGAGTAGAACACGATACTTGCACAACAAGGCTATCACACGTAACATGGTCAAGTTTCATAACAAAAGTATAAGCAAGTTACACACGACTCAAGGTACTTTCATTTTAAGTCAAAGTCGGATTTTTAACCTTAAAGTACTACGTCAGTTAAATTCCTTTTAAGATCCATTTCTTTTACAAAGGTCACCCGATACGTAGTATAAAATTGAGTGACTAACATTGTTAAGTAAACCAAAATGCTTTCCTTTGTAAAATCAAGTAACCTTATTTTCCAAGCGTTCAAGTTTGCCTAATTTGAATGCTCAAGTTTCTCATTTTAGAAAAAGGTTTAGTAGTTCATAGTTTTAAATCCTTTAAAACATAATTCTCCTTTAAACGTTTTGAGAAACCTATGTCTTATAAGTGAGTAGGTTATTCTTGTTTATAATCAATCTTATTAAGCGACCATGATCTAGGAAATGTAATATCATTTTGTCTCATCTTAGCTTCATGCGGATGGAGGTTTCTACTTGGTTTTAATAATACTTCTTTAGTCAATACATTTTCCTTTTATTAACGCTGCGGTGGTTTGTCGATACACATTCGATTTAAAATCAAGAAAACATTCTTAAGCCGTTATACCTAACTTCCCATACAGCTAGTATAACTCTTAAGCTTTAAAAACCCAAGTAATACTCATTCTTTCAAAACGATTCATAAATCTTTTGAAATGCTTTAAGTTCTTTATTAACACATATCAAGCCAGTTATTATTCAAATCAGTTACCTTTTTAAAAACCACAAAGTATGTGCTTATCCACATAAAGCTATTATAACCAACTTCCCATAAAGCCGTTATAACACTTTATGTTTTAAATCAATCAAATACATTTAGCACATGCGTCTACCGTACTACATAGTTCACACATATCATGCTAGAGAGATAGGAAGAGGTCCACATACCTCGCGACGATTATCGACTAATAGCAAAACGCTCCAAGTACCTCAAACCGTCGGCGACACTACCGATCAGCGGATCACTCCACACGTAGTACTACAACCTATAGAGGCCACAAAGCGCCTATTAATATCTTTAGATCCCGTAGAATATTCTACGAAAATTCAGCACCTCCCCGCAACAGCGTAAATCACCTCCTCTACCGAGGCCGGCGACCCAGCCAACCAGGGGGGGGGGTTAACACGTCTAACCGGACGCGTACAATTCTACCATATAGTAATGCTACACCAGTCTATGTAATGATCCTATGTAATTCTGATTCGATTCTCTTCTTTAAATTCAGCTTAAGTCGCAAGACATTGCTGTAAGTATTATTCGAGCTTAAGTCAAAAGACATTGCCGCACGATTATAATGTTGATTCTATATATAGTATACTTCAACTATATATTCCAACAACATGTAATTTCCAATTACAGAAGGTCAAGAATGTTTACCTCGATAAGCCCAAAATTATCCGAGTTTATATGTCGTTCCTGAACAAGGTTTAGCTCCTACTCCGTGCGCTCCCAAAACGCTCCAAGAAACCCTTAGAAGTGTCTACACAACTTCTACTTAATACTTCAACTACGGGTGAAGATTTTTCCTTAGGTTTCGTTTAGTGGCTAAAGGAAAGTATAATAGTATTTTAAGCCATTATAAAGGGTACTTCGGAAAGTACTACAAGGTATTTGGCTAAAGTATTTTGGGCATTATAACGATACTTGTAGAATACATTTCTACCAAGGGGGGGTAGTATTTTGACTAGCACAACTAGGCTAGGGGGTTGCTCTCGCCAGAGCCACTAGGCAAGGGGGCTCGGCCGAGGCCTTCAAGAGGGGAGAGGGTGTGGTGGGCGAAAGCTTGAGGAGAGGAGTATTTTTAGACTGACCTAGATTGCTCAAGTTTTGGATGAAGAAAGTTCATCAACGAAGGGGGGATTTATAGGTCAAGTGAAGGCCAACCAATGGTCAAGATACATCCAAGTGTTAGGCAAGTGTAAGGTCAAGATTAAGCCATGTGCAACCTTATCCATCTACCCAAAATATCCTACCAACTCCTTGACCAAAAATAATGCAACAAAACGTGCCAACCTCCCACTTTCGTCAGTCCACCTTCACCATTAGAGGGTGACAAGTGTCGCCTCTTGTTGGTCCAAAATGTTTCGTCTCTCGGAAAAATCCGCAAAAATTATAAATGACATAGCGGAAATTCCCTACGAAAGCTGTGGAAAGCGTTTAAAAACGACTCTAACGGTGTTGTGCACAAAAAGAATTCGCCAAGCCTAAAGAAGTTCGAAAATTTCTCGTCGTCCCCACGCATACTGCGGAAATCGGTATAACATTCTCCTCCTTAGAAACATTCGTCGAATGTTCCTTCTCAAGCGAATAACGATAAAGTTCTTCTAATAGGTTGCCAACGCCACAACTGGCCACGAACCAACACATGCACGCAAATACTTATATCCAAGTCCACGAGGGAAACACCTCTAACATCACAAACTTTTGTCACTTTGTCGCGAGGTTCTAGTGTCACTCCGGCGACCCAACAAATGGTCTTGGATGCATGCGATTCCTGAGGTCTAAAATATACATCCTTCGCACCTTCTCCCTTTACAAGAAATGATCATATCTATGCTCGCAATACATGCTCACCTCTAACCTTACTCGTCGTACTCTTCTCGAACTCTTGAACTCTTCCAGTATACGTACCACACTTCAGTTATCGCTTCAGTTCTCCAAACCTTGGAGTCACCACCTCCAACTTGGTTATCTTACTAGCCTCAATCTTCCTTAAGGCCACTTAGGCCTTCACGACCGCCAGTCGAACATATCCACGAACTCATACGATGGTCATCTAAACTTGGGCCTAGCACCCTCGTGGCCCTACCGCTGGCGACCACCCAGCTGACCCCACCTCATTCGGACTCACGGGTTGACACGCAACACGTCCTCAACCCGAGCCTCTGTCACGCCGACTCTCGTTTCTCGATCGGAACAACCTTGCTAAATCACATCATGAAAGATACCGCTTTCATTTACCCAACCAGGACTTATCACACAATACATTCTAGGCATAAAATGCACTCGACAAGGATCACTCGCAAAATCTTGTACTCAAGGCTTTACATCTAAGGTCTCAACTGTAATATTCTAAGGTTCATCATTTTCTCACCCCAGAGCTTACCCTTTTTCTCCAACGGGTTCCTAAATCACATTTTAGCACAAAGCTATCCAACATAACACTTAACACATTAACATAACATCAAAACATACAAGCCTCTAGATGGTTAAGGATATACAGAAGCTACCGCTCCACTCTAATCATAAGTACGCCTGCAGGCGCATGCTGTAGAAAGCGATGAACACGCCATCGATCCAGGTCGCGCTAAGCCGCGGTACCTCTCTATAAGCACTCTTCACATGGCTTCGACGGCCGCAGTGAAACAAGCACCGATAAAGACGACATTCCCGGATGATATTTTCCACATCGTGCACTGAGGGGACATGAATCCCGGCTAGCACTCACGTATACTGTGAACGAAGCCACGAGCTCGACCAGCTCGAATACCTGAACGTCCCAAGGCGAGGAGGACCACTGCATCTTGGCGAGGTACATAACTAGATCTTGAGGCGGTGCGCCTCAAAGTTACCAAAGGACCTGCTGCTCGCCCTTCTCGCGATCTCGGTCATTCCGTCGACCTCTCCGTGCCTCACACCCTAGTGCATGAGCTTGCGCGGCAATGTCCATGCGGTGAAGAGCTACACCCGCAAGCCTCGCCAAGTAATCGTCGGCCGGTGGCGTGGCGGTGTACTCTGTCCTCCATATACGCTACTCTGGCGGGAACATACCGAGCTAATGAGTCGAACTCACATTGTACTCTCTAACCATCCGCCTGCCCCGCCTCGATGTCAAAAATGCATGCCCGAGCCCTCATCTGTGGAGGTAAGAAATGTGCAAGAAATGCCCTCGAGAACTCGTCCCAACTGCTGGAAGTGCATGCTCTTCCGGACATCTCCCACGAATCAAACGGTCAATGCGGATCACGCGGTGATGCGAACAATACCACCGACTCGCCTGCGAGGCTCGATCACTCTATGATCCTGTCATTGTCGGATAAACTCGAGGGTCGTCCTCGCCTCGATCCATAGAACACCGAGGGCTACAACTCGGGAAGTCACGTAGCCTCAAACCGCTCGCCGGGGTGTACTACGGTGCTCTCGGGCCGGAATCTGCGCGTGATCCTATCCTCATATCGGCCACGACTCGGCGAATCGCCATCTCCTTGTACCCATCTCATCGGCTCGGTGTGGGTGGAGGCTCAGTATCAGAGTCTCGGCAGCCACCGCTGGGCTCTAAACTCTTGTCTTTGGCGGCGGCGCGAAACCCGCCGGAATCTTGTCTCAGTCTTCGACCGCTCGCGCTCGCATTTCTCTGTATCTCACTAACACTCCTCATTGCCTTGCCCATCCGGGCTGGGTTGCCTTACGCGAGGCATAATGGTAAAGGAAAGGAATACGTCGGAGGGTCGAATTTATCCACGACTCTAAGGCACGATCTCGAATGAGAAGGATGGAAACTAATCCTAAATGTCCTGCGACCTCACGATTATAGATGTGGTGCACAACACACCGATAATCAAGACTCTACTAGACACGGTCAGAGACACTTTCAGAGGACTAAGCGCTCGATACCACTTTTGTCACGACCGAACCGGGCGTGGATAGTGCCTTACCGGGCACCTAGTGATACAACATCGAGAAAATCGTGAAATAAAAACATGAACATGAATTAAGAGAAAGGATAAATAAGCAGCAACCAAAGCATTTGCCTTCATCATATATACATAAATACGAGCAGTTATCTTTTTACAAACCCCGCCACAACAAAGGCTGCACTCTAAGATTTACAACGGCTATGGCGACAGGGGCCCCGCCATACCACGAATGTATACGAATCTCTGACTGAGGTAACATACCAAAAGATAAGCCTCGAAGGAACGGGGCTTCAACACGCTGAATGTGATCCTATAAGCGGATCGGCGATCGATGTACCTTTTACTGCGGCATGAACGCGGCCCCGGGCGAGGTCAAGACAACAGTACCAAGTATGTGAAAGCAGAAAATCAGAAATGAAATCATAATAGTCTATAAAGCGGAGACATGTATGATAACCAAACTACGATCACAACATAAGAGCGATCATGTCAAGTCGAGGACTCACGCCTAAAAGTCATCCTCGTGCGTGGAACTCCTTATCACCGCCGGCGATCTAGGTACAAATCGTATAACGAGTCTCGCCCATCTTATGGACCCAATATAGAAAAGGGTGGAATACATTCGGTTCATCCCATGGTGGCCGTAGTCGAGTGGAATACATTCGGATGAGCCGGTAGTCAAGTGAAATACATTCGGATGAACCGGTCATCAAGTGAAATACATTCGGATGAGCCGTGAATCAAGTGAAATACATTCCGGATGAACCGGTCCTCAAGTGAAATACATTCCGGATGAACCGGTAGTCGAGTAGAACACGCGATCTTGCACAACAAGGCTATCACACGTAACATGGTCAAGTTTCATAACAACAAGTATAAGCAAGTTACACACGACTCAAGGTACTTTCATTTTAAGTCAAAGTCGGATTTTTAACCTTAAAGTACTACGTCCGTTAAATTCCTTTTAAGATCCATTTCTTTTACAAAGGTCACCCGATACCCGTAGTATAAAATTGAGTGACTAACATTGTTAAGTAAACCAAAATGCTTTCCTTTGTAAAATCAAGTGACACCCTTATTTTCCAAACGTTCAAGTTTGCCTAATTTCGAATGCTCAAGTTTCTCATTTTAGAAAAAGGTTTCGTAGTTCATAGTTTTAAATCCTTTAAAACATAATTCTCCTTTAAACGTTTTGAGAAACCTATGTCTTATAAGTGAGTAGGTTATTCTTGTTTATAATCAATCTTATTAGCGACCATGATCTAGGAAATGTAATATCATTTTGTCTCATCTTAGCTTCTATGCAGATGGAGGTTTCTACTGGTTTTAATAATACTTCTTTAGTCAATACATTTTCCTTTTATTAACGCTGCAGTGGTTTGTCGATACACATTCTGATTTCCGAAATCAGTAAAACATTCTTAAGCCGTTATACCTAACTTCCCATAAAGCTAGTATAACTCTTAAGCTTTCAAAACCCAAGTAATACTCATTCTTTCAAAACGATTCATAAATATTTTGAAATGCTTTAAGTTCTTTATTAACACATATCAAGCCAGTTATTATTCAAATCAGTTACCTTTTTTAAAAACCACAAAGTATGTGCTTATCCACATAAAGCTATTATAACCAACTTCCCATAAAGCCGTTATAACACTTTATGTTTTAAATCAATCAAATACATTTAGCACATGTACGTCTACCGTACTACATAGTTCACACATATCATGCTAGAGAGATAGGAAGAGGTCCACATACCTCGCGACGATTATCGACTAATAGCAAAACGCTCCAAGTACCTCAAATCGTCGGCGACACTCTCACCAAGCGATCACTCCACACGTAGTACTACAACCTATAGAGGCCACAAAGCGCCTATTAATATCTTTAGATCCCGGCGTAGAATATTCTACGAAAATTCGGCGACCTCCCCGCAACAGCGTAAATCTCCTCCTCTATCGAGGCGGCTACCAAGCCAACCAGGGGGTTAACACGCCTAACCGACGCTGCACAATTCTACAATATAGTAATGCTACAAGTCTCATCAGTCTGATCCTATGTAATTACGATTCTCTTCTTTAAATTCGAGCTTAAGTCGCAAGACATTCTGTAAGTATTATTCGAGCTTAAGTCAAAAGACATTGCCGCATGATTATAATGTTGAGTTCTATATATAGTATACTTCAACTATATATTCCAACAACATGTAATTTCCAATTACAATGTAAGGTCAAGAATGTTTACCTCGATAAGCCCAAAATTATCCGAGTTTATATGGTTCTGAACAAGGTTTAGCTCCTACTCAGTGCGCTCCCAAACGCTCCAAGAAACCCTTAGAAGTGTCTACACAACTTCTACTTAATACTTCAACTACGGGTGAAGATTTTTCCTTAGGGTTTCGTTTAGTGGCTAAAGGAAAGTATAATAGTATTTTAGGGCCGTATAAAGGGTACTTTGGAAAGTACTACAAGGTATTTGGCTAAAGTATTTTGGGCATTATAACGATACTTGTAGAATACATTTCTACCAAGGGGATAGTATTTTGACTAGCACAACTAGGCTAGTGGGGTTGCTCTCGCCAGAGCCACTAGGCAAGGGGGCTCGCGAGGCCTTCAAGAGGGGAGAGGGGTGTGGTGGGCGAAAGCTTGAGGAGAGGGAGTATTTTGAGACTTAGCTAGATTGCTCAAGTTTTGGATGAAGAAAGTTCATCAACTAAGGGGTATTTATAGGTCAAGTGAAGGCCAACCAATGGCCAAGATCCATCCAAGTGTTAGGCAAGTGTAAGGTCAAGATTAAGCCATGTGCAACCTTATCCATCTACCCAAAATATCCTACCAACTCCTTGACCAAAAATAATGCAACAAAAACGTGCCAACCCTCCCACTTTCGTCCGTCCACCTTCACCAATTAGAGGGTGACAAGTGTCGCCCTCTTGTTGGTCCAAAATGTTTCGTCTCTCGGAAAAATCCGCAAAAATTTTAAATGACATAGCGGAAATTCCCTACGAAGGCGTGAAAGCGTTTCGTCGAAAAACGACTCTAACCGGGTGTTGTGCACAAAAAGAATTCGGCCAAGCCTAAAGAAGTTCGAAAATTTCTACGTACGTCCCCCACGTACATACTCTGGAAATACGAGGTATAACATTGTTGTGATCGAGACAACATGGTTATGGTATTATGAGAAGTTTTTGTACCCGCCACGTGGGGGCGTAAGGTAGGCTTGGAGCATGGAAATGCGAGCCTAAGAATATCACGATTGAGACCTTAGATGTACAAGGTCTTCTCGGGTAGAAAGATTTGTTATAGACCAAGAATAAGAGTTAAGTGCGACGGCGGGTCGGGGTGAGGACCTGTTACGGGTCTCCCCATGGCTTGGAATGGAGTGAGATCAGTTGGTAGTAGTTACGCTCGTGGCGAAGTCACGGCGCGCAAGGCCCAAGTCTAGTTAATTGTTTTACGGGTTCGTGGGCGCGTTCCACGGAACCAGTCGTGGCGGAAATGGTCGTATATTGTCTTATAGAGTGACTCCAAATATTAGAGGCCGAATTGGTATGGAAGTTATGTGTGTATGCTAGAAAGAGTTGGAAATGCGAAAAGATAACCTCTTTTGGGCTTATGATGAGCGGATATGCGTGTGCGAGTATTAGGGCTATGTGTGGCATTATTAGTATGTCGGGGTTATGAAAGGAAACTATGTCGCAAATTATAAAGATTGACTCCGAAAGAACATTCGGGGACGAATGTTTCTAATGGGGGAAGAATGTTACACCGTATTTACGAGACATGTTTTAAGAACGTACGTAAGAACTCGCAAGTGTAAAAATTTGAGACTTGTAAAAAGTTGTCGGAATTATGAAATTGTCGGAAAATGTACTATTGTGACGAATGGGAGGGCGACACGTGTCACCCCCCTTAAATGATGCCTTGGACGAAATCTTGCAAGGGCAAGAGGGTCATTGGACCTTGGTTAGCAAGGCAGTCTTGCAAGTAGTAATTGACAACATTGACCAAGTCAATGACCCCACTTAGCTTGATATTTAAATGAATCTCATCCAAACCACATAAGTGTCTTAATCTTAACCCTTCCTTGTGTAATATAAACACTAGTAGTGCAAGACTTTGCCTTTCTCCACACTTAGAAAATATTTTGAAATCTTGTTCTTGTGCTAAGTGAAGCTCACGGTTTTGCTAAGGGTTTGAAGAGAAAATTTTCAATTTTTGTCCAATAGTCTCCCCACTTTAAACCAAGGTACCTAAGGGTATAGTAAGCATATCTCAATAGAAAAATCCCGGAAAAAGAGAGTTTTCGTATTAGTCGCAAAGTGAAAACCTAGTGGCTTTCTAGGTTTTGAATTGGAAGTTTGAAGGAAAATTGTTGGTATTGTTCTAAGGGTCTCAACAAGCGGATTGAAGTGTCTTGGAGAGGTTCTAATCTTCTAAGGAGCGATTTCGGATTGGAGTTGGATTAAGAGTTGTTGAGGTATAATCTTGTCTTTTAAAGTGTTACAAGATTATATAATTATATTGTTGTTGTTAGCTTTACATGTTGCTTGCATGAAGTTGTTAAGTTGAAGTTTATAAGTATTATGGACTACTTGTAGCTTAAATCCGAAATGTAATGTAAGTCATGTTAAGTTGGATCACATTTGGTCGTTTATTAGAATCGTCGCATGTTAATTACTTGGAGATTATAGTAGTTATAATCGTTTGCGACTTGATATCATGTTAGGCTAATAACTTGGATTGAAATGGACATTGGATAAGAATTGATGTTGTAATACTTCAAGTTAGCCGAATTGGCCTAGTAAGTTGTTTTAATTTGATATCGTTGTGGGGCGGAATTTTACACGTCTAGTAGGCGTGTAATCCCCTATTGTTGATTACTTTTATTGGGCCTTAAATGTGGCGTGTTTGGTTATTGTATTCGGCCTTGAAAAAGGTGGCAAAGTAAGTAGAAACAAAGGAGGTGCTGTCCGATTTTCCGTAGAATTTAGTGACTTAGCACTTAGAATATTCTACGTTTGAAATAAGAGGTTAATGGACGTATGGTGACCATTATAGGTTGAAGTACTAAGTATAGCGTATCCTACTTGAAGAATGGAATAGCTCAAGGTTGAAGTACTTTGGAGCATTTTGCTACTTGTCGACAATCGTCGCGAGGTATGTGAACCTCTTCCTTCCTTTGGCATGATTCTATATATGGAATATACTTGTGGTATCATTTCATGTTTCCTTCTACTCTTAGAAGTTAAGAGGTAGTTGTGTGATTTACTGTATGTAGAACTTTTCCTATCTTTGAGCATGACTTGTTGCGTATGTAGTACGCAGAGGCGACAACACCTTGATATCCCTTACTAGTTTTATGAATAGCCAAGCCGGGTGACTTAGGAGATTAACTCACTTCTTTGAAAGTATTAAGGATGTCTAATGTTGTATTAAAGTTAAGGGACTTGAAGAGTTTTAAAGTATGTGATACTTGTTCCGTTTTGAACGTATAAGTCCCTTGGATAGGAAATTGTATTTGGCTAAGGTATAAAGTGAATATAACGACTTTATGGGGAGTTGGTTATATTTGCTTTATGAAAAGACAAATGACTTGATTTTAGTGAAAAGGCAATTTGATTTTAAGGCATCAATTGCCTAAGGTTTTGTAATAAAAGGAGTCACTTGTTTTCTAAAGGATAAGAGACTAATTGTATTTTTGAAGGTTAAGAGAATTGATTTGAAAGTATATAATACTTGGTTTCAAAAAGTAGAAGTCTCTTGGTTATAAAAGGAACGTGTTGGTCTAAACCATAAAGGGTTATAACGGCTTTATGGGAAGTTGGTTATAACGGCTTTATGGAAGGTTAAGAGAATGGTTTTCTCTAGTAAAGTAATCAAAGGAATAACTTGTATTAAGGAAGGGCAAATTGGTTTAAAGGTACCAATTGCTTAAGGTTTTTAATAAAGAAGTCACTTGATTTAGAAGCCGGTAATTGTATTTCTAAAAAGGTATTGTGACTTGTCTTGAAAGGCGGATAGGACTTGATACTATGGTTGTTAGTATCTTGGAAGTTTTATTTGGAAAGGAGTCTTTTGAAAAGAATGTACGTACGTAGTACTTTGGCTTGATAAATTGAGAATAATTCTATGTGATGCCTTGATAGTACTTTGGCTTGATAAATTGAGAATTTGTCTAAGTGTGCCTTGATTAGTACTTTGGCTTGATAAATTGAGAATTTGTCTAAGTGTGCCTTGATTAGTACTTTGGCTTGGTAAATTGAGAATTTGTCTAAGTGTGCCTTGATAGTACTTTGGCTCGATAAATTGAGAATTTGTCTAAGTGTGCCTTGATTAGTACTTTGGCTTGATAAATTGAGAATTTGTCTAAGCGCCTTTGATAAGTACTTTGGCTTGTTAAATGAGAATTATTCTATTTGCATACGATAAGTACTTTGGCTTGTTAAATGAGAACTATTATATTTGTGCATTGATAAGTACTTTGGCTTGGTTAATTGAGAATTAACCTATGTGTGCTGGTGATAGCCTTTGAGTACAAGTATTATGTTTTATTATGTTGCCGCGACTCTCGGTTGGAAGGCCGGCTGTTTTGTTGTAAGTTACTTGGACGTACCGACAGTGATGTGGGATACCACGGGTATGCTTCCGTTATTTGTAGTACTTGGGTTAAATTCCCGGATTTTTATAAAAGACATAGTAGTGCTTTATGTGTTGTTTGTCGGCCGGTTGAGATAGGGTAAGAGTATAAATGAGGGGCAAGCCCCAAGACGTTGTACCACCTTCTCCAGGGTAAGAGTATAAGTGAGGGGCAAGCCCCAAGACGCTGTACCACCTTCTCCAGGGTAAGAGTATAAGTGAGGGGTAAACCCCCAAGACGATGTACCACCTGCTTTATGTGTTGTTTGTCGGCCGGTCGAGATAGGGTAAAGAGTATAAGTGAGGGGAAAACCCCAAGACGTTGTACCACCTTCTCCAGGGTAAGAGTATAAGTGAGGGGTAAACCCCCAAGACGCTGTACCACCTGCTTTATGTGTTGTTTGTCGGCCGGTTGAGATAGGGTAAGAGTATAAATGAGGGGCAAGCCCCAAGACGTTGTACCACCTTCTCCAGGGTAAGAGTATAAGTGAGGGGTAAACCCCCAAGATGCTATACCATCTGCTTTACCCCCTGCTCCAGGGTAAGAGTATAAATGAGGGGTAACCCCCAAGACGTTATACCACCTGCTTTGATTGATATTATGGGCGTGAGACCCATGGTTATATTTTACACTCATAGCTGTCGACAGTGATGTGGGATTCCACGGGCAGGAGATATATATATATATGTATTGTGTATGTGTACGCCGACCGTGAGGTGGGATGCCACGGGCGCGTCACATGGTTATATTTGACACTTATAGCTGTTGGCAGTGATGGGGGATTCCACGACCACACTTTGCTATTTTTTGTGACTTGATCGCGTCCTGGATTGGGCCGGGTAGTATATGCGTCCCTCCATAAAAGGGCCGGATTGTGTTATGAAAGATAAGTAAGTTATATGGTAATGAACTTAATGATTTTCTTAATCATGTGCATAAGAGTGTGACTATACTTTTATTGAAAATGGGAAAAGATAATAAGTTACGATTAAGTTCATAAGTGGTAATGACACGGCAGGATCTGGTATGTACTTTTTATACTTGTCCATGTCATTCTTTTGTACAGTTATGATTTGTTTATCACGATATATTCCATTCCATATTCTGCACTTTTGTTATCGACCCCTTCTGGGCTGCGTTCAAATGCCCGCAGTTTTAGGTACCCAGGTTGGTGATCCTCGCTCTTAGGATCTCGGTTCAGTTTTTGAGAGAAAGCTCCATTTGCTCCGGAGGCTTAGCTCTTGGTACGGTTTTCCCTGAGGTAGTAGATTCATGTATATTCAGGGGTATGGTGTTACACCCCGTATTTCCAGGGTATGTACGTGAGGACGTACGTAGAAATTTGAGCCTTAAAGTTAGGCAAGGTTCGAAATTGTACACAACTACCGAAAGGAGTCGTTTTTCGACGAAACGTTTCCACAGCTTTCGTAGGGAAAATTCCGGCTATGTCATTTATATTTTTTGCGGATTTTTCCGAGAGATGAAATATTTTGGACCAACGGGAGGGTGACACTTGTCACCCTCATTGGACGGCAACCATGGCCTTGGCTTGGACGATTTGGCTTAGTGGGAGTAGGTAGGATATTTGTGCAAGTTGGTGTGGTAGATGGATAAGGTGCACATGGCTTAATCCTAGCCCTACACTTGCCTAACACTTGGATGAATCTTGGCCATTGGTTGGCCATTTCTTGACCTATAAATACCCCTCTAACTTGATGAACTTCTTCATCCAAATATTTTCTAAGTCTTGAAAACCTTCCCCCTCTCCTTTGTGAAGCTCTCGTCCTACCTTCCCCCTCCCCCCCCCCCCCTTGGAAGACCTTTGTGGCCGAGAGTAACCCCCCTAGCCTAGTTGTGCTAGTCGAAATACTATCCCCCTTGGTAGAAATGTATTCTACAAGTATTGTTATAATGCCCAAAATACTTTAGCCAAATACCTTGTAGTACTTTCCAAAGTACCCTTTATACGAAAAGCCCGGAAAATACTATTATACTTTCCTTTAGCCACTAAACGAAACCCTAAGGAAATCTTCATTGTTGGTTGAAGTTATAAGTAGAAGTTGCGTAGAACTTCTAAGGGTTTCTTGGAGCGGATTGGAGCGCACGGAGTAGGAGCTAAACGTTGCTCAGGAGCGACTTATATACTTGGATAATTTTGGGCTCATCGAGGTAATTACTACTGTCCTTCTATTGTAATTGGGAATTACATACTGTAGTAGTATAGCAATGAATATAAGATTCATAGAAGAGAATTGAACTGTAATAGAAGGATATTACAGAATAGACTTGAACTGAAATCACTTCAGAAGAATAATATAGTAGAAGTTTGAACTGTATTTACATAGGACTGTATTTACAGTAGACTGATAACCTTATTGGTTGAATGTTCTGCGAGTAGCATGAACTACTTGGAAGGTGGACAAGGCTAGCCGGGTTATAGCCGTGGAGCGTTTTGCTTATAGTCGATAATCGTCGCGAGGTATGTGATTCTTCCTATACTCTTGAGCATGATATTTTAAAGGAAGATATATATAGTACGACAATGTCTTTTGACTTAAGCCTGAATAATATATAGTACGCAGACGTCGTGTGCTAATTGAACGTGGTTATGCAATGTCTTTTGACTTAAGCCTGAATAATATATAGTACGGTAGACGTACGTGTGCTAATTGAACGTAGTTGTACGGCAATGTCTTTTGACTTTTGCCTGAATAATAAGAAACTTGAAGTATGTCACAAGAGATAAGAAACCATTTTTGAAAGAAGAGTAACACTTGGTTTTAAAAGGTTTTAAAAAGAGTTATACTAGCTTTATGGGGAGTTAGGTATAACGTCTTAAGAGAGGTAAAGAAAATGGTTTACTGATTTTAGAAGTTAAGAGACTTGATCTTATAAGATAAGAGACTTAACTTAAATGAATTAATATGGATTTTGTGTGAAACCTCATTCGTGAGTAATGAGTACTTGGTTTTTAAAAGGAATAATGTTTTACTGATTTCGGAAATCAGAATGTGTATCGACAAACCACTGCAGCGTTAATAAAGGAAAATGTATTGAATAATTAAGTATTATTAAAACCAGTAGAAACCTCCATCTGCATAGAAGCTAAGATGAGACAAAATGATATTACATTTTCTAGATCATGGCTGCTTAATAAGATTGATTATGAACAAGAATAACCTACTCACCTATGGCATATGTTACTCAATTGTTTTAAAAAGAGATTAAGACATTGAACTATGAAACTTTTCTAAAAAGAGACTTGCGTAATTGAAATTAGGCAAACTGGAACTTTAGGAAAAGAAAGGCATTGTGTTGTCTTAAAATGGTTTAAAACATAAAGTGTTATAAACTTTATGGGAAGTTGGTTATAACGACTTTATGAAAACAAAAGAAGGGTTTTATCATTTGTTTTAATGTGGTAACTTGACTTTTAAAAGAGAAGTATTTTGGTCCAAAAAGAAGGCATGGTATTGCCTTAATTTGGTCTTAAAAAGGAAAGTATGAAAGTTGTTTTGGTTTACTTAAAAGATATAAGTCACACATTTTTATATACTACTGTATCGGGTGACTTTTATAAAAGGAATGAATCTCTTAAAAGGAATTTAACGTCGTAGTACTTTAGAGGTTAAAACCGGACTTTGTCATAAAATGAAAGTACTTTAAGTTGTGTGTAACTTGCCTATGTTTGCGTGTGATAGACTTGTTGTGCAAGGAATGTATTTCACTCGACTACCGTGTTCATGGGATGAACCGGGAATGTATTCCACTCGACTACCGTGTTCATGGGATGAGCCGAATGTATTTCACTCGACTACCGTGTTCGTGGGATGAACCGAATGTATTTCACTCGACTACCGTGTTCATGGATGAACCAGAATGTATTTCACTCGACTACCGTGTTCGTGGATGAGCAGAATGTATTCCATCCGACTACCGAAGTTCATGAGATGAACAGGAATGTATTCCACACGCTTTATCTTGGGTCCATGAGATGGGCCGAGATATGTTATACATATCACATGATTTGTACCTAGACTGCCGGCAGTGAGGAAGGAGTTCCACGGGCATGAGGGATGACTTTGAGGGCGTGAGTCCCTGACTTGACATGACTGCTTTATGTTGTGAATCGTAGTTTGGCTATCATACATGTCTCCCGCTTTATATAGATCATGATTTCATTCTGATATTTCTGATTTCACATACTTGGTACTGTTGCATCGACCTCCTTCGGCTGCGTTCACGCCGCAGTAGGTACATACCGTCCGATCCGCGTTTAGGATCACACTTCAGCGTATTGGAAGCTCGTTCCTTCGGAGGCTTATCTTTTGGTATGTTACCACGAGTGCAGAGGTTCTTGTACATTCGTGGTATGGCGGGGCCCCGTCCGTCATAGTTGTTGTAAATCTTAGAGTGCAGAAGACTTTTGTGGGCGGGGTTGTAAGGATTGTAGCATTCAAATGTCTATTTATATATATATCTTTGAAAGGCAACCGTTTTGGTTGCTTTGTTGTTCATCTTGATTCATATCTATTTATATGTTTAAAGTTTTTATTTCATTGGTTTTCTCGATGTTGTATCACCAGGGTGCCCGGGTAAGGCACGATCCACGGGCAGGTTCGGTCGTGACATCTGGCCCCGCCCCGCCATACGCTTGTTATGTTGAAACTCTTAGAGGTCTGTAGTCACATATGTGGGTCGGTTTGTAAAAGGAGCGAGGCAACCGCCGTATGTATGTATTTACTATCCAGAAGGTAGCCTTATCGGCTAACCTGTTGATTTTATCTTTGATGATTTATTTTTAAGTTTCATATATGTTCCGCTGATTTTCTCTGATGTTTACCTGTAAGGGTGCCCAGGTAGGGCACCGGGCCGCGCCCGGTCGGTCGTGACAAAAACGACCTGCGAAGTGGACTGCTGCGAGGTTGAGCGGGCCCAACAAACCAGGGTAAGAATACGGATTGTAGGGTTGCTGCATGGAATGGACTTGGTCTTTGCGACCAAGCCCGGGCGCCGCGGCTACATGCTCGGGCGCCTGCGGTGCTATGTGCGAGTCGGCGAGCCGCGCCCGGTTGTTCGCGATCCCCGTTGTTATTGCCATCGGGTTCGTTGATCGCGACCGCCACGCACGACCACAGCCTCCCCTACCGCGGCCCCTGCCACCCTTTCCACCGCGTCCCTGATGTGGTTGAGAGTTTTCTGGCGGCGTTGGATCTTGAGGGCGCGTTTCGACCGCTAATGCCTTCTGACTGTGCTCATCCTGCTTAGCACGTCGAATCTCTTCGAGCAATAACTGCGAGTGAGCTTTGTTAAAGCTGGGTAACAGATCTGCCTATTGAATCATGGTGGCCAAAGTATCATATTCGCCTTTAGGAAGGCCAACAATCAATTGTAACACCAGTTTGGTGTCAGTAACAGGCTCGTCGACAGCAGCAAGTTGATCCGTCAGTAGCTTTAACTGTTTTTAGTACTCAGTCACATTGAAAAAGTTTTCAAGACGTGTATTGCTAAATTGCTCCTCTAAATACACAGCACGGGTGTGCTTATTGTCCTGAAAATTTTCCTCCAAACGATTCCATAACTCAAAGGCTGTGGCGCCAGATTTCATGATAATAAGAAGAAGGTCATGAGAAATACTACCATAAATCTACTGTTTGACGCCGACGTCTAGAGACGCCAAGTAGACTCATCAACCTCCGGAGGGCGCAGAATGATGTTGTCACGACCCGACCTCGGGCCCGTGACTGGTGCCTTACCCCGGGCACCCTAGTGATACAATCATCAGAGAAAATCAGCGGAAATAAAATCTTAAACATGAAACAATACATAAAATAAGCAACAGGCTAACCAAAACGGTTACCTTCCTGTATATATATATATCAAAATTGAACAGTTAAATCCCTTACAAACCCTGCCCACAACGATTCATGCACTTACGAATTTTATAACAACTATGACGGGACAGGGCCCCGCCATACCCCTGAATGTACAAGAACCTACAACTCAGGGAATCATACCAAAAGATAAGCCTCCGGAGAAACGGAGCTTCCCAAAATGCTGAACTGTGATCCTATGAGCGAGGATCAACAACCGGTGTACCTCTACCTGCGGCATGAACGCAGCCCACCGAAGGAGGTCAGTACAACAGGTACCAAGTATGTGAAACTGAAAATACTGTAAATGAAATCATAATAATTCTATATAAAGCAGGAGACATGTATGATAACCAAACTACAGTACACAACATATAAGAAGTCAGGTCTAGTCGGGGACTCACGCCCTCAAGTCATCACTCATGCCCGTGGAATTCCTTCCTCACTGCCGGCAGTCTATGACATAAATCATACTCATGTGACGCGCCCGTGGCATCCTACCTCACTATCGGCGTACACATATACAATACATATATATATACCTCCTGCCTGTGGAATCCTCCATCACTGCCGGCAGCCGTAGGTGTAACATATAACCATGTGACCCGCCAGTGGCATCCTACCTCACTGTCGGCGTACACATGTAGAACACATATATATATATATAATACGCGACCGCATGTCCCGGAATCCCTCATCGGTGTAACATGGCCATAACGTGCCCTCGGCATCCCTCATCGCAGGTGCAGGTCTTCATGGGGAGCTAGCCCATGGAATAATGATCGTATATACCATGCCCCCGGAATCCCTCATCGGTGTAGACATGTCTTCATGGGGAGCTAGCCCATGGAATAATAGAAATTGTCACATGCCCCCGGAATCCCTTATCGGTGTAGACATGACCATGTGACAATAATAATATACCGGGAGTTTAACCCGCTGCATGGCCGCATGCCCCCGGAATCCCTCATCGGTGTAGACATGTCCATGTGATAATATAAATGGAAGCATACCCGTGGAATCCTCCGTCACTGCCGGTACATCCAATGAAACGTACGGGCATCTAACCCGCATCCTGGTCGCATGCCCCGGCATCCCTCATCGGTATAAGCATGGCCAAGATCAAACAAAATGGAAGCATACCCGTGGAATCCTCCATCACTGCCGGTACGTCCAACAGATTCACAACAAGTCAGCCGACCCTCCAACCGAGAGACGCGGTAACATAGTAATACCACCAAGGCTATCACAACTAGCATAGGCAAATCAACATACTCTTAGACTTCCATTTTATGACAACAAATCCGGGTTTTAACCCCAAAGTGCTACATACATTAATCCTTTCAAAAGGATCTCTTTTTACGTAAAAACAACTCGATACTATTATCCGTAGTACCAAACACGTTCATGTTTAAATCAAGTACTTTACACTTTTTTAAACCAAGTGGCTTACACTTTTAAAACAACGTCAAGTATACATTTAAAACCCAGGTAACCAACTCTTTTAAGATCAAGGTACTCCTACCTTTTAAAACCAAGCCACTTATATTTTTCTCATCAAGAAAAGTTTGATATTTGAAAATAAGTTACTTATACTTTTAAACTCAAGTTACTTCTCTTTTCCCAAAATCAAGTTACCATTTTAAATCCAATAATAAAACCATTCTTTTATTTCCATAAAGTCGTTATAACTAACTTCCCATAAAGCTATTATAACACTTTATGTTTTAAACCAATTTAAGACAAAACCATGCCTTTCTTTTAAACCAAAACACTTCAAATTCTTAAGTCTCTTTTCTTTTAGAAATCAAGTTCCTTACTTTGGAATTTTAAGAAAATCAAAACTTGATTATAATAATTCTTATTAGAGCAGCCATGATCTAGGAAATGTAATACAATTTTGTCTTATCTTAGCTTCTATGCAGATGGAGGTTTCTACTGGTTTTAATATAATTAATTAGTCAATACATTTTCCTTTATTAACGCTGCAGTGGTTTGTTCGATACTTATTCTCATTTCCGACATCAATATAACTTATCCCTTTTAAAACCCAATTACCTATTTCTCATAAAAGCGGTTTCACAACTTTTTAACACAAACCAAGTCCTTAATTTTTCACAACAAGTCATTTATAAGTTAAGTCTCTTATCTTTTTAAAAACCACAAACCATCTCTTTACCTACATAAAATTGTTATAACGAACTTCCCATAAAGCCGTTATAACACTTTATATTTTAAACCAACCAAATTCGTTTAGCACACGTACGTCTACCGTACTACATAGTTCACAACAATCATGCTAGAAAAGATAGGAAGAGGTTCACATACCTCGCGACGATTATCGACAATTAGCAAAACGCTCCAAAGTACTGTAACCCTGCTAGCCTTTTCCACCCTTCAAGTAGAATACGCTACTCGTAGTACTTCCACCTATAATGGCCATAAAACGTCTATCAACATCTCGATCTCTTTGTAGAACAATTCAAAGTGCAAGGTTCCTTATTCTACGGAAAATTCGGTAGCACCTCCCCCCCGCAACCACATAAAACTCCTCCTCTAACAAGGCCCGCTACCAAGCCAACAACTCCAAGGGGGGGTTACACGTCTAACCGGACGTGTACAACACTGCTCCACAATAATATTACAAGTCTCATCAGAATACGGTCAATGTAAATACAGTTCAATTCTTTATAATCATCCTTCCAATAAATCTTATATTCAATTCTAAACTACTACAATATGTAATATCCAATTACAATAGAGGGACATAGATCATTACCTCGATAAGCCCAAAATTATCCAAGATTATAAGTCGATCCTGAGCAACGTTTAGCTCCAATTAATTACGCTCCAACCCGCTCCAAGCAACCCTTAGAAGTTTCTACACAACTTCTCTAAACACTTCAACCATCTATGAAGATTTCCCTAGGGTTTCACTTTTGCGACTAATGGAATAAAGTAGTATTTCCGGGCTCTTATGTTGGGATAACTTTGGAAATTTTACAAGGGATTTAGGCTAAGGTATTTGGGATTATACCACAACACTTGAAGAATTTTTACACAAAGTGGGGTTGGACGAGAACACCTCCGGGGAGGGAGGGAGAATTTGCCTTGGAAAGATATTTCAAGTGTGGATGAAACTAAGTCTTGCAACAAAGGGGTATTTATAGAGAAATCAATGGCCAAGATCTAGGCAAGTGTGTGGTGTAGATTGGGGACATGTGGGTGTGGGTTCTACCAACCACATGTCCACCACAACTTTGGGACAAGTGGCTAGCCACTTGTCCACTCAAAAAACGTCCAAGACATTTGTCTTTCTACCATTCGGCCAACATGGCCACATGGGGGTGACACGTGTCGCCCCCCTACTCGTCCAAAATATTTCATCTTTCGAAAATATCCGTAATGCCAAAAATCCGAAAATAAAGTGGGCCCCATAAACCGTAAATTTCTCCCGTGGGCCCCACGTGACCAATTCCGGAAATAAAATTCCATAATTCTCAAATATTCCAAAAAGTCCGAATACCAAATCTGGGAATCCAATTCTCATTAACGAACTCTTTTCCTTCACAAAATCCAGAAACTTTTCCGTCGAAAAATCACATCTTTCTTCCTTTCCAATTTTTCTGTCGTATGCTCGTACGTACGTCCTCATATACATACTCTGGAACTACGGGGTGTAACATTCTTCCCCCCTTAGAAACATTCGTTCCGAATGTTCCTTCTAAGTCTCAAAACATACTTGCGCCGGTATAGTCTTCACTAATATACTTACCAAACCAATAATGCCACCAATGGCCATAGTATAACATACGCGCAAAAACTCAAATCCAAGCCAAGAGAAATCACCTCTAATGTGTATAACAACACTACAGCTTCCACCCTTGGTCTAAAGGATACTTTCTTTACCTTGTTACTTCACAAAATGATCACTCCCCTTCTCTTAACCCATGTTCACTTCTTTCCTTACTCGTCGTTCCCTTCTCGTACACCCGAACTCTCTCTAGTACACGTACCATAATCCAGTCATCGCTTCAGTTTCCAAAACCTTGGAGTCACTACCTCCAAACTTGGTCATCTTACTAACCTCAAATTCCTATAAGGCCATTCCCGACCTTCATGATCTGATTCTGGTCGAACATATCCACGAACTCATATGATGGTTACCTAAACCTGGGCCTAGCACCCTCGTGATCCTACCACCTGGAGGGTTCACCTCGAACTGACCCCACCTCACTCCGGGCTACGGGTTGACCCGCGATCTGGCCTCAACCCAACCCATTATCGCGCCAAACTCTCTCGTCCCCCGATCCGGAACAATCTTACTAATTCACGTTATGGAAGCTACCACTTCTATCTCAAACTACCCATGGAATTATTACACAAATACTCCACGTATACTATGCACTCCGACAAACATTAACCGTAAAGTCTTTTACTCAAGACAACCTTACATCTAAGGTCTCAACTGTTATAAATTCTAAGGCTCAAAATTTCCTCATCCCCAGACTTACCCTTTTCAACTACCCATGTTTTCTAATTCACAATTAACACAATGCTATCCGTACATAGCACTTAACATGTACCCACCATAACAACATAAACCAGTCTCCTAAGGGCTGAAGGTATCTCTGTAACTACTGCCTCACTGTCCCTTTGTCGCTCTAATCATAATCCTGCCCTGTAGGTCGCCTAGCTATACAAGGCGATGAACCAGCCACCGATCCCGAAGGCTGAGTCTCTACATCTGTGCTACCTCTGGTCGGACAAACTCTCACCAAATGGCCCTGTTGGCCGCAAGCATACAAGCCGTCGGCAAGACGACACTCCCATAATGGAGTCTATTACAACGCCACAACGAGGCAGGGTGACCTCATCGACTAAAACCCCTTCTCCCTAACAATGAACTGGCAATCGACCGGTGGTGAGTCATCCTCTTGTATCCTCCTACTGGACATCCTCCCATCACACGGCCCTGACGGCCACGGTATAACAATCTCCCGGACTAGCACGACACTCGAGGATCATCTCGCCTCTCATCCATAGAACCACGCGGTGCAACTCAAGAAATTTCAAGTCTCGACTATCGGATCTAGGGTGAATCATCGTATCGCCGGAACCACCGGCCTCGTCCGTCCTCATTCCCACCACCTAGCTAGTAATCGCCATCTCTTGAACTCATATCCTCGGCTCGCCGTGGCACTGAGGCTCGTATCGTGGCCTCGTGAGAAATCTGCCGCTCTAAACTCTGGGCTAAGCGGCGTCATAAAACTCGTCGTCGAAGTACTATCTCGTAATGACCGGCACGTGCCTCGTAACCCTCTCGTGCTCTACTCGCGACTCTTCGCCGCTTTGCCTTACGGTCTCTGATTGCCTTTCACAGAGGCATAACTGGTACATAAGAAAACGCCTGAGGGAGTCCAACTTATAACACAACTCTAAGGCACGATCTCAGAGTGAGAAGAATGGAAACCAATCCTAAATATCCTGTAGCCTCCTGATTATAGATGTGGTGCACAACACACCGATAATCAAGACTCTACTAGACACGGTCTGTAGACACTTTCCGAGGATTAAACTGCTCTGATACCACTTTTGTCACGACCCGACCTCGGGCCCGTGACTGGTGCCTTACCCCGGGCACCCTAGTGATACAATCATCAGAGAAAATCAGCGGAAATAAAATCGTTAAGCATGAAACAATACATAAAATAAGCAACAGGCTAACCAAAACGGTTACCTTCCTGTATATATATATCAAAATTGAATAGTTAAATCCCTTACAAACTCTGCCCACAACAGTACTACAGACCTCTACGAATTTTATAACAACTATGACGGGACAGGGCCCCGCCATACCCCTGAATGTACAAGAACCTACAACTCAGGGAATCATACCAAAAGATAAGCCTCCGGAGAAACGGAGCTTCCCAAAGCTGGCTGTGATCCTATGGCGAGGATCAACAACGGTGTACCTCTACTGCGGCATGACGCGGCCCCGAAGGAGTCGATCAGGTACCAAGTATGTGAAACTGAAAATACTGTAAATGAAATCATAATAGTCTATATAAAGCAGGAGATATGTATGATAACCAAACTACAATACACAACATATAAGCAGTCAGGTCTAGTCGGGGACTCACACCCTCAAGTCATTACTCATGCCCGTGGAATTCCTTCCTCACTGCCGGCAGTCTATGACATAAATCATACTCATGTGACGCGCCCGTGGCATCCTACCTCACTGTCGGCGTACACATATACAATACATATATATATACCTCTTGCCCGTTGAATCCTCCATCACTGCCGGCAGCCGTAGGTGTAACATATAACCATGTGACCCGCCAGTGGCATCATACCTCACTGTCGGCGTACACATGTAGAACACATATATATATATATAATACGCGACCGCATGTCCCGGAATCCCTCATCGGTGTAACATGGCCATAACGTGCCCTCGGCATCCCTCATCGCAGTGCGGTCTTCGTAGAGCTAGCCCATGGAATAATGATCGTATATACCATGCCCCCGGAATCCCTCATCGATGTAGACATGTCTTCATGGGGAGCTAGCCCATGGAATAATAGAAATGGTCACATGCCCCCGGAATCCCTCATCGGTGTAGACATGCCCATGTGACAATAATAATATACCGGGAGTTTAACCCGCTGCATGGCCGCATGCCCCCGGAATCCCTCATCGGTGTAGACATGTCCATGTGATAATATAAATGGAAGCATACCCGTGGAATCCTCGTCATCGCCGGTACATCGATGAAACGACGGGCGTCTAACGCGATCACAGTCGCGTGCCGGCGTCCTCATCCGGTATAAGCATGGCAAAGATCAAACAAAATGGAAGCATACCCGTGGAATCCTCCATCACTGCCGGTACGTCCAACAGATTCACAACAAGTCAGCCGACCCTCCAACCGAGAGACGCGGTAACATAGTAATACCACCAAGGCTATCACAACTAGCATAGGCAAATCAACATACTCTTAGACTTCCATTTTATGACAATAAATCCGGGTTTTAACCCCAAAGTGCTACATACATTAATCCTTTCAAAAAGATCTCTTTTTACGTAAAAACAACTCGATACTATTATCCGTAGTACCAAACACGTTCATGTTTAAATCAAGTACTTTACACTTTTTTAAACCAAGTGGCTTACGCTTTTAAAACAACGTCAAGTATACATTTAAAACCCAGGTAACCAACTCTTTTAAGATCAAGATACTCCTACCTTTTAAAACCAAGCCACTTATATTTTTCTCATCAAGAAAAGTTCGATATTTGAAAATAAGTTACTTATACTTTTAAACTCAAGTTACTTCTCTTTTCCCAAAATCAAGTTACCATTTTAAATCCAATAATAAAACCATTCTTTTATTTCCATAAAGTCGTTATAACTAACTTTCCATAAAGCTATTATAACACTTTATGTTTTAAACCAATTTAAGACAAAACCATGCCTTTCTTTTAAACCAAAACACTTCAAATTCTTAAGTCTCTTTTCTTTTAGAAATCAAGTTCCTTACTTTGGAATTTTAAGAAAATCAAAACTTGATTATAATAATTCTTATTAGAGCAACCATGATCTAGGAAATGTAATACAATTTTGTCTTATCTTAGCTTCTATGCAGATGAAGGTTTCTACTGGTTTTAATATAATTAATTAGTCAATACATTTTCCTTTATTAACGCTGCAGTGGTTTGTTCGATACTTATTCTCATTTCCGACATCAATATAACTTATCCCTTTTAAAACCCAATTACCTATTTCTCATAAAAGCGGTTTCACAACTTTTTAACACAAACCAAGTCCTTAATATTTCACAACAAGTCATTTATAAGTTAAGTCTCTTATCTTTTTAAAAACCACAAACCATCTCTTTACCTACATAAAGTTGTTATAACGAACTTCCCATAAAGCCGTTATAACACTTTATGTTTTAAACCAACCAAATTCGTTTAGCACACGTACGTCTACCGTACTACATAGTTCACAACAATCATGCTAGAAAAGATAGGAAGAGGTTCACATACCTCGCGACGATTATCGACAATTAGCAAAACGCTCCAAAGTACTGTAACCCTGCTAGCCTTTTCCACCCTTCAAGTAGAATACACTACTCGTAGTACTTCCACCTATAATGGCCATAAAACGTCTATCAACATCTCGATCTCTTTGTAGCACAATTCAAAGTGCAAGGTTCCTTATTCTACGGAAAATTCGATAGCACCTCCCCCCCCCGCAACCACATAAAACTCCTCCTCTAACAAGGCCCGCTACCAAGCCAACAACTCCAAGGGGGGGTTACACGTCTAACCGGACGTGTACAACACTGCTCCACAATAATATTACAAGTCTACTGTAAATACAGTCCAATGTAAATACAATTCAATTCTTTATAATCATCCTTCCAATAAATCTTATATTCAATTCTAAACTACTACAATATGTAATATCCAATTACAATAGAGGGACATAGATCATTACCTCGATAAGCCCAAAATTATCCAAGATTATAAGTCGATCCTGAGCAACGTTTAGCTCCAATTCCTTACGCTCCAACCCGCTCCAAGCAACCCTTAGAAGTTTCTACACAACTTCTCTAAACACTTCAACCATCTATGAAGATTTCCCTAGGGTTTCACTTTTGCGACTAATGGAATAAAGTAGTATTTCCGGACTCTTATGTTGGGATAACTTTGGAAATGTTACAAGGGATTTAGGCTAAGGTATTTGGGATTATACCACAACACTTGAAGAATTTTTACAAAAAGTGGGGGGGGGGGGGGGGGGGTTGGACGCTAACACATAAGGGGGGGGAGGGAGAATTTGCCTTGGAAAGATATTTCAAGTGTGGATGAAACTAAGTCTTGCAACAAAGGGGTATTTATAGAGAAATCAATGGCCAAGATCTAGGCAAGTGTGTGGTGTAGATTGGGGACATGTGGATGTGGGTTCTACCAACCACATGTCCACCACAACTTTGGGACAAGTGGCTAGCCACTTGTCCACTCAAAAAACGTCCAAGACACTTGTCTTTCTACCATTCGGCCAACATGGCCACATGGGGGTGACACGTGTCGCCCCCTACTCGTCCAAAATATTTCATCTTTCGAAAATATCCGTAATGCCAAAAATCCGAAAATAAAGTGGGCCCCATAAACCGTAAATTTCTCCCGTGGGCCCCACGTGACCAATTCCGAAAATAAAATTCCATAATTCTCAAATATTCCAAAAAGTCCGAATACCAAATCTGGGAATCCAATTCTCATTAACGAACCTTTTTCCTTAACAAAATCCGGAAACTTTTCCGTCGAAAAATCACATCTTTCTTCCTTTCCAATTTTTCTGTCGTATTCTCGTACGTACGTCCTCATATACATACTGTGGAACTACAGGGTGTAACAGATGTCATCGATGTGATCAAACACGTTATAGAGACATGCATGATTACGAAACAGTTCAACCCAGGGATAATACTGACTATTTTCTTGATCAAGAAGAATGGGAAATAGAGTTCTTGATGTTTGTAACAGTTAGGGCTGAATGAAAAGAGGATGACAACGTGGTGGTGGGATTTGTGGAGGTAGAAGATTCAGAAAGTGTGGAAGATTCATGGATAGCCATTTAGAGAACAGGGGAAAGAAAAAGAAAAACCTAGAAATTTTGGAGGGAGGAGGGGGAGGCGCATTGCAGGGAGGCGCGGTAGCTCAACAAAAAAGCTAGGATTTTTGTTTTAGGCTCTTGATACCATGTAAGATGATATTAATCTCCCTTGGGGAGTCTTTCATTAATATCAAAGTATAGAGTACAATATTCACCCCTTATACAATAGGAATCCTAAGCCTATACAAAAGAGAAATTCTAGTCTTACCATAATTATATTTACACAATATATGGAAATATTTTAATTATGGGTAGGGAATATATTGTTTCCTATATTTACACGTTTACACCTACAACTTTGGGTGTGGACAAGTAGACACCTCAACTTATCTCCACTTTATCAGTTGAACACTCCAACTTATAAAATGATCATCTCGACACCTCTAAAATTTATGTGTCAATCAACATTTGTGTTTACGTGTTTAACTTTATACAAGTTGAGGTGCTACTTGTGCACATCTAATATTGGTGGACATACTCTCCAGCTAACGTCAAGTTTGAGGGCATGTTATACTTTATATAACATGTCTAAAATCGGCGAGATGTGAAAATAATTACATAAACGTCATTTTCAATATATAAAAGGCCAACAAGTGAATGAAGGTAGTTAGGGTCATTTGGTTCGCGGACTAAATTCTTCTTCTTAGGGCCCGTTTGGTACAACTTATTAAAAACAACTTATAGGAGTATAACTTTTTTAAGTAGAGCTTTTATAAAAAAGTTGTTAGGTGTTTGGTTGCCAATAAAAAAAGTGTTTTTGTATAAAAAACAAAAAAGTTGTTAGGCCAAAAGAAGCTCTACTTCCATAAGCCCAAATTTTGTGCTTATGAAATAAGTGTTTATGTCACCTATAAACTCTACTACTTTTTCAGCCAAACACATCTAAAAAAATTCATAAGTGCTTATTTTAAAAAATAAACACTTATGAGCTTCCCATAAGCTCAACCAAACAGACACTTACACTAATTTATCCCACCTGAATGGATAGAATAATCACAAGTTTAATGGAATAAAGTGGATATTAGGATCAAGGTATTAAATTTATACTTTATGTTGTTAATGGTATAAATTTATCCTCAATTAAACATAATATAAATTTAATGTCAAACTTAATCCGGGATATTTCCGCGTACCAAACAAAAATTAGTTGGCACTAAAATAGAAAATGTGGTTACATAGACTATTATAAGCAATTATGCCCTTTCACAATCAATTACTTTAAATAAGGAAGCAAATACCATCAACTTACATTCCTGCCTCCCCCCCAACAAGATACTACAGAAATACAATCCATAAGAAATAGAATTCACGTTTGAGAGTTAGAGAGATGTTTCTCTCACTAGGCGAAAATGCTCTCAACATTTTCCTCTAGTTGCTCTTCTACGTTTCCCTTCTTCTATGATTTTCACCAACTGAATTATTACGGATTGTTCTTTGATCAATCCCATCTTACGGAGAAGTTTGCGTGTTCATTTCATGTTCACTTTAGTCGATTTGTTAAAGGTAAGTTTTCATCTTCTTTAACATCCTAGATTTCATAGTTTTGTGTATTCGTTGGTTCCTCCACTATCGAAGGGATTTAGTCCTAGTGTGAGCCATCTTCCTTCTTGCCATGAGAAAGAATATAAGATTACGTCCAAGAGAAAGAAAGAGATTAGTTTGATTGTTCAAGGTATGAATTTTCTGAGTTCATATCTGGTGGTGGCAGCTTCTAGTGGTGTCCCGATAGCAACCATGAACATTGTGGGGAAATCGGGTAAGGCGGGTGAAGCCGGGTCGAAAGCAGGTCAGGAGGGTGGTTATGGATTGCAAGAGGGTCATGATGGTGGTCATGGGTCGAGGATGCAATTCAATGAGTCTCCCAACTTTCTGGTGGTGACCTCAGGTGGTGTTCCGGTAGGAACCATTGACACTGGGGGAAAACGGGTCATGCGGGGGATCCCGGGTCGAAAGTGGGTATGAACGGTGGTCCCGGGTTGTAGGGGGGTCGTGATGGTGGTCATGGGTTGTGGATGCTACCAATGGGTCACCGGTCTATAGTTTCTGAGTCCGAAGGGGTTTTTCCGGCAGACACTATGGATGCCGAGGAGAAAGCGGGTCACGTGGATGGTCCCGGGTTGATAACGGGTCAGGTGGGTGGGCATGGGTCAAGGGCGAAGTCCATGGGTCACCAGACAATGGTTGTTGAGTCCGAGAATGCTTCAATTCCCATGGGCCTTGGAAATGCAAAGGTTGCGGAAGTCGAAGGAATTTTTATTCAAAAGAGATTTAGTAATTTGCAGCATTCAATTGATGCGGAAGCCAAAGGCACGCCTCATTCAATGGTTGTTGCATCCGAAGTTACTCCAAGTCCCATGGATCTTGGTAAGGCAAATGATGCAGAAGTTGAGGGGTTTTCTCTCCAAAAGAGGCCTAGTAACTCGACGAATTTAATTGACGTAGGGAATGAATAGACATCTCATTTAAAGGGACTTCGAAACTTGATAGGGGTGGGAACCGGTTTTGACAAGAGCAAGATTCCTAGGAACTCTAATACATTAAATGATAGTGCATTATTACAACAAAAGAATTCTGTGACACCAAATTCCAATGGTGCACATTATTTGACTTCAATTACGGGAATCAACAATGTACCTATGGATCCTCAACCCTTCACTTCACCCGAAGCTGTAAATAATGCACCTACGGATAAGCCTATTCCAAGGAAGAAGACTTATGCGGGGGTGTTTGTGGAGTCACGTTTGGAAGCAAAGGGTATGAAATTATAATTTATTGAACAAGAAGGAGATATCATAGAACTTGATGCGAATGATGAAGTTCCATTAGTTGAAACTTGGGGCTATTGTCTTATTGGATGTTTCACGGGCCCTTTCCCGGGACGTGAGGCATTGAATTCAATTGTTAAGGGCTGGGATGTGAAGTGTCGAATCATTCCCTATGGACGTAGATGGACTGTCTTCCGTTTCATGTCGGAGGACGATCGCATTAAGGTGTTTCATGGTGGCCCCTATATGACTTTCGGAAAAACATTGATGTTATAACTAGTTGATAAGGACGTGATACTTTCAGATGATCTTTTTATGAAAATCCCCGTTTGGGTACTGCTACGTGACATCCCCTTATCGGTTTGGAGTGAAACTGGTTTGAGTAAAATTGCATCGCGTGTTGGAATGCCTCTATACACGGATCAGTTTACTAAAGAGAGGTCCAAAATGAACTATGCACGAGTATTGATTGAAGTCGATGTTAGTAAGGAGCCAGTCACAGAATTTAGAGTAAAACTACCGAGTAATATTATGTATGTTCAAAAAGTGGAATATGAGCATTATCCGGATTTTTGTTTTCTTTGCCAAACATTTGGGCATAGCCATTTAAAGTGTAAGAAGTTGGAGAAACAAGTGAAGCCTATGGAGATTTCCCGACCTCAAAATTCGAATGTTTTGCCTCAGAATGGCGAGGATACGAGTATGCCCTCTATGCCTGGAAGTGTCGATGCAGCTTCGAATCTTGATCGAGCTTCGGGTGAGAATTAATTTGATGAACACCATTTGCGGGATGCACATGATGTTCCCAACGCAACAGGGATGATAAATATGGATTTTAATCAAGTCAGGACCTTTGCCGAGGCAGCACGAGGGGGGTCTAACACTCCGTTCGTCCCGGGGTCATTTAGAAGTGCTACGGGTGTTGAGAATTCACCGAGTGTGTACATGCAGGCACCACTTTGTGCGGATAATGATGGATGGCAAGAGGTTACTTCAAGGAAGAATTGTATTAAGAACAAAGCCAAGCATCAAGTTTGAGAAGTGGAAGAGTATTTCAACTCTCCAAGATTGAGTTTATTTGTATTGCGTTTATTTTATTTTCTTGTATTGTATTTTCGTGCTTTACATTGAGGCTTGAGAACCCTCAATGATCGATTGTACTTTTCGATTTCTAGTAATATATTATTTATTTAACCAAAAAAAAAGAAAAAAAGAAATACAATCCATAGTCTTCAACTACTTGATTAATGTAACAATTTTGAAATCAAGTTTGCAAATCTTCATAGAACAACCATTTGTTTGAGTTCAGCTATTTGATGCCTTGCAAAAAGTCCCTCTTTATCATTTTATTGCAACTAGAAGGAGTACCTGTCTACAACAACTTAGTTCAGATTATGTTTTGTGCACACTAATGATTTTTCTGGAAATACAAAAAATTAAACTAATGGAAGAACGGAAGAGAGCAATATGGACTCTTTTTCTTCTGTAATAGGACAAACTTCTGTGACTGTTTTAATAATTTACTTGGTGAATATATGATATACATGATGCTCCATGGGAAGTCATCCGAGAACTAAATATTGTTAGAATTCAAGGATTATATCAATTATGGATTGCATGTGCAATCCAGTTCATAGCTCATCAATTGAGAGAAATCGAAAGAAGAGGAGAGGAGCTTGTGGAAGCTTTTCGTGTATTTTCTCTTATTCTCACAATGTGAGTATTGGCTACATTTATAGAATCTAAGAAGAGTAAAAACTGAAACTGAATTTCTAACTAACCATCAAACAACTTATAATTTAACAACTTCTAACAAATAATCTGCTGAAGTGGAGTCCATCGACTGCATAGCTGTGTGGCTGTGATGCTGTATTTCATCTGCTGTGTTGCTGCTGCATGTGTCTTGTGGTGTTGTTGCTGCACTTCTCGACCACACTCAACACCCCCCGCAATCTAGGTACTGAAAACAAGTTTTTCTATCCTAGCTTGGACACTAAATAATCATGATGACCCTTAGTTAAACTCTTTGTCAGTACATCAACAGGTTGATCTGTAGTAGGGACATAGTTAGTAGAAACTAGACCTTTGTCACGACCCGACCCCGAGGCCGCGACTGGTGCCCTACCGGGGCACCCCGTCAGGTATACATCAGAAAATAGCAGCGGAACATACATAACTCATAACCTGTATAAAGTAAACAAAACTGGCAAGCCGATAAGGCTGCCTTCCATAGATTAACTTAATCAAAAGTACAACTTGTTCTTACAGAACAAACCACAAACGTGACTACAGACCTCTAATAACAACTGTGGCGGGACAGGGCCCCGCCATACCCCTGAATGTACATAACATCTACGACACCAGGGAGAACCGTACCAAAAGTCGAACCTCCGGAGGAATGGAGCTTCTGACACCTGAGCAAAGATCCTAAGAATGAGGATCCACCACCTGCTTACCCCTACCTGCGGCATGAACGCAGCCCCCGAGGAAGGGGGTCAGTACACAATATGTACCAAGTATGTAAAACTGGAAAATACTGTAATAATATCATAAGTCTAAAAATAAGCTGGAGTCATGGATGAAAATCAAATTACATTGTACTATGCCTTACTAACAATGAGAGTAACAAGTATAAATTTTACTGCATAAAAATAGGTGGCTCATGATCAAAACCGGGTCCCTCGCCCGCAGTATCATTAAGCCATCCTACTCCTGGGACTATTTCACCCGCATGAGACTATTACCCGCATGGATCCTGTGGACCCGCATGAGGTATTCCTCGCATCATGGGTAGCAAATCCATGGAATACACAGAAGGTGGTATAACGTCTTGGGGGTGTACCCCTCAATTATACTCTTACCCTAAAGAAGGTGGTATAACGTCTTGGGGATTTTCCCCTCATTTATACTCTTACCCTTAAGAAGGTGGTATAACGTCTTGGGGATTTACCCCTCATTTATACTCTTACCCTGAAGAAGGTGGTATAACGTCTTGGGGATGTACCCCTCATTTATACTCTTACCCTGGCTCAACCGGCTATCATACATAACATAAGTAAGTTAAGAAATCCACTAACTTCTTATTAGTCTGTCTCATATACCCTCTCATTTTAGTCTACTTAAGGCACTAACATATCTTAATAAAAGAAATCCGGGAATTTATCCCCAGTACTACATACTTCCACTCTTTTAAGACTGACTCCTTTTCATATAAAACTTTTAGGCAATTGATGCCTTAAAATCAATTTGCCTTTCATAAATCAAGTCATTTGTCCTTACTTATTTTACTTGGAGTAAACCTTTCTTTGTTAACCTTTCATAAAGCCAATACAACCAACTTCCCATAAAGTTGTTATATTACCATTATACACTAGCCAAACACATTTCCCTAACTCCAAGGGACTTATACTTTTAAAACGAAACAAGTACCACATACTTAAAACACTTCAAGTCCCTTGACTTTGAAACTTAAGACATCATAAGACAAGTAAGGAATATCAAAGCCTTGTACGTCTACCGTACTACATAGATGCAACTATTCATGCTCAAGCGATAAGAAAGCTCCACATACCTCTTCGGGTCAATCCACTTGCTAAGCCCAAAATACCGCACGTAATACGTCAACCTATAATGACCATAATACGTTTATTAACCTCAAGCTACAATGTAGAATATTCCAAGTTCAAAGTCACTAAATTCTATGGAAAATTGGGCAGCATTTCCTTTGTTTCTACATACTTTGCCACCTTTTCAAGGCCGAATTCAACATCCAAACGCCACATTTAAGGCCCAACAATCCAAATATTTCAAAGGGGATTACACACCTAATCTTGGATGTGTAAAATTCTGCCCCACAATATAAAACAACTAACTTAACAAGTTTAAGGTAGTATTTAAGCTACAACATGCTTACATATCATTCTTATCCAACCCTTTCATATCCAAACCATATTTCTTGCATGCAATGTATCTAAGAGCAATATTTACTACTACAAGATCTTTCTTCTTCACATGCAACACCAAAAACTAGCTACAAGAGAAGAATTGTTACCTTAGAGCTTTAGCCAAATTATTCCAACAAATTTGCTATCCTCCTTTCCAAAAACACCACCACAAGAACTCCTACAAGCTAGCCAACAAGTTTCCTTCTTGCCACACTTTTCAGATTTTCCTCAAGCTTGATTTCCTCTTGAATTTCTAGAGAGAAGGGAGAGCTTTTATGTTTAGAGAGAGAGAAGAACTTGAAGAATGACCAAGTCTTCAAGACTTGGTCAATAAGTAGTACATGCAAAATCAGATGGGGGGACACTTGTCACCATCCCATGGCTTTTTTTAAAACAAAACAGTTCAGATTTTTCCACTCAACTTCGCAGAACCCGCCTCGGCGCCGCGGCGCTGAAACCTCTGCCGACTCCCAGAACTTTCCGGCGCCCTCGCTTCCTGGCGCCAAGGCGCGCTGCAACTTCAGCGAATACTCGGATCATCCGCGCCATGCCCCGTGGCTCTCGATCAAAACACTTTTCTCGTCCGATCACAAGACCGAACTTGTAACTCCCATAACTTTCTACTCCGATGTCCTATCGACGAACGGTTGGTTGCGTTGGAATCTAGACTCAACGAACTACGCACTAGGACTTTGAAACACCTAGGAACTCTCAATGTAATGGGTCATAACCCGCCTCAAAGTTGACTAAAAACCCGTCCGAAACAATCCGCCAACCTATCTTTCGAAAATTTTAGTCTTAATCCCTTTCGTACGCTCTCATACGTATGGCCAGAACTACGGGGTATAACATTCTCCCCCCTTAGAAACATTCATCCCGAATGTTACTTATAGGCTTACTCAAATCCCAATAACGACATAGACCCTCTTAACTATTTCTCTTGCAATTAAAGACGCTCCACATAGCCACAACATTACTCAAGCATAATTGCTAAATTAAAACTAACAAGCAGGAAAGTGGGTTACCTGGAGGTGTAGGGAACAAGTGAGGATACTTCTTCATCATGTCCTCCTCTGTTTCTCACGTCATTTCCTCCCTGTTCTCGTTCCGCCATAAGACCTTGACGGAAGCCATATCCTTTGTCCGAAGTCGCCTAACCTGACGATCGAGTATCGCTATGGGACTCTCCTCATACGTAACCCCTCTGTCACCTGGACATCATGAATCGGGTGCACTCTAGATGGATCTCCAATACATTTCCTCAACATAAATACATGAAAAACTGGGTGTACTGCCTCCAGATCGGACGACAGATCCAACTCATAGGCAACCTTGCCTACCCTACGGACAATCTGATAAGGCCCAATGTACCCTGGGCTAAGTTTCCCTTTCTTCCCAAATCTCATCACGCCCTTCATGGGTGATACCTTCAGGAAGACCCAATCATCTACCTCAAACTCCAAGTGTCGACGCCGATGATCTGCATACGACTTCTGTCGACTTTGAGCTGACAATAACCGCTCCTGGATAAGCTTCACCTTATCCACTGCCTGCTGAATCAAGTCTGGCCCGACCAACTGAACTTCTCCCAACTCAAACCAACCTATCGGTGACTTTCACTTCCTCCCGTATAAGGCCTCATAAGGCGACATCTGGATAATAGAATGGTAGTTGTTGTTATAAGCAAACTCCACAAGAAGTAAATGATCCTCCCACTACCCTCGAAATTAATAACACAAGCCCGCAGATATCCTCGGCGGTCCGATAGTACGCTCGGCTTTGTCTCGGTCCGAGGATGAAACGCGATCGAGACTCACTTGCGTCCCTAATCCCTTCTGGTAAGACCTCCAGAAGTTAGCCGTGAACTGGGCTCCTCTGTCTGAAATAATCGATATAGGAACTCCGTGCGCCTCACAATCTCCGATATCTGATCTAGCATAATCCTCGTAGAAAAGTCGCCCCGATCGGAAGAAAATGGGCTGATTTCGTCAGCCTGTCGACAATAACCCAAATGGAATCATGCTTCCTCTGAGTGTGAGGTAAACCTGTAATAAAATCCATATTTACACAGACCACAAGCGCCTCCAGTATATCTTCAGCCAGAGGGAGCTGAACTTGCGGCAGAGACGGTGGTTGGAGTTACTTAAGGATTACGATGTCGATATTCTATACCACCCAGGGAAGGC
Source organism: Przewalskia tangutica (assembly GCA_029844215.1). NCBI lineage: Eukaryota > Viridiplantae > Streptophyta > Magnoliopsida > Solanales > Solanaceae > Przewalskia > Przewalskia tangutica. The sequence continues at coordinate 55,475,610 of CM056736.1, forward strand.
CAATGTAGTTGCAGATGCCCTTAGTCGCAGATCGATGGGTAGTCTGTCTGATGTACAGCCAGAGAGAAGGGATATGGTCCGAGAGTTACATCAGCTAGCGAGCCTTGGGGTTCGTTTGGTTGATTCTGATAGTGATGGGGTTCGGGTTCGAGAGGTTGCCGAGTCTTCCATCGTCGAGGAGGTGAGGAGGCGACAGTATGAGGATCCGATTATGGTACGGTATCGAGATGCATCTCTTCAGAAAGAGAAGAGTCTTTTTGAGGTAGCGCCTGATGGGGTGCTAAGATTTGAGGGCCGGTTGTTTGTTCCCGATGTGACAGGACTTCGTCAGCAGATTCTGGGGGAGGCTCACAGTGCTCGTTATTCTATTCACCCGAGGTCGACTAAGATGTACCATGACCTCAGGTGTATCTATTGGTGGGACGGCCTGAAGAGGGACGTTGCAGAGTTTGTGGCGCAGTGCCCGAATTGTCAGCAGTGGAGCACGAAGCCGATGGTCATTGCAGCTATTGATATTCCGACTTTAGTAAGGCATAGTACAATGTAATTTGATTTTCATCCATGACTCCAGCTTATTTTTATACTTATGATATTATTACAGTATTTTCCAGTTTTACATACTTGGTACATATTGTAATCGACCCTTCCTGGGGTGCGTTCATGCCGTAGGTAGGGGTAAGCAGGTGGTGGATCCTCATTCTTAGGATCTTTTCTCAGGTGTCAGAATCTCCATCCCTCCGGAGGTTCGACTTTTGGTACGGTTCTCCCTGGTGTCGTAGATGTTATGTACATTCAGGGGTATGGCGGGGCCCTGTCCCGCCACAGTTGTTATTCCTAGAGGTCTGTAGTCACATTTGTGGTTTGTGCTGTAAGAACAAGTTGTACTTTTGATTAAGTTAATCTATGGAAGGCAGCCTTATCGGCTTGCCAGTGTTGTTTACTTTATACAGGTTATGAGTTATGTATGTTCCGCTGCTATTTTATGATGTATACCTGACGGGGTGCCCCGGTAAGGCACCAATCGCGGCCCCGGGGTCGGGTCGTGACAACCTTGTTGCACCTTCTCTCGGATAAAATGACAGATAATGTCAATGTGCTTGGTACGTTCATGGAAGACAGGGTTGGAAGTATTTGAATAGCAGACTTGAATCAAAACATCAACCAAAGGGGATCACACGCCTACTTGACGTGTAAAATTCATCCCCTTAATCTACCAAAACAACCCACAAAAATAGTCCACAATTCTATCAATGATAAGGGTAAATGTGAAGCCTTTTAACACCCTTTATACCCTTAATCTCTTAGGACTTTCATTAGCAATTACCACATTAATCATGCATGTTGGTGGCTGAGTTTTCAGAATTCCAGCGCCACAAAACATTCCATAAAAACTCCATAACAACGCCCAACAGTTTTATAGATTCCACGACCAACAACTACAATCCGATAACTCTTTCCTTAATCATTTTTATTCCAATTCAAGTTCCAAAACTTCTATATAAGTTATATCAACTTATTAACAACAATATTACTCCATTATAACATGCAATAGGTGAAGATAACAACAACAATAACCAACGAAATCCCAAAGGCCAAAACTGCCTCACTCTCGACCTCAACACCCAAAAATGGTACAAACACTTTTTAATCTTCATTATTTTTAGCACAAGCTCATTTACACATTATAATAATAAGTAATATCTAATTACTTCAAGATAAGAAGATTTTTTTACCTTATTTTGTGCCCAAAAAACGTCCCAAACAGTCCCTACAATATTGGTCCGCAATTTCGTCTTAGCTCCACTTCTTCAAGTTCCAATCACATATATGTATCCTCTACAACCTTAAAACCATCTTCCCTTCACGTTTCAACTTGACAAAATGGATAAAAGGTTAGGGTTTTCACCCACCCTTCTCGGCCCAAACAAGCTTTTCCAAGGTGGAGTATTAATCTTGGCTTAGCACTTGGTTTAGGAGCTCAATCTTGAAGAAAGAAACTAATCAAATCTTGTTGTTCTTGGCTAAGAGGTTCTCGAGTTTATGAGAGTTAAAGGGAGAGAGATGAGAGCTTTTGGATATAAGTGTGAAATGATCCAAGTCTTGCAAGACTTGGATATGTATAGCCAAGTGTATGGACAAGTTGAGGGGGACCCACTTGTCCACGTGTCCTCCTCTTCTCAAAATATCTATAAAGTGTATCACCAATGCAAGACAAGTGGAGGGGTGACACGTGTCGCCCTCCTATTGGTCCAAAATAATTCTTCACAAAATAACTCTATACTTGGCCAAAATATCTCAAAATCTCGTGGGCCCCACAAAATTGTGAAATTTTCGGTGGGCCCCATATGACCAAATCCAAGACTTAAAAATCCAAAACAAATTCCGTAACTTCAATTTGGAGAATTAAACTCCAAGTTATTAAATTCCTGTCTTCACATTTTTCTGACATTTTCCTTAAGAAAATGTAATAATTCTTTCCTTCCAAAATTCAAATCTCAAATCCTTAATCATGTTCTCAATTAGTAGCTCTGTTATTACGGGGTGTAACATCCTTCCCCCCTTAGAAACATTCGTCCCGAATGTTCATAGTGGGTCTCAAACTATACAGATTCCGGCGTCGTCTCCTTACTATACCTATCAACCAATACTCCACAAAACCAACGATGCCACACACGGCCACAATATATCACATGTATATAAAACAACGGACCTTCCATCTGAGGTCCCTTCTCACAATACTCGAAGGTTGCAGTCCTTTCCAAAATGGGATCTTCAGACGTTCCTTTTCTCTTCCCGTACTAGGGGTGACCCTGCCGTATTCTAAGCCATAAGCTACCACTATCTGAATCCTTCAGTCGGACTCCCACTCAACTAACTGATGTGTTCCCTCGTGTCAACTTCTCTTCTTCGTCCTCACATTAGTCAAACTACTGGTTGGTGAATGATCCTATTGTCTATCTGGCTTTGTTTACTAACTGGTGTAAACTCTAAAACTAGTAGTATCTCAATCACGAACACTTATGGACAATGTTACTGAATCTAAGGTGTGTGTATCATCACAATTAACTCTTAGTCATGGTCTAAAATGAATCTCTCTCCTATCTCAAAGTGTTTCTCACACTATCATTTTCTCTCATTAGATGTTCATCACCTTTTGCCGAAATATTCCTACTGTACATCCCCTACTATCGGTCTTTACACTGTTATGGGGTAATTACACCTTGTGAACCCTACACAACTATAGTTTCATTCACTTTATCATTCTTGTCAACATCCTTAACTCTACACATTACTTAAACAAGGATATTTTTACCTGTCACGACCTGAACCCCGGGCCCGTGACTGGTGCCCTACCTGGGCACCCTTCTACCTAAATGACATAATTAAACCGCGAAACTAAATAACACCTCGTCTTTTTTTTTTAAAACCAACGAACATGCAAGGAAAAAGCCGACAAGGCTGCCATATAATATACATAATAAAAAGGCACTACACTGCACACGAGTCCAATCCCACATATGAATACAGACCTCTAAGAGTTTTACTGAACTATGACGGGACAAGGCCCTGCCGTACCCATAACTGTACAAAAGTATGTACTGAAGGATCTATACCAAAATGATAAACTCCTGAACAGATGGAGCTATCCAAAAACTCTGAGCAAGGGTCCTACACTTGCAGATCACCAAACTGCGTACCTAAACCTGCGGCATGAACGCAGCCCCCCGGAGAAAGGGGGTCAGTACGAAGAATGTACCAAGTATGTGAAATAATAAGTACTGTAAAAGAGATCACACAGTCCACATATAACATGAAGCAAGTATGATAACTCAAAACAACAACACACTGAACCTTGCAAATATGAGAGTAATGCAATCATTTGTTACACCCCGGAATTCCAGGATATGGTTATAAGAACGTACGTAAGAACTCGAAATTGCTAAGATTTGAGACGAGTAAAAATTTATCGGAATTATGGAATTGTCGGAAAACGAAATATTGCGACGAACGGGAGGGCGATACGTGTCACCCCCTTAGTGGTCTTGGACGAATTTGACATGGTTAGAATGGTCATTTGACCATAATTTAAATGACCAAGTCTTGCTAAGACTAAGAGCTTGACATTGTTGACTTGTCAAAGGGCCACTTGGGCTTGATCCTAGTGAAATGCATCCAAGCCATCCATATGTGCTAATCTTGACCCTCCATTGTGTTATATATGTGTACTAGTAGCAAGACAAGTTCTACACTTAGCTAAATTTTCAAGAAAATTTGAAGACACTCAAGGAGTGCTCTCGGGTTTGAGGGATTCTTCAAGACAAGAATTTTCAATTTTTGTCCAATAAGCTCCACACTTTAAACCAAGGTTCCTAAGAGTATTGTAAGGGTATCGCAATAGAAATATCCCGGAAAAGTGGTGTTTTCGTATTAGTCGCAAGGCGAAAACCTAGGGAGTTATTCAACTTTGAAGTTGGAACTTGAAGAGGAGTTCTTCATAAGCTTCTAAGGGTTGCTTGGAGTGGATTGGAACGTCGAAAAGAGGAGCTAAAGTTGCTAAGGATCGACTTGTAATCTGGGATCATATTTGGGCTAAATGAGGTAATAATTTTCGTCTTACTTTTGTAATTGAAATTCCATGTTATGATAAGTTAGAAATGATCATGTGATATGTGTTATGAATATTGATAAGTGTTATGAAAATTTAGAAGCTCAAATCCGAAAATGACATGTTAAGCCATTTGAAATTGAAATACAATTTGGTCGATAATTAGAATTGTCGCATGTTTACCTACTTGAGGATTGTAGTAGTTATAATCAATTGCGGCTAGATAACATATCAATTGAGGGACGGAATTTTACACGTCTTGTAGGCGTGTAATTCCCTATCGTTAACTACATTGTTGAGCCTTAAATGTGACGTGTTTGGTTATTGAATTCGGCCTTGAAAAAGGTGGCAAAGTATGTAGAAACAAAGGAAGTGCTGTCCGATTTTCCGTAGAATTTAGTAGCTTTGCACTTGGAATATTCTACGTTTGAAGTAAGAAGTTAATAGACATACTATGGTCATTATAGGTTGACATACTACGTACGGCATATTGGACTTGGCAAGTGGATTGAACCGAAGAGGTATGTGGAACTTTCCTATCTCTTGAGCATGAATAGTTGTAAGTATATAGTACGGTGGACGTACGAGGTTTTGACGAATTTAGTTCCTTTGATATCCTTGGCTTATAATAAGAATGTCCAAGTTGGTTGAGTTAGGGAATTAACTCACTTGATTAAAATATTAAGGATATATTACTTTATAAATGTTAAGAGACTTAAAGTATTTTTGAAAGTATATGACACTTGTTTTGTTTGGAAAGTTTAAGTCTCTCGGTTACAAAGAAGAATGTAAGTTTCTAAAGTATAAAGCTAGTATAACGGCTTTATGGGAAGTTGGTTATAATAGCTTTATGGAAAGTTAAAAAGAGTGGTTTACTCTAAGTAATTTAAGTATGATAAATGACTTGAAATAATGAAAGGCAAATCGATTTAAAGGCATCAATTGCTTAAAGTTTTAAAAGAAAGAAGTCACTTGATTTAGAAGCCTATAAATGTATTTCTAAAAGGTATTGTGACTTGTCTTGAAAAGTAGTTATGACTTAATACTACGATTATTAGTATCTTGGAAGTTTTATATGAAAAAGAGTCATTTTAAAAAGAATAGAAGTACGTAGTACTTTGGGTTAAATTCCCAGATTTTATAATGACATGTTAGTGCCTTAAGTAAACTAAAATGAGAGTGTATATGAATAAGACTAATAAGAAGTTAGGGGGATTTCTTAACTTGCTTATGTAATGTATGATAAGCCGGTAGTGCTTATGTTATGTATGATAAGCCGGTAGTGCTTATGTTATGTATGATAGCCGGTTGTGCTAGTGATATATTGTGCATTACGGGGTCATTTCCTGGGTTTGTGGCATTTGCATATTTCGTGGATTTGCTACCCATGATGCGAGGAATACCTCATGCGGGTCCGAAAGGGCTTATGCGGGTGAAATAGTCCCATGCGGGGCGGACCAGTCCTATGCGAGGAATACCTCATGCGGGTCTACACGACCTATGCGGGCGAATACAGTCTATGCGAGGAATACCTCATGCGGGTCCATACGACCCTTGCGGGTGAAATAGTCCCAGGAGTAGGATTGCTTAATGATACTGCGGACGGGTGGCCCTGCTTTGATCATGAGCCTCCTATTTTTATGCAGTAAAGTATAATCTTGTTTACTCTCATTGTTAGTAAGGCACGATTATCGTTATTATATGAGTTATCATACATGTCTCCGCTTTATTTTAGACTTATGATTTCACTACGATCTTTCGATTTCACATATTTGGTAAATGTTGTCGACCTCGGCCGAAGTGCGTTCATGCCGCAGGTAGAGTACAAGTTGCTGATCCTCACTCTTAGGATCACTGTTCAGCTGATGAGAAGCTCCTTTATTTCGGAGGCTTATCCCTGGTATTGTCGGTTGTTGCACATTCAGGGGTATGGCGGGGCCATGTCCCGCCAAAGTTGTTATTCTTAGAGGTCTGTAGTCACATTTATGGATTGGGTTTGTAAGAACAGAGATGTACTATTTTAATTTTGTATTATGAATATGTTACGAAAGGTGGCCTTATCGGCTAACCGGTTGATGTCTACTGTCTAAGTATGATTTTTATTTTAGGAGTTGTGTATGTTCCGCTGCTATTCTCTGATGTATACCTGAAAGGGGTGCCCAGGTAGGGCACCAGTCGCGGGCCCGGGGTCGGGTCGTGACATCATTTTTACCTTTTAAGTTATGCTTTTAACAATGAGAATAACTGTTCCACTTTAAGTCATAAACACACTGCACCCTTTCATTAATGAAATCTCTACCATTTCAAAACATGAAGGCCATGCCAGTTCCAGGGTCAACCACCCTCTGTATTATAATGCAACCTATCATGGGACTATTTCACCCACAAGGGACTATTTCACCCGCATAGGTCACGTAGACCCGCAATGTTACACCCCGTAATTCCAGGACACATGTAAGAGAACATACGTGGGAAGTTACGACTTTTAATTTGAACGAAAGAAAAATTTGCTCCTTCTAAGAAAAAAATATTCCGAACCTCGGGAAGGAAAAATATTTATTAATGAAAATTGAGTTCCCGAATTTGATATTTGAGACTTATAGAATTTATCGGAATTTCGGGAGATGAAATATTTTAGACCAACCGGAGGGCGACACATGTCACCCTCCACATGCCCATGTGGGGCGAATTGTTGACTTGTCAAGAAGACAAGTGGAGCTTGACATTCTTGACTAAATCCTAGCCTGTCAAGTGTATTAATCTTGGCCCTTAGATGTGTTATATTATACTTGTAGCAAGACAAGCTTCCCACACTTAGAAAAATTCAAGAACTTGAGTTCTTGAAATGTTGCTCTCGGCTTTGAGCAAGAAAGAACAAGAATTTTTTTCGTTTGTGGTTCATAATTCACAATACTTAAACCCAAGATTCCTAGAGGTATTGTAAGGTTATCTCAATAGAAAGATCCCGAGAAAACTATGTTTCTACGTTAGTCGCAACGTGAAACCCTAGGGTGTTCTTCATAAGTTGGATTAGAACTTGAAGAGGAGTTCTTCATGAGCTTATAAGGAGTGCTTGGAGTGGCTTGGAACGTGAGAAAGGAGCTAGACGTTGCTAAGGATCGACTTTGACGCTTGGATATTATTAGGGCTTATTGAGGTAAAATCTCCGTCTACTTATGTAATTAAAGATTACATGTTAGAGTAGTTGATTAATGAGCATGTGGTATTTAGATGGAAGTTTGAAAAGATTTGGATCATGTCGACATGTTAAAAACCGAAAATGGGCATGTTAGCCTTTATTGTTGAAAACAACTTGGTTGTTAGTTACTATCGTCGCATGTTAAGGAAGAAATGATTTATAGTTGTTATAATTGTTATAGGATATATAACATGTTAGAATAACAACTTGGATTGAAAGGAAATTGATATTTGTTGTGACAATGGTAGCCGAATATGGCTTAGAAATATTGGACAGTTTTATATTGATTGTGGGGCAGAATTTTACACGTCCTGTTAGGCGTGAAATCCCCTTTGGTTAGCTGAATTGTTGAGCCTTAAATGTGGCATTTGGTTATTGATTTTCGGGCCTTGAAAAAGGTGGAAAAGTACGTAGAAACAAAGGAAGTGCTGCCCGATTTTCCGTAGAATAAGAGTCCTTATACTTAGAAATATTCTACGTTGAAAGATAGAAGTTGATAGGCGTATTGTGGTCATTATAGGTTGACATACTACGCGCGGCGTATTCAACTTGGCAAGTGGATTGAGCCGGAGAGGTATGTGGAACTTTTCTTATCTCTTGAGCATGAGTAGTTATAAATGTATAGTACGGTAGACGTACGAGATTTAAATGAATTCAGTTCATTTGATATCCTTGACTTGTTTTAAGAATGTCTAAGTTGGTTGAGTTAGAGAATTAACTCACTTGTTTTTAAAGAATAAAAATGCATTAGTTTCAGAAGCATAAAGTTAGTATAACGGCTTTATGGGAAGTTGGTTATAATAACTTTATGGGAAGTTAAAAGAATGGTTTATTCTAATAAGGTAAACAAAGATTTCTTGACTTGAAAATGTATAGAATACTTGATTTGGAAAGTATTGATTTCTTGATATTCTAAGGTTAAGAAACTTGATATTCTAAGGTTATGTAACTTGATTTCTAAAGTTAAGAGACTTGAAGTATTTTGAAAGTTATGTAACTTGATTTGAAAGTATATGATACTTTGTTTTTAAAAGTATAAGTCTCTTGGTTATAAAAAGAATGAATTTGTCTAAAACATAAAGAGTTATAACGGCTTTATGGGAAGTTAGTTATAACGACTTTATGAAAGGCTAAGAGAGTGATCTATTTGATTGATAGGCATGAGTTGCCTAGGTTATGAATTTAAAAGTTACTTGGTTTCAAAGCCTTGAAATGAACTTCTAAAGGTGTAGTAACTTGATTTGAAAGTTATTTATGCCTTGATACTACATGTGTTAGTATCTCGTGGTCTTTATGTAAAAAGGGTTCTTTTAAAAGAGTTGAAGTACGTAGTACTTTGGGGTTAAATTCCCGGATTTGACGTGACATGCTAGTGCCTTGAATGTTATAAAATGATAAGTGATTTATCTTGTTCTGATGAGAATCCTAAATGATTTAACTTGCGTATGTTACTCATGATAGACATTCGTGCAAGTGTTATACTACGGGTTCAATTCCCTTGACATTGTTCGATCCGTGGGATTAGCTCCCCACGATGAGGGTATCCATATATACTCATTGCGGGTCCACATGACCTATGCGGGTTAAATTCCCATGACTACTCTGTGGGTTAGCTCTCCATGATGCGGGTATCCATATATACTCATTGCGGGTCCACATGACCTATGCGGGTTCAATTCCCTAGAGGGTTAAATTCCATTGAATAGAATGGTATCATGGTACTACGGGCAGATATCCCCTGGTTATACTCTCATTATTAGTAAGGCACAGTGTACTGTTAGTTTGGTTATCATACTTGTCTCCATCTTTATATATGTTACACCCCGTAATTCCAGGTCATGCATTTGAGAACGTAAGAAAGGAAATAAGATTTGAATTTGGAAAGATAAGTTGACAAAATGTTTTTTTTGGACAAATTTTCAGTCAACTTTGGAGCGGCATATATCGTAGTATATTAGGAGTTTTTAGGTTTTTCAAAATCCTACTATGAAGTTCGTTGAGTCTAGTTTCCAACGCAACAAACCGTTTGTCGATAGGACATCAGAGTAGAAAGTTATGGACGTTACAAGATCAGCTGGCAGAAGAGAAGGAAAAATGTTTCAGTCAGGCGCCACAGCGCCACGGCGCCGGCTGCAGAGCCGCGACGCCGTAAGTCCTGAACCTTTCTGAAGTTGCAGTGCCACGGCGCCGAGGCGGGATTTTTTGCGGAAATTGGGTAAAATTATAAGATATTTATGTAAAGGACCTATGGGAGGGCGACAAGTGTCCCTCCCAACTTGTAGAACAAGAAAGAGGCTATATTATGTCTAAGTCTTGCAAGACTTAGCCATTGGCAAGACTTCATCCTAAAGATTGCTCTTCTCTTCTCTATCAAATTGATAAAACCCTAGCCTAAATGAAATTATTGGAAAGGCGACAAGAAGACAATATGTTGGCAAGCTTGTAGAGGGTTCTTGTGGGTGATTTTAACGTGAAGAAGAATTGCGGAAAAAGGGATAAAGTGGGCGAGATTGTTGGATTATTTTGGGCGAAATCCTAAAGGTAAATTCCTTCTCCTCTTCGAATTAAATTAAAGATTTCATGTTATGGTAGTTGGTAAATGAGCATGTGGTACATAGATTGAAGTTTGAAAAGATTTGGATCATGTCGACTTGTTATAAACCGAAAATGGGCATGTTAGCCATGTATGTTGTAATCAATTTGGTCGATAGTTACAATCGTCGCATGTTAAGAAAGAAATGAGTTATAGTTGTTGTAATTATTATTATGTATATAACATGTTGGAATAACAACTTGGATTAAAAAGGAATTGGAAAAGACTTTACATTGTGGTTGCATTGTAGCCGGTAATAGAATTGAAATGTTGGACTATTTGGATATCGATTGTGGGGCAGAATTTTACACGTCCTGTGCGGCGTGTAATCCCCTTTGATTTGGTTGATGTGTTGAGCCTTAATGTGGCATTTGGTTATTGATTCCGGGCCTTGAAAAAGGTGGAAAAGTATGTAGAAACGAAGGAAGTGCTGTACAATTTTCCGTAGAATAAGTGACTTTACACTTGGAACATTATACGTTGAAAGCTAGAAGTTGATAGGCGTATTGTGGTCATTATAGGTTGACATTCTACGCGCGGCATATTCAACTTGGCAAGTGGATTGAGCCGGAGAGGTATGTGGAACTTTTCTTATCTCTTGAGCATGAATCTTGTAAAAATGTATAGTACGATAGACGTACGTAAATTAAGGGAACTCGGTTCCATTTTAGTATCCTTGCCTTGATTCTTGAAAGTGTAGTAACTTGACTTTTAAAAAGTATAGGTTGCTTGATCTTATGCCACGTGTCGCCCTCCCATTCGTCCATAAAATTTCGTAACCCTCGTGGGCCCCACAAAACGTAAAATTCCTTGGGTGGGCTCCACGTGACCAAATCCGTAAAAAAAAAAAAAATTCCATAATGTTAATAAGTTCCATACACTTCAAATAATGCATTTTGAGAATCTAATTCTCCTCAACGAACATTTTTCCTTTCCGACGTTCGGAAGATTTTTCCGTCGGAAAAACAATTCTTCCTTTCGTACCAATTTCTCAAGTCTTGTGTTCTCGCGTCTATTCTCTTATACATGTCCTGGACTTACGGGGTGTAACAGATAGCTTTCGCACTTGCCCCGGTCATATCTCGTGACGACAGGCTGGATCTGGTAGCTAGCTTTCGTACTTGCCCCGGTCAGTTGTTGACGCAGGATGGATCTGGTAGTTGGTTTTCGTACTTGCCCCTGTCAGTTTTATGATGCAGACTGGATCTGGTGGTTCGCTTTCCTACTTGGCCCGTACAGTTTTTATGACACAGGTGGGACCCGGTGTTCATGTATACATATTGGTGTTATATTATTTCATGGACTGCCGACAGTGAGGAAGGAATTACACGGGCATGATTGATATTATGGGCGTGAGACCCATGATTATATTTGAGTAATGACTTTGAGGGAATACATCCCTGACTTGACATGACTGCTTATATATTGTGTACTGTAGTTTGGTTATCATACATGTCTCCTGTTTTATATAGACTGTTATGATTTCATTCTGATATTTTGATTTCACATACTTGGTACATATTTCGTACTGACCTCATTCGGGGGTCTGCGTTCATGCCGCAGGTTGAGGTACATAGCTTGTTGATCCTCATTCTTAGGATCACTGTTCAGCTGGTTGGGAAGCTCCATTATTTTGGAAGCTTTGTATTTTGGTACAGTTCCCCGAGGTTGTAGATTTATGTACATTCAGGGGTATGGCGGGGCCCTGTCCCATCATAGTTGTTAAGTCAAAACTCTTAGAGGTCTGTAGTCATATCTTGTGGGTCGCTTTGAAAAAAAAATAGAGGTAACTGCTTTTGGTTTTACGTAGTTATATGTATACTTTTGGAAGGTAGCCTTATCGGCTAGCCTGTTATTTATTTCTTTTGAGATGTATGTATGTTCCGCTACTATTCTCTGATGTTTACCTGTAAAGGGTGCCCAGGTAGGGCACCAGTCGCGGGCCCGGGGTCGGGTCGTGACAAAAGTGGTATCAGAGCAGTTAGTCCTCGGAAAGTGTCTACAGACCGTGTCTAGTAGAGGTTATCAGTGTGTTGTGCACCACATCTATAACCAGGAGGCTGCAGTACATTTAGGATTGGTTTCCATTCTTCTCACTCTGAGATCGTGCGATAGAGCTGTTAGGGTCGTCTCTCCCTAACGAGTTATGTTGATTACAGCTATGAAAAGACAGCAGTGACCCAGGAAGGATTATGTGGATTGCGTATCCAGGTTGGTAATACTTGTTGTATAGTTGGTATAGTGACATACAACTATACTGATTTATGTATGAGGGTCAGACGCGTGTTGCCTAAAATGATTTTGGATTACCAAGGATTGGTAAAGACTAAATAGATACCGGAAATGTATGAAATAGTTTAATGAATTCTCATCAAGGTTTTACGTACTAATTTGAGATAATTAGGAGATGATGAGCTATCTGAGAAGGTAATGAACCCTTAAGAAGTCATGATTAAGGGACTTAATAGAAGACTATGTTTGTAAATTAAGCTACGTGGTATGCTTAAGAGGATAGTACGGATGAGATCCGTGTGGGGTAAGTAATGGTTGTTGTGATCAAGAAAACACGATTATGGTATATGAGAAGTTATTGTACCCGTTTACGGGGGGACTGATAAGGTAGGCTTGGAGCATGTAAAATGCGAGCCTAAGAATATTGATAACCGCCGAGACCTTAGGTATATAAGGCCTTCTCGGCATTAAGATTTAATTCAGACTTAGGGTAAGAGTTAAGTGCGACGGTGGGTCGGGTTGAGGACCTATTACGGGTCGCCCCATAACCTGAAATGGAGTGGGATCAGTTGGTAGTAGTTCCGCTATGTGACAGGGTCACGAGGGTGCAAGGCACAAGTCTAGTTATGTTATACCCCGTATTTCCAGAGTATGTACGTGAGGGCGTACGTATTCAATTTGAGCCTTAAAGTAGGCATAGGTTCGAATTTGTGCATAGCTACCAAAAGGAGTCGTTTTTCGACGAAACGTTTCCACAGCTTTCGAAGGGAAAATTCCGGCTATGTCATTTATAATTTTTGCGGATTTTTCCGAGAGATGAAATATTTTGGACCAACGGGAGGATGACATTGTCACCCTCACATTGGACGTGAGAAGTGGACGGCAAAGGCAAGCAATGGCACGTTTTTTGTGCCTTGGGTTAGGTAGGATATTTTTGCAAGTTGGTGTGGTAGATGGATAAGGTCCACATGGTTGAAATCTAGCCCTACACTTGCACCACACTTGTCTTCATCTTGGCCATTGGTTGGCCTTCACTTGACCTATAAATACCCCTCTAAGTTGAAGACTTTCTTCATCCTCACTTGAGCAATCTATCTAAGTCTCAAAATACTCCCTCTCCCTTGAGCTTTCGTCCACCACCACCCCCTCCCCCCTTGAGAAGGTCCCTTGGCCGAAAGTATTCCTCCCCATCCTTGTGGTGCTAGCCGTGGGGTACCCCCCCCCTAGCCTAGTTGTTTTCGTATAATACCTTTTTTTTTGGTTTAGAAATACTCTCCAAGTATTGTTATAATGCCCAAATACCTTGGCCCAAATACCTTGTAGTATTCCCAAGGTTACACTTACAAAAGCCCAGAAAATACTATTATACTTCCCTCAGTCACAAAACGAAACCCTAAGGAAAACCTTCATAGTCGGTTGAAGTGTTAAGTAGAAGTTGGTTAGAACTTCTAAGGGTTGTTTGGAGCGGGTTGGAGCGCACGGAGTCGGAGCTAAACCTTGCTCAGGATCGACATATAAACTCGGATAATTTTGGGCTTATCGAGGTAAACACTCTTGACCTTCTGTTGTAATTGGAAATTACATGTTGTAGGAATATATAGTTGAAGTATACTATATTTAGAACTGATCATAGTTGTGCGGCAATGTCTTTTGACTTAAGCCTGAATAATACTTGCGGCAATGTCTTGCGACTTAAGCCTGAATTTTAAGAAGTGGAATCGTAATTACATAGATTTGTATTCTGATGAGGCTTGTAGTATTCTTGTGAGTAGAATTGTACACGTCGGTTAGGCGTGCAAACCCCACGGTTGGCTTGGTAGCGGCCTCGATAGAGAAGGAGATTTACTGTTGCGGGAGGTTCCGCGAATTTTACGTAGAATATGGGACGATGAGATCTAGATGTTAATAAAGCGCCTTGTGGCCTTATAGGTTGAAGTATTACGTGTGGTGCGATACGTGGCTTAGGAGTAGCGGTTTGAAGTACTTGGAGCGTTTTGCTATTAGTCAGACTCGCGAGGTATGTGAACCTCTTCCTATCTTTCTAGCATGATATGTGTATAACTATGTAGTACGGTAGACGTACATGTGTTAAATGTATTTGATTGGTTTAAAACATAAAGGGTTATAACGGCTTTATGGGAAGTTGGTTATAACAGCTTTATGTAGATAAGAAAAAGCTTTGTGATTGTTAAAAGGTAACTGATTTGACTTATAACTGACTTGATGAGTGATAATAAAGAACTTGAAGTCTTTCATTAAGAAACCCTTTTTGAAAGAAGAGTAATACTTGGTTTTGAGAACTTAAGAGTTATACTAGCTTTATGGGAAGTTAGGTATAACGTCTAAAAGGGATAAAAAGAATGGCTATTTGATCTTAGAAGTTAAGAGACTTGATCTTATAAGATAAGAGACTTAACTTAATTAATTTATTTGAAAGTTGTAAGATGTGTGAAACCTCATTCGTGAGTAATGAGTACTTGGTTTTTGAAAGGAATAATGTTTTACTGATTTCGGAAATCAGAATGTGTATCGACAAACCACTGCAGCGTTAATAAAGGAATATGTATTGAATAATTAAGTATTATTAAAACCAGTAGAAACCTCCATCTGCATAGAAGCTAAGATGAGACAAAATGATATTACATTTTCTAGATCATGGCTGCTTAATAAGATTGATTATGAACAAGGATAACTGCTACTTTATGGCATATGTTACTCAATTGTTTTAAAGGAGATTAAGACATTGAACTATGAAACTTTTCTAAAAAGAGACTTGAGTAATTGAAATTAGGCAAACTGGAACTTTAGGAAAAAGAAAGGCATTGTGTTGTCTTAAAACGGTTTAAACATGAAGTGTTATAACAGTTTTATGGGAAGTTAGTTATAACGACTTTATGAAAACAAAAGAAGGGTTTTTATCATTGGTTTAATATGATAACTTGGCTTTAAAAAGAGAAGTGTTTTGGTTTGCTTAAAAATGTGGGTCACTCTATTTTATACTACGTATCGGTGACTTTATAAAAGGAATGGATCTCTTTAAAAGGAATTTAACGTACGTAGTACTTTAGGGTTAAAACCTGGACTTTGACATAAAATGAAAGTACCTGGAGTTGTGTATAACTTGCCTATGCTTGTTGTTGTGAAACTTGCCTATGCTTGTTATTGTGAAACTTGCGTATGCTTGTTGTGATAGCCTTTGTTGTGCAAGAATTGTGTTTCTATACTCTGGCGTCTCGATGGAGGTCGGTTGACTTGTTGAGGACTTACTTGGGCGTCTGGCGTGTGGAAAATTCCACGTATGCTCCGTTGATAGTGTTATTCCATGGACTAGTTCTCCATGAGGTTTCTTCTTGTTCGGCCTTGGTACGGTGGTGGTGGCTTCGTACTTGCCGTCTGCGTGGTGATCGGCCTTGGTACACGTAGTTAGCCCTCGCACTTGCCCGTTCGGTGTAGTGACGAAGTCGTGATACGCCCAGTACGGTGGTCACCCTCGTACTTGCCCGGTCGACTACGTGGCCGGCCTTGGTATCTGGTAGTCGGCTCTCGCTTGCCGTGTCGCCCGTGTTTTGGTTGCATTGTATTATTAGTACGGTCGGATCGGTAGTTATACTTGTCTCAGACGGTTTTATGACACAGTGGGACTGGTGTTCATGTATACTCCTTGGTATTGTTATATCATAAAGCTGCCGATGAGGAAGAAATTCCACGCACGAGTGATAATTTGGAGGCGTGAGTCACGACTTGAAATCGGTTATATGTTATGCATCGTAGTTTGGTCATCATACATGTCTCCGCTTTATATAGACTATTATGATTTAATTTACGTATTCTGATTTCCACATACTTGGTACTGTTGTCTTGACCTCCTTCGGGCTGCGTTCATGCCGCAGTAGAGGTACATCTTTGCCGATCCCCGCTTTTAGGATCACATTTCAGCGTGTTGGGAAGCTCCGTTCCTTGGAGGCTTATCTGTTGATATGTTACCACGAGTCGTAGGTTCTTGTACATTCGGGGTATGGCGGGGCCCCGTCCGTCATAGTTGTTGTATAAACTCTTAGAGGTGCAGCCTTTGTGTGGCGGGGTTTTGTAAAAAGGATTAAACTGCTCGTTTTAAAAGAGTTGTTTATATATATTTTTTGGAAGGTAACCGTTTGGTTGCTTTGTTTATTATCTTGTCTCATGTTCATGTTTAAGTTTTTATTTCATTGGTTTTCTCGATGTTGTATCACTAGGGTGCGGGGTAGGCACGATCACGCCCGGATCGGTCGTGGCAGTGGTATCGAGCGATTAGTCCTCGGAAAGTGTCTGCACCGTGTCTAGTAGAGTCTTGGTTATCGATGTGTTGTGCACCACATCTATAATCGAGGAGTGCGAGGACATTTAGGATTGGTTTCCATTCTTCTCATTCGAGATCGTGCCTTAGAGTGTGTGATAAGATTGGACCCTCGACATACTTTTTACGATTATGCCTCGCGTAAACCCGGGCCCGAAGGGCAAAGCGGCGAGAGGAGGCTGCGAGTAGAGCGGGCAGAGACCACGATACGAGCCTCGATCCGCGATGCAGGGAGCAAAGGAGATGAGTCACTGAGTGGGCGATTAATGGCGTGGTTGTGGCGAACTTGAGATAGTGGGACGGCAGTTCCAGAGCACCGATGGTTCACCCTAGATCGAGATAGTTCGGTCGCGGGATTTTCTCGAGTTGTAAGCCGCGAGTTTTATGGGTCGAGGCACGAGGATGATCCGCAGGAGTTCATCCTACGATTCTGACGGATTATGAGAGTAATCGAGGCATCGGAGACCGAGTCGGTGGTCCTAGGTTCACATCAATCGCGTGATACCGATCGGCCGTTTGATTCGTGGGAGCTGTCCCGGAGAGCATGCACTTCCAGCTTTTGGGGACGAGTTCTCGAGGCCTTCTTGCACATTTCTTGCCTCGCGGATGAGAGGGCTCGGCGACAGATTTTTGGTGTTACTGACGAGCAGGCGACGGTTCGGGAGTACAATGTGGAGTTCGACTCATTGGCTCGGATGTCCCGCGTTGGTAGCTAGTATGGAGGATCGAGTGCACCGATTTGTTCTGAGGCTCGATGATCACCTAACCGAGAGTTGTTGGTGTAGCTCTTCAGGGCATGGACATTGCCGCATGCAGCGTATGCACTGATGTGAGGCGGATAAATCGCGGAATGACCGAGTCGTGAAGAGGGCGAGCAATGAGGTCCTTTGGTGACTTTCGAGGCGGACCGCCTCGGCGTGAGCGATTATGCGCCTCCGCGATCTGAGTGGTCCTCCAACGCCGGGACCTTTGGGATATTAAGGAGCAGGTCAGGGCTCCCAGGTTTCAGATTTTCAGGGGAGTAGGAGTGCTTGCCGGATAAGGTTGCCCTTGTCTCAGTGTGGCCGTTGTGGAAAACTTCATAAGGGAGAGTGTCGTACTGACTCGGGAGATTGTTATTCTTGCGGCCAACGGGCCCGTCGGCAGAAGACCGACCACTGTAGCAGCGGTAGGATAGCACGGACTACTAGAGCAGTTGCGGGTTCTTCACCTTCCACAGCTAGGCAGGATGTTCGTACACCGGCGGGCCACGATAGAGGTCGCGGTGGAAGTTCCCAGTTTTAGCGGTCCTCTGAACCGCCTACTTTCAGGTATATCCTTAACCCTCTAGAGACTTGTTTGTATTGATGTTATGATAATGTGTTAAGTGTTATGTTCGGATAGCTTTGTGCTAAAATGTGATTTAGAAACCTGGTTAGTGAAAGGGTAAGCCTGGGGGTGTGAAAAATGATGAACCTTAGAATATTACAGTTGAGACCTTAGATGTAAGGCCGTCTTGAGTACAAGTTTTTGCAAGTAATCCTTGTCGGAGTGCATTTTATGCCTAGAATGTATTGTGTGATAAGTCTCTGGGTAGTGTGAAATGGAAGTGGTAGCTTTCATGACTGTAGAAAAGATTGTTCCGGATCGGGGAACAAGAGCGTAATGCGTTAAGTGGGTCGGGTTGGGGCCATGTTGAGGGCCAACCCGCGGCCTGTTTCGAGATGGGGTCAGCTCTGGGTGGTCCCGCCAGGTGGTAGGGTCACGAGGGTGCTAGGCCCAAGTTTAGATGACCGTCGTATGAGTTCGTGGGTATGTTCGGCCAGAAACGGATCATGAAGGCCGGGAATGGCCTTAAGGGAGATTGCGGTTAGTAAGATGACCAAGTTGGAGGTAGTGACTCCAAAGTTTTGGAACTAAAGCGATGACTGAAGTGTGGTACGTATACTAGAGGAGTTCAAGTGTCCGAGAAGGGCACGACGAGTAAGGAAGGAAGGGAACGTGTGATATTTCGTGGCCAGGTGTGGCGTTGGCAACTTGTTAGAAGAAATTCTTCGTTATCCGTCTCGAGAAGGAACATTCGGGACGAATGTTTCTAAGGAGGGGAGAATGTTATACCCCGTATTTCCAGAGTATGTACGTGAGGGCGTACGTATTCAATTTGAGCCTTAAAGTAGGCATAGGTTCGAATTTGTGCATAGCTACCAAAAGGAGTCGTTTTTCGACGAAACGTTTCCACAACTTTCGAAGGGAAAATTCTGGCTATGTCATTTATAATTTTTGCGGATTTTTCCGAGAGATGAAATATTTTGGACCAACGGGAGGATGACATGTGTCACCCTCACATTGGACGTGAGAAGTGGACGGCAAAGGCAAGCAATGGAACGTTTTTTGTGCCTTGGGTTAGGTAGGATATTTTTGCAAGTTGGTGTGGTAGATGGATAAGGTCCACATGGTTGAAATCTAGCCCTACACTTGCACCACACTTGTCTTCATCTTGGCCATTGGTTGGCCTTCACTTGACCTATAAATACCCCTCTAAGTTGAAGACTTTCTTCATCCTCACTTGAGCAATCTATCTAAGTCTCAAAATACTCCTCTCCCAGCTTTCGTCACCACCACCCTCCCCGAGAAGGTCCTTGGCCGACAGTAGTCCACCCCATCCTTGTGGTGCTAGCCGTGGGGTACCCCCCCCTAGCCTAGTTGTTTTCGTATAATACCTTTTTTTTTGGTTTAGAAATACTCTCCAAGTATTGTTATAATGCCCAAATACCTTGGCCCAAATACCTTGTAGTATTCCCAAGGTTACACTTACAAAAGCCCAGAAAATACTATTATACTTCCCTCAGTCACAAAACGAAACCCTAAGGAAAACCTTCATAGTCGGTTGAAGTGTTAAGTAGAAGTTGGTTAGAACTTCTAAGGGTTGTTGGAGCGGGTTGGAGCGCTGGAGTCGGAGCTAAACCTTGCTCAGGATCGACATATAAACTCGGATAATTTTGGGCTTATCGAGGTAAACACTCTTGACCTTCTGTTGTAATTGGAAATTACATGTTGTAGGAATATATAGTTGAAGTATACTATATTTAGAACTGATCATAGTTGTGCGGCAATGTCTTTTGACTTAAGCCTGAATAATACTTGCGTGATGTCTTGCGACTTAAGCCCAATTTTAAGAAGTAAATCGAATCAGAATTACATAGACCGTATTGATGAAGCTTGTAGTATTACGTGAGTAGAATTGTACACGCCCGGTTAGGCGTGCAAACCCCTCGGTTGGCTTGGTAGCCGGCCTCGATAGAGAAGGAGATTTACGCTGTTGCGGGGGGGGGGGAGGTGCTGCCGAATTTTCTGTAGAATATGGGACGATTAGAATATGGGACGATGAGATCTAGATGTTAATAAGCGCCTTGTGGCCTTATAGGTTGAAGTATTACGTGTGGTGCGATCTACATGTGAACCTCTTCCTATCTTTCTAGCATGATATGTGTATAACTATGTAGTATGGTAGACGTACATGTGTTAAATGTATTTGATTGGTTTAAAACATAAAGGGTTATAACGGCTTTATGTAGATAAGAAAAAGCTTTGTGATTGTTAAAAGGTAACTGATTTGACTTATAACTGACTTGATGAGTGATAATAAAGAACTTGAAGTCTTTCATTAAGAAACCCTTTTTGAAAGAAGAGTAATACTTGGTTTTGAGAACTTAAGAGTTATACTAGCTTTATGGGAAGTTAGGTATAACGTCTAAAAGGGATAAAAATAATGGCTATTTGATCTTAGAAGTTAAGAGACTTGATCTTATAAGATAAGAGACTTAACTTAATTAATTGATTTGAAAGTTGTAAGATGTGTGAAACCTCATTCGTGAGTAATGCGTACTTGGTTTTTGAAAGGAATAATGTTTTACTGATTTCGGAAATCAGAATGTGTATCGACAAACCACTGCAGCGTTAATAAAGGAAAATGTATTGAATAATTAAGTATTATTAAAACCAGTAGAAACCTCCATCTGCATAGAAGCTAAGATGAGACAAAATGATATTACATTTTCTAGATCATGGCTGCTTAATAAGATTGATTATGAACAAGGATAACCTACTCGCCTATGGCATATGTTACTCAATTGTTTTAAAGGAGATTAAGACATTGAACTATGAAACTTTTCTAAAAAGAGACTTGAGTAATTGAAATTAGGCAAACTGGAACTTTAGGAAAAAGAAAGGCATTGTGTTGTCTTAAAACGGTTTAAACATGAAGTGTTATATGATTTTATGGGAAGTTAGTTATAACGACTTTATGAAAACAAAAGAAGGGTTTTTATCATTGGTTTAATATGATAACTTGGCTTTAAAAAGAGAAGTGTTTTGGTTTGCTTAAAAATGTGGGTCACTCTATTTTATACTACGGGTATCGGGTGACTTTTATAAAAGGAATGGATCTCTTTAAAAGGAATTTAACGTACGTAGTACTTTAGGGTTAAAACCTGGACTTTGACATAAAATGAAAGTACCTGGAGTTGTGTATAACTTGCCTATGCTTGTTGTTGTGAAACTTGCCTATGCTTGTTATTGTGAAACTTGCGTATGCTTGTTGTGATAGCCTTTGTTGTGCAAGAATTGTGTTTCTATACTACCGCGTCTCTCGATGGAGGGTCGGTTGACTTGTTGAGGACTTACTTGGACGTACCGGCAGTGACGGAAAATTCCACGGGTATGCTCCTGTTGATAGTGTTATTCCATGGACTAGCTCTCCATGAGGTTTCTTACTGTTCGGCCTTGGTACCCGGTGGTCGGCTTTCGTACTTGCCCCGTCTCGTGGCTGATTCGGCCTTGGTACCTGGTAGTTAGCCCTCGCACTTGCCCCGTTCAGTGTAGTGACGAAGTCTCGTGATACGGCCTTGGTACCCGGTGGTCACCTCGTACTTGCCTGGTCGCCTACGTGACCGGCCTTGGTATCTGGTAGTCGGCTCTCGCTTGCCCAGTGTCGACCGTGTTTTTGGTTGCATTGTATTATTGGTACGGTCGGATCGGTAGTTATACTTGTCTCACGGTTTTATGACAGTGGGACTCGGTGTTCTTGTATACTCCTTGGTGTTGGTATATCATAAAGCTAGCGATGAGGAAGAAATTCCACGCACGCAGTGATAATTTGGAGGCGTGAGTCACGACTTGAGGTAATCGGTTATATGTTATGTGTAGTTTGGTCATCATACATGTCTCCGCTTTATATAGACTATTATGATTTCATTTACTGATATTCTGATTTCACATACTGTACTGTTATCTTGACCTCCTTCGGGGGGGCTGCGTTCATGCCGCAGGTAGAGGTACATCGGCTGTCGATCCCCGCTTTTAGGATCACATTTCAGCGTGTTGGGAAGCTCCGTTCCTTCGGAGGCTTATCTGTTGATATGTTACCCTGAGTCTGTAGGTTCTTGTACATTCAGGGGTATGGCGGGGCCCTGTCCCGTCATAGTTGTTGTATAAACTCTTAGAGGTCTGTAGCACTGTGTGGGCAGGGTTTTGTAAAAAGGATTAAACTGTTCGTTTTAAAAAGAGTTGTTTATATATATTTTTTTGGAAGGTAACCGTTTGGTTGGCCTGTTTTATTATCTTGTCTCATGTTCATGTTTAAGTTTTTATTTCCGCTGGTTTTCTCATATGTTGTATCACTAGGGTGCCCGGGGTAAGGCACCAGTCACGGGCCCGGGATCGGGTCGTGACAAGTTAATTGTTTTACGGGTTCGTGGACGCGTTCCATCGGAACCGGGTCGTGAGAGCCGGAAATGGCCTTATATTGTTCGATATAGTAACTCCAAAGATTGGAGGCCAGAATCAATATGGAGGTTATGTACGTATGCTGGAATAAGTTTGGGAGTACGGAAAGAGTACGACCAGTAAGAAAGAGAGCAACCAAGTGTAGAGGAATAGAGTCTAAATCCATAAGAACCTTTCGAGGTAGCTACACCCGTGAGTGTTTGGGTGGTAGCTGGGCGGATATATAAGAATTGCCCGGTGATGATACAGTCGTCAGACCCTAGTAGACCTGGTAGAGCTGGATATGACAGACTTTGAGGTCATTATGGGTATGGACTAGTGGGCTTCTTGTATGCCAAGATTGACTGTAGAGAGAGGTTGATTCGATTTCAGTTTCCCGATGAGCCGGTTATCGATTGAAATGGAAGTGTTAGTATATGTAAGTTATTCCTTCCTTCTTGGACATGATAAAGTGAGGAGTCTATGTGACTTGTTTCATTGAAGGGATTGATTTTAATTTAAACATTAAGAGACGGAGATAAGAACATACGATCATTGAAGGATTTTATGTTAAGTTCCCTTGGGGGTGCTTGGAGTTGTTTAGTGTGGCGGTCAGGGCCACGACTTCCCGAATGATTTTAAGAAAATGCGCAAGGCAAGAATAATATAAGTACGAGTGCTTCCTGAGGAGAACAGAAGATATCAAGGATAGGTCTTAAAAATCTATACGATTATAAGGTGGCACTTGATGATTAAGATGGTGAAGGGAGATAAGCTCTCTCCACTACGTAAAAGGATAGTTTTACGTACTATGGGGTAATGTGTACCCATGTTATTAGGCGATGGATATGAGACAGGTAAGATCTTCAGTGTCGTCATGCCATAGGTTACAGTTTTAGATAACCGTGGGAAAAGTATTATGTTTGTCACGACCCGACCTCGGGCCCGTGACTGGTGCCTTACCCCGGGCACCCTAGTGATACAACATCAGAGAAAAACCAGCGGAAATAAAAAAAACTTATGAAAGAAAACAGTGAAATAAGAAAACAGGCTAACCCAAACGGTTACCTTTTTGTACATAAATGAAAACTTGAACAGTTACATCCTTACAAACTCTGCCCACCACAGTGCTACAGACCTCTAAGAATGTTAAAACCATAATGACGGGACAGGGCCCCGCCATGCCCCTGAATGAACAAAAGTCTACAACTTCAGGGAACCGTACCACAGGACAAGCTTCCGGAGATATGGAGCTTTCCGAGAATCAACGATCCTAAGAGAGCGGATCAGCAAGCTATGTACCTCAACCTGCGGCATGAACGCAGCCCCCCGAAGGAGGTCAGTACAACAGGTACCAAGTATGTGAAACTGTAAAATACTGTAAATGAAATCATAATAGTCTATATAAAGCAGGAGACATGTATGATAACCAAACTACAGTACACAACATATAAGCAGTCATATCAAGTCAGGGACTCATGCCCGTGAAATCATCACTCAAATACAACCCGGGAATTTAACCCGCACAATGGCCGCATGCCCCGGCATCTCACCTCGGTATAAGCATGGCCCTAGAACCGTCCTAGTGGGCCCATACCCGTGGACCATCCAACGTGTCGGTATGCCCAAAGGAGATAACAAGATAACAATCCCTGTGGAAGCATACCCGTGGGCTACCCAACGTGTCAGTATGTCCAGACTAATAACAAGATAATACCCACTGTGGACGCATACCCGTGGGCTACCCAACGTGTCAGTATGTCCAAAACAAATAACAAGATAGCACTCCTAATGGAAGCATACCGGTGGGCTACCCAACGTGTCAGTATGTCGATCAATCAACCAGATAGCCGACCCTCCATCGAGAGGCTCGGTAGCACACAACCAAACACTTGCACAACAAAGGCCATTACAACAAGCATAGGCAAGTTACACACAACTCAAGATACTTTAACCACTTCTTAACACAACACCAAATATACATTTCAAAACCAAGTAACCAACCCTTTTAATACCAAGGTACTCCTACCTTTTTAAAGCCAAGCCACTTATATTTTTCCATCACAAAGAGTTCAACATTTGAAAACAAGTTACTACTCTTTTCCCAAAATCAAGTTACCATTCTAAATCCAATAATGAGTCCATTTCTTTATTTTCCATAAAGTCGTTATAACTAACTTCCCATAAAGCTATTACAACACTTTATGATTAATAAAACAAGTCAAGACAAAATCATGCCTTTCTTTTAAACCAAAACACTTCAAATTCTTAAGTCTCTTTTCTTTTAGAAAACGAGTTCCTTACTTTGAAACTTTTAGGAAAATCAGAACTTGATTTCAATAATTCTTATTAGAGCAGCCATGATCTAGGAAATGTAATACAATTTTGTCTTATCTTAGCTTCTATGCAGATGGAGGTTTCTACTGGTTTTAAGATAATTAATTGTCATTACTTTTTCCTTTATTAACGCTGCATTGGCTTGTTCGATTCTTATTTCCATTTCCGAAATTTATGCAACCTTACTCTTTTAAAAACCAAGTATTCATTTCTCACAAATGAGGTTTTATACTTTTCAACACCAATTAGGTCAGTTATAAGTCAAGTCTTTTATCTTTTGAAAATCACAAACCATTCTTTTACCTACATAAGGTGGTTATAACAAACTTCCCATAAAGCCGTTATAACACCTTATGTTTTAAACCAACCAATTACCACTATAAACATTTATGAGACCAATAGGGCTCATTCTTTAACCACCGAAAATTCAAGTTACTAACGGATAAGACTTTACTACTTTTTCCACACAATGAAGCCCTTTACACTTCATATCAAGTCAAGACACAAAAGGGAAATCAAATTCCTTTAACACACGTGCGTCTACCGCACTATATATTTTACAAATAGTCATGCTGAAGAGGATAGAAAGAATCACATACCTCGCGACGATCGTCGACAATAAGCAAAATGCTCCACAGTACTATCTCCCTTAAGTAGAATATGCTACTCGTAGTACTTCAATCCTATAAGGGCCATAAAACGTCTATCAAACTCTAGCTTCGAACGTAGAATAAACTAAGTGCAAGGCCCCTACATTCTACGGAAATTTGGACAGAACTTCCTTTGTTTCTATTAACTTGCCACCTTCCTCAAGGCCGAATTCAATAAACAAACGCCCCACAATAATACAAAATAAACCAATACTTTCCATGCCATTCTTGGCCAACAATATAACCAATTCCTAAATCCCTTTCAATTCTTTCCAATCCATGTTCTTAGGTCTAACATGATGTCTAACCCTAGACATCTCAACAACTACCATTTCCCCCTTTACAACAAGTGACGACCAAATTAATAATCCAAATATAACAGCCTCAGGCTCAATTCTAAACTACTAAAATATAACAGCCTCAGGATCAATTCTAACTACTAAAACATAACAGCCTCAGGCTCAAATCTAAACTACTATAATAAGTATAACTCACATCCAAGAGAAGGGGAAACTTTTACCTTTGGAGAAACCCACAAAATCCCCTTTCTTCCACTTCTTTTCCGTCAAACTCGTCTACCAGTGCTTCTCACAAGTTACCCACACTTTTCCTTCTTGCCGCCGCTCCAACAGTTTCCTCTTAAGCTAGGTTTTCTTCAAAAAACTAGAGAGAAGGGAGAGGGTTTTTCTTGGGAGGGTTTTGAAATGAAATGGCCAAGTCTTCCAAGACTTGGCCCTAAAATAGGACCACTTTCAGGTAAAAAGGATGGGAGGGACACTTGTCACCCTCCCATAGGTTTTAAACAAAATATCCCCTGTTTTTCGCCCCTTTCTGCGCAAAAATCCCGCCAGCAGCTGCGCGCCACTTCCAAAAAGTTCCAAAGATTCCGCGCGGCCACGCATCCGGCGCATGGCCGCAACCCCATGGACCCTCGGTACAACCGCGCGCCCTGCGCCGCGTGCTGCACTTCCGAACCGAAAATTGCTTGCCTCGATCGCGCACCAAACTTGAAACTTCCATAACTTTTGACTCTGATGTCCTATCGACGAACGGTTCGTTGCGTTGGGATCTAGATTTAACGGACTACACACTAAGCTTTTTAAACACCTTACAATTCTTAACAACTGGGGTACAACACTCCAAGGTAGACTCAAATCCGTCCAACACATGTTTGCCAACTTACCTTTCAACTTTCAATCTTAATCCTTGGTATGTTCTTATCTTACTTCTAGAATTTACGGGGTGTAACAATGTTGAGGCAATTGAGGATTATGCGAGATTATATATAAGGAAGATTATGAGACTGCACGGGGTTGCAGCGTTTATTTATGACAGACAGTTGAGCCTAGTTTACGGCTAGCTTCTGGAGGTTTTTCCAGAAGGGATTGGGGACACATGTGAGTCTCAGTGTTGCATTTAACCCTCAGACCGACGGACAAGCAGAGCGTACTATCCAGGCACTTGAGGATAGGTTGCGGGCCGGTGTTATTGATTTCAGAGTTAGCTGGAAGGATTATTTGCCTCTTGTTGAGTTTGCATTTAACAAAAGCTACTATTCCAGTATCCAGATGGCCCTGTATGAGGCTTTGTATGAAGAAAGTGTAGAATCGTCGATTGGTTGGTTCAACGTAGGCGAGGTTCAGATAATTAGCCCGGACTTGATTCAGCGGGATGTGGATAAGGCGAAGCTTATCCAGGAAAGATTATTAGCAAGCTCAAAGTCGATAAAAGCTTTATGCAGATAACCGATGTCGACACTTGGAGTTCAGGTTGACGTTTTAGTATAAGTATTATCATGCGGCCATGGGTGGCATATTTTTGGTATGTAGGGGTTGTAAAAGGAAACTACGTCGCTACCTATTCGATTGACTCCGAAAGAACATTCGGGGAGGAATGTTTCTAAGGGGGGAAGAATGTTACACCCCGTAATTCCACGTCATGCATTTGAGAACGTACGAAAGGAAATAAGATTTGAATTTGGAAAGATAAGTTGACAGAATGTTTTTTTTGGACAGATTTTCAGTCAACTTTGGAGCGGTATATCTCCTAGTATATTAGGAGTTTTTAGGTGTTTCAAAAGCCTAATATGAAGTTAGTTGAATCTAGTTTCCAACGCAACAAAACTCTTATCGATAGGACATAAGAGTAGAAAGTTATAGACGTTGCAAGATCAGCTGGCAGAAGAGAAGGAAAAATGTTTCAGTCAGGCGCAACAACGCCGGCTGTTGGACTGTTTTGGGCGAAATCCTAAAGGTAAATTCCCTATCCTCTTGGAAGTAAATTAAAGATTTTATGTTATCGTAGTTGGTAAATGAGCATGTGGTACATAGATTGAAGTTTGAAAAGATTTGGATCATGTCGACTTGTTATAAACCTAAAATGGGCATGTTAGCCATGTATGTTGTAATCAATTTGGTCGATAGTTACAATTGTCGCATGTTAAGAAAGAAAGGAGTTATAGTTGTTGTAATTGTTATTATGTATATAACATGTTGGAATAACAACTTGGATTAAAAAGGAATTGGAAAAGACTTTACTGTTACACCCCGTAAGTCCAGGACATGTTTAAGAGAATGTATGTAAGGAGCACAAGACTTGAAAAGGGTACAAAAGGAAGAATTGTTTTTCCGACGGAAAAATCTTTCGAACGTCGGAAAGGAAAAATGTTCGTTGAAGAGAATTGGATTCTCAAAATGCATTAATTGAGGATTATGGAATGTATTATCATTATGGAAATTTATTTGTACGGATTTGGTCATGTGGGGCCCACCCGAGGAATTTTACGTTTTGTGGGGCCCACGAGGGTTACGGAATTTTATGGATGAATGGGAGGGCGACACGTGGCACCCCTCCCACATGGCTTGGTCGAATTATTGTAAGGGCAAAAGGGTCATTTGACAATTGTAAAGATGAGAAAGTCTTGCTAAGCTAGAGCTTGACATTGTTGACCAAGTCAAGAGCCACTTGGCTTGATCCCATTCATCCAATTTTAACATGTGTTGTAATATAGACCCTCCAATGTGTTATATATCATCCTAAGTAGCAAGACTTGGCATTTTACACTTAGAAAAATTTGAGAACCCTTGTTCTTGACAATATAAGCTCTCGGGTTTGGGCTTCCTCAAGGGAAGAAAATTTTCGTTTGTGGTTCATTAGCCACAAGACTTTAACCCAAGGTCCCTAAGGGTATTGTAAGGATATCTCAATAGAAAGATTTCGGAAAAAACGCATTTTTACGTTAGTCACAAGGCGGAAACTCAAGGTGTTCTTCAACTTTGAAGTTGGAAATAGAAGAGGAGTTTTTCACAAGCTTCTAAGGGTTGCCAATAGCGGATTGGAACGTCAAGAAAAGGAGTTGGAGTTGCTAGGAGCGACATTGAATCATGGAAATTATAAGGGCTTGTAAAGGTAAATTCTTGTCGTTTTAGTAATTGAAATTACTTATTGTTGCTGCTATGGATATTAGCAAGTATGAGATATATATATGATGAAGTTGATAAGTGTTATGGATATTGAAACCCTAATCCGAAAACTAGTATGTTTAGCATTGAGATTTCAATTCAATTGGATTATTAGTTTAATCGTCACATGTTATATAAGGAAGGAATTATAATTGTTAAGTTGTTTATGACTATATAACATGTTAGGCCTAAGAAGTTGGATTGAAAAAGAATTGGAAAAAGACTTTGTGTTGTTGTATATGTTTAGTCAAGAATGGCTTTAAATATGGAACTAGTTTCGTATTAATTTGTGGGGCGGAATTTTACACGTCCTGTTAAGGCGTGTAATCCCCTTTGGTTAGCTGAATTGTTGGGCCTTAAATGTGGTGTGTTTGGTTATTGAATTCGGCCTTGAAAAAGGTGGCAAAGTATGTAGAAACAAAGGAAGTGTTGTCCGATTTTCCGTAGAATTTAGTGACTTTGCACTTAGAATATTCTACGTTTGAAGCTAAAGGTTAATGGACGTATTATGGCCATTATAGGTTGAAGTACTAAGTATAGTGTATTCTACTTGAAGGATGGAATAGCTATCAAGGTTGAAGTACTTTGGAGCATTTTGCTATTTGTCGATAATCGTCGCGAGGTATGTGAACCTCTTCCTTCTTTTGACATGATTCTATGTATGGAATGTACATGTGGTATTATTTCATGTTTCCTCCTACTCGTAGAAGTTAAGAAGTATGTATGTTGATTTACTCTATGTAAAGGTTATGTCTGAGTTATCCTAAGTTCTTACCAAGTCTTATGGGGGATGTTGGTAAGAGTCGTTAGGAGGTATTTGGAGCCAAGTTGACTTGGCTAATTTACGGCACGAATGAGAATAAGTATCGAACAAGCCATTGCAGCGTTAATAAAGGAAAATGTAATGACGATAAATTATATTAAAATAAGTAGAATTCTCCATCTGCATAGAAGCTAAGATAAGACAAAATTGTATTACATTTTCTAGATCATGGCTGCTTTAATGAGATCATGGCTGCTTTAATAAGATAAGGCATATGTTGCTTAATTTAAAGAGTTTACGTTATGAAGTGTTAAGACTATGAACTACGAAACTTGATTCTAAAAGATAAGAGACTTGAAGTATTTTGAAAGTATACGATACTTGGTTTTCGAAAGTATAAGTCTCTTGGTTA
This sequence comes from Przewalskia tangutica, assembly GCA_029844215.1. Classification (NCBI taxonomy): domain Eukaryota; kingdom Viridiplantae; phylum Streptophyta; class Magnoliopsida; order Solanales; family Solanaceae; genus Przewalskia; species Przewalskia tangutica. The sequence continues at coordinate 55,505,938 of CM056736.1, forward strand.
TAAAAAGAATGTATTTGCCTAAAGTATAAAGTTAGTATAACGACTTTATGGGAAGTGGGTTATAATAGCTTTATAGAAAGTTAAAAGAGTGGTTTACTCTAAGTAATGATAAGTGTTTTGAAATAAAGAAAGGCAAATGGATTTAAAAGCATCAATTGCTTAAGTTTTAAGGAAATAAGTCACTTGATTTAGAAGCCGAAAAATGTATTTCTAAAAGTGTAGTGACTTAGGAAAAATGTAATCAAGCCTTGATACTACGGGTGTTAGTATCTTGGGGTTTTATATGAAAAGGAGTCTTTTGAAAAGAATGTAAGCACGTAGTACTTTGGGTTAAGTTCCCGAATTTTTATGTGTGAAACGAAAGTGCCATGAGTTTATAAAAATGGAAGTCTAAAGGTTTAATGAACTTGCCTATGTTTGCTTGTGATAGCTTTGAGTGCAAGTATTATATGTTTACGTTGTCGTGACTCTCAGTTGGAGGGTCTACCGTCTTGTTGTAAGTTTACTCGACGCATCGATGATGTGGGATTCCACGGGTATGCTTCCATTATGATTGATCCCTGGACATGCTTATACGATGTGAGATTCCGGGGCATGTGACCAGGAGGCGGGTTAGATTCCCGGATTTGTTTTATTACCCATGGCCATGCTTATACGATGAGGGATTCCGGCACGCGACCACGCATGACGACTATTACTCCACGGGCTAGCTCCCATGAAGACATGTACCCACGATGAGGATTCCGGGCATGTTATATTATTACTCCATGGGCTAGCTCCCATGAAGACTGCGACTACGATGAGGGATGCCGAGGGCACGTTCTGGCCATGCTAATACGATGAGGGATTCCGGGGCATGCGGCCGCTTTATATATATATATATATGTGTTGTATATGTTACACCTACAACTGTCGGCAGTGATGTGGGATTCCAGGCGGGGATATATATATGTATTGTGTATGTATGCAAGCGGTGAGGTGGGATGCCAGGCGCGTCACATGGTTATATTTTACACTTATGATCGGCGTGATGGGGATTCCACGCACGCTTTGATATTTGTGTGATTTGATCGCGCCCCATTGGCGGGTAGTATATGCATCCCTCCATAAATGGCCGAATTATGTTATGAAAGATAAGTAAGTTATATGGTAATGAACTTAATGATTTCTCCTAAGTATGTACGTAAGATTTGGCTATAACTCTTAATGGAATGGAAAAGATAATGATGTGCGATTAAGTTCATGAGATGGAAATGACACGGTAGGATCTGGTATGTACCCTTTTTATACTTGCCACTGTCATTCTTTTGTACAGTTATGATTTGTTTACTGTACCTTATTTTCCGTTCCATATTCTGCACTGTTAGATCGACTTCTTCGGGCCGTTCATGTCCGCAGGTTTAGGTACACAGTTGTGGATCCGCGAGCTTAGGATCCTGGTTCAGCATTTTGAGATGGCTCCAATGTTCCGGAGTTGTCATGTTTATGTATATTCAGGGGTACGGCGGGACCTTGTCCCGTCATAGTATTTGTTCAAATCTTAGAGGTCTGTATTCACATGTGGGCTGGACTGGTTAGAGTTGTATTTATATTTTTGGATAGTGTAAGTCCTTTTTGGGTGATATATATTATGGCAGCCTTATCGACTTGGCCTTGGTTTAAAAAAAAAGAAAAGGGGAGTGTTATTTATCTTCCGCAGTTTTATTATGTTGTATGATTAGAAGGGTGCCCAGGTAGGGCACTAGTCGCGGCCCGGGGTCGGGTCGTGACATTTACATTGTGGTTGCATTGTAGCCGGTAATAGAATTGAAATGTTGGACTATTTGGATATCAATTATGGGGCAGAATTTTACACGTCCTATGCGGCGTGTAATCCCCTTTGATTTGGTTGATGTGTTGAGCCTTAAATGTGGCATTTGGTTATTGATTCCGGGCCTTGAAAAGGTGGAAAAGTATGTAGAAACGAAGGAAGTGCTGTCCAATTTTCCGTAGAATAAGGGACTTTACACTTAGAACATTCTACGTTGAAAGCTAGAAGTTGATAGATGTATTGTGGTCATTATAGATTGACATTCTACGCGCGGCATATTCAACTTGGCAAGTGGATTGAGCCGGAGAGGTATGTGGAACTTTTCTTATCTCTTGAGCATGAATCTTGTAAAAATGTATAGTACGATAGACGTACGTAAATTAAGGGAACTCGGTTCCATTTTAGTATCCTTGCCTTGATTCTTGAAAGTGTAGTAACTTCACTTTTAAAAAGTATAGGTTGCTTGATCTTATGTATAAAGACATCTTGATTTTGGGAAAGGGGAAGTAACTTGATTTAAAAGTATAGGTTACTTGTTTTGAAAAGTGTAAGTAACTTGTTTTTAAATCTTGAACTTTTCTTGATTGGAAAAGTATAAGTGGCTTGATTTTAAAAGGTGCGAGTGCCTTGATCTTAAAAGAGTGAGTTACTTGGTTTTTAAAAGTATATTTGACGTTGTTTTAAAAGTGTAAGCCACTTGGTTTAAAAAGTATAAAGTACTTGATTTAAACATGAAAGTGTCTTGATACTACGGATATTAGTATCGTGTGGTTTTTACGAAAAAAGGGATCTTTTTAAGAGAATTGAAGTATGTAGTACTTTGGGGTTAAAACCCGGATTGTTGGCATAAAATGAAAGTCTAAAAGTATGTTAAACTTGCCTATGCTAGTTGTGATAGCCTTTGTTGTGCAAGTGTTGTATTTCTATACTACCGCGTCTCTCGATGGAGGGTAGGTTATGTTGTTATTTCCTTGGACATACTGATACGTTGTGTGGCCCATGGGTATGCTTCCATTAGGATTGTTATTCCATGGACTAGCTCTCCATGAGGTTTAGTGACGCAGGCGATATCCGTAGTTGGCCAGATTTGCCCTGGTCATTGGCGTGATGCAGGAGGTACCTGGTAGTCGGCCTTCGTACTTGCCCCGGTCAGTTCTTTATCATGTTACTTACTTGTACATACTGACACGTTGGGTGGCCCACGAGTATGCTTCCATTATTATGGTATTCCACGGAGTAGTTCCCCATGAAGTTTCGTGATGCAGGAGGTACCTGGTAGTTAGCTTTCGTACTTTCCCCGGTCAGCGACGTGACGCAAGAGGTACCTGGTAGTTAGCTTCAGACTTGCCCCGGCCACTTGGACGCAGTGGAATCGTTGTTGACGCAGTGGAATCGTTGTCGACGCAGCGTATTCCGTAGTCGCTCGATTGCCCGGCCGGCGCGCGACGCAGTGGTACACAGTAGTTGGCCTCAGACTTGCCCGATCAGTTCTATAGCATAGTTGGTACGGTAGGCTCTGGTAGATAGCTTAAGATACTTGCCCCGGTCATATCTCGTGAGACGGTAGACTCTGGTACGTTGGCTTAAGATACTTGCCGGCCATTGCGCGACGCAGTCGATCCGTAGTTAGCTTCCGCATTGGCCCGTAAAGTTTTATGACGCAGATTGATCCGTAGTTGGCTCTTCTACTTGGCCCGTACGGTTTTTATGACACAGGTGGGACCTGGTGTTCATGTACATTTTGGTGTTATATAATATCATAGACTGCCGACAGTGAGGAAGGAATTCCACGGGCATGATTGATATTGTGGACGTGAGACCCATGGTTATATTTGAGTAATGACTTTGAGGGCATGTTGTCACGACCCGAACCCGGGCCCGTGACTGGTGCCTTACCTCGGGCACCCTAGTGATACAACATCAGAGAAATCAGCGGAATATAAAACACAACATGAAACAATGTAAAGGAAACACATGTTTATCTGAAGAAAAGTTGCCTTTCGGCATAGATATATATAAAAACTTAGATCCGAACAGTTACATCCCATTACAATTCTGCCCACAACAGTACTACAGACCTCTAAGAATGATATGACAACAATGGCGGGACAGGGCCCCGCCATACCCCTGAATGTAAGTACCTACAACGACAGGGGACTATACCACTGATAAGCCTCCGGAGAAACGGAGCTTCCCAAACGCTGAACTGTGACCCTAAGAGCGAGGATCAACAATTGGTGTACTTACCGCGGATGAACGCAGCCCCGGCGAGGTCGACAACAGTACCAAGTATGTGAAATCGAAAATATCAGAAATGAAATCATAGTAGTCTATATAAAGCAGAGACATGTATGATAACCAAACTACGCTTCACAATAAATAAGCGCCATGTCAAGTCGTGACTCACGCCTCTTAAAGCCATCACTCAAATATAACTATGGGTCTCACGCCCACAACATAAACAAGAGCGAAATAGATATACTGTAACTGGTCTTTTCTAGGCCGCTAATGATCGAAGAAAGGCCAATCGCCCATAGTATCATTATGCGTGCCTAATCTCGACTTCCGCGACAAAGATAGGTCACACATAGACCCGCATAGTCGTATAGACCCGCAGACGGGGTAGCCAACCCGTACTCCTCGACTCCCGCACCGCATAGTCTCAATAGACCGCATAGTCACACAGCATCGCATAGGCATCCCCGTGACGGGATAAAACACCGAATGATCAACTCGGCATACCGCCGCTCCGCATAGTCACATAGACCGTGATAGCCGATAGACCAGATCAGGGTGGCAAGCCCTGTATAACAAGTCGAGGGGTATGTGATATAATAACAAGATAACGGATTAACGTTTAACAACGTAAGCACAACAAGAATGCCCCCCTTACACAACATCACAAGATACTAACACACGTAGCATCCTAACATGTTTACTTATCAAATCAACAAGAAAGTATTACAAGGCTATCACAAACCAATACAATCAAGTTATTCACACAAGGTACTTTCTACTTTATGTTAACAAGTTCGGGTTTTTATCCCCAAAGTACTTCATACATTAACTCTTTAAAAGATCTGTTTCTTTCACAAAAGTCACACAATACCCGTAGCATTAAAATAGAGTGACTATCTTTTTAAGTAAACCAAAACACTTCCTTTTGTAAAATCAAATAACAACATTATTTTCCAAACGTTCAAGTTTGCCTAATTTCAAATGCTCAAGTTTCACATTTTCGAAAGGTTTCGTAGTTCATAGTCTTAATCACTTAATAATATAATTCTCTTTTAAAACCATTTGAGAAACATATGCCTTATGTGTGAGTAGGTTATTCTTGTTCATAACAATATTATTAATGCAGCCATGATCTAGGAAATGTAATATCATTTTGTCTCATCTTAGCTTCTATGCGGATGAAGGTTTCTACTAGTTTTAATAATACTTAATTAGTCAAAACATTTCCCTTTATTAACGCTGCAGTGGTTTGTTCGATACTTATTCTGATTTCCGAAATCAGTAAAACATTATTCCTTTTAACCACCAAGTACTCATTACTCACGAATGAGGTTTCACACAAAAATTCATACTAATCCATTTAAGTCAAGCCTCTTTATCTTTTAAGATCAAGTCTCTTAACTTCTAAAATTAATAAACCATTCTTTTTATCTCTCTTAAGTCGTTATACCTAACTTCCCATAAAGCTAGTATAACTCTTAAGCTTTTAAAACCAAGCATTACTCTTCTTTCAAAAAGGTTTCTTAATTCTTTTGATATACTTCAAGATTCTTATTATTCAGGCTTAAGTCAAAAGACATTGCCGTACAACTACGCTCGCTTAACACACGACGCTCACCGTACTATATATATATTCTTTTAAAATATCATGCTCAAGAGGATAGGAAGAATCACATACCTCGCGACGATTATCGACTATTATCAAAACGCTCCACGGCTATAACCCGGCTAGCCTTGTCCACCTTTCAAGTAGTACATGCTACTCTTAGAACATTCAACCTATAAAGGTTATATAAGTCTATCAACTTCTACATTAATATTCCTCTGATGTGATTTCAGTTCAAGTCTTTTCTGTAATATCCTTCTATTACAGTTCAATTCTCTTCTATGAATCTTAAATTCATTTCTATACAACTACAGTATGTAATTTCCAATTACAATAGAAGGATAGGATTATTTACCTCGGTAAGCCCAAAATTATCCAAGTTAAATGTCGATCCTGAGCAACGTCTAGCTCCTACTCCGGGTGCTCCAACCCGCTCCAAACAACCCTTAGAAGTTCTACGAAACTTCTTCCTAATACTTCAACCAACTGTGAAGATTTTCCTTAGGATTTCGTTTAGTGACTGAAGGGAAGTATAATAGCATTTCTGGGCTTTTAGTATAAGTGTAACCTTGGAATACTACAAGGTATTTGGGCCAAGGTATTTTGGAATAGTAACAATATTTGGAGAGTATTTCTACCAAGAGGGGGGTAGTATTTTACGAGACAACTCAAGGTAGAGGGGGGAACTTTCGGCCAAGGGGGAGGGGTAGGCTTGGACGAAAACACTACACTAAGGGGGAGAGAGCTTTCAAGACTTAGAAACTATTTTAGGATGAAGAAGTCTTCAACTAAGGGGGGGGGGGTATTTATAGGACAACCAAGGGCCAAGATCAAGCCAAGTGGTAGGCAAGTGTAGGGTGAGGATTCATCCATGTGTACCTTATCCATCTACCACATCAACTATCACAAATATCCTACCTAACCCAAGCTTTCAAATCGTCCACTTGTCGCCCCAAATAACGTCCAATATGAGGGTGACACGTCACCCTCCCGTTGGTCCAAAATATTTCAACTCTCGGAAAAATCCGTAAAAAATATAAATGACATAGCCGGAATTTTCCCTTCGCAAAGTTTGTAAAACGTTTCGTCGGAAAACGATTCTTTTCGGGGGTTGTGCACAAAGTTTTCGGTCCTTGCCTAACTTAAGGCTTAAACTTTTATACGTACGCCCTTACGTACATACTCTGGAAATACGGGATATAACATTCTCCCCTCCTTAGAAACATTCTCCCCTCCTTAGAAACATTCGTCCCGAATGTTCCTTCTCAAGACAGGTAACGATGAAGTTCCTCATAGCTTAACCAGTTTGCAAAAGCCATACATGGCCACAAAAAACACCCGCGCAAATACTTACATCCAAGTCCACGAGGAATCACCTCTAACATCACAAAAACTCCCATCCAAGGGCTAAAAGATACTCCCTTCGCACCTTCACTTTACAAAAGAAAAGATCACATCTATGTTCTTAACACATGCTCGCTTCTTCCCTTACTCGCCGCACTTTCTCGTGACACTCGAACTCTTTCTCATAACTTACCACATTCCTCAAGTATCGCCCGCTTCCAAAACTCTGGGTTACTACATCCAACTTGGTCATCATTAACTGAGAATACTCTGGATGGATCTCCGATACTCTTCCGAACATAGCAACATGAAAGATCGGACGATCGCTTCCTACGCCGGACGACAATGCTAACTATAGGCAACCCGCCTATTCTTCACATGACTAAAAGGCCCAAAGTAACTCGCTAAGTTTCTCCGCTTTTCAACCTCGTCACACCCTTCCGGTGGTACCTTCAAGAAGACCCACCACAACTCGAACCTGCCGCCGCCGCCGATTATCCGCACAACTTCTGTTGACTCTGAGCTGCCAAATAACCTCTTCTGGATAAGCTTCACCCTATCCACATCCTGCTGAACAAGTATGAACCAACTATCTGAACCTTGCCAACATCGAACCAATCGACCGACAACTTACACTTCCGCCCCTACAAGGCGTCATAAAGCGACATTCGAATACTGAAATGGTAGCTATTAAAACACTCCCTCAACAGGAGGCAACCATCCTCACAGCTACCCCTGGAATCCAAACACTGGCCCGAGGGCGAATGCGATACTGAGACTCACCTGAGTTCCTAACCCTGCCTGGTAACACCTCCCGCAAAGAAACAGCCATAACTTGGGCTCCACTGCCTGTCATAAGGTGAAAGTAGGCACCTCGTGCAGCCTTACAACCTTCCTGACATAACCTCTCGCATAACTCTCTGCCGAGTAAACGGTCCTGACTGAAAGACAAGATGGGCTGACCTCCTCGGCCCGACTACTGGTCGAACGCATCCACGAACTCGTACGATGGTTAACTAAACTTGGCCTGACACCCCCGTGACCCCACCACCTGGCGGGACCACCACAAACTGACCCCACCTCCAAACAGGCCGCGGGTTGACCCGCGGTCGGTCCTCAATCCGACCCGCTATCGCGCCAAACACTCGCTCCCCGATCCGGAACAATCTCACCATTCAAGTTACGAAAACTTAGTGGTCTTCTTAGCTCAACTACCCTCTTTCATTTCATACCACTCGGGGATTTATCACACAAACATATCTCACGTGTACTATGCACTCCGATAAGGGGCAAACATAAAAAAAATACATCTTTACTCGAGATGGCCTTACTTCTAAGGTCTCTACGTATAACACTCTAAGGCTCACACTTCCTCTATCCCCCAATCTTACCTGGTTAACTAACCATGATTTCTAATCACAATTTACACAATGTTAACTGAACGTAACACTTAAGATATACTTATCTTATCACACATACAATCTCTAGAGGGTTAAGGATACAGATCTACCGCTTCACTACCTCTCGCTCCAATCAATCCCGCCTGCTGCGAAGCATAACAATGTCGAAGAAGTACGACACTCCCACAATGACACTTACCACAACGGCCACACCGGGGGGTGGCCTCGCTAACACCCTTCCTCTCCGAACTACGAATCCGCGATCTGGTAGGCTGAGTCCTCCTACTTGCATCCCTCCTACTAGGACATCCTTTCGACACATGGCCCTGACGGCCGCAGGTAAAACAAGCATCAACAAAAGATGACATTCCCCGAGATGACGCCTGTCACACTGTGAACATTGGGAAAAATCGAATCCACTGGCCGGGTCCTACGTGTCTGTGCACCGAAGCCCCGGAGCCTTGACCAACTCCTCGCATACCCCGAACGCCCCGAACCCCGCGGAGGACCACTGCAGCGGGCGGGGCGCATATCGATCACTTCGAGGCGAAGTCGCCTTGAAAGTTACAAAAGGACCCTGCCGATCTGGCCCTCTTCTGCTGATCTTGGTTAATTCGTCGATCTCCACTTTCCTCGTAGGCGCGTGAAGCTCGCATACGTGCCATGTTCAAGCTCGATCAAGAGCTACTCTTGCACAAAACTCTCTTAGATAGTCATCAAGACCCGTGATACGTGACATCATAACTCTCGTAGCCAAATCCCTAGCTAATGCAGGTCGCTTTGCAATCTATATTCTCTGCTCCCGTGGCGAATCAAGGCGTAAATGTCATGGCCGCAGAGGAACCGCCGCCACCGTGCTAAACTCTGGGGCTAGCGACGAGCGTAACTCCCGAACGGCACCACCCCGGTGATGATTGGGCTGTGCCTAGTAACCTCTCAGATTTACTCGCAGCCTCTCACGCTTTGCCTTCTTCGTGCGGGTTGCCTTGCGGAGGCATAACAGTGCGGAAAGAAATACGTTAGAGGGGTCCAACTATAACACAGCTCTAAGGCACGATCTCGGAGTGAGAAGAATGGAAACCAATCCTAAATATCCTATAGCCTCCTGATTTATTGGTGTGTGCACAACACACCGATAATCAATACTCTACGAGATACGGTTCAGAGACACTTTCCGAGGATTAATCGCTTCGATACCACTTTGTCACGACCGAACCGGCCCGTGGATCGTGCCTTACCCCGGGCACCCTAGTGATACAACATCAGAGAAATCAGCGGAATATAAAACACAACATGAAACAATGTAAAGGAAATACATGTTTATCTGAAGAAAAGTTGCCTTTCGGCATAGATATATATATATATAAACTTAGATCCGAACAGTTACATCCCATTACAATTCTGCCCACAACAGTACTACAGACCTCTAAGAATGATATGACAATAATGGCGGGACAGGGCCCCGCCATACCCCTGAATGTAAGTACCTACAACGACAGGGGACTATACCACTGATAAGCCTCCGGAGAAACGGAGTGTCACGACCCGAAACTGGGCCCGTGACTGGTGCCTTACCCCGGGCACCCTAGTGACACAACATCAGAGTAATCAGCGGAACATAAAACATATACATGAAGCAAGTGAAGTACAAAACAAGAACTGAGAAAACTTGCCTTTCGCATATATAAATAACAACTTTTACAATCAATGCTTTAATCCTTTTTACAAACCCCGCCACAACAAGATTACTGCACTTAAGAAATGATACGACAACAATGGCGGATGTGGCCCCGCCATACCCCGAACGTAAAGACCTACAACAACAGGGACTATACCAAGATAAGCCTCCGAGAAACGGAGCTTCCAAGTTCGAATCGTGACCCTAAGAGCGAGGATCAACGATCGGGTGTACCTTTACTCGCGCATGAACGCAGCCCCGAAGGAGAGGTCAAGACAACAGTGCGAGTATGTGAAACTAAAAATATCAGAAATGAAATCATAATAGTCTATAAAGCAGAGACATGTATGATAAGCAAACTACGCTCACAACAAATAAGCATGTGTCAAGTCGTGACTCACGCCTCAAAGTTATCACAATAAAACCGTGACGGCAAGTACGAAGGCATAGCCGACTACTAAGACCCACGCACCAAAAATACCACAAATCGTATCCCGAGGTCTTTCTAGATCGCACCATGATCGATCGGCCGCCACTCGCCCGCAATATCAATGCGCGCCTATCCTCGAACTCTCGCAGCTCCGCATAGGTCACACACGGACCCGCATGAGGTATTCCTCGAATCATGGTCCTGCATCACGAGGTATACCTCGTGATCGGCGGCTAACCTCGGTATCCGCCTAGGCTCCCGCAACCCGCATAGTCTCAACAGACCGCATAGTCTCAACAGACCGCATAGGGAATCCCCCGCATCAGGCTAAACACCCGGAATGATCAATCCCGAGCTACCGCGACCGCATAGTCACGAGGACCGCATAGCCGAAAGACCGCGATCGGTGGCAAGCCCTGTGATAATAAGTCAAAGGGGTATGTGATACAATAACAAGATAACGGCTTAACGTTTAACAACGTAAGCACAACAAGAATGACCCCCTTACATCACGATCACACAAGATACTAACACACGTAGCATCCTAACATGTTTACTTATCACATCAACAAGAAAGTATTTACAAGGCTATCTCAAACCAACACAATCAAGTTATTCACACAAGGTACTTTATGCTAACAAGTTCGGGTATCTATCCCTAAAGTACTTCATACATTAAAGCTTTTTAAAAGATTCATTGCTTTCACATAAGTCACACCATACCCGTAGTATAAAATAGAGTGACTGTCTTTTTAAGTAAACCAAAACACTCACCTTTGTAAAATCAAGTAACAACATTATTTTCCAAACGTTCAAGTTTGCCTAATTTCAAATGTTCACGTTTCTTATTTTAAAAAGGTTTCGTAGTTCATAGTCTTATTCATTTAAGAATATAATTCTCTTTTCAACAATCTGGGAGACATAAGCCTTATATGGAAGTAGGATATTCTTGTTTATAACAATCTTATTACAGCAACCATGATCTAGGAAATATCATTTTGTCTCATCTTAGCTTCTATGCAGATGGAGGTTTCTACTGGTTTTATTAATACTTAATTAGTCAAAACATTTCCTTTTATTAACGCTGCAGTGGTTTGTCGATACACATTCGATTCAAATCAAGAAACATTCTTAAGCCGTTATACCTAACTTCCCATAAAGCTAGTATTACTCTTAAGTTTTCCAAAAACCAAGTATTACTTCTTCTTTCAAAATGATTCAAAAATCTTTTGAAATACTTCAAGTTCTTTATTAACACATAACAAGCCAGTTATAGTTCAAATCAGTTACCTTTTCAAGACCACAAGTATTTTCTTACCAACATAAAGCTGTTATAACCAACTTCCCATAAAGCCGTTATAACACTTTATGTTTTAAACCACTCAAATACATTTAGCACAATGACGCTCACCGTACTACATAGTTCACACATATCATTCTAGAAGAGATAGGAAGAGGTTCACATACCTCGCGACGAGTATCGACTAATAGCAAAACGCTCCAAGTACATCCAACCGTCGGCTACTCCTTAAGCCAAGTAGATCGCGCCACACGTAGTACTTCAACCTATAAGGCCACAAGGCGCTTATTAACATTCAGATCTCATCGTAGAATATTCTACCGAAATTCGCAAAGACTCTCCCCGCAACAGCGTAAATCTCCTCTCTAACGAGGCCGGCCACTAAGCCAACCGTGGGGTTATACGCCTAACCCTAACGGGTACAACTCTACTCCACGCATTACTACACAAGTCTATGTAATACAACCCTATGTAATTACTGCCAAGATTCTTCTTTAAATTCAGCTTAAGTCGCAAGACATTGCCGTAAGTTTTATTCAGCTTAAGTCAAAAGACATTGCCGATAACTACGCTCCGCTCTATTATATAGTATACTTCAACTACATATTCAATCATGTAATTTCCAATTATAATAGAGGGACAAGATAATTACCTCGATAAGCCCATAATTATCCTAGCTTAAAGTCGATCCTGGGCAATCGTTTAGCTCCAACTCGAGCGCCCAACCCGCTCTAAACCACCCTTAGAAGTTCTAACCAACTTCTACACAATACTCCAAACTGACTATGGAGATTTTCCTAGGGTTTCGGTTTGTGACCGACGGGAAGTATAATAGTATTTGGGCTTTTTGTATAGGTATAACCTGAATACAACAAGGTATATGGCTAAGGTAATTTGGGCATTATAACAATACTTTGAGAGTATTTCTACCAAGAGGGGTATATATACGAGACAACACCACAAGGAGTGGTGTATACCTCTACCTACCCCACTGTGGGGTACTCTGCCAAGGGGGGGAAGGGAACTCTCGCTAAGCCTCACAAGGGAGAGGACGAGAACAACAAGAAGGGAGGGGAGGGTTTCTAAGACTTAGAACATTTTAGGATGAATAAGTCTTCCAAAGGGTGGTATTTATAGTACAAGCCAAGGCCAACCAATGGTCAAGATCTAGCCAAGTGCTATGCAAGTGTAGGGCCAAGATCATGCCAAGTGCACCTTATCCATCTACCCACAAAATATCGTACCAACTACTTGACAAAACTCACCCAAATCGTCCAAGCTTGACCGCCCACACTCCATCAATGAGAGGGTGACAAGTGTCGCCCTCTCGTTGGTCCAAAATGTTTCGTCTCTCGGAAAAATCCGCAAAAATAAGAAATGACATAGCCGGAAATTCCCCTACGAAAGCTGTGAAAACGTTTCGCCGAAAAACGACTCTAACCGGGTGTTGTGAACAAAGTTAATTCGGCCAAGCCAAATCAAAAGTTTCAAATTTTCTACGTACGTCCCACGCACATACTCTGGAAATACGGGGTATAACATTCTCCCCTCCTTAGAAACATTCGTCCCGAATGTTCCTTCTAAGTCTCAAAACAAACGTGCACCAGTATAGTCTTCACTACTATACTTACGAGAACAAACCTGCCATACCTGGCCATAGAAACACCCACGCAAAAATACTTACATCCAAGTCTACGAGGAAACACCTCTAATCATCACCACAAACCACTTCTTACCGGGGTCTAAAATATAGTTCCTTCGCACCTTCTCTTTACAAAAGAAATGATCACCTCAATGCTCGCCATGCATGCTCGCTTCTCTCTTTACTCGTCGTAGATACCACTTTGTCACTTTGCCTGAGGCATTAACCTTCTCAGGCGACCCAACAAATGGCACCACTTTTGTCACTTTGTCGCGAGCCTTGCTCCGACGACCCAACACATGGTACCGGGCTGCTTGCGATCCCGGAGGATGTCGTACACTCAAACTCTTACCACATTCTCGACACGGCCAGATTCTAAAACTCGGGGTTACTATCTCTAACGTGGTCATCATTAACCGGGAACACTCTGGATGGATCTCTTATACTTTCCCGATCATAACAAAACGAAGGACCGGACGTACTGCCTCCTACGTCGGACGGCAAATGCTAACATATAGGCAACCTGGCCTATCCCTCACATGGACACAAAGGCCCAAAGTAACTCGGGCTAAGTTCCCTCTGTTTCCAAAACTCGTCACACCCTAACCGGGGTGGTACTTTCAAGAAGACCGACCACAACTCAACTCTAAGCGCCGTGCCGCCATCATCCGCACGATTTCTCGAGTCGCCGTAACCTCTTCTAGACAAGCTTTACTCTATCCACATACCGGAACAAGCCTGAACCAACTATCTGAATCTTGCCAACGTCGAACCAATTAACCGGCAACTTACACTTCCGCCCCCCACAAGGCGTCACAAGGCGATATCCGAACACTGCAATGGTATCTATAAAACACTTTCCCAACAGGAGATAACAATTCTCGCAACTATCCCTGAAATCCAAACACTGGCCCGAGGGCGAATGTGATTCTGAGACTCACCTGAGTTCCTAACCCCGCTCGTAAAACTTACGAAACAAAAACAGCCGCACTGGCTCCACCGTCATAAGGTGAAGGTGGGTACCCCGTGCAGCCTTACCACTTTTCTGATATATCAACACTGCCGAGCAACGGTCCTGACTGAAAGACACGATGGGTCGACCTATCGCCCGACCATCGGTCGAACGCATCCACGAACTCAGACACAGTTAATCGAATACGGGCCTAACACCTCGTGACCTACCACAAGGCGGGACCACCACAAACCGACCCCACCACCAAACATGCCGCGGGTTGACCCGCAACGCGGCCTCAACCCGACCAAGAACGCGCACAATACTCGCTCCCCGATCCGGAACAATCTCACGAATCACGTTTCGAAAACCTAGCGGTCTTCTTAGCTCAACTACCCTCTTTCATTTCACACTACTCAGGGACTAATCCCACAAACATAACTTACGTGCACTATGCACTCCTATAAGGGTCAAACATAAACATTACACCTTTTCTCGAGATGGCATCACTTCTAAGGTCTCTACGTATAAAACTCTAAGGCTCACACCTTCTCTATCCCCCAAATCTTACTTGGTTAACTAACCAAGATTTCTAATCACGATAATAACACACTGCTATCAAAACATAGCACTTATAACATACCCATCTTATCACGCATACATATCTCTAGAGGGTTAAGGATATATCTATATCTACTGCTTCACTCCCCTTAGTCGTTCTAATCAAACTCGCCTGCAGGCTTATAGCTAAGGAAGATGACAAACTACCCACCGATCCTCAAGGCTAAGTCCTCCAAAGAGCGACACTCTTTCGACATCATACCGACGGCCATAGTACAACAAGTACCAACTAAAAGATGACATTCCTCGAGATGACGCCGCCACACCGTGAACACCGAGAAAATCGAATCGGACGTGGCCGAAACCTTCGTGCGATCGTGAACCGAGCTCGAGCTTTGACCAACTCCCGCATACCTCGAACGCCCCGATATCCGTGGAAGACCACTCAGACCGCGAGGTGCATATCAAATCTGCGACGACTACTCGAAAGTTACCAAAGGACCTTGCCGCTCGCCCTCCTCTCGCCCTTCGTTAACCCGCCGATCTCTACGCTTTCGGCCGCGCATAAGCCCGCATACGTGCCATGCTCAAGCCCAACTGAAGAATTACTCTTGCACAACCCTCTTTTAGATAGTCCTCAAGACTCGCGGTACATCGGTATACTCTCTGGTAGCCAAATCTATAGCTAGTAACAGGGTTGTCTCTTTGCAATCCATATTCTCTGTTCCTGGTCGTGGAACTGAAGGTTCAAATATCATGGCCGCAGTAGGAACTGCCGCCGCCGTGCTAAACTTTACTGGGGCTAGTGTTGTCGCAGAAATCCCCGAATGAAGCACCTAACTTAGGTGATGATTGGGCATGTGCCCTCGTAACCCTCTGAACTCTACTCGCAGCCTCCTCGGCCGCTTTGCCCTCCCGCCCTGCCGCCTACGCGAGGCATAACGGTAAGTGGAAAGAAATACGTTAGAGGTCCAACTTACAACACAAATTTCTAAGGCACGATCTCAGAGTGAGAAGAATAGAAACCAATCCTAAAATATCCTATAGCCTCTCGATTATTGCGTGGTGCACAACACACCGATAATCAAGACTTCATCGATACTTCGTAGACACTTTCCGAGGATTAATCGCTCGATACCACTTTTGTCACGACCAAATCGGCCCGTGGATCGTGCCTTACCCCGCACCCTAGTGACACAACATCGAGTAATCGGAACATAAAACATATACATGGCAAGTGAAGTACAAAACAAGAACTGAGGGAAAACTTGCCTTTTCGATATATAAATAACAACTTTTACAATCGAATGCTTTAATCCTTTTTACAAACCCCGCCACAACAAGCATTACATGCACTTAAGAAATGATACGACAACAATGGCGGACAGTGGCCGCCATACCCTCAACGTAAGCACCTACAACAACAGTGGACTATACCAAAATAAGCCTCCGAGAAACTGAGCTTCCCACGTTCGAATCGTGACCCTAAGAGCGAGGATCAACGATCGTGTACCTTTACTCGCGGATTTAACGCACTTCAAGGAGGTCGATAACAACGAGTATGTGAAACTAAAAATATCAGTAAATGAAATCATAATAGTCTATAAAGCAGAGACATGTATGATAAGCAAACTACAGCTCACAACAAATAAGCGATGTGTCAAGTCGTGACTCACGCCTCAAAGTTATCACAATAAAACCGCACGGCAAGTACGAAGGCATAGCCGACTACTAAGACCCACGCACCAAAAATACCACAAATCGTATCCCGAGGTCTTTCTAAACCGCACTACATGATCGGCCGCCACTCGCCCGCAATATCAATGCGCGCGCCTATCCTCGAACTCTCGCAGCCCGCATAGGTCACACACGGACCCGCATGAGGTATTCTCGAATCATGGTCCTGCATCACCGAGGTATACCCCGCATCGGCGCAAATAACCTCGGTATCCGCCTAGGCTCCCGCAACCCGCATAGTCTCAAAAGACCGCATAGTCTCAATGCACCGCATAGGAATCCCCGCATCAGGCTAAACACCCGAATGATCAATCTCGAGCTACCGTGACCGCATAGTCACGAGGACCGCATAGCCGTGAAAGACCGCATCAAGGGTGGCAAGCCCTGTGATAATAAGTCAAAGCGGTATGTGATACAATAACAAGATAACCGCTTAACGCTTAACAACGTAAGCACAACAAGAATGACCCTTACATCACGATCACACAAGATACTAACACATGTAACATCCTAACATGTTTACTTATCACATCAACAAGAAAGTATTTACAAGGCTATCTCAAACCAACACAATCAAGTTATTCACACAAGGTACTTTATGCTAACAAGTTCGGGTATCTATCCCTAAAGTACTTCATACATTAAAGCTTTTTAAAAGATTCATTGCTTTCACATAAGTCACACCATACCCGTAGTATAAAATAGAGTGACTGTCTTTTTAAGTAAACCAAAACACTCACCTTTGTAAAATCAAGTAACAACATTATTTTCCAAACGTTCAAGTTTGCCTAATTTCAAATGTTCACGTTTCTTATTTTAAAAGGTTTCGTAGTTCATAGTCTTATTCATTTAAGAATATAATTCTCTTTTCAACAACTGGGAGACATAAGCCTTATATGGAAGTAGGATATTCTTGTTTATAACAATCTTATTACAGCAGCCATGATCTAGGAAATATCATTTTGTCTCATCTTAGCTTCTATGCAGATGGAGGTTTCTACTGGTTTTATTAATACTTAATTAGTCAAAACATTTCCTTTTATTAACGCTGCAGTGGTTTGTCGATACACATTCTCGATTTCAAATCAAGAAACATTCTTAAGCCGTTATACCTAACTTCCCATAAAGCTAGTATTACTCTTAAGTTTTCCAAAACCAAGTATTACTTCTTTCAAAATGATTCAAAAATCTTTTGAAATACTTCAAGTTCTTTATTAACACATAACAAGCCAGTTATAGTTCAAATCAGTTACCTTTTCAAGACCACAAGTATTTTCTTACCAACATAAAGCTGTTATAACCAACTTCCCATAAAGCCGTTATAACACTTTATGTTTTAAACCACTCAAATACATTTAGCACATGTACGTCTACCGTACTACATAGTTCACACATATCATGCTAGAAGAGATAGGAAGAGGTTCACATACCTCGCGACGAGTATCGACTAATAGCAAAACGCTCCAAGTACATCCAACCGTCGGCTACTCCTTAAGCCAAGTAGATCGCGCCACACGTAGTACTTCAACCTATAAGGCCACAAGGCGCTTATTAACATTCAGATCTCATCGTAGAATATTCTACCGAAAATTGCCAAAGACTCTCCCGCAACAACAGCGTAAATCTCCTCCTCTAACGAGGCCGGCTACCAAGCCAACCAGGGGGGGGGGGGGTTATACGTCTAACCCTAACGGGTACAACTCTACTCCACGGTACTACTACACAAGTCTACTGTAATACAACCCTATGTAATTACAGTTCAGTATTCTTCTTTAAATTCAGGCTTAAGTCGCAAGACATTGCCGTAAGTTTTATTCAGGCTTAAGTCAAAAGACATTGCCGATAACTACGTTCCGTTCTATTATATAGTATACTTCAACTACATATTCAATCATGTAATTTCCAATTATAATAGAGGGACAAGATAATTACCTCGATAAGCCCATAATTATCCTAGCTTAAAGTCGATCCTGGGCAATCGTTTAGCTCCAACTCTGAGCGCTCCAACCCGCTCTAAACCACCCTTAGAAGTTCTAACCAACTTCTACACAATACTCCAACGGACTATGGAGATTTTCCTAGGGTTTCGGTTTTGTGACTGACGGGAAGTATAATAGTATTTCTGGGCTTTTTGTATAGGTATAACCTTAGAATACAACAAGGTATATGGCTAAGGTAATTTGGGCATTATAACAATACTTTTGAGAGTATTTCTACCAAGAGGGGGGGTATATATACGAGACAACACCACAAGGAGGGGGGTGTATACCCCTCGGCCTACCCCACTGTGTGGGTACTCGGCCAAGGGTGGGGGAAGGGAACTCTGCTAAGCCTCACAAGGGGAGAGGACGAGAACAACAAGAAGGGAGGAGGGTTTCTAAGACTTAGAACATTTTAGGATGAATAAGTCTTCCAAAGGGGGGTATTTATAGTACAAGCCAAGGCCAACCAACGGTCAAGATCTAGCCAAGTACATGCAAGTGTAGGCCAAGATCATGCCAAGTGCACCTTATCCATCTACCCACAAAATATCCTACCAACTACTTGACAAAACTCACCCAAATCGCCCAAGCTTGACCGCCACACTCCATCAATGAGAGGTGACAAGTGTCGCCTCTCGTTGGTCCAAAATGTTTCGCCTCTCGGAAAAATCCGCAAAAATAAGAAATGACATAGCCGAAATTCCCTACGAAAGCCGTGGAAAACGCTTTCACTAAAAACAACTCTAACCGGTGTTGTGAACAAAGTTAATTCGCCAAGCCAAATCAAAAGTTTCAATTTTCTACGACGCCCCACGCATATACTGAAATACGGTATAACACGAGCTTCCCAAACGCCGAATCGGACCCTAAGAGCGAGGATCAACAATCGGTGTACTTCTACCGCGCAGATGAACGCACTTCGGCGAGGTCAAGACAACAGTACCAAGTATGTGAAATCAAAATATCAGAAATGAAATCATAGTAGTCTATATAAAGGTGAGACATGTATGATAACCAAACTACGATTCACAATAAATAAGCAAATATGTCAAGTCGTGGACTCACGCCTCTTAAAGCCATCACTCAAATATAACTATGGGCCTCACGCCCAAAACATAAACAAGAGCGAAATAGATATACTGTATCTAGTCTTTTCTATGCCGCTAATGATCGTAGCATGGCCAATCGCCCATAAGATCATTATGCGTGCCTAATCTCGACTTCCGCACTCGCATAGGTCACACATAGACCCGCATAGGTCGTATAGACCAGACGGGGTAGCCAACCCTGCACTCCTCGACTCCCGCACCGCATAGTCTCAATAGACCGCATAGTCACATTGCATCGCATAGGGCATCCCCAGATCGGATAAAACACCCGAATGATCAATCGAGCATACCGCCGCCCGCATAGTCACATAGACCGCATAGGCCGTATAGACCCGCATCAAGGGTGGCAAGCCCTCGGTATAACAAGTCAAGGAGGTATGTGATATAATAACAGTACAACGGGCTTAACGTTTAACAACGTAAGCACAACAAGAATGACCCCCTTACACAACATCACAAGATACTAACACACGTAGCATCCTAACATGTTTACTTATCAAATCAACAAGAAAGTATTACAAGGCTATCACAAACCAATACAATCAAGTTATTCACACAAGGTACTTTCTACTTTATGTTAACAAGTTCGGGTTTTTATCCCCAAAGTACTTCATACATTAACTCTTTAAAAGATCTGTTTCTTTCACAAAAGTCACACAATACCCGTAGCATTAAAATAGAGTGACTATCTTTTTAAGTAAACCAAAACACTTCCTTTTGTAAAATCAATTAACAACATTATTTTCCAAACGTTCAAGTTTGCCTAATTTCAAATGCTCAAGTTTCACATTTTCGAAAGGTTTCGTAGTTCATAGTCTTAACACTTAATAATATAATTCTCTTTTAAAACCATTTGAGAAACATATGCCTTATGTTTGAGTAGGTTATTCTTGTTCATAACAATATTATTAATGCAGCCATGATCTAGGAAATGTAATATCATTTTGTCTCATCTTAGCTTCTATGCGGATGGAGGTTTCTACTGGTTTTAATAATACTTAATTAGTCAAAACATTTCCCTTTATTAACGCTGCAGTGGTTTGTTCGATACTTATTCTGATTTCCGAAATCAGTAAAACATTATTCCTTTTAACCACCAAGTACTCATTACTCACGAATGAGGTTTCACACAAAAATTCATACTAATCCATTTAAGTCAAGCCTCTTTATCTTTTAAGATCAAGTCTCTTAACTTCTAAAATTAATAAACCATTCTTTTTATCTCTCTTAAGTCGTTATACCTAACTTCCCATAAAGCTAGTATAACTCTTAAGCTTTTAAAACCAAGCATTACTCTTCTTTCAAAAAGGTTTCTTAATTCTTTTGATATACTTCAAGATTCTTATTATTTAGGCTTAAGTCAAAAGACATTGCCGCAACCACGCTTCGCTTAACACACGACGCCTACCGTACTATATATATATTCTTTTAAAATATCATGCTCAAGAGGATAGGAAGAATCACATACCTCGCGACGATTATCGACTATTAGCAAAACGCTCCACGGCTATAACCCGGCTAGCCTTGTCCACCTTTCAAGTAGTACATGCTACTCTTAGAACATTCAACCTATAAAGGTTATATAAGTCTATCAACTTCTACATTAATATTCCTCTGATGTGATTTCAGTTCAAGTCTTTTCTGTAATATCCTTCTATTACAGTTCAATTCTCTTCTATGAATCTTAAATTCATTTCTATACAACTACAGTATGTAATTTCCAATTACAATAGAATGATAGGATTATTTACCTCGGTAAGCCCAAAATTATCCAAGTTAAACGTCGATCCTGAGCAACGTCTAGCTCCTACTCCGGGTTCTCCAACCCGCTCCAAACAACCCTTAGAAGTTCTACGAAACTTCTTCCTAATACTTCAACCAACTGTGAAGATTTTCCTTAGGGTTTCGTTTAGTGACTGAAGGGAAGTATAATAGCATTTCTGGGCTTTTAGTATAAGTGTAACCTTGGAATACTACAAGGTATTTGGGCCAAGGTATTTTGGAATAGTAACAATATTTGGAGAGTATTTCTACCAAGAGGGGGGTAGTATTTTACGAGACAACTCAAGGTAGGGGGGGGGGAACTTTCGGCCAAGGGGGAGGGGTAGGCTTGGACGAAAACACTACACTAAGGGGGAGAGAGCTTTCAAGACTTAGAAACTATTTTAGGATGAAGAAGTCTTCAACTAAGGGGGGGGGGGGTATTTATAGGACAACCAAGGGCCAAGATCAAGCCAAGTGGTAGGCAAGTGTAGGGTGAGGATTCATCCATGTGTACCTTATCCATCTACCACATCAACTATCACAAATATCCTACCTAACCCAAGCCTTCAAATCGTCCACTTGTCGCCCCAAATAACATCCAATATGAGGGTGACACATGTCACCCTCCCGTTGGTCCAAAATATTTCAACTCTCGGAAAAATCCGCAAAAAATATAAATGACATAGCCGGAATTTTCCCTTCGCAAAGTTTGTAAAACGTTTCATCGGAAAACGATTATTTTCGGGGGTTGTGCACAAAGTTTTCGGTCCTTGCCTAACTTAAGGCTTAAACTTTTATACGTACGCCCTTACGTACATACTCTGGAAATACGGGGTATAACACATGTGTCCCTGACTTGACATGACTGCTTATATATTATGTACAGTAGTTTGTTATCATACATGTCTCCTGTTTTATATAGACTGTTATGATTTCATTACTGATTTTCGGGCCACATACTGCAATTGCTGCATCGACCTCCTTCGGGGGGCTGCGTTCATGCCGCAGGTATAGGTACACCGGTTGTTGATCCTCGCTCATAGGATCACGGTTCTGCGTATTGGGAAGCTCCGTTTCTCCGGAGGTTTATCTTTGGTATAGATTCCCTGTCATTGTAGGTACTTGTACATTCAGGGGTATGGCGGGGCCCTGTCCCGTCATAGTTGTTATAAAAACTCTTAGAGGTCTGTAGTACTGTTGTGAGTTGGGCTTGTAAAGGATAACTGTTCGGGTTTTATATATATATGCAGAAAGGTGACCTTATTGGTTTGACTATTTCTTCTTTCATATTGTTCCATGTCTATGAGTTTTATTTCCGCTGATTTTCTCTGATGTATTATCACTAGGGTGCCCGGGGTAAGGCACCAGTCGCGGGCCCGAGGTCGGGTCGTGACAAAAGTGGTATCAGAGCAGTTAGTCCTCAGAAAGTGTCTACAGACCGTATCTAGTAGAGTCTTGATTATCGGCGTGTTGTTCACCACACCTATAATCAGGAGGCTGCAGGATATTTAGGATTGGTTTCCATTCTTCTCACTCTGAGATTGTGCCTTAGAGTTGTGTTATAAGTTGGACTCCCTCTGACGTATTCTTATGTACCAGTTATGCCTTTACGTAAGGCAACCAGAGCCCAGAAGGGCAAGGCAGCAGATGAAACTGCGAGTAGAACACAGAGGGTTACGAGGGCACACGCCCCGTCATTACCTGAGGTGGTACTTCATACGGGGAGTTCTGCGACGCCGCCAGGCCCAACAGAGTTTAGCGCAGCCGCAACAGTTTCTACTGAGGCCATGATATCTGAGCCTCCAGTTCCACGACCAAAAGCCGAGGATATGGGTTACAGAGAGATGGCACAGTTACTGGCTAGGATCGTGGCTAGGCATGAGGACAGACGAGAGTCGGAGGTTCCGGTTATACCTATGGTGCACCCCAGAACCGATAGTTTGAGGCTTCGGGACTTCTTGAGTTGCAGTCCACCAGAGTTTTATGGATCGAGAACTGAGGAAAATCCTTGTTACACCCCGTAATTACAGGACATGTTTATAAGAACGTACGTAAGAACTAAAAAATGTTAAGATTTGAGACTAGTAAAAATTTATCGGAATTATGGAATTGTCGAAAAATGAAATATTGCGACGAATGGGAGGGCGACACGTGTCACCCCTAGTTGGTCTTGGAACGAATTGGACATGGATAAAATGGTCATTTGACCATAATTAAGATGACCAAGTCTTGCTAAGTCTAAGAGCTTGACATTGTTGACTAAGTCCAAGGGCCACTTGGCTAGATCTTTAAGTGAAATGCATCCAAGCCACCCATTTGTTTTAATCTTGACCCTCCATGTTGATATATAGTAACACTACTAGCAAGACAAGCTCCCATACTTAGCCAAATTTTCAAGAAACTTGTTCTTGTAATTGATGAAGCTCTCGGGTTCATAGGTTTCCAAAAACAAAAAAAAATCGTTTGTTGTTCAATAAGCTCCACACTTTAAACCAAGGTTCATAAGGGTATTTTAAGGGTATCTCATAGAAAGATCCCGGAAAAATATCGTTTTCGTATTAGTCGCAAGGTGAAAACCTAGTTACTTTCCTAGGTTTGGATTGGATATTGAAGGAAAGTTGTTTGTGATCTTCTAAGGGTCTCAAGTGGCAGATTGGAGTGTCAAGGAGAGGCTCTAAGTTGCTAGGGAGCGACTTCGGATCTTGAAGTGGATTAAGGCTCGTTAAGGTAACAATCTTGTTCTCTTAAGTGTTATAAGATTACATATTGTTGTAGCCTTACATTTTAACTAGCATGAAGTTTATGTATTGAAGATTGATAAGTGATATGTATTGTAGAAGCCTAAATCCGAAATGACATTGTGAACCTTTTGAAATTGAAATACAATTTGGTCGTTAATTAGAATCGTCGCATGTTACCTACTTGAGGATTGTAGTAGTTATCGATTGCGGCTTGATAACATGTTATACTAAACAACTTGGATTGAAAAGGAATTGGAAAGAAATTTGTATTGTTGTCCCTCAAATTGCCGAAATTGATATAGTATGTTGGACTAGTTTGATATAAATTGTGGGGCAGAATTTTACACGTCTTGTAGGCGTGTAATCCCCTATTGTTAACTACATTGTTGAGCCTTAAATGTGGCGTGTTTGGTTATTGAATTCGGGCCTTGAAAAAGGTGGAAAAGTATGTAGAAACAAAGGAAGTGCTGTCCGATTTTCCGTAGAATTTAGTGACTTTACACTTAGAATATTCTACGTTTGAAGCAAGAAGTTAATAGACGTATTATGGTCATTATAGGTTGACATACTACGTACGACATATCGGACTTAGCAAGTGGATTGAACCGAAGAGGTATGTGGAACTTTCCTATCTCTTGAGCATGAATAGTTGGTCATGCCGACTAAGCGGGTTCAAACCAAGGGTTAGAGGCACCTGTAAATATATAGTACGGTAGACGTACGAGATTTTGACCAATCTAGTCCATTTGATATCCTTGGCTTATCTTACGAATGTCCAAGTTGGTTGAGTTAGGGAATTTACTCACTTGTCTAAAAATATTAAGGATATCTTAGTCTCTAAAAGTTAAGGAACTTGAAGTACTTTAAAAGTATATGATACTTGTTTCGTCTTAAAAGTTTAAGTCCTTTGGTTATAAAGAATAATGTAAGTATCTAAGGTATAAAGCTAGTATAACGGCTTTATGGGAAGTTGGTTATAATAGCTTTATAGAAAGTTAAAAAGAGTGGTTTACTCTAAGTAATGTAAGTAAGGATAAATGACTTGAATTAATGAAAGACAAATTGATTTGAAAGCATCAATTGCTTAAGGTTTTAAAAGAAAGAAGTCACTTGATTTAGAAGCCTATAAATATATTTCTAAAAGGTATTGTGACTTGTCTTAAAAAGTAGATATGACTTGATACTACGGTTATTAGTATCTTGGAAGTTTTATATGAAAAAGAGTCATTTTAAAAGAATAGAAGCACGTAGTACTTTGGGTTAAATTCCCGGATTTTTAAAATGACATGTTAGTGCCTTAAGTAAACTAAAATGAGAGGGTATATAAATAAGGTTAATAAGAAGTTAGAGAATTTCTTAACTTGCTTATGTTGTGATAAGCCGGTAGCGCTTATGTTATGTATGATAAGCCGGTAGTGCTTATGTTATGTATGATAGCCGGTTGAGCTAGTTTATGTTATTCTTACGGGGTAAAACCCCGGGTTACTACTAATTGCATGGATTTGCTACCCATGATGCGAGTGCGGCGTTTGTACTCATTGCGGGCCCACCGGGCCTAAGCGAGTGAAATAGTCCTGTGCGGGTGAAATAGTCCTGTGCGGAGCGCATCGCTCCATTGCGGGTCCGCAGGACCTATGCGGGTGAAATAGTCCCATGCGGAGCACATCGCTCCATTGCGGGTCCGTAGGACCTATGCGGGTGAAATAGTCCCAGGAGTAGGACTTCTTAATGATACTACGGGCGGGTGACCCTACTTTGATCATGAGCCTCCTATTTTTATGCAGTAAAGTATATACTTGGTTACTCTCATTGTTAGTAAGGCACAGTGTACTGTAATTTGATTATCATACATGTCTCCAAATTTTTATTTTAGACTTATGATGTAAATCGCAGTATTTTCCGTGTTTACATACTTGGTACATCTGTTGATCGACCCTTTCCTCGGGGGCTGCGTTCATGCCGCAGGTAGGGGTAAACAGGTGGTGGATCCTCATTCTTAGGATCACTGATCAGGTGTCAGAAGCTCTATTTCTCCGGAGGCTTGTCTTTTGGTACGGTTTTCCCTAGTGTTGTAGATTTATGTACATTCAGGGGTATGGCGGGGCCCTGTCCCGCCACAGTTGTTATTCTTAGAGGTCTGTAGTCACATTTGTGGATTGGATTTTAAGAACAGAGATGTACTGTTTTACTTTTGGTTTATCTATATTTTATGGAAGGTGGCCTTATCGGCTAGCCTGTGATGTTTATTGTCTAAGTATGTATATGTGTTGTGTATGTTTCGCTGCTATTCTTTGATGTATACCTGAAAGGGGTTCCAAGGTAGGGCACCAGTCGCGGGCCCGGGGTCGGGTCGTGACAATCCTCAGGAGTTTATTAAGCAGTTGCAGCGGATCATGAAGGTGATCAAGGCCTCAGAGGTCGAATCAGTGGTACTGCGTTCGTATCGGCTGCGGGATATTGCAGTCAACTGGTTTGATTCATGGGATCTGTCCCAGGGGGAGCATGCGTTTCCAGCTGGTTGGGACGAGTTCTCAGAGGCGTTTCTTAACCACTTCTTGCCTCCACAGATGAGGAGAGCCCGAGTGGATAGTTTTATGATGTTGAGACAGAATGGGCGGATGGTTCGGGAGTACGACATAGAGTTCGACTCTTTAGCTCGGTATGCCCCCACTCTAGTGGCAGACATAGAGGATAGAGTGCACCGATATGTCACAGGACTGGATGATTATCTAGCAGAGGGTTGTACAGGAGTAGCTCTTCAGCCGGGCATGGACATTGCCCGCATGCAGGCTTATGCACAGGGGACTGAGGAACGTAGAGGTCGACGAAATGACCGAGATCAGCACAAGAGGGCCAAGACAGCAGGGTCCTTTGGTAACTTTAGAGGCGGACAACCTCAGCAGCAGGCTAGTTATACACTTCAGCCAGTACAGAGTACTTCTTCACAGTCTTCAGGACGTCTGGGGTATTCAGGAGCAGGTCAGGGCTCCAAGGTTTCAGGTTTTCGGGGGAGTAGGGGTGTTAGCCAGATGAGGCCACCCCTACCTCAGTGTGTCCGTTGTGGTAAAATCCATTATGGGGAGTGTCGTGCTAGTTTGGGAGTTTGTTATACTTGCGGCCGGCAGGGCCATTTTGCGAAGAATTGTCCGACCAGAGGTAGCGCGGATGTAAAGACTCAACCTTCGAGATCAGTGGCTGGTTCAACACCTTCTCTAGATATGCGCCCTACAGGAGCTGCTAGTGGTACGGAAAGAGTACGACCAGTAAGAAAGAGAGCAACCAAGTGTAGAGGAATAGAGTCTAAATCCATAAGAACCTTTCGAGGTAGCTACACCTGTGAGTGTTTGGATGGTAGCTGGGCGGGTATATAAGAATTTCCCGGTGATGATACTGATCGTCGACTCCAGCGCACTGGTAGATGGATACGACAGACTTTGAGGTCATTATGGGTATGGACTAGTGGGCTTCTTGTATGCCAAGATTGACTGTAGAGAGAGGTTGATTCGATTTCAGTTTCTCGATGAGCCGGTTATCGATTGAAATGGAAGTGTTAGTATATGTAAGTTATTCCTTCCTTCTTGGACATGATAAAGTGAGGAGTCTATGTGACTTGTTTCATTGAAGGGATTGATTTTAATTTAAATGTTAAGAGACGGAGATAAGATCATACGATCATTGAAGGATTTTATGTTAAGTTCCCTTGGGGGTGCTTGGAGTTGTTTAGTGTGGCGGTCAGGGCCACGACTTACCGAATGATTTTAAGAAAATGCGCAAGGCAAGAATAATATAAGTACGAGTGCTTCCTAAGGAGAACAGAAGATATCAAGGATAGGTCTTAAAAATCTATACGATTATAAGGTGGCACTTGATGATTAAGATGGTGAAGGGAGATAAGCTCTCTCCCCCACGTAAAAGGATAGTTTTACGTACTATGGGGTTATGTGTACCCATGTTATTAGGCGATGGATATGAGACAGGTAAGATCTTCAGTGTCGTCAGGCCATAGGTTACAGTTTTAGATAACCGTGGGAAAAGTATTGTGTTGAGGCAATTGAGGATTATGCGAGATTATATATAAGGAAGATTATGAGACTGCACGGGGTTCCAACGTTTATTTATGACAGACAGTTGAGCCCAGTTTACGGCTAGCTTCTGGAGGTTTTTCCAGAAGGGATTGGGGACACAGGTGAGTCTCAGTGTTGCATTTCACCCTCGCATCGACGACGCGTAACGCACTATCTGTGCACTTGAGGATAGGTTGCGGGCCGGTGTTATTGATTTCAGAGTTAGCTGGAAGGATTATTTGCCTCTTGTTGAGTTTGCGTATAACAAAAGCTACTATTCCAGTATCCAGATGGCCCTGTATGAGGCTTTGTATGAAGAAAGTGTAGAATCGCCGATTGGTTGGTTCAACGTAGGCGAGGTTCAGATAATTAGCCCGGACTTGATTCAGCGGGATGTGGATAAGGCGAAACTTATCCTGGAAAGATTATTAGCAAGCTCAAAGTCGATAAAAGCTTTATGCAGATAACCGACGTCGACACTTGGAGTTCAGGTTGACGTTTTAGTATAAGTATTATCATGCGGCCATGGGTGGCATATTTTTGGTATGTAGGGGTTGTAAAAGGAAACTACGTCGCTACCTATTCGATTGACTCCGAAAGAACATTCGGGGACGAATGTTTCTAAGGGGGGAAGAATGTTACACCCCGTAATTCCAGGTCATGCATTTGAGAACGTACGAAAGGAAATAAGATTTGAATTTGGAAAGATAAGTTGACAGAATGTTTTTTTTGGACAAATTTTCTGTCAACTTTGGAGCGGTATATCTCCTAGTATATTAGGAGTTTTTAGGTGTTTCAAAAGCCTAATATGAAGTTAGTTGAGTCTAGTTTCCAACGCAACAAACCTCTCATCGATAGGACATCAGAGTAGAAAGTTATAGACGTTACAAGATCAGCTGGCAGAAGAGAAGGAAGAATGTTTCAGTCAGGCGCCACAACGCAGGCTGTTGGACTGTTTTGGGCGAAATCCTAAAGGTAAATTCCCTATCCTCTTGGAAGTAAATTAAAGATTTCATGTTATCGTAGTTGGTAAATGAGCATGTGGTACATAGATTGAAGTTTGAAAAGATTTGGATCATGTCGACTTGTTATAAACCAAAAATGGGCATGTTAGCCATGTATGTTGTAATCAATTTGGTCGATAGTTACAATCGTCGCATGTTAAGAAAGAAAGGAGTTATATTTGTTGTAATTGTTATTATGTATATAACATGTTAGAATAACAACTTGGATTAAAAAGGAATTGGAAAAGACTTTACATTGTGGTTGCATTGTTGCCGGTAATAGAATTGAAATGTTGGACTATTTGGATATCGATTATGGGGCAGAATTTTACACGTCCTATGCGGCGTGTAATCCCCTTTGATTTGGTTGATGTGTTGAGCCTTAAATGTGGCATTTGGTTATTGATTCCGGGCCTTGAAAAGGTGGAAAAGTATGTAGAAACAAAGGAAGTGCTGTCCAATTTTCCGTAGAATAAGGGACTTTACACTTAGAACATTCTACGTTGAAAGCTAGAAGTTGATAGATGTATTGTGGTCATTATAGGTTGACATTCTACGCTCAGCATATTCAACTTGGCAAGTGGATTGAGCCGGAGAGGTATGTCGAACTTTTCTTATCTCTTGAGCATGAATCTTGTAAAAATGTATAGTACGATAGACGTACGATAAAGACATCTTGATTTTGGGAAAGGAGAAGTAACTTGATTTAAAAGTATAGGTTACTTGTTTTGAAAAGAGTAAGTTACTTGAGTTTAAAAGTGTAAGTAACTTGTTTTTAAATTTTGAACTTTTCTTGATTGGAAAAGTATAAGTGGCTTGATTTTAAAAGGTGCGAGTGCCTTGATCTTAAAAGAGTGAGTTACTTGGTTTTTAAAAGTATACTTGACGTTGTTTTAAAAGTGTAAGCCACTTGGTTTAAAAAGTATAAAGTACTTGATTTAAACATGAAAGTGTCTTGATACTACGGGTATTAGTATCGTGTGGTTTTTACAAAAAAAGGGATCTTTTTAAGAGAATTGAAGTATGTAGTACTTTGGGGTTAAAACCCGGATTGTTGGCATAAAATGAAAGTCTAAAAGTATGTTAAACTTGCCTATGCTAGTTGTGATAGCCTTTGTTGTGCAAGTGTTGTATTTCTATACTACCGCGTCTCTCGATGGAGGGTCGGTTATCTTGTTATTTCCTTGGACATACTGACACGTTGGGTGGCCCACGGGTATGCTTCCATTAGGATTGTTATTCCATGGACTAGCTCTCCATGAGGTTTAGTGACGCAGGCGGTATCTGGTAGTTGGCTTTCGTACTTGCCCCGGTCATTGGCGTGATGCAGGAGGTACCTGGTAGTCGGCCTTCGTACTTGCCCCGGTCAGTTCTTTATCATGTTATTTACTTGGACATACTGACACGTTGGGTGGCCCACGAGTATGCTTCCATTGTTATGGTATTCCACGGAGTAGTTCCCCATGAAGTTTCGTGATGCAGGAGGTACCTGGTAGTTAGCCAGATTGCCCTGGCCACGACGGACGCAAGAGGTACCGTAGTTAGCTTCAGACATGCCCGGCCACCGTGGACGCAGTGGAATCTGGTTGTTGACGCAGGTGGAATCTGGTTGTTGACGCAGGCGGTATCTGGTAGTTGGCTCTCGTACTTGCCCCGGTCGGCTGCGCGACGCAGGAGGTACCTGGTAGTTGGCCTTCGTACTTGCCCCGATCAGTTCTATAGCATAGTTGGTACGGTAGGCTCTGGTAGATAGCTTAAGATACTTGCCCCGGTCATATCTCGTGAGACGGTAGACTCTGGTACGTTGGCTTAAGATACTTGCCCGGCCACCGTGCGACGCAGTTGGATCTCGTAGTTAGCTCGCACTTGGCCCGTAAAGTTTTATGACGCAGATCGATCCGTAGTTGGCTCTTCTACTTGGCCCGTACGGTTTTTATGACACAGGTGGGACCTGGTGTTCATGTACATTTTGGTGTTATATAATATCATAGACTGCCGACAGTGAGGAAGGAATTCCACGGGCATGATTGATATTGTGGGCGTGAGACCCATGGTTATATTTGAGTAATGACTTTGAGGGCATGCGTCCCTGACTTGACATGGCTGCTTATATATTATGTACTGTAGTTTGTTATCATACATGTCTCCTGTTTTATATAGACTGTTATGATTTCATTACTGATTTTCGCCACATACTGGTACTGTTATCGACCTCCTTCGGGGATGCGTCACGCCGGTAGAGGTACACCGGTTGTTGATCCTCGCTCATAGGATCACGGTTCTGCGTATTGGGAAGCTCCATTTCTCCGGAGGTTTATCTTTGGTATAGATTTCATGTCATTGTAGGTACTTGTACATTCAGGGGTATGGCGGGGCCCTGTCCCGTCATAGTTGTTATAAAAACTCTTAGAGTGCAGTAGATTGTGAGTTGGGCTTGAAAGGATAACTGTCGGGTTTTATATATATATGCGTAAAGGTGACCTTATTGGTTTGCCTGCTTCTTCTTTCATATTGTTCCATGTCTATGAGTTTTATTTCCATGATTTTCTCGATGTATTATCACTGTGGTGCCCGGTAAGACACCGCCGCGCCCGAGGTCGGGTCGTGACAAATGTGGTATCAGAGCAGTTAGTCCTCTGAAAGTGTCTACAGACCGTATCTAGTAGAGTCTTGATTATTGGCGTGTTGTTCACCACACCTATAATCAGGAGGCTGCAGGATATTTAGGATTGGTTTCCATTCTTCTCACTCTGAGATTGTGCCTTAGAGCTATGTTATAAGTTGGACTCCATCTGACGTATTCTTATGTACCAGTTATGCCTTTACGTAAGGCTAGTGATACACTTCAGCCAGTACAGAGTACTTCTGTTACACCCCGTAAGTCCAGGACATGTATAAGAGAATGTACGTAAGGAAACAAGACTTGGAAATTAGTACGAAAGGAAGAATTGTTTTTCCGACGGAAAATCTTCCGAAGGTCGGAAAGGAAAAATGTTCGTTATTGAGAATTGGATTCTCAAAATGCATTATTTGAAGAGTATGGAACTTATAAATAATATGGAAATTTATTTTTACGGATTTGGTCATGTGGGGCCCACCCGAGGAAATTTTACATTTTTGTGGGGCCCACGAGGGTTACGGAATTTTATGGACGAATGAGAGGGCGACACGTGGCACCCCCATAAGTGGTCTTGGTCGAATTAGAGGAGGGTTAGTATGGTCATTGAACATCTTGGAAGATAAGTCTTCAAAGCTTGACATAATTGACTAGTCAACTTGCCACATAAGCTTGATCCATGTGATTTTAATCCTAGCCTCACATTTGTTTAAGTCTAAGCCCTCCAATATGTGTTATATACTAACTAGTAGCAAGACTAGCTCATTTTAACACTTAGAGAAATTAGAAGACCTTGTGTTCTTCAAGAAAGCTCTCGGCTTAGTGTAATTTCCCACACAAAAATTTTATAGTTTTGATCCATTAGCCACAAGACTTTAACCCAATGTCCCTAAGGGTATTGTAAGGATATCTCAATAGAAAGATTTCGGAAAAAACGTATTTTTACGTTAGTCGCAAGGCGGAAACTAAGGGAGTTCTTCAACTTTGAAGTTAGAACTTGAAGATGGGTTCTTCATAGGCCTCTAAGGAGTGCTTGGAGCGGATTGGAACCTAAGGAAAGGAGCTAAGAATTGCTAAGGCGCGACTTTGGAATCTTGGAAATTTTAAGGGCTTTAAAGGTATATTCTTGTCGTTGTAGCAATTAAGGTTTACTTATCATTGTAGCTATGGTTTTAGCAAGCATGAGTTATATAGTATGAAGTTTGATATGTTTATTGGCTATTGGAACCCTAATCCGAAATCTAGCATGTTTAACTTTAAGATTTCAATTCTAGTCGATTATTAGTCTAAGCGTCGCATGTTGTATAAAGAAGGAAATTGTAGTTGTTGAAGTTGTTTAGACTATATAACATGTTAGACCTTAGAACTTGGAATTGTAAGAAGGATTGAAAAATACTTAGTGTTGTTCTAGAGGTTGGCCGAGAATGGCTTTTGGCATATTCACTATTTCGTATGAATTGTGGGGCGGAATTTTACACGTATTGTAAGGCGTGTAATCCCCTTTGTTTGGTTGTTGTTTGGAGCCTTAAATGTGGCTTGTTGGTTATTGTATTCGGCCTTGAAAAAGGTGGCAAATTAAGTAGAAACAAAGGAGGACACTTCCGTAGAATTAGAGACCGTATACTTAGTATTATTCTACGTAGAGACTAGAAGTTGATAGTCTTGTTGTGACCATTATAGGTTGACACTTCTACGTACGGCGTATTCGGCTTAGCTTGTGGATATTAGCCGAAAAGGTATGTGAACTATCTCCTCTTCTAGCATGATTCCTTAGAATAAAGAAAGTAAGTTCTACTCCTTGAATGATCCATTCCTTGCTTGTATTTGGATTACCTAAAATAGAATTTGATCTATGTACTTCCTTGAGTGTACTTTGATGTTTAAATTGTAAGTAGTATAATCCATTTCCTTAGGGAAGTTTGGATTCTTAAAAGTGAAGGTATTTTTCTTAAAGTACATAGAGACTTGAAAAGGAAGTGGTTTCCAAATCTTTTGGCTAGTGCCTTAGTTCTAGAACCTAAAGGTCATTATAATGACTTTAGGGGAGTCAAAGGAGTGATTTACTTATTTGATTTAAAAGAGGAGAAATGACATGATTTAAGAGAAGTAACTTGCGTTAAGGGTGAAGTTACTTGAGGTTTAAAAAGTAGAAGAAAACTTGTTTTCTAACTATTAAGAGACTCAAGTATTTTGAAAGTTAAGAACTTGATTTGTAAGTATGTGATACTTGGTTTTAATAGTATAAGTCTCTTGGTTATTGAAGGAATGGATACGTCTAAAACCATAAAGGGTTATAACGGCTTTATGGGAAGTTGGTTATAACGGCTTTATGGAAGGTTTAGAAAGTTGTCTATTTTGATTAAATCGGCATAAGTTGCCTAGATTGTGAAAATTTGGAGTTACTTGATTTCAAGCTTTGAAATGAGTTTTCTAAAAGTGTAGTAACTTACTTTGAAAAATAGACACGCCTTGATACTACGGGTGTTAGTATCTTGGGGCTTTACATAGAAAGGAGTCTTTTATAAAGGAATGTACGTACGTAGTACTTTGGCTTGTTAAAAGAGAATTATTCTATGTATGCCTTGATTAGTACTTTGGCTTGTTAAAAGAGAATTATTCTATGTATAACTTGATTAGTACTTTGGCTTGATAAATTGAGGATTTGTCTAAGTGTGCCTTGATAAGTACTTTGGCTTGTTAAAAGAGAATTATTCTAAGTGTGCCTTGATAAGTACTTTGGCTTGTTAAAAGAGAATTATTCTATGTATGCCTTGATTAGTACTTTGGCTTGATAAATTGAGGATTTGTCTAAGTGTGCCTTGATAAGTACTTTGGCTTGTTAAAAGAGAATTATTCTATGTATGCCTTGATTAGTACTTTGGCTTGATAAATTGAGAATTTGTCTAAGTATGCCGTGATAAGTACTTGGGCTTATCAATTGAGAATTGCCTATGTGTGCTGGAAATAGCCGGTTGTGTGCTATTGGTATATCAGTCGTTTCGGGGTCATTCCCCGGGTTTGTGGCATTTGCATAATTCCGTGGATTTGCTACCCACGATGCAAGGAATACCTCATGCGAGTCCGTAGGGCTTATGCGGGTGAAATAGTCTCATGCGTGTTATACCCCGTATTTCCAGAGTATGTACGCAGGGACGTACGAAGGAAATTTCGAACTTCAAGTAGGCTTGGCCGATTTAATTTTGCGCACAACACTTGTTAGAGTCGCTTTTCTACAAACGCTTTCACTTTCGTAGGGGAATTTCCGCTATGTCATTTTTAATTTTTGCGGATTTTTCCGAGAGACGAAACATTTTGGATCAACAAGAGGGCGCCACTTGGCACCCTCCAATCGATTTGAAATCGTCCCAACTTGGACGAAATGGACGCGTAAGGCACGTTTTTGTGCCTTGACAAAGTCAAGGGTAGGTAGGATATTTGTGTTTGGTAAATCCTAGCCCTACACTTGCCTAACACATGGATTGATCTCGCCTTTGGTTGGCCATCCTCGACCTATAAATACCTCTCTCCTTTGATGAATTCTTCATCCTTTCCACAAATCTTTAAGTGTTAAACTCTCCTCCCTTGTTGTGTTTTCGCCCCCTTTTGTGAGGCTTAGCCGAGAGCACCCTTCCCCTTGGCCGAGAGTACCCCCTAGCAGGCCGGTGGTATACACCCCCTCCTTGGGTGCTAGCCTGGGGTACCCCTAGCCTAGTTGTTTTCATATAATACCCCCCTCTTGTTAGAAATACTCTCAAAAGTATTGTTATAATGCCCAAATTACCTTAGCCGTATACCTTGTAGTATTCTAAGGTTATACTTATACGAAAAGCCCAGAAATACTATTATACTTCCTTCATACAAAACCGAAACCCTAAGGGAAATCTCCATAGTTAGTTGAGTAATAAGTAGAAGTTGGTTAGAACTTCTAAGGGTTGTTTGGAGCGGCCTGAGCGCACGGAGTAGAGCTAAACCTTGCTCAGACCGACATTTAAACTCGGATAATTATGGGCTTATCGAGGTAAATATCTGTTCTCTATTGTAATTGGAAATTACATGATTGTTAGACTATATAGTTGAAGTATACTATATATTTAGAATCGAACGTAGTTATCGGCAATGTCTTTTGACTTAAGCCCTAATTTAAAGAAGATTATCGAATGTAATTACTTAGGCTGTATTACAGAGACTTGTAAGAAGTACCGTGGAGTAGAATTGTACCGTTAGGGTTAGATGTATAACCCCTGGTTGGCTTGCAGCCACTCGCCAGAGGAGGAGATTTACGCTGTCATGGGAGGTGCCAATTTTCTCGTAGAATGTTCTACGAAGGATCTAAATGTTAATAAGCGCTGTGGCCTTATAGGTCAAGTACTACGTATGGCGCGATCCATCGCTAAGGAGTAGCCAACGGTTTGAAGTACTTGAGCGCTTTTGCTATTAGTCGATACTCGCCGCGAGGTATGTGAACCTCTTCCTATCTCTTCTAGCATGATATGTGTGAACTATGTAGTACGGTAGACGATACGTGCTAAACGTATTTGATTGGTTTAAAACATAAAGTGTTATAACGCTTTATGGGAAGTTGGTTATAATACTTTATGTTGGTAAGAAAACACTTGTGGTCTTTAAAAGGTAATCGATTTGAACTATAACCGCTTGTTATGTGTTAATAAAGAACTTGAAGTATTTCAAAAGATTTTTGAATCATTTAGAAAGAAGAAGTAATACTTGATTTTTGAAAACTTAAGAGTTATACTAGCTTTACGGGAAGTTAGGTATAACGCTTAAGAATGTTTTATCGATTTCGAAATCGAACGTATCGACAAACCATCGCAAGCGTTAATAAAAGGAAATGTTTGACTAATTAAGTATTATTAAAACCAAGAGAAACTTCCATCCGCATAAGCTAAGATGAGACAAAATGATATTTCCTAGATCACTACAGTAATAAGATTGTTATAAACAAGAATATCCTACTCACATATAAGGCTTATGTTTCTCCGATCGTTTAAAAGAGAATTATATTCTTAAATGAATAAGACTATGAACTACGAAACCTTTCTAAAATAAGAAACGTGAACATTTGAAATTAGGCAAACTTGACGCTTGGAAAATAATGTTGTTACTTGATTTTACAAAGGTAAGAGTTTTGGTTTTCTTAAAAGGACCGCCACTCTATTTTATACTACGGTATTGCGTGACTTATGTGAAAGAAACAGATCTTTTAAAGATTTAATGTGTGAAGTACTTTGGGGATAGATACCAACTTGTTAGTAGAAAGTACCTTGTGTGAATAACTTGATTGTATTGGTTTGTGATAGCCTTGTAAAACTTTCTTGTTGATTTGATAAGTAAACATGTTAGGATGCCACGGTGTTAGTATCTTGTGATGTTAGTGTAAAGGGGTTTCCTTCGATCGCGCTTTAAAGTTGTTTGACTATCACCGTTATGCTGGTATTGTACCACCCACCTCGACTTGTGTCCGAGGTTAAGCCGCCTCCGACGCGGGTAGACTCAGCGTCCGGGACCATGATTCGAGAATACCTACGCGGGTCCGTGGATCCATGCGAACTACGGAGTTCCGTGTTAAGGCGCCTTTACGGTCACGCGGTTTGTGGCTACGCGGATCGCGAGTCCAGATTTACGCCGGGAGTAGCTACCGACGCGGGTTATACCTCACGCGGGCCTATGAGGTTGGCCTACGCGAGTCGCGAGAGTTCTGTGGCTAGACGCGCACATTTGATATCGCGCGAGTGACCGCCTTTTATCATGTGATCGCCTAGACAGATATCATGACACGCTTTATGACCTTGTTGGTACTGCTGGTGTTAGTAGTCGGCTATGCCTTCGCACTTACCCTGCATCGCTTTATTAGGACACAGCGGACTCGTGTTCATGCGTACTCGGTGCTTGTATATCATAAACCGCCGGCATGGCGAAGGTATTCCACGCACGATTGATGTTGTGGCGTGAGACCCATTGTTAAAATTGAGTGATGACTGGCGGCGAGTCCCCGACTTGACACGATCGCTATTTATGAATCAGTAGTTTGGTTATCATACATGTCTCCCGCTTTGTATAGACTACTATGATTTCATTTACTGATTTATTTTCGCCACATACTTGGTACTGCCAGATCGACTCTCCTCCGGGCCGCGTTCACGCCGCAGTAAAGGTACACCGCCATCGATCCTCGCTCTAGGGTCACGCCAAGATTCGGGAAAGCTCCGCTTTCTCCGAGGCTTATCGTGGTATAGTCCTCGTTGTTGTAGGTTTACATTCGTGGGTATGGCGGCGGCCCCGTCCCGCCATTGTTGTCGATCATTTCTTAGAGGTCCGTAGTACCGCACAAGTGTGGTTTGTAAAAGGATTAAACTGTTCATGTTGAAAAAGTTGTCATTTATTTATATGCCGAAAGACAAGTTTTTCTCAGATTATTGTTTCATAATTCATAATATGTCTTGTATCGTTTTATGTTCCGCTGATTACTCTGATGTTGTATCACTAGGGTGCCCGGTAAGGCACCACCACGCCGGAATCGGTCGTGATAACGGCGGTCCACTTATGCGAGGAATACCTCGCGCGAGTCCGTAAGGCTTACGCGGTGAAATAGTCCTACGCGAGGAATACCTCACGCGGTCCGAAGGGCTTACGCGGGTGAAATAGTCCCACGCGGCGGTCCACTGTCACGACCGGAATCGGCTCCGTGGATCGTGCCTTACCCGCACCCTAGTGACACAATATCGAGTAATCACCGAACATAAAACATATACATGAAACAAGTGAAGTACAAAACAAGAACTGAGGGAAACTTGCCTTTCTAAGATATATAAATAACGACTTTTACAACGAATGCTTTAATCCTTTTTACCAACCCCGCCTACAACAGACTACTGCACTTCTAAGAAATGATACGATAACAATGGCGGACAGGTTCCGCCATACCCCGAACGTAAACACCTACAACAACAGGACTATACTAAGATAAGCCTCCAAGAAACGGAGCTTCCCACAAGCCGAATGTGACCCTAAGAGCGAGGATCAACGATCGTGTACCTTTACCGCGCAGATTTAACGCACTTCAAGCGAGGTCGCATAACAAAAATTTAGTATATGAAACAAAAATAAATCAGAAATGAAATCATAGTAGTCTATACAAAGCAGAGACATGTATGATAACCAAACTACGCCACAATAATAAGCAAATATGTCAAGTCGTGACTCACGCCTCAAGTCATCACTCAAATATAACAATGGGTCTCACGCCCACACATCAATCATGCCCGTGGAATACCTTCCTCACCGCCAGCTTTATGATATGAAAGTACCAAGGAACACACATGAACACCGTGT
This sequence comes from Przewalskia tangutica, assembly GCA_029844215.1. Taxonomy (NCBI): domain Eukaryota; kingdom Viridiplantae; phylum Streptophyta; class Magnoliopsida; order Solanales; family Solanaceae; genus Przewalskia; species Przewalskia tangutica. The sequence goes on from CM056736.1 coordinate 55,545,267, forward strand.
CCCACTGCGCTATAATAACACGCACAGGTAAGTACGAAAGCATAGCCGACTACTAACACCTACAAGCACTAACAAGGTCATGAATCAGATTATAAGATCTGTCTGCATGGCCACATGATCAAAGCCGACCACTTGCCCGCAGATCTAATGCGCGCTTCAGCCCCGAACTTTCCGCACTCCGCATAGGCCAATCAGATCGCCCGCATGAGGTATAACCCCGCATCGAGGGTAGCTACTCCCTGCAGCTGCCCCGACTCGCCGTCCGCATGGCCACAAGGACCGCATGACCACAAGCGGGCCGATCCTAACTCGAACTCCCGCAGCTCCGCATAGCCCCCGACCCGCATGAGGTAGTCTCGAATCATAGGTCCATCGACCGCCCGAGTCTACCCCGCATCGGAGGCGCCTTAATCCCTAATCATCTCAAGAGATGAGTGATGTATAATACTATCATAACAGCTTATCGTTAAACAACATAAGCACAACAAAGTAAAAACCCCATTACACAAACATCACAAGATACAAAAACACTAAGCAACATAGCATGTTTACTTATCAAATCAACAAGAAAGTATTACAAGGCTATCACAAACCAACACAATCAAGTTATACACACAAGGTACTTTCTACTATATGCTAACAAGTTCGGGTTTTTATCCCAAAAGTACTTCATATATTAACTCTTTAAAAGATACGTTAATTTCACAAAAGTCACACAATACAGTAGTATATGAAAATATAGTGATTATCTTTGAAGCAAATCAAAACACTTCTCTTTGTAAAACTCAAGTAACAACATTATTTTCCAAACGCCCAAGTTTGCCTAATTTCAGTGTTCATGTTTCTTATTTAGAAAGGTTTCAGAGTTCATAGTCTTATTCATTTAAGAATATAATTCTTTTAAACTATCCGAGAAACATAAGTCTTATATGAGTAGGATATTCTTGTTTACAACAATCTTATTACAAAGAATCATGATCTAGGAAATATCATTTTGTCTCATCTTAGCTTCTATGCAGATGGAAGTTTCTACCGGTTTTAATAATACTTAATCACAAAACATTTCCTTATTAACGCCGCAGTTGGTTTGTCGATACACATTCGATTTCCAAAATCAAGAAACATTCTTAAGACGTTATACCTAACTTTCCATAAAGCTAGTATAACTCTTAAGTTTTCAAAACAAATCAAGTATTACTTCTTCTCTCAAAATGATTCAAAACTCTTTGAAATACTTCAAGTTCTTTATTAACACATAACAAGCTGCTTATAGTTCAAATCGCTTACCTTTTAAAAACCACATGTATTTTCTTACCAACATAAAGCCGTTATAACCAACTTCCCATAAAGCCGTTATAACACTTTATGTTTTACACCAATCAAATACATTTAGTACACGACGCTCACCGCACTACATAGTTCACACATATCATGCTGTAAGAGATAGGAAGAGGTTCACATACCTCGCGACGAGTATCGACTAATAGCAAAACGCCCAAGTACTCCCAACCGCTTGGCTACTCCTAAAGCCAAGTAACGCGCCACACGTAGTACTTCAACCTATAAGGCCAAGCGCGCTTTATTAACATTAAGATCTTATCGCAGAACATTCTACGTAAAATTCGCAAAGACTCTCCCCAACAACAGAAATCTCCTCCTCCAACTGGCCGCTACCAAGCCAACCAGTGGGGTTATACATCTAACCCGAACGGGTACAATTCTACTCCACAAGATTACTACACAAGTCTATCAGAATACGTCGCCTTCTTCTTCAGCTTAAGTCAAAAGACATTGCCAACTAACTACGCTCAGTTCTATATATAGTATACTTTAACTATATATTCTAACAACATGTAATTTCCAATTACAATAGAGGACAAGATATTTACCTCGATAAGCCCATAATTATCCAAGTATAAAGTCGATCCCGGCAATCGCTTAGCTCCAACTCCGAGCGCCCAACCCGCTCTAAACCACCCTTAGAAGTTCTAACCAACTTCTACACAATACTCCAACTGACTATGGAGATTTTCCTAGTGGTTTGGTTTCAGGACCGACGGGAAGTATAATAGTATTTCCGCCAGATAGGTATAACCTTAGAATACTACAAGGTATACTACTAAGGTAATTGGGCATTATAACAATACTTTAGAGAGTATTTCTACACCACAAAGTGGTATTATACTAAAGCAACTTGGCAGTGAGGTGTACCCTGGCCAAGGCCTCAGGAGAGGGGAGGCCTCTGGCCGAACTCAACACTAAGTGGAGGGAGAAGATTTAACACTTAGAAACATTTAGGAAAGGATGAAGAATTCATCAAAGGGAGAGGGTATTTATAGCACAAGCCAAGGCCAACCAATGGCCAAGATCGAGCCAAGTGTTACACAAGTGTAGTGGCCAAGATATGCCCAAGTGCCCCTAGTCCCTACTCCTTAAAACCCTCACAAATATCTACCAAAATATCTACCACTGACCTCCCCAATTGGCCCCACGTGTCGCCCACCTTGCCCACCAACGAGAGGTGCCAAGTGCCGCCTCTCGTTGGTCCAAAATGTTCCGCCTCTAAAAATCCGCAAAAATACTAAATGACATAGCCGTAATTTACCCTTCGCAAGTTAGGTAGAACGCTTCGCCAAAAACGACTCTAACCGTGTCAGGCACAAATGCCATTCGCCCAAGGGTGCCACATGGGGTGACACGTGTCGCCCCGATTCGGCCCAAAATATTTCGCCTTCCAAAAATATCCATAACGCCAAAATCTCAAAATCAAAGCGGCCCTACAAAATCAGAATTTCTCCGTGGCCCCACGTGACCATTTCCAAAATAAAATTCCATAATTCTAATATAATCTAAGAAGTCCAAAACCAAACTGGGAATCCAATTCCCATTAACGAACCTTTTTCCTTCACAAAACCTAAACTTTTCCGTGGAAAAATCACCTCTTTCTTCCTTTCCAATCTTTCGTCAGATTCTCGCACGCACGCCCTCGCATACATACCGTGAACTACGGGTATAACATTCTTCCTTAGAAACATTCATTCCAATGTTCCTTCTAAGTCTCAAACGAACGCTGCGCAAGATAGTCTTCACTACTATACTTACGAAACAATCCTCGCCACACCGCCGTATCACCCACGCAAAATACCTACATCCTAGTCCACGAGGAAACACCTCTAACATCACCACAAATAATACTACTTTGTCACTTTGTCGCGAGCCTTGCTCCAACGACTCCAACACATGGTACCTACCGCACGCGATCACGTTCGCCGTGACACTCGAATTCTTACCATACTTCGACATCGCTTTAGTATCCAAAACTCGGTTACTATCTCTAACGTGGTCATCATTAATCGAACATTCTCGATGGATCTTCGATACTTTCCTAACATAACAATACGAAGACGGACGCCCTTCCTCCTAAGTCGGACGGCAAATGCTAACATATAGGCAACCCGCCTATTCTTCACATGAACTCACAAAGGCCCAAAGTAACTCGCTAAGTTCCTTCGCTTCCAAAACTCGCCACACTCGTCCGGTGGTACTTTCAAGAAGACCGACCGCCAACTCGAACTCTAAGCGTTGTCGCCGATTATCCGCACGATTCCTCCGAGCCGCCGTAACTTCTTCTAGACAAGCTTCACTATCCACAATCACCGGAACAAGATCAACCAACTATCTCGAACCCCGCCAACATCGAACCAATCGACCGCAACTTACACTTCGCCCTACAAGGCTTCGTAAGGCGACATCCGAACACCGAAATGGTAGCTCAAACGCCTCCTCCACGGAGACAACAATCCTCACAACTACCCTCAAATCCACGACCGCCCGAGGCGAACGCGATTCGAGACTCACCGAAGTTCTTAACACATGCTTGGTAAAACTTCCGTAAACAAAAACAGCCGTAACTGGCTCCACTGTCATAAGGTGAAGGTAGGCACCCCGCGTACCTTTACAAACCTTCCGATAAATCAACATCGCCAAGTGAACGGTCCCGATCAAGAACACGGCTGGCTGCCCATCGCCCGACCACCGGCCGAACGCATCCACGAACTCAGACGCTGGTTAACTAAACTGGGCCTAGCACCCTCGTGACCCTACCACAAGGCGGACCACCACAACCAGACCCACCGCCATACATGCCGCGGTTGACCCGCAACGTGGCCTCAACCCGACCCGCAACGCCGCGACAATACTAGCTCCCGACGGAACAATCTCACCAATCACGCTACTTAAACCTAGCGGTCTTCTTAGCTCAACTACCCTCTTCATTTCACACTACTTAGGACCTATCCCAAACACACCACGTGCACTATGCACTCCTATAAGCGGTCAAACATAAACATACGCCTCTACCCGAGACGGCCTTACCTCTAAGGTCTTACAGATAAAGCTCTAAGGCTCACACTTTCTCTATCCTCCAAAATCTTACTCGGTTAAACAACCATGATTTCAAATCACAACTAACACACCGCCATCGTAACATAGCACTTAAGGTATACTCACCTTGAAAGTTACCAAGGACTCACCGCTCGCCCTCTTCTCGCCCTCGTTAACCCGCCGATCTTCACGCTTTTTCGCTACTGCATATAAGCCCGCATACGTGCCATGCTCAAGCCCAATCAAGAATTACTCTTGCACAACCTCTCTTAGGTAGTCATCAAGACTCGTGGTACATCGGTATAATCTCGTAGCCAAATCCATAGCTAGTAACAGTCGCCTCTTTGCAATCTATATTCACTGTTCTGGCCGTGGAACCGAGGTTCAAATATCATGGACGCAGAGGAATCGCCGCCGTGCTAAACTTCATGGGGCTAGTGACGCCGCAGAAATCCCCGAACGAAGCACTACCCTAGGTAATGATTGGGCCTGCCCTCGCAACCTTCTCAACTCAACTCGCAGCCTCCGGCCGCCTCGCCTCCCGGGCCCGGCTCCTACGCGAGGCATAACGATAAGTGGAATGAATTTCGTCGAGGGTCCAACTTAAAACACACTCTAAGGCACGCACTCGAGTGAGAAGAATAGAAACCAATCCTAAATATCCTATAGCCTCCGACATTATTGGCGCACAACACACCGATAATCAAGACTTCATCGATACGGTCAGAGACACTTTCCGAGGATTAATCGCTTCGATACCACTTTTGTCACGACTAAATCGGCCTGGATCGTGCCTTACCCGCACCCTAGTGACACAATATCGAGTAATCACGAACATAAAACATATACATGAAACAAGTGAAGTACAAAACAAGAACTGAGGAAAACTTGCCTTTCGATATATAAATAACGACTTTTACAATCAACAGCTTTAATCCTTTTTACCAACCCCGCCACAACAGACTACTGCACTTAAGAAATGATACGACAACAATGGCGGACAAGGCCCCGCCATACCCCGAACGTAAACACCTACAAATAACAGTGGACTATACCAAGATAAGCCTCCAAGAAACGGAGCTTCCCATGAATCTGCGACTCCTAAGAGCGAGGATCAACGATCGGTGTACCTTTACTCGCAGATGAACGCAGCTTCAAGCGAGGTCGCACAACAAAAATCGAGTATATGAAACAAAAATAAATCAGAATGAAATCATAGTAGTCTATACAAAGCAGAGACATGTATGATAACCAAACTACATACAATAATAAGCATATGTCAAGTCGTGACTCACGCCTCAAGTCATCACTCAAATATAACAACGGGTCTCACGCCCACACATCAATCATGCCCGTGGAATACCTTCCTCACCGCCAGCTTTATGATATGAAAGTACCAAGGAACACACATGAACACCGTGTCCCACTGCGCTATAATAACACGCATGTAGGTACGTAAGGCATAGCCGACTACTAACACCTACAGCACCAACAAGGTCATGAATCAGATCATAAGATCTGTCTTGCATCACATGATCAAAGTTCGACCACTTGCCCGCAGATCTAATGCGCGCTTCAGCCCCGAACTTTCCGCAGCCCGCATAGGCCAATCAGACGCCCGCATGAGGTATAACCCCGCATCGAGGGTAGCTACTCCCGCAGCGCCCGACTCGCCCGTCCGCACGGCCACAAGGACCGCATGACCACAAGGGCCGCATCCTAACTCGAACTCCCGCAGCCCGCATAGCCCTCGACCCGCATGAGGTAGTCTCGAATCATAGGTCCATCGACCCGCCGAGTCTACCCCGCAGACGGAGGCGCTTAACTCGAATCATCTCAAGAGATGAGTGATGTATAATACTATCATAACAGCTTATCGTTAAACAACATAAGCACAACAAAGGAAAAACCCCTTTACACAAACATCACAAGATACTAACACACGTAGCATCCTAGCATGTTTACTTATCAAATCAACAAGAAAGTATTACAAGGCTATCACAAACCAACACAATCAAGTTATACACACAAGGTACTTTCTACTATATGCTAACAAGTTCGGGGTTTTATCCCCAAAGTACTTCATACATTAACTCTTTAAAAGATACGTTACTTTCACAAAAGTCACACAATACCCGTAGTATATGAAAATATAGTGATTATCTTTTGAAGCAAATCAAAACACTTCTCTTTGTAAAACTCAAGTAACAACATTATTTTCCAAACGTCCAAGTTTGCCTAATTTCAGGTGTTCATGTTTCTTATTTAGAAAGGTTTCGTAGTTCATAGTCTTATTCATTTAAGAATATAATTCTCTTTTAAACTATCTGAGAAACATAAGTCTTATATGTGAGTAGGATATTCTTGTTTACAACAATCTTATTACAGCAGCCATGATCTAGGAAATATCATTTTGTCTCATCTTAGCTTCTATGCATCTCGGAAGTTTCTACTGGTTTTAATAATACTTAATCTGTCAAAACATTTCCTTTTATTAACGCTGCAGTGGTTTGTCGATACACATTCTGATTTCCAAAATCAGTAAAACATTCTTAAGACGTTATACCTAACTTTCCATAAAGCTAGTATAACTCTTAAGTTTTCAAAACAAATCAAGTATTACTTCTTCTCTCAAAATGATTCAAAACTCTTTTGAAATACTTCAAGTTCTTTATTAACACATAACAATGTTTGCTATAGTTCAAATCGATTACCTTTTAAAAACCACATGTATTTTCTTACCAACATAAAGCCGTTATAACCAACTTCCCATAAAGCCGTTATAACACTTTATGTTTTACACCAATCAAATACATTTAGTACATGTACGTCTACCGTACTACATAGTTCACACATATCATGCTAGAAGAGATAGGAAGAGGTTCACATACCGCGACGAGTATCGACTAATAGCAAAACGCCCAAGTACTCCCAACTGTCGGCTACTCCTAAAGCCAAGTAGAACGCGCCACACGTAGTACTTCAACCTATAAGGCCACAAGGCGCTTATTAACATTAAGATCTTATCGTAGAACATTCTACGTAAAATTCGCAAAGACTCTCCCCGCAATAAACAGAAATCTCCTCCTCCAACTGGCCGCTACCAAGCCAACCAGGGGTTATACATCTAACCCGAACGTACAATTCTACTCCACAAGATTACTACACAAGTCCATGTCAGAATACGATTCGATTCTTCAGCTTAAGTCAAAAGACATTGCCAACTAACTACGTTGATTCTATATATAGTATACTTTAACTATATATTCTAACAACATGTAATTTCCAATTACAATAGAGGACAAGATCTTGACCTCGATAAGCCCATAATTATCCAAGTATAAAGTCGATCCTGGGCAATCGTTTAGCTCCAACTCCGAGCGCTCCAACCCGCTCTAAACCACCCTTAGAAGGTCTAACCAACTTCTACACAATACTCCAACGGACTATGGAGATTTTCCTAGGGTTTCGGTTTTGTGACTGACGGGAAGTATAATAGTATTTGCTGGATTTTCTTATAGGTATACCCTTTGAATACTACAAGGTATACGGCTAAGGTAATTTGGTCATTATAACAATACTTGATAGAGTATATCAACAACACAAAGGGTGGTATTATAAGAAAGAAACTTACAGTGGTGTACTCGGCCAAGGCCTCTAGGAGAGGGGGAGGCCTCTTGGCCGAACTCAACACTAAGGGGAGGGAGAAGATTTAACACTTAGAAACATTTAGGAAAGGATGAAGAATTCATCAAAGGGAGAGGGGTATTTATAGCACAAGCCAAGGCCAACCAATGGCCAAGATTGAGCCAAGTGCTACACAAGTGTAGGGCCAAGATATGCCCAAGTGCCCCCTAGTCCCTACTCCTTAAAACCCTCACAAATATCTACCAAAATATCTACCACTTGACCTCCCCAATTCGTCCCATGTGCCGCCCACCTTGCCCACCAATGAGAGGGTGCCAAGTGCCGCCCTCTCGTTGGTCCAAAATGTTCCGTCTCTCGGAAAAATCCGCAAAAATACTAAATGACATAGCCGTAATTTACCCTTCGCAAGTTAGGTAGAACGTTTCGTCGAAAAACGACTCTAACCGGGTGTTGTGCACAAATGCCATTCGGCCCAAGGGTGCCACATGGGGGTGACACGTGTCGCCCCCCGATTCGTCCAAAATATTTTGTCTTCCGAAAATATCCATAACGGCCAAAATCTCAAAATCAAAGCGGGCCCCACAAAACCGTAAATTTCTCCCGTGGGCCCCACGTGACCATTTCCGAAAATAAAATTCCATAATTCTAATATAATCTAAGAAGTCCAAAAACCAAATCTGGGAATCCAATTCCCATTAACGAACCTTTTTCCTTCACAAAAACCGGAAACTTTTCCGTGGAAAAATCACCTCTTTCTTCCTTTCCAATCTTCTCGTCAGATTCTCGCACGCACGCCCTCGCATACATACCCGTGAACTACGGGTATAACACACCTATGCGAGGAATACCTCACGCGGTCCACGCGACCTACGCGGTGAAATAGTTCCAGGAATAGGATTGCTAAATGATACCGCGCGGACGGTCCCGCTTGATCACGAGCTTCCTAGTTTATATTGTAAGGATACTACCGCTTACTCTCATTGTTAGTAAGGCACAATGTGTTGTATTTTGATTATCATATATGTCCCGGATTTGTTTGTGTTACCCTATGGTCATGCTTTTACGGTGGGATTCCGGCGTGGACCACGAGGTATTGAGGACACAGGTGGGACTTGGTGTTCATGTATCCTTATTGGTGTTATTACATCATGGATCGCCGGTGAGGAAGGATTCCACGGACATGATTGATATTATGGGTGTGAGACCCGTGGTTATATTGAGTAATGACTTTGGCGGCTGCGCCCCCGACTTGATATGACCGCCATGTGTTATGTATCGTAGGTTGGATATCATACATGTCTCTGTGTTATTTAGATCGCTATGATTTTTATTACGATTTCATCGCTCACATACTTGGTACATTCTTCGTACTGACCTCCTTCGGGGGGCTGCGTTCATGCCGCAGGTTTAGGTACGCAGTTCGGTGATCGGCAGGTGTAGGATCCTGCTCAGGGTTTTGGATAAGCTCCTTCTATTCCGGAGTTTATCTTTGGTATATGTCCTTCAGTACAGGCTTTGTATAGTTTTGGGTACGGCGGGGCCTTGTCCCGTCATAGTTCAATTTAAACTCCTAGAGGTCTGTATTCATATGTGGGATTGGACTCATATACGGTGTAGTGTCTTTTGTTTATGTATATATGGCAGCCTTGTCGGTTTTGCCCTTGCACGTACGTTTGTTTTAAAAAAAAAAATGAGGTGTTATTTCAGTTCCGCAGCTTACTTGTATTGTTAAGGTAGAAGGGTGCCTGTGTAGGCACTACCACGCCCGGTTCGGCCGTGACAACTTCTTCACGCCTTCGTGACGTCAGGTATTTAGGAGCAGGTCAGGGCTCCAAGGTTTCAGGTTTTCGGGGGAGTAGGGGTGTTAGCCAGATGATGCCACCCCTACCTCAGTGTGGCCGTTGTGGTAAACTCCATTATGGGGAGTGTCGTGCTAGTTTGGGAGTTTGTTATACTTGCGGCCGGCAGGGCCATTTTGCGAAGAATTGTCCGACCAGAGGTAGCGCGGATGTAAAGACTCAGCCTTCGAGATCAGTAGCTGGTTCAACACCTTCTCTAGATATGCGCCCTGCAGGAGCTGCTAGTGGTACACAGAGGATTACCCGGACTCAGGCCCAGACTATGCCTGAGGTTGTGGGCGGATCGGCGAGTTCATCCACGCCGGCAGTATTAGAGGAGCCGAGAGCGGCAGTAGCTCCAGAGGTTCCGATACCTGAGCCTCCAGTTCCGCATCCAGGGGCTGAGTATAGAGATTACGGAGAGCATATCAGGTTATTGACTAACATAGTAAGGTGGCAAATACATGTGAGCAGTAGCTAACCCTGTGAGCCGTTTGCGGATTCGGGATTTTCTGGGTTGTCATCCACCCGAGTTCTATGGGTCGAGATCTGAGGAGGATCCTCAGGAGTTTATTCGGCAGTTACAGCGGACTATGGAGGTGCTTAGGGCCTCGGAGACAGAGTCAGTTGTGTTAGCCTCTTACCGGTTACGTGATATTGCGTTGAACTGGTTTGAGTCACGGGAGCTGTATAGAGGTGAGGGTGCTCTTCCAGCTGTTTGGGATGAGTTCACAGAGGCCTTCCTGGATCACTTTTTGCCTCCTAAGATGAGGAGAGCCCGCGTGGATAGATTCTTGACATTGAGACAGAATGGGAGGACTATTAGAGAGTACAACCTGGAGTTTGACTCATTGGCCAGGTATGCGCTCACCTTTGTGGCCGACATGGCAGACAAAGTTCATCGCTATGTGATCGGGCTAGTCCATCACATGATTACTGCATGCCTGGGGGTGGCCCTTCAGCCAGGTATGGATATTGCCAGGATGCAGGCTTATGCACAGGGGATCGAGGACAGAGAGAAGGAGGATCAGCCAGACTCAGGCCAGCCCAAGAGGGCCAGGACCGCAGGGTTTCAGGGTGATTTTCGAGGCAGAAAACATCAGCAGCAGGCCAGGTCCACAGTTCAGCTGGCACAGAGTGCGCCTTCTCGGTTTTCCGGTAGGAGGTTTAATCGGTCGGGTTATTCAGGGGAAGGTCAGGGCTCCAGGGCTTCGGGTTCCCAGAGGAACCGGGGTTCCAGTCAGATGAGGCCACCTATACCTCGGTGTGGTCGTTGTGGTGATTGCCATCGTGGGGGGGGGGTGCCATCAGGAGCAGGGCCATTTGAAGAGAGATTGTCCGACCAGAGGCAGCATGGGTGGTATGGTTCAGCCGACAGGGTCAGTTGTTGGGTCTTCTTCTTCTCAGGATTATGCGCCGAGGGCGTGGTGGTGTTCACGACGGCAGCCGCGACAGAGGTCATGGTGGAGGTTCTAGTTCTAGCGGTCCACAGAACCACATATATTCCTTAGCCAGCCGACTATCAGGAGGCTTCCCCGAATGTCATCACAGGTACATTATTGATTTCCTGCTGTGACATTTATGCTTTGATAGATCCAGGTTCTACCTTGTCCTATGTGTCCCCTTTTATTGCTGGTAGAATCGGGATAGAGTCGGTGTCGATAGAGCCTTTTGAGGTAGCTACGCCAGTGGGTGATTCGGTGTTAGCTGAGCGGGTGTACAAAGGTTGCCCGGTGTTTATTTACAGTCGTCAGACCCTAACAGACTTGATAGAGTTGGAGATGACAGATTTTGACGTCATTATGGGTATGGACTGGTTGGCTTCTTGTTATGCCAACGTTGACTGTAGAGACATGTTGGTCCGATTCCAGTTTCCTGGAGAGCCAGTTATCGAGTGGAAGGGCAACACAGCATCGCCGACGGGTAGGTTTATTTCTTACCTCAAGGCCAGGAAGATGGTGCAGAAAGGGTACATCTATCATCCGTTCAGTATTCGATACGAGGCCGAGGTGCCACTCTTGATCAAGACGGTGGTTAGAGAGTTTCGGATGTATTCCCGCACGATCTCGGGTATCACCCCGAGAGGAGATTGAGTTTTGTATTGATATGTTGCGGCACACTTACCATATCTATTCCGCCGCATGTGACGGCACCTGCTGAGTTGAGGGAGTTGAAGGACCAGCTGAAAGATTTGCTGGAAAAAGGCTTTATCAGGCCTAGTGTTTCTGTTACACCCCGTAGTTCCAGGATATGTATGTGAGGACGTACGTACGAGAATACGACATTAAGATTGGAAAGGAAGAAAGATTTGATTTTTTGACGAATTTTTTTTCGGATTTGTGAAGGAAAAAGGTTCGTAAATGGGAATTGGATTCCCAGATTTGGTATTTGGACTTCTTGGAATATAATAGAATTATGGATTTTATTTTCCGGAATTGGTCCCGTGGGGCCCACGGGAGAAATTTACAGTTTTGTGGGGCCCACATTATTTTCGAGATTTTGGCCATTATGGATGTTTTCGGGAGATGAAATATTTTGGACAAATAGGAGGGCGACACGTGTCACCCCCTTAGGTGGCATGTGGCCAAAACCTTGTGACATGTGGCCTCTTGGCCGATTTGGAGAGACATGTGGCTAGACACTTGTCTCAAGTTTGTCTTGTTTGGACAAGTGGCTTGTGGGCACACACACTTGTTCCCCAATCTCACCACACACTTGCTTGCATCCTAGCCCTTGATTGCCCTATAAATACACCCCTTGTCATTGCAAGACTTCATCCCACACTTAGAGATTTCCAAGGCAAAATACTCCCTCCCTTCCTTGAGTGTTCTCGGCAATTGGCCCTTTCCCTTGACCAAATGTTGTCCAAAAATTCTTAAACTTTTAAGTATTCTTCCTTGATGTGTTAGGAAGGTTGTTAACCAAGTGTTATAAAAGATTTCACACCCCTAGCCTTTAAATCTTGCCTTGGCCGAAACTTGCCAGGTTTGAGCCTAAGGTGATCTTCACTTTTTGGAGTTGGATCTTGAAGAGGAGTTGGTTAGGAGCTTCTAAGGGTTGCTTGGAGTGGATTGGAACGTAAGGAATTGGAGCTAAGATTCCTAAGGATCGACTTTTAAACATTGGAAAATTTTGGGCTTATCGAGGTAATGATCTTTGTCCTTCTATTGTAATTGGAGATTACATGTTGTAGTAGTTTATAAATGAGTGTATGATATGTGGAAGGAAGATGATAAGGAATGGGTTGTTTAGTATATTTTGGGGCAGAATTTTAAACGTCCAGTTAGGCGTGTAATCCCCTTTGAGTTGTTGTATTACTGCGCCTTAAATGTGGCATGTTGGCTATTGATATCGTGCCTTGAAAAAGGTAGGAGGTAAGTAAATATAGGGGAAGTGCTGTCCAATTTTCCGTAGGATAAGGAACCTTATACTTAGAAATGTTCTACGAAGAGATCTAGACGTTGATAGACGTGTTTGGTTGTTATAGGTGGATATTCTACGCGCGGCATACTCGACTTGGCTAGTGGATTTAAGCCGAAGAGGTATGTGATTCTTCCTATTCTCTTGAGCATGATTATTTGTGAAATATATAGTGTGGTAGACGCACGCGTGTTAAAGGAGTTTGATTTCCTTTTTATATCCTTGAATTGATTCTAAAGTTAAGTGACTTGATATGAAATGTTAAGGACTTGAATTGTGTTAAAAAGTTGTGAAACCTCATTCGTGCGAAATGGGTACTTGGTCTTTAAAAAGAATAAAGTTATCTTGATTTCGGAAATGAGAGTAGTGGTCCTTGGTTGGTTTAAAACGTAAAGTGTTATAATAGCTTTTATGGGAAGTTAGTTATAACGACTTTATGAAAATGAGAGAATGATTTTGTTATTGGATTTAAAATGGTAACTTGATATTTTTAAAAGTTATGAGACTTGATGTAAGGTCTTGATTTCTAAAGATAAGAAGAGACTTGAGAATTTGAAGTTATGAAGCTTAAACTATTTTTGAAAAGTATATTGTTACTTGAATTTAAAAAAGGAGAAGTAACTTGATTTAAGAGTATAGGTTACTTGTTTGTAAGTAACTTTTTAACTTGTCTCGATTGGAAAAGTATAAGTGGCTTGATTTTAAAAGGTGTGAGTGCCTTGATCTTAAAAGAGTGAGTTACTTGGGTTTTAAAAGTATACTTGACGTTGTTTTAAAAGTGTAAGCCACTTGGTTTAAAAAGTACTTGATTTAAACATGAGAGTGTCTTGATATTACGGGTATTAGTACCGTGTGGTTTTTACTTAAAAAGGGATATTTTTAAGAGAGTTGAATTACGTAGTACTTTGGGGTTAAAACCCGGATTGTTGGCAAAAAAATGAAAGTACCTTGAGTGTGAGTAACTTGCTTATGTTTGCTTGTGATAGCCTTGTAATGATTTCTGAAGGTGTGGTAAGTTGGTTTGATAAGTAAACATGTTATGATACTACGAGCGTTAGTGTCTTGAGACTTTTTGTGTTAAGAGGGTTTTCTTGTTGTGCTTATGTTGTTTGCGATAAGCCGGTTGTGCTTGTATTATATCACATACCCCCCTGACTTGTTATGTTGTTCACATGCTGCGGGTTAGCTACCCCCGATGCGAGGAATACCTCATGCGGGTCCATATGGCCTATGCGGACTACGGGAGTCCAGGAATCACTCCGGGTGTTTTACCCCGATGCGAGGAATACCTCATGCGGGTCCATGTGGCCTATGCGGATTGCGGGAGTACAGGAAATGTCGCGGGTTAGCTACCCCCGATGCGAGGAATTCCTCATGCGGGTCCACGTGACCTATGCGGACTACGGGAGTCCAGGATTAAGACTCGCACAATGATACTAAGGACGAATGGCCCTACTTCGATCATTGGCGGTCTAGAAAGAACCGGTCAGCGTCGTGATACAGTTTTATAGCATTATTGGTACGGTAGACTCTGGTAGATGGCTTGCCGCTTGGCCGATTTTATGACGCAGTCGATCCGTGTATAGCTTTCCTACTTGGCCCGTACGGTTGTTTTTATGGCACATGTGGGACCTGGTGTTCATGTGTACTTTTGGTGTTATATTATATCTTAGACTGTCGGCAGTGAGGAAGGATTTCCACATGCATGATTGATATTGCGGGTGTGAGACCCATGGTTATACTTGAGTTATGACTTTGAGGGCGTGAGTCCCTGACTTGACATGACTGCTTATATATTATGTATTGTAGTTTGGTTATCATACATGTCTCCTGTTTTATATAGACTATTATGATTTCATTCTGATATTTTCGCCACATACTTGGTACTGTTGTAATCGACCTCCTTCTGGGCGCGTTCATGCCGCAGTAGGTACACCGCTGTTGATCCTCGCCATAGGATCACTGCTCACAGATTGGGAAGCCCCGCTTCTACGAGGCTTATCTTTTGGTATGATTCCCGAGATTGTAGGTTCTTGTATATTCGGGGTATGGCGGCCCCGTCGTCGTAGTTATTATAAAACTTAGAGGTCTTGTCACGACCCGGCCCGCGATCGTGCACTACACTGGCACCCCTTACAGTGTATACATCGAGAATAGCGGGAACATACACAATTCATAAAAACACTTAGACATAATACATTAACAAAGCTAGCCGATAAGGCCACCTTTCGTAAAATATACATAACAAAAGAAACATCGACATAATTCTTTCTTTCTGACATTTCAAACCCCGCACATGACTATGCACTTAAGAATAACAAGCGGGACCGGGCCCCTCTATACCCCTGAATGTACAACAACCGACAATACCAGGGATAAGCCTCCGGAGTAATAAAGCTTCTCCACAGCTGAATCAGTGATCCTAAAAGTGAGGATCAGCAACCTGTACTCTACCTGCGGCATGAACGCAGCTCCCCGAAGGAGGTCAGTACAACATGTACCAAATATGTGAAACTGAGAGTATTGTAATGAAATCATAAGTCTATAATAAAACTGGAGACATGTATGATAACTCACCAAGATAATCGTTCCTTACTTACAATGAGAGTAAACAAGAGTATACTTTACTGCATAAAAATAGGAGGCTCATGATCAAAGTAGGGCCACCCGCCCGTAGGTCATTAAGCAATCCTACTCCTGGGACTATTTCACCCGCATAGGTCCTGTGGACCCGCAATGAGGTAACTTCCTCGCATAGGCTGTATCCGCCCGCATAGGTCGTGTGGACCCGCATGAGGTATTCCTCGCATAGGACTATTTCACCAGCACAGGACTATTTCACCCGCTTGGGCCCGGTGGGCCTGCAATGAGTACAAACGCCGCACTCGCATCATGGGTAGAAAATCCATGGAATTAGTAGTAACCCGGGGCTTTACCCCGTAAGAAAAACATAAACTAGCACAACCGGCTATCATACATAACATAAGCACTACCGGCTTATCATACATAACATAAGCGCTACCGGCTTATCCTAACATAACATAAGCGCTACCGGCTTATCATACATAACATAAGCAAGTTAAGAAATCCCCCTAACTTCTTATTAGTCTTATTCATATACACTCTCATTTTAGTTTACTTAAGGCACTAACATGTCATTATAACAATCCGGGAATTTAACCCAAAGTACTACATACTTCTACTCTTTTAAAATGACTATTTTTCATATAAAACTTCCAAGATACTAATCACCGTAGTATCAAGTCACATCTATTTTTCAAGACAAGTCACAATACCTTTTAGAAATACATTTAGGCTTCTAAATCAAGTGACTTCTTTCTTTTAAAAACCTTAAGCAATTGATGCCTTCAAATCAATTTGTCTTTCATTATTTCAAGTCATTTATCATACTTACATTACTTAGAGTAAACCACTATTTTTAACTTTCCATAAAGCTATTATAACCAACTTCCCATAAAGCCGTTATACTAGCTTTATGCCTTAGATACTTACATTCTTCTTTATAACTAAGAGACTTAAATTTTCCAACAAAACAAGTATCGAAAATACTTTCAAAATACTCAAAGTCTCTTAAGTTTTAGAAACCAAGATATCCTTAATATTTTTAAACAAGTGAGTTAATTCCCTAACTCAACCAACTTGGACATTCTTAAAATAAGCCAAGGATATCAAATGGACTAGATTGTCAAAATCTTGTACGTCTACCGTACTATACATTTACAACTTATTCATGCTCAAGAGATAAGAAAGTTCCACATACCTCTTCGGTTCAATCCACTTGCCAAGTCCAATATGCCGTACGTAGTATGTCAACCTATAATGACCATAATACGTCTATTAACTTCTTACCTCAAACGTAGAATATTCTAAGTGCAAAGTCACTAAATTCTACGGAAAATCGGACAGCACTTCCTTTGTTTCTACATACTTTGCCACCTTTTTCAAGGCCGAATTTCAATAACCAAACACGCCACATTTAAGGCTCAACAATGTAGTTAACAATAGGGGATTACACGCCTACAAGACGTGTAAAATTCCGCCCCACAATTGATATCAAACTAGTCCAACATACTATGTCACATTCGGCAAATTTGAGGTACATCACTACAAAGTCTTTTCCAATTCCCTTTCAATCCAAGTTGTTTAGTACAACATGTTATAAAGCCGCAATCGATTATAGCAACTATAATCTTCAAGTAGATAACATGCGATGATACTAGCTAACGACCAAATTGTAATTCAATTTCAAACTACTCAACATGTCATTTTCGGATTTGAGCTTCTAAACTTCCATAACACTTATCAATCTTCATAACACATATCACATGATCATTTCTAACTTATCATAACATGGAATCTTCAATTACAAAAGTAAGACGAAGCTTATTACCTCATTTAGCCCAAATATGATCCAAGATTACAAGTCGATCCTTAGCAACTTTAGCTCCTCTTTTCGACGTTCCAATCCACTCTAAGCAACCCTTAGAATCTTATGAAGAACTCCTCTTCAAGTTCCAACTTCAAAGTTGAAGAACTCCTTAGGTTTTCGCCTTGCGACTAATACGAAAACGCCACTTTTCCGCGATATTTCTATTGAGATACCCTTACAATACTTGTCACGACCCGTTCCAGGGCCCGTGACTGGTGCCTTACCGGGGCACCCAAGTAGTCATACATCAGAGTAATCAGCGGAAATATAAAGCAAGACATGAAACAGTTTATAAAATAGGACACAGTTTAAGTGAGAAAACATCGCCTTTCGGCATATATATATAAAAACATGGTTTAGCAGTTACATCCGATACTGTACAACAGGACTACAGACCTCTAAGGAAAAAATATACAACTATGGCGGGACAGGGCCCCGCCATACCCTGACTGTACCAAAAACTATCTACAACAGGGAGATCATACCCAAAAGTAGAGCCTCCGGAAAGGATGGAGCTCCTGACACCAACGTAGAGATCCTAGGAATGTGGATCTAGCACCTGCTTGCCACTGCGGCATGAACGCAGCCCCGAAGAGAGTCGAGATAACAGTACTAAGTATGCGGCGTAAAGTACTTAAATGAAAACATATCATTTTTAAAACCAGTTTACAAATATGTGTGAACAACCAAGGAAACCGCACGTAGTGCCACATCACAAACAAGAGCAACAATAGGTAACTGTAATAGGTCTTGTCTAGGCTACGAATGATCGAAACAGGGCCACTCGCCCATATCATCATTCTGCAAGCCTAATCCTGGACTCCCGGAGTCCGCATAGGCCACTCACATGGGCCCGCATGAGGTATAACCCCGCATCGAGGGTAGCTACTCCTCGGCATCGTCCTGGACTCGTTGTCCGCATGGCCACATAGACCGCATGAGGCATAACCCCGCATACTAACATGGAACTCTCGTAGCTCCGCATAGGCCCCTGGACCCGCATCAGGTCTTCTCGAATCATGGTCCTGCATCGCTGAGTCTACCCCGCATCGGAGGGCAGCTTAACCTCCGGTATCATCTCAAGAGGTGAGTGATAGTACACTAACATAACAGCTTATCTTTAAACAACATAATCACAACAAGAATACTTTTCTTATACAAACGTTACAAGATACTAACACACATAGCATCATATCATGTCTACTTATCAAACCATCTTATTATTCTTTTCACAATTCAATATAAGTCTGTTATAAACACATAGGCAAACTGTTTCTTTTATCAATCTTAAGTGGTTATACTTAACTTCCCATAAGGCTAGTATAACTCTTAAGCTTCTGTTTAAAAACCAATTAGTTCTCTTCTGTTAAAAATGATTCAGTATTCTTTTGAAATGCTTTCAGATCTTTATTATTCAGGCTTAAGCCGTGAGGCATTGCCGTAAGTATTATTCAGGCTTAAGTCAAAGACATTGCCGTAGTTATATTTTAGTTAACACATGTACGTCTACCGTACTATATATATTGTAAAATATCATGCTTTAGGAAGAATCACATACCTTCTCAGCGAAAACCACCTGCCAAGTTGAATATGTCGCGCGCAGAGAGTCAGCCTATAATAGTCACAGATATCTATCAAAGACTACTCTGAAGGTCATTCTAAACAGAGGGTTCACAATTCTACGGAAAGTTGGGCAGCACTTCCCTACCCGGTGAGCTATATAAGTCTACTGTGAAAACAGTCCTATGCAAGTACAGTTTGATTATTCTTCTTTTAAACCCTTCTACTGTGGTAACAGTTCAATTCTATTCTGTGATATTCTTCTAAGTATTTATACTTATTCTTATACTACAACAGTAAGTATTCTCTAATTCAAAAGAGGGTTAGGATTAGTTACCTCGGTAAGCCCAATAATATCCTAGAAAAAGTCGCGCCTGAGCAAGGTTTTGCTCCTAAGGAAACCTTAGAAGTTCTTCACAACTTCTACTAAGTACTAAGGTATTTGGGCTAGGGTATTTTGGGCATTATGACAATACTAGAAGACAACTTTTCTACCAAGGGAGGGGGGGTAGATTTTTGGCTAGGCTAGGGGGGTATTCGGCCGAGGCCTTCACAAGGGGAGGGGGAAGGAGTGTTGGACGAAAAGAGCTACAAAGGGAGAGGAGAGGATTTTCAAGACTTGGAAAGTTTTGTGGATGAAGAACTCTTCATCTTAAGGGGGGTATTTATAGGTCAAGAAGTGGCCAACCAATGGCCAAGATTTAGACAAGTGCAAGGCAAGTGTAGGGTGAGGATTAACTATACACAAATATCCTACCAACTCCTTGACTTTGAGCAAGGCACCAAAAACGTGCCAATCCCATTCCAATTCGTCCCATGGACGATTCAAGTCCACCAATTGGAGGGTGCCAAGTGTCGCCCTCCCGTTGGTCCAAAATGTTTCGTCTCCCGGAAAAATCCGCAAAAAATAGAAATGGCATAGCCGGAATTTACCCTACGAAAGCTGTGGAAACGTTTCGTCGGAAAACTATTCGTTTTGTGAGTTGTGCCCAAAAAAAATCGTCCAAGCCTAAACTTTAAGGCTAAACTTTTTGTACGTATTCCCTTACGTACATACTCTGGAAATACGGGGTATAACAATACTCTTAGGAACCTTGGTTTAAAGTATGGGGATTATTGGACAACAAACTAAAATTTTTCTCTTGAAAAATGGCTCAATGCCGTGAGCTTAACAAAAGGAGCAAGAACAAGATTGAAATTTATCTAAGTGTTGAGAATGACAAAGTCTTGCACTACTAGTGTACATATATAACATAATGGAGGGTCAAGATTAGTACATATGGATGGCTTGGATGAGTTTCACATGGATCTAGCCCAAGTGGCCCTTTGACAAGTCAACAATGTCAAGTCAACAATGTCAAGCTCTTAGTCTTAGCAAGACTTGGTCATTTAAATTATGGTCAAATGACCATCCTAACCATGTCAAATTCGTCCAAGACCACTAAGGGGGTGACACGTGTCGCCCTCCCGTTCGTCGCAATATTTCGTTTTCCGACAAATTCCAAAATTCCGATAAATTTTTACTCGTCTCAAATCTTAACATTTTTGAGTTCTTACGTACGTCCTTATAAACATGTCCTGGAATTCCGGGGTGTAACATTCTTCCCTCCTTAGAAACATTCGTCCCCGAATGTTCTGTTGGGAGTCAAACTTAAAGATAGCGACATAGTCTCCTTACAACCCCTACATACCAATAATGCCACACGTGGCTACATAACAATACTCATATTAAAATGTCGTGAACCCGTGTGTCAACGTCGGTTATCTGCATAAAGCCTCACGACTCTGAGCTTGCTAATAATCTTTCCCGGATAAGCTTCACCTTATCCACAGCCTGCTGAATCAAGTCTGGGCCAAATAACTGTACCTCGCCTACGTCAAACCAACCAACCGACGATCTACACTTTCTTACATACAAGGCCTCATACAGGGCCATCTGAATACTGGAAGGGTATCCATTATCGTACGTAACTCAACAAGAGGCAAATAATTCTCCCAGCTAACTCTGAAAGCAATAACATCGGCCCGCAACCTATCCTCAAGTGCCTGGATAGTACGCCCTGCCTGCCCGTCGGTCCGAGGGTGTAATGCAACACTGAGACTCACCTGTGTCCCTAATCCCTTCTGGAAAAAAAAAAACCTCCAGAAGTTATCCGTAACCGAGCTCATCTGTCTGACATCATAAAAGTAGGAACTCCGTGCAGTCTCATACTTTTCCTGATATATAATCTATCATAATCCTCAGCCGAGTGAAAGGTCCTGACCGGAAGAACACGGCTGGTTTCGCCAGCCTATTTACTATGACCCCCAGAGAATAGCAGCGGAACATACACAACTTATAAAATGCTTAAACATAAAATAACAACAGGCTAGCCGATAAGGCCACCTTCCGTAAACTATACAAATAAAACAGTACAATTTTTTTTCCTTACAACCCAATACACATTGTGACTACAGACCTCTAAGAATAACAACTGTGACGGGACAGGGCCCCGTCATACCCCTGAATAAACAACAACCAACCATACCAGGGATAGGCCTCCAGAGAAATGGAGATTCCAACAGCTGAACAGTGATCCTAAAAGTGAGGATCAGCTACCTGTACTCTACCTGCGGCATGAACGCAGCCCCCCGGAGGAGGTCAGTACAACATGTACCAAATATGTGAAACTGAAAGTACGGTAATGAAATCACAAGTCTATAATAAAACTAGAGACATGTATGATAGCTCAATTAACAGTACACTGTGCCTTACTAACAATAAGAGTAAATAATAGTATACTTACAACATAAAAATAGGAAGCTCACGATCAAAGCAGGGCCACCCGCCCGCAGTATCATTAAGCAATCCTACTCCTGAGACTATTTCACCGCATAGATCGCGTGGACCCGCATGAGGTATTCCTCGCATGAGACTATTTCACCCGCATAGGTCGTGTAGACCCGCATGAGGTATTCCTCGCATGGGACTATTTCACCCGCATGGGACTATTTCACCCGCATAAGCCCTTACGGACTCACATGAGGTATTCCTCGCATCGTGGGTAGCAAATCCACGGAATATGCAAATGCCACAAACCCGGGGAATGACCCCGTAATGAATAACATACTACTAGCACAAACCGGCTATCACACATAACATAAGCACTACCGGCTTATCATACATAACATAAGCACTACCGGCTTATCATACCATATATAAGCAAGTTAAGAAATCCCCTAACTTCTTATTAGTCTTATACATGTACACTCTCATTTTTAGTTTACTTAAGGCACTAACATGTCATTATAAAAATCTGGGAATTTAACCCAAAGTACTACGTACTTCTACTCTTTTAAAATGACTCTTTTTCATACAAAACTTCCAAGATACAAATAACCATAATATCAAGTCATAACTACTTTTCAAGACAAGTCATAATACCTTTTTAGAAAAATACATTTTCAGGCTTCTAAATCAAGTGACTTCTTTCTTTTAAAACCTTAAGCAATTGATACCTTTAAATCAATTTGCCTTTCGTTATTTCAAGTCATTTAACATACTTAAATTACTTAGAGTAAACCACTCTTTTTAACTTTCCATAAAGCTATTATAACCAACTTCCCATAAAGTCGTTATACTAGCTTTATACTTTATCAACTTACATACCTCCAAGAGACTTAAACTTTCCAACAAAACAAGTATCAACAATACTTTCAACATACTTAAAGTCTCTTAACTTTTGAAAACCAAGATATCCTTAATATTTAAACAAGTGAGTTAATTCCCTAACTCAACCAACTTGGACATTCTTAAAATAAGCCAAGGATATCAAATAGACTAGATTGTCAAAATCTTGTACGTCTACCGTACTATACATTTACAACTTATTCATGCTCAAGAGATAAGAAAGTTCCACATACCTCTTCGGTTTAATCCACTTGCTAAGTACAATTCGTTGTACGTAGTATGTCAACCTATAATGACCATAATACGTCTATTAACTTCTTACTTCAAACGTAGAATATTCCAAGTGCAAAGTCACTAAATTCTACGGAAAATCGGACAGCACTTCCTTTGTTTCTACATACTTTGCCACCTTTTTCAAGGCCGAATTCAATAACCAAAAATGCCACATTTAAGGCTCAACAAAGTAGTTAACAATAGGGGATTACACGCTTAATCAAGACGTGTAAAATTCCACCCCACAATTGACATTAAACTAGTCCAAAAATACAATGTCCATTCGGCAATTAGGGACAACAATACCAATTCTTTTCCAATTTCTCTTCAATCCAAATTGTTTAGTATAACATGATATAACGCCGCAATTGATTATAACAACTATAACCTTCAAGTAGATAACATGCGACGATTCTAGTTAACGACCAAATTGTAATTCAATTTCAAATGACTCAACATGTCATTTTCGGATTTGAGCTTCCAAATTTCCATAACACTTATTAATCTTCATAATACATATCACATGATCATTTCTAACTGATAATAACATGGAATCTTCAATTACAAAAGTAAGACGAAGATTATACCTCATTTAGCCCAAATATGATCCAAGATTACAAGTCGATCCTTAGCAACTTTAGCACCTCTTTTCGACGTTCCAATCCACTCCAAGCAACCCTTAGAAGCTTATGATGAACTCATCTTCAAGTTCCAACTTAAAAGTTGAAGAACTCCTTTAGTTTCCGCCTTGTGACTAATACGAAAACGCCATTTTTCCGGGATCTTTCTATTGAGATACACTTATAATACCCTTAGGTACCTTGGTTTAAAGTGGGGAGATTATTGGACAACAAACAATTTTTTTTTAAAACCCTTGTGAAAGCCGAGAGCACCACTAAGTGTTCTTCAAGATTTTGAAAAATTTGTCTAAGTGTAGAAGCTTGTCTTGCACTAGTATACATATATAACAAGATGGAGGGTCAAGATTAGAACAAATGGGTGGTTTGGATGCAACTCACAAGGATCAAGCCAAGTGGCTTTTGACTAAGTCAACAATCTCAAGCTCTAGCCTTTGCAAGACTTACTCATCTTAAATATGGTTAAATGACCCTTTTGCCCATGCATAATTTCGTCCAAGGCAACATAAGGGGGGTGACACGTGTCGCCCTCCTATTCGTCACAATATTACGTTTTCCGACAATTCCGATAAATTTTTACAAGTCTCTAATCTTAACATTTTGAGTTCTTACGTACGTCCTTAAAAACATATCCTGGAATTCCGGGGTGTAACATTCTCCCCTCCTTAGAAACATTCGTCCCCGAATGTTCTTTTGGGAGTCAAACTTAAAGATAGCGACATAGTCTCCTTACAACCCCTACATACCAATAATGCCACACGTGGCTACATAACAATACTCATATTAAAATGTCAAGCTGAACCCCATGTGTCAACGTCGGTTATCTGCATAAAGCTTCTGCTGACTCTGAGCTTGCTAATAATCTTTCCCGGATAAGCTTCACCTTATCCACAGCCTGCTGAATCAAGTCTGGGCCAAATAACTGTACCTCGCCTACGTCAAACCAACCAACCGACGATCTACACTTTCTTACATACAAGGCCTCATACAGGGCCATCTGAATACTGGAAGGGTATCCATTATCGTACGTAACTCAACAAGAGGCAAATAATTCTCCCAGCTAACTCTGAAAGCAATAACATCGGCCCGCAACCTATCCTCAAGTGCCTGGATAGTACGCCCTGCCTGCCCGTCGGTCCGAGGGTGTAATGCAACACTGAGACTCACCTGTGTCCCTAATCCCTTCTGGGAAAAAAAAAACCTCCAGAAGTTATCCGTAACCGAGCTCATCTGTCTGACATCATAAAAGTAGGAACTCCGTGCAGTCTCACAATCTCTCCGCTATACAAGCTGGCATAATCCTCAGCCGAGTAGGTAGTCCCAATACGGAAAAACACGGCTCGCCAGCCTATTTACCATGACCCCCAGGGAGTCGCACTTCCTCCGAGTACGATGCCACCCTGTAACAAAATCCATATTAATTACCTCCCATAACTAAGTCGAGATTTAAATCGCCTGCAATAGCCCACTGGGCTTCTGGTGCTCAATCATGACCTGCTACTAACTCAGACACTAAGCAGTAAACTCCGCTATGTCCCTATTCCGGTCATCTTACCCATACATACATCTGAGGTCACGACACAACTTAGTCGACCCCGAACAATTTGAGTAA
This sequence comes from Przewalskia tangutica, assembly GCA_029844215.1. Lineage (NCBI taxonomy): Eukaryota > Viridiplantae > Streptophyta > Magnoliopsida > Solanales > Solanaceae > Przewalskia > Przewalskia tangutica. The sequence continues at coordinate 55,570,759 of CM056736.1, forward strand.
TAAGCACAGCGTGCCTTCCCTAAAACCTGCTGACTAGTCCTGCAGCACCGAGTACACACAATCTATCCTCATATCACAGCACCTTATCCGGTGCTACTCAAACATGCTCTTCTCTTCTCGGAGAGCCGTATCTCGATACCGTATCATAACTGGATCCTCATACTGTCGCCTCTTTACCTCCTCAACGATGGAAGACTCGGCAACCTCTCGGATCTAAACTTCATTAACCTTGGAAACAAATAATCGAACCCCTCGGCTCGTTAGCTAACGAATCTCACGGACCACGTCCTGTCTACCTGGCTGCCCATCTGACAGACTACCCATAGACCCACAACTAAGAGTATCTGTAACTGTCTTGGCTTTCCCCGGATGGTATAGGATATCGATATCACAATCCTTGAATAACTCTAACCACCGTCGCTGTCGCAAATTCTACTACCTATGTCTGAAGGTATACCAGAGGCTTTTGTGGTCTGCACAAATATCCACACAAAGTATATATATACGTCATGCCCCCCAAATCTTCAAGGCATGATTTAACTGCCGCCAGCTCTAAATCATGAGTGGCGTAATTTCCTTTCCTGCTTCCCTAACTACCGGGAAAATCATAGGCTCTATCCTTATCGGGTTGCGTCAGCACACAACCTAGCCCAACACCCAACGTGTTAACATAATAACCTAATCCTCTAGTCTTTCAGGAGGAGTTAGAACTGTAGTCGAGTCAACTTATCTTCCAATAACTGGAAACCTTTCACATTCTTGCGAAATATTCGGGTGTCCTTAATCTCAATTATGGGAATGGGACACGTGTCGCCCTCCCATTCGTCACAATATTCGTTTTCCGACAATTCCATAATTCCGATAAATTTTTACAAGTCTCTAATCTTAACATTAGGAATTCTCACGTACGTTCTTAAAACATGTCCTGTAAATACGGGGTGTAACATTCTTCCCCCCTTAGAAACATTCATCCTCGAATGTTCTTTCGGAGTTCACTTTATCATTTATCGGCATAATCTCATACAACTACACTTTAATGAAACCTAGTTATGCCACTTATGGCCCTAATACCTCGCACACGCAAAACCGTCCATCATAAGCCCAAAAAGGGATTATCTTTTCGTACTTCCAACTCCTTCTAGCATATACATAGTCTCAATATAATCTGTTCATGACACTTAAACATACCACAACTTTATCATGCATACAAGTTTCTAAAGGGCCAAAGACATACCTGAAATCATATAGGCGGTTCAAAGGACCGCTAAAACTGGGAACTCCCACCACGACCTCTGCGCGGCACGCCGGTGCATGAACCTCTGCCTAGCTATTGAAGGCGAAGAACCCGCAATCGATCCAAGAGCGGTGTTGTCCCACCAGACCCCTCTATAAGGACACTCTCTTAACATATGGCCTGACGACCATAAGAAAAACAAGCACCGTCTGCGCGACATACCCCGAATGTAACCTACCACCGGGCGCGTTGAGGCAAAGGTGGCCTCGATTGGAACCCCATCTCCCCGAGACCACGAGCTCTAGAGACCTTACCGGCCCTGCATTCCGGGGTTGTAAAACCCCATTGGAAAATCGTGGAGGAGCACTCGGTCTGGCCGTAATGTAGACCTAGTTCACTTTGAGGCTGTCCGCCTCAGCGCCACGAGACCTGCTGTCACGGCCTCTTGGCTGGCTGAGTCAATCGATCCTCCTCTCTATCCTCTATCCCTGCGCATAGGCTCGCATCCTAGCAATGTCCATACCGGCTGAAGAGCCACCCCAAGCATGCACGATAATCATATGACGGTCTAGCCCCATCACATAACGATGAACTCTATCCTCCATGTCATTACAATGGTGTGCGCATGCGACAAGGAGTCAAACTCAGTGTACTCACGATAGTCCTCCCATTCGCCTCAAGGTCAAGAATCTATCTACACGCTCTCTTCATCTCGGGAGGCAAAAGTGATCCATGAAGGCCTCTGTGAACTCCTCCCAGCAATTTGGAAGAGCATCGTCATCTCTCGACGACTCATGACTCGAACCGGTTCAACGCAATATCGCGTAACCGGTAGAGGCTAGCATAACTCAGTCTCCAAGCCCTAAGAACTGCATAGTCCGTGTAGGCCGAATGAACTCCTGCGGATCCTCCTCAGACCTCGAACCATAAAACTCGGGCGGATGACAACCCAGAAAATCCCGAATCCTCAAACCGCCAAATCTGGGTTAGCTACTGCTCACAGCCGCCCTACCACTATGCTAGTCAATAGCCCGACCGCTCTCCGTAATCTCTAAACTCGCCTCGGCAGGCTGAGGCTCGAGGTGCAGGAACCTCTGGAGCTACTACCGCTCTCGGCTCCTCTAATACTGCCGGCGTGGCTGAACTCGCCGACCCGCCTACTACCTCAGGCATAGTCTGTGCCCGAGTCTGGTAACCTCTGCGTACCACTAGCGACTCGCTGCTACCTTGCCCTTCGGGCCCCGTCGCTTTCAGTGGAGGCATAAGCGTTACATAAGAAGGGGTCGAGAGGATTCAACCTACTATGACAGCTCTCTTTGCGATCTCAAAGAGAAGAATGGAAACCAATCCTAAATGTCCTGCAGCCTCACGATTATAGATGTGGTGCACAACACACCGATAATCAAGACTCTACTAGACACGATGCGTAGACACTTTCCAGAGGACTAATCGCTCGTCGACTTTTGTCACGACCCGACCGGGCGCGGTGCCCTACACAGGCACCCTTACAGTATACATCGAGAAAATCAGTGAACATACATGAAACTTACAAAATAAAACAACAGAAGTAAACAACAGGTTAGCCGATAGGGCTACCTTCCTGGACATACATATATACAACCGAAGCAGTTGCCTCATTTCCTTTACAAACTGACCCACAATATGCGACTACAGACCTCTAAGAGTTTTACCATAACAACAGTGGCGGGACAGGGCCCCGCCATACCCCTGAATACACATGAATCTACAACCTCAGGGGAAACCGTACCAAGAGATAAGCCTCCGGAGCAAATGGAGCTTTTTCCCAAAAACTGAACCGAGATCCTAAGAGCAAGGATCACCAACCTGTGCACCTAATACCTGCGGGCATGAACGCAGCCCCCCCCCAGTACAAAAGGTACCAAATATGGAACAGAAATAAGGTACAGTAAACAAAACATATTTGTATAAAAGCATGACAGGGGTAAGTATAAAAAGAGTAAATACATGAACCTACCATGTCATTACCATCTCGTGAACCTAATCGTACCTTATTATCTTTTCCCATTTTTTTTCAATAAAAGTTATAGTCACTTTCTTACGTACATACTTAGGAAAATCATCAAGTTCACTACCATATAACTTACTTACCTTACATAACCTAATCCGGCCCTTTATGGAGGGACGCCTATACTGCCCGGCCCAATATGGGACGCGATAAAGTCACATAGTCTACCCATAAGGTATCTTGCGGCCCATTCGGGACGCGATAATGTCATATAGTCGCCCATAAAGGTATCTTGCGGCCCATTTCGGGACGCGATAATGTCATATAGTGCGCCTATAAAGGTATCTTGCCCGACCCATTTCGGGACGCGATAATGTCATATAGTGCGCCCATAAAGGTATCTTGCCGGCCCATTTTCGGGCGCGATAATGTCATATAGTCTGCCCATAAAGGTATCTTGCCCGACCCATTTACGGACGCGATAATGTCATATAGTGCGCCCATAAAGGTATCTTGCCGGCCCATTTCGGGATGCGATAATGTCATATAGTGCGCCCGTAAAGGTATCTTGCCCGACCCATTTCGGGACTCGATAATGTCATATAGTGCGCCATAAGGTATCTTTGCGGCCCATTTCCGGGACACGATAATGTCATATAAAATCCAGGAATTTAACCCAACGTACTACGCACTTCTACTCCTTTAGAAAGACTCTTTTTCAAATAAAACTTCCCAGATACTAACAACCGTAGTATCAAGTCATATCTACCTTTCAAGACAAGTCACAATACTTTTTTAGAAATACAATTACCGGCTTCTAAATCAAGTGACTTCTTTCTTAAAAACCTTAAGCAATTGGTACCTTTAAAACAATTTGCCCCTCTCTATTTTAAATCATTTCTTTGCTTACATTACTGAAGAAAACCATTCTTTTAATCTTCCATAAAGTTGTTATAACCAACTTCCTATAAAGCCGTTATAACTCTTTATGTCTTAGGCAAATTCATTCCTCTTATAACCAAGAGACTTATACTTTTAAATCGAATTTCATAGCTTTCAAAATACTTCAAGTCTCTTAACTTTTAAGAAAACAAGTTTCTTAACTTTAGAAATCAAGTCTTTCCAAATCAAATATTCTATACTTGTAAATCAATTCATTTCTTCCTTTAAGAATCAAGTCCCATAACTTAAAAAAATAAAGTCTATACTTTGGTGCGTTGTGAATAAGTTATACTTATTTATATCGATCTTAATCAAGTAGCCATGATCTAGAAAATGTAATACAATTTTGTCTTATCTTAGCTTCTATGCAGATGGAGAATTCTACTCATTTTAATATAATCAATTGTCATTACATTTTCCTTTATTAACGCTGCAATGGTTTGCTCGATACTTATTCTCATTCGTGCCATAAATTAGTCAAGTCAACTTGGCTCCAAAGTACCTCCTAACGACTCTTACCAACATCCCCCATAAGACTCGGTAAGGACTTAGGATAACTTCGACATAAACTGTACATAGAGTAAATCACACACCTACCTCTTAACTTCTAAGAGTAGAAGGAAACATGAAATAATACCACATGTATATTCCATACATAGAATCATGCCAAAGGAAGGAAGAGGTTCACATACCTCGCGACGATTATCGACAAGTAGCAAAATGCTCCAAAGTACTTCAACCTTGATAGCTATTCCATCCTTCAAGTAGGATACGCTATACTTAGTACTTCAACCTATAATTGTCACAATACGTCCATTAACCTCTTACTTCAAACGTAGAATATTCTAAGTGCTAAGTCACTAAATTCTACGGAAAATCGGACAGCACCTCCTTTGTTTCTACTTACTTTGCCACCTTTTTCAAGGCCGGATTCAATAACCAAACACGCCACATTTAAGGCTCAATCAATGCAATTAATCAATAGGGGATTACACGCCTACTAGACGTGTAAAATTCCGCCCCACAAACGATATCAAACTAATACAACCTACAAGTCCAATTCGGCCACATAGAGTATAATAACACCAATTCTTATCCAATTTCTATTTCAAACCAAGTTGTTAGCATAACATGATATCAAGTCACAATCGATTATAACCACTATAATCTTCAAGTAATTAACATGCGACAATTCTAATAAACGACCAAATTGTAATCCAACTTCACAAGGCTTAAATGACATTTCAGATTTAAGGCTACAATCAATCCATAATACTTAAGAAACTTCAACACATATACTTCATGCTAGCAAACGTGTAAAGTTAACAACAATATATAATCTTGTAACACTTAAGAGACAAGATTATTACCTCAACGATTCTTAGTCCAACTTCAAATCCAAAGTCGCTCCCTAGAAACTTAGAGCCCCTCCTTGACACTCCAATCCACTACTTGAGACCCTTAGAACAACACCAACAATTTCCTTCAATCTTCCAACCAAAACCTAGAAAGGCAACTAGGTTTTCATCTTGCGACTAATACGAAAACTATCTTTTTCCGGGATTTTTCTATTGAGATACACTTACAATACCCTCATGAACCTTGGTTTAAAGTGTGGAGCTTATTGGACAAGAAACAAAAAAAATTCTTTTCTCCCCTTGATGAACCCGAGAGCTCTTAGCTTTGTTCATCCAATTTTCTTGAAATTTTGGCTAAGTGTGGAACTTGTCTCACTACTAGTAGTATTATATAGTAACATGGAGGGTCAAGATGTGTACAAATGGGTGGCTAGGATGAGGTTCTCTTAAATATCAAGCCTTGTGGACCCATTGACTAAGTCAATTTTCTCAAGCTCTATAAGTTACAAGACTTGTCTTCCTAACAAGGGTCAAATGACCCTTGTGCCCATGAAATTTCATCCAAGACATCAATAAGGGGGGGGGTGACACGTGTCGCCCTCCCATTCGTCACAATATTCGTTTTCCGACAATTCCATAATTCTGATAAATTTTTACAAGTCTCTAATCTTAACATTAGGAATTCTCACGTACGTTCTTAAAACATGTCCTGTAAATACGGGCTGTAACAAATAACCTCCTTACACAAGCGTCACAAGATACTAACACACTTAGCATCATAACATGTTTATTTATCAAACCAACTTACCACACCTTCAGGAATCATTACAAGGCTTTTATAAACAAATAAGTAAATCGATCCTTTTAACTTTCTTAAGTCGTTATACCTAACTTCCCATAAAGCTAGTATAACACTTAAATTTTATTTAAAAACCAAGTATTACTTTTCTTCCAAAAATGATTCATAACTCTTTTTGAAATATTCAAGATTCTTATTATTTAGAACTCAAGTCCAAAGATATCAAAGTAAAGCCAAATTTAGTTTAACACACGTACGTCTACCGTACTATATATATTTCACAAATATAATGCTCAAGGGATAGGAAGAATCACATACCTCCTCGGCTAAATCCACTTGCCAAGTCGGATATGTCGCGCGCAGAGTGTCAACCTATAATAGTCAAAACACGCCTATCAACTTCTAGTTTTACGTGGGATTCTTCTAAGTAAGATTTCATCACGACCGAACCGGGCCCGTGGATCGTGCCTTACCGGACACCCAGCGGACATACATCGAGTAATGTCGGAATATAAAACAAGACATGAAATAAAAGCAGTTTATCGAGAAAAGTTGCCTTCGGCCTATATATATATATAAACTTGAGCGATTACATCCCTATTACAAACCCCGCCTACAGTACTACGGACCTCTAAGAATGATATAACAACAATGGCGGACAGGCTCGCCATACCACGAATGTAAGTACTACAACGACGAGGACTATACCATGATAAGCCTCGAGAAACGGAGCTTCCCAAAACGCTGTGATCCTAAGAGCGAGGATCGACGATCGGGTGTACTTCTACTGCGGCATGACGCGGCCCGAAGGAGGTCGATAACAGTACCAAGTATGTGGCGAAAATCAGTAAATGAAATCATAGTAGTCTATATAAAGCGAGAGACATGTATGATAACCAAACTACGATTCCTGATAAATAAGCGATCATGTCAGTCGTGGACTCACGCCTCAAAGTCATCACTCAAATATAACTATGGGTCTCACGCCCACAACATCAATCATGCGTGGAATACCTTCTCACCGCTGTAGTCTATGATATAAAAGCACCAAGGAATACATGAACACCGTGTCCCACTGTGTCATAATAAAACCGTCTGGGGTAAGTCACGAAGGCATAGCCGACTACTAAAACCCACGGTACCAACAAGGTCATAAATCAGATCATGAGATCTGTCTGACCGCCACATGATCGGCCGCCACTCGCCCGCGTATCTAATGTGCGTCTAGTCCCGAACTTCCCGCACTCCGCATAGGCCACTCACATAGGCCGCATGAGGTATTCCCGCCGAGGGTAGCTACTCCCGGCAACGCCCCGGACTCACGATCCGCGTAGCCACATAGACCGCGTGAGGTATAACCCCGCACTAACACGGAACTCGTAGCTCGCATAGGTCCCTGGACCCGTGAGGTATTCTCGAATCATGGTCCTGCATCACCGAGTCTACCGCGTCGGAGGCAGCTTAACCCCCGGGATCAAGTCAAGGTGAGTGATATAATACTAACATAACAGCTTATCGTTAAACAACATAAGCACAATCAAGGGAAACCCCCTTACACAACATTACAAGACACTAACACACGTAGCATCCTAACATGTTTATTTATCAAACCAACAAGAAAGTATTACAAGGCTATCACAAACCAACACAATCAAGTTATTCACACAAGGTACTTTCTACTTTATGTTAACAAGTTCGGGTTTTTATCCCCAAAGTACTTCATACATTAACTCTTTAAAAGATCCGTTTCTTTCACAAAAGTCACACAATACCCGTAGTATAAAAATAGAGTGACTATATTTTTAAGTAAACCAAAACACTTCCCTTTGTAAAATCAAGTAACAACATTATTTTCCAAACGTTCAAGTTTGCCTAATTTCAAATGCTCAAGTTTCTCATTTTCGAAAGGTTTCGTAGTTCATAGTTTAAATCACTTAATGATATAATTCTCCTTTAAAACAATTTGAGAAACATATGCCTTATATGTGAGTAGGTTATTCTTGTTTATAACAATCTTATTAAAGCAGCCATGATCTAGGAAATGTAATATCATTTTGTCTCATCTTAGCTTCTATGCAGATGGAGGTTTCTACTGGTTTTCATAATACTTTATTAGTCAATACATTTCCCTTTATTAGCGCTGCTGTGGTTTGTTCGATACTTATTCTCATTTCTGAAATAATGAAAACATTATTCCTTTTACAAACCAAGTACTCATTACTCACGAATGAGGTTTCACACTTTTTAACAAAATTCATATTAATTAATTAAGTCAAGTCTCTTATCTTTTAAGATCAAGTCTCTTAACTTCTACAATCAATAAACCATTCCTTTTATCTCTCTTAAGTCGTTATACCTAACTTCCCATAAAGCTGGTATAACTCTTAAGCTTTTAAAACCAAGTATTACTCTTCTTTCAAAAAGGTTTCTTAATTCTTTTGAAATACTTCAAGATTCTTGTTATTTAGACTCAAGTCAAAAGACATCGCAGTAAAACCACGTTCAGTTAACACACGTACGTCTACCGTACTATATATATATACTTTTAAAATATCATGCTCAAGAGGATAGGAAGAATCACATACCTCGCGACGATTATCGACTATTAGCAAAACGCTCCACCGCTATAACCCGGCTAGCCTTGTCCACCTTTCAAGTAGAACACGCTACTCGCAGTACTTCAACCTATAACGGTTATACAAGTCTATCAATGTCTAGACTTCTCTGTAGAACATTCTAAGCAGTAGGTTCTCTATTCTACGGAAAATCGGGCAGCACTTCTGTTACACCCCGTAAGTCCAGGACATGTATAAGAGAATGTACGTAAGGAAACAAGACTTGGAAATTAGTACGAAAGGAAGAATTGTTTTTCCGACGGAAAATCTTCCGGACGTCGGAAAGGAAAAATGTTCGTTGTTGAGAATTGGATTCTCAAAATGCATTATTTGAAGAGTATGGAACTCTTAGCATTATGGAAATTTATTTTTACGGATTTGGTCACGTGGGGCCCACCCGAGGAATTTTACGTTTTGTGGGGCCCACGAGGGTTACGGAATTTTATGGACGAATGAGAGGGCGACACGTGGCACCCCCACATGTGGTCTTGGACGAAATGGTGAGGGGTAAAATGGTCATTTGACCATTGTGTAGATGAGAAAGTCTTGCTAATTAATAGCTTGACATTGTTGACCAAGTCAAGAGCCATTTGGCTTGATCTCTTCCCTCCAATTTTACCAAGTGTTGTTATCCAAGCCCTCCATTGTGTTATAAGTATACTACTAGTAGCAAGACTTGGCATTTCTACACTTAGAAAAATTAGAAACCTTGTTGTCCACTATAGTTGCTCTCGGGTTTGCCATGTTCCCACACAAAAAAATTTGTAGTTTTGATCCTTTGTTCACAAGACTTTAACCCAATGTTCCTAAGGGTGTTGTAAGGTTATCTCAATAGAAAGATTTCGGAAAAACGGAGTTTTCACGTTAGTCGCAAGGCGGAAACTATAGGAGTTCTTCAACTTTGAAGTTGGAACTTGAAGATGGGTTCTTCATAGGCCTCTAAGAAGTGCTTGGAGCGGATTGGAACTTAAGGAAAGGAGCTAAGAATTGCTAAGGCGCGACTTTGATTCTTGGAAATTTTAAGGGCTTGGAAAGGTATAAATTTTGTCGTTTTAGCAATTAAGTTTACGTATTGATTGTAGCTATGGATATTAGAAAGAATGAGATGTATATTATGTACTTGGATAATTATTTTGACTATTGGAACCCTAATCCGAAAACTAGCATGTTAGCCTTAAGACTATTATTCAAGTCAATTATTAGTTTAAGCGTCGCATGTTGTATAAAGAAGGAAAGTGTAGTTGTTGAAGTTGTTTAGACTATATAACATGTTAGACCTTAGAACTTGGAATTTGAAAAGGATTGGAAAAGACTTAGTGTTGTTCTAGAGGTTGGCCGAGAATGGCTTTTGGCATATTCACTATTTCGTATGAATTGTGGGGCGGAATTTTACACGTATTGTAAGGCGTGTAATCCCCTTTGTTTGGTTGTTGTTTGGAGCCTTAAATGTGGCTTGTTAGTTATTGTATTCGGCCTTGAAAAAGGTGGCAAAGTAAGTAGAAACAAAGGAGGTGCTGCCCGATTTTCCGTAGAATTAGAGACCGTATACTTAGTATTATTCTACGTAGAGACTAGAAGTTGATAGTCTTGTTGTGACCATTATAGGTTGACACTTCACGTCTGGCGTATTCGCAGCTTGTGGATTTTAGCCGAAAAGGTATGTGAACTATCTCCTCTTCTAGCATGATTCCTTAGAATAAAGAAAGTAAGTTCTACTCCTTGAATGATCCATTCCTTGCTTGTATTTGGATTGCCTAAAATAGAATTTGTTCTATGTACTTCCTTGAGTGTACTTTGATGTTTAAATTGTAAGTAGTATAATCCATTTCCTTAGGGAAGTTTGGATTCTTAAAAGTGAAGGTATTTTTCTTAAAGTACATAGAGACTTGAAAAGGAAGTGGTTTCCAAATCTTTTGGCTAGTGCCTTAGTTCTAAAACCTAAAGGTCATTATAATGACTTTAGGGGAGTCAAAGGAGTGATTTACTTATTTGATTTAAAAGAGGAGAAATGACATGATTTAAGAGAAGTAACTTGCGTTAAGGGTGAAGTTACTTGAGGTTTAAAAAGTAGAAGAAAACTTGTTTTCTAACTATTAAGAGACTTGAAGTATTTTTGAAAGTTAAGAACTTGATTTGTAAGTATGTGATACTTGGTTTTAATAGTATAAGTCTCTTGGTTATTGAAGGAATGGATACGTCTAAAACCATAAAGGGTTATAACGGCTTTATGGGAAGTTGGTTATAACGGCTTTATGGAAGGTCTAGAAAGTTGTCTATTTTTGATTAAATCGGCATAAGTTGCCTAGATTGTGAAAATTTGGAGTTACTTGATTTCAAGCTTTGAAATGAGTTTTCTAAAAGTGTAGTAACTTACTTTGAAAAATAGACACGCCTTGATACTACGGGTGTTAGTATCTTGGGGCTTTACATAGAAAGGAGTCTTTTATAAAAGAATGTACGTATGTAGTACATTGGCTTGATAAATTGAGAATTTGTCTAAGTGTGCCTTGATAAGTACTTTGACTTGTTAAAAGAGAATTATTCTATGTATGCCTTGATTAGTACTTTGGCTTGATAAATTGAGAATTTGTCTAAGTGTGCCTTGATAAGTACTTTGACTTGTTAAAAGAGAATTATTCTATGTATGCCTTGATTAGTACTTTGGCTTGATAAATTGAGAATTTGTCTAAGTGTGCCTTGATAAGTACTTTGACTTGTTAAAAGAGAATTATTCTATGTATGCCTTGATTAGTACTTTGGCTTGATAAATTGAGAATTTGTCTAAGTGTGCCTTGATAAGTACTTTGACTTGTTAAAAGAGAATTATTCTATGTATGCCTTGATTAGTACTTTGGCTTGATAAATTGAGAATTTGTCTAAGTGTGCCTTGATAAGTACTTTGGCTTGTTAAAGAGAATTATTCTAAGTGTGCCTTGGTAAGGACTTTGGCTTGTAATTAAGGATTTGCCTATGTGTGCTGGAAATAGCCGGTTGTGTGCTATTGTTATATCAGTCGTTTCGGGGTCATTCCCCGGGTTTGTGGCATTTGCATAATTCCGTGGATTTGCTACCCACGATGCGAGGAATACCTCATGCGAGTCCGTAGGGCTTATGCGGGTGAAATAGTCCCATGCGGGCGGGTCCAGCCTATGCGAGGAATACCTCATGCGAGTCCGTAAGGGCTTATGCGGGTGAAATAGTCCTATGCGAGGAATACCTCATGCGGGTCCGAAAGGGCTTATGCGGGTGAAATAGTCCCATGCGGGCGGGTCCAGCCTATGCGAGGAATACCTCACGCGGGTCCACGCGACCTATGCGGGTGAAATAGTCCCAGGAATGGGATTGCTAAATGATACTGCGGGCGGATGGTCCTGCTTGATCATGAGCTTCCTAGTTTATATTGCAAGGATACTACTGTTTACTCTCATTGTTAGTAAGGCACAATGTGTTGTATTTTGATTATCATATATGTCCCCGAATTTGTTTGTGTTACCCTATGGTCATGCTTTTACGAGGTGGGATTCCGGGGCATGGGACCACGTATTGAGGACAGGTGGGACTTGGTGTTCATGTATCCTTATTGGTGTTATTACATCATGGATCGCCGGATGAGGAAGGATTCCACGGGCATGATTGATATTACGGGCGTGAGACCCATGGTTATATTGAGTAATGACTTTGAGGCTGCGTCACGACTTGATATACCGCTTATGTGTTATGTCTGTAGGTTGGATATCATACATGTCTCTGTGTTATTTAGATCGCTATGATTTTATTACGATTTCATTCACATACTTGGTACATTCTTCGTCGACCTCCTTCGGAGCTGCGTTCACGCCTTGAGTTTAGGTACGTGATTCGGTGATCGGCAGGTGTAGGATCTGCTCGGGGTTTTGGATAAGCTTCTTCTACTCGGAGTTTATCTTTGGTATATGTCCTTCGATGTGCTTTGTATAGTTTTGGGTGCACGGGCCTTGTCGTCATAGTTGATTTAACTCCTAGAGGTGCGTATTCATATGTGGGATTAGACTACGTATGCGGTGTAGTGTCTTTTGTTTATGTATATATATGGCAGCCTTGTCGGCTTTGCCTTACACGTACGGTTGTTTTAAAAGAAAAAAAAATGAGGTGTTATTTGATTCATGACTTACTTGTATTGTTAAGGTAGAAGGGTGCGGGTAGGGCACGATCCACGCAGGGTTGGCCGTGACAACTTCCCTACCGTTAAGCTACACAAGTCTCAGAATACTGATCTATGTAAGTACTGATTTAATCTTCTTCTTTAATATTCTTACGATGTGATTTGATTCAAGTCTTTTCTGTAATATCCTCCTATTACAGTTCAATTCTCTTCTATGTATCTTATATTCATTTCTATACTACTACAGTATGTAATTTCCAATTACAATATAAGGACAAGAGTATTTACCTCGATAAGCCCAAAATTATCCAAGTTCTAATGTCGATCCCGAGCAACGTTTAGCTCCTACTGCGGGTGCTCCAACCCGCTCAAACAACCCTTAGAAGTTCTACGCAACTTCTTCTTAATACTTCAACCGGCTATGAAGATTTTCCTTGGGTTTCGTTTTTGTGAAGGGAAGTATAATAGTATTTCTGGGCTTTTAGTAAAGGGGTAACCTTGGAATACTACAAGGTATTTGGGCCAAGGTATTTTGGAATAGTAACAACACTTGGAGAATACTTTCTACCAAGGGGGGGGGGGTATTTTACGACAGCTTCAAGGTAGGGGGGGGTACCCTCGGCTAGCACTACTAGGAAGGGGGGGGGTACCTCTCGGCCAAAAGGCCTCTCAAGGGGGAGGGGGGCTCTTTGGACGAGAGCCTCTCCAAAAAAAAGGCGGAGAAAGGGTTTTCAAGACTTAGAAATTTTTGTGGATGAAGAAGTCTTCAACAAATGAGGGGTATTTATAGGCCAATCAATGGCCAAGATCAAGACAAGTGGTGGGAAAGTGTAGGGTGGAGATTTGGGCAAGTGTACCTTATCCATCTACCACACAAAATTTCACAAATATCCTACCTACTCCAAGACATTGAAATCGTCCAAGAAACGCCCATGAATCCGCCAATTTGAGGGTGACAAGTGTCGCCCTCTCGTTGGTCCAAAATATTTCATCTCTCGGAAAAAATCCGCAAAAAATATAAATGACATAGCCGTAATTTTCCCTTCGCAAGTTTTGTAAAATGTTTCGTCGAAAAACGATTCTTTTCGGTAGTTGTGAACAAAATTTTTCGCCCCTAATGCCAACTTAAGACTTAAACTTTGTACGTACGCCCTCACGTACATACTCTGGAAATATGGGGTATAACATTCTCCCCTCCTTAAAAACATTCGTCCCGAATGTTCCTTCTAAGCCTCAAAACATACATGCGCCCGTATAGTCTTCACTACTATACCTACGAAAACAATCATGCCAAACTTGGTCACAGAAAACACCCGCGCAAACACTTACATCCAAGTCCACGAGGAATCACCTCCATCACTACAAAAGCTCCCACCCAAAGGCTAAAATATACTCCCTTCGCACCTTCTCTTTACAAAAGAAATGATCACATCTATGCTCGTAACACATGCTCGTTTCTTCCCTTACTCGTCGTACCCTTCTCGTACACTCGAACTCTTTCTCATAACTTACCACATTTCTGTTACTGCTTCAGTTTCCAAAATCTCTGGGTTACCACCTCCAACTTGGTCATCATTAACTGGGAACACTCTGGATGGATCTCCGATACTTTTTCGAACATAACAACATGAAAGACCGGACGTACTGCCTCCTACGTCGGACGGCAATGCCAACTTATAGGCAACCTGGCCTATTCTACAAACAATTTGAAAATGCCCAAAAGCACTTTGGGTTAAGTTTCCCCTGTTTTCCAAAACTCGTCACACCGCTAGGGGTGACACCTTGAAGACCACCGTCAACTGAACTCCAGCGTCGTCGCGATTATCCGCACGACCTTGACTCGAGTGCCGATAACCTCTCTGGATAGGCTTCACCTATCCACATCCTGCTGAAACAAGAATGAACCAATTTATCTCGAACCTTGCCAACATCGAACCAATCGGCCAAGAACTTATACTTCCGCCTACAAGGCGTCATAAGGCGATATCCGAATGCGATATGGTAGCTATTAAACACTCCTCAACAGAGACAACAATCCTCGGCTACCCGAAATCCAAACACCGGCAGGCGAATGCGATCTTGAGACTCACTGAGTTCCTAACCTGCTGGTAAAACTTCGAGAAAAAGCAGTAGTAAGCGGGCTCCACCGCCATAAGGTGAAAGTAGGCACCTCGTGCAGCCTTACAACCTTCCCGATATAACATCTCGCATAACCTGCATCGAGTAAAGCGGTCTTGGCTAAAAGATAAGATGGGCTGACCCTATCAGCCCGACTACTGGTCGAGCGCATCCACGAACTCGTACGATGGTTAACTAAACCTGGGCCTAACACCCTCGTGACCCCACCACCTGGCGGGACCACCTCGAACTGACCCCACAATGCGGGCGCGGGTTGACCGGATCGGTCCTCAACCCGACCATTATCGCGCGAAACTCTTGTTCCCGATCCTAACAATCTCACTAATCAAATTACGAAAACCTAGTGGTCTTCTTAGATCAACTACCCTCTTTCATTTCATACCACTCGGGATGATCACACGAGACATATCTCACGTGTACTATGCACTCTGATAAGGGTCAAACATAAAATAAATCTTTTACTCGAGATGGCCTTGCCTCTAAGGTCTCTACGTATAACATTCTAAGGCTCACACTTTTCCTATCCCCAATCTTACCCTTTTAACTAACCATGATTTCTAATCACCATTAACACAATGCTATCAGAACACAACACTTAAGATACCCTTATCTTATCACACATACAATCTCTAGAGGGTTAAGGATATACCTGTATCTACCGCTTCACTCCCCTTTGTCGTTCTAATCAATCCTGCCCTGTTGGGCGCATAGCTAGGGAAGATGATGAACTGGTCACTGATCCTGAAGGCTGAGTCCTCCTACTTGCATCCCTCCTACTAGGACATCCTTTCGACACATGGCCCTGACGGCCGCAGGTAAAACAAGTACCAACAAAAAGACGACATTCCCCGGGATGGCGCTGTCACCTGTTGTGAACACCGGGAAAAAGCGAATCCGGTGTTTGGAACTTACGTGTATCTGTAAATCGGATGCCCTGGAGTTCTGACCAACTCCGGCATACCCCGAACGTCCTGAAGTCTGTGGAGGACCACTCTGCACTGGCGGAGGCGCATAACCAGTCTGCTGCTGAGAAGGTCCGCCTCGAAAGTTACCAAAGGATCCTGCCGATCGGGCCCTCTTCTGCTGTCCTTGATTAATCTGTCGATCTCTACGTTTCTCGGCCTGCTGCGCATAAGCCCGTACACAGGCCATGCTCAAGCCTGACTGAAGAGCTACTCTTGCACAACCCTCTCTTAGATAGTCATCAAGACCCGTGATAAATCGATCCATAATATACCCTCTGGTTGCTAACTCCCTAGCTAGTAACAGGGTCGTCTCTTTGCAATCTATTCTTTCTGCTACTGGTCGTGGAACTGAAGATGTAAATGTCATGGCCGTAGTAAGGCTGCGCCCGTGCTAAACTCTCTGAAATTTGGCGATGTCATGAGAACTCCCGAATGAAGCACGACCCTAGGTGATGATTGGGCTGTGCCTCGTAACCCTCGTGCTCTACTCGCGGCTCCTCGGCTGCCTTGCCCTCGGGCGGGTTGCCTTATGCGGAGGCATAGCGGTGAGGAAGAAATACGTTAGAGGGTCCAACTTATAGCACGACTCTAAGGCACGATCTCGAGTGAGAAGAATGGAAACCAATCCTAAATATCCTATAGCCTCACGATTATTGGTATGGTGCACAACACACCGATAATCAAGACTTACTAGATACGGTCTGTAGACACTTTCAGGATTAAGCGCTCGATACCACTTTTGTCACGACCGAACCGGGCGTGGCAGTGCCTTACCGGGCACCCAGCGGACATACATCAGAGTAATCAGCGGAATATAAAACAAGACATGAAATAAAAACAGTTTATCGGAGAAAAGTTGCCTTTCGGCCTATATATATATATAAGCTTTAACAGTTACATCCACTATTACAAACCACGCCCACATGATTACTCTGCACCTCTAAGAATGATATAACAACAATGGCGGGACAGGGCCCGCCATACCACGAATGTAAGTACTCTGACGGCGAGGACTATACGTGATAAGCCTCCGGAGAAACGGAGCTTCCTAGCATGTTGTGATCCTAAGGCGAGGATCGACGGCGGTGTACTTCTACTGCGGCATGAACGGCCCCGAAGAGGTCGATGCAACAAGTACCAAGTATGTGGCGAAAATCGTAAATGAAATCATAGTAGTCTATATAAAGCAGGAGACATGTATGATAAACAAACTACAGTTCACAATAAATAAGCAGTCATGTCAAGTCAGGGACTCACGCCCTCAAAGTCATCACTCAAATATAACTATGGGTCTCACGCCACAACATCAATCATGCCCGTGGAATACCTTCCTCACTGCCGGCAGTCTATGATATAAAAGCACCAAGGAATACACATGAACACCAGGTCCCACCTGTGTCATAATAAAACCGTACGGGGTAAGTACGAAGGCATAGCCGACTACTAAAACCACGGTACCAACAAGGTCAAAAGCGTATCATGAGATCCGTCTGCACCGCCATATGATCGGGCCGCCACTCGCCGCGATGTATCTAATGTCTTGGCGTCTAGTCCTGGAACTCCGTAGCTCCGCATAGGCCACTCACATAGGCGCGTGAGGTATTCCCGCGTCGAGGGTAGCTACTCCCGGCAACGTCTGGACTCGCGATCCGCGTGGCCACATAGACGCGTGAGGTATAACCCCGCACACTAACACGGAACTCGTAGCTCGCATAGGTCCTGGACCCGCGTGAGGTATTCTCGAATCATGGTCCTGCATCACGAGTCTACCGCGTCGGAGGCGACTTAACCCGGGATCAAGTCAATGTGAGTGATATAATACTAACATAACAGCTTATCGTTAAACAACATAAGCACAATCAAGGGAAACCCTCTTACACAACATTACAAGACACTAACACACGTAGCATCCTAACATGTTTATTTATCAAACCAACAAGAAAGTATTACAAGGCTATCACAAACCAACACAATCAAGTTATTCACACAAGGTACTTTCTACTTTATGTTAACAAGTTCGGGTTTTTATCCCCAAAGTGTCAAGACCCGAACCCGGGCCCGTGAGTGGTGCCTTACCCCGGGCACCCTAGTGATACAACATCAGAGAAAATCAGCGGAAATAAAAACATGAACATGAATTAAGAGACAAGATAAATAAACAGGCCAACCAAAACAGTTGCCTTCATCATATATATACATAAATACCCGAACAGTTATCCTTTTTACAAACCCTGCCCACAACAGTGTTATACCCCATATTCTCAGGGTATGTATGCGAGGACGTACGTACGAGAGCACGACAGAAAGATTGGAAAGGAAGAAAGAGGTGATTTTTCCACGGAAAAAAGTTTCCAGTTTTTGTAAAGAAAAATGTTCGTTGATGGGAATTGGGTTCCCAGATTTGGAATATGGGCTTCTTAATTTATATTAGAATTTTGAGATTTTATTTTCGGAAATGGTCACGTGGGCCCACGGGAGAAATTTACGGTTTTGTGGGGCCCGCTTTGATTTTGAGATTTTGTCCATTTTGGATATTTTCGGAAGATGAATTATTTTAGACCAGTAGGAGGGCGACACGTGTCACCCCCCCCCTAGGTGGCTTGGCCGAATTTACCTTTGTGCACAACACCCGGTTAGAGTCGTTTTTAAATGAAGCGTTTCCACTTTCGTAGGAAAATTCCGCTATGTCGTTTTGTATTTTTGCGGATTTTTCGAGAAGAAACATTTTGGACCAACGGGAGGGTGACACTTGTCACCTCGTGGTGACAGTTGATGGCCGATTGGCTCACGTTTTGTGCCTTATTGGTGCCTTGTTTTGTGCCTTGTTTTGGCCTTGTTTTGTGCATTGTTTTGAGCCATGTTTTGTGGAGTAGGGGATAGGGTGCACTTGGCTTGATCAAGGCCTTACACTTGCCTTGCACATGGCTTGATCTTGTCCGTTGGTTGGCCAGCTTCCTATAAATACCCTCTCTTTGAAGACTTATTCATCACAAATTTCCAAGTCTAAATCCTCCTCCTCCCTTGTGAGCCATCGTCCTAAGCCTCACTTTCCCCCCAGCCGAGGAGCTTTGACGAGGCCTCCCCCTCACTTTGTGGTGCCACTAGCCAGGGTACCCCAGCCTAGTTATTTCGTATAATACACCCCCTCTTGGTAGAAATACTCTCAGTATTGTTATAATGCCCAATATACCTTAGCCTTTACCTTGTAGTATTCCAAAGTTACCTCTATACGTAGAGCAGGAAATACTACCTTTTGTCCTTTTAGTCTCAAACCGAAACCCTAAGGAAATCTTCATAGTTGGTTGAAGTATTTGAGTAGAAGTTGGTTAGAACTTCTAAGGGTTGTTTGGAGCGGATTGGAGCGCACGGAGTAGGAGCTAAACCTTGCTCAGGATCGACATTATAACTTGGATAATTTTGGGCTTGTCGAGGTAAATATTCTTGTCCCCTTATTGTAATTGGAGATTACATGTTGTAGGAATATATAGTTGAGGTATACTATATATAGAACTAATCTTAGTACTGCGGCAATGTCTTTTGACTTAAGCCTGAATTTAAAGAAGAGAACTGAACTGTAATTACATAGGGTGTATTCTGATGAGACTTGTGAAGCATTGTTGTGTATTAGAATGATACACGTCAGGTTAGGCGTGTAAACCCCTGGTTGGCTTGGTAGCGGCCTCGATAGAGAGGAGATTTACTGTTGCGGGGGAAGTCTTTGCCAATTTTCTGTAGAACATGGAACCGTGCGGTTAGAAGTTAATAGACGTTTGTGGCCTTATAGGTGGAAGTACTACGAGTAGCGTATTCTACTTGAAGAGTGGAAACGGCTAGCCGGGTTACAGTACTGTGGAGCGTTTTGCTTATTGTCGATAATCGTCGCGAGGTATGTGAACCTCTTCCTATCTGTTCTAGCATGATATGTGTGTAACTATGTAGTACGGTGGACGTACAGGTGCTAAGTGTATTTGTTTGGTTTAGACATAAAGTGTTATAACGGCTTTATGGGAAGTTGGTTATAACAGCTTTATGTAGGTAAGAAAATGGTTTACTGATGTTAGAAGTTAAGAGACTTGATCTTATAAGATAAGAGACTTAACTTAATTGTTTTAATGTGGATGTTGTGTGAAACCTCATTCGTGAGTAATGAGTACTTGGTTTTTAAAGGGATAATGTTTCTTGATTTGGGAATCGAATGTGTATCGACCAACTGCGGCGTTAATAAAGGAAAATGTATTGAATAATGATGTGTTGTATTAAAACGGTAGAAACCTCCATCTGCATAGAAGCTAAGATGAGACAAAATGATATTACATTTTCTAGATCATGGTCTGTAATAAGATCGTTATAAACAAGAATAAACTACTCACATATATGACATATGTTACTCAATTGTTTTAAAAGAGATTAAGACTATGAGTTATGAAACCTTTCTAAAATAAGTGACTTGAGCATTTGAAATTAGGCAAACTTGAACGTTTGGAAAATAATGTTGTTACTTGATTTTACAAAAGGGGAAGTGTCTTGTTTACTTAAAAGGATAGTCACGATTTTTATACTACGGGTATTGTGTGACTTATGTGAAAGTACTTTGAGTTGTGTGAAACTTGCCTATACTTGTGATGATAGCCTTTGTTGTACAAGTGTTGTATTTCTGTGTTACCGCGTCTCTCGATAGAGGGCCGGTTGACTTGTTGAGAACTTACTTGGAGCGTCTTTGGCAGTGACGGAGAATTCCACGGGTATGTTTCCATTTTGATTACTGTCTTGTTGTCGATGTTACATGGACATGTCTACACCGAGGTAGAATTCCGGGGGCATGTGGCCATGCGGCAGGGTTGATCACCCAGTATATTATTGTTGATGTCACATGGACGTGTCTACCGTCTGCAGTCAGGGGCATGTGGCCGTGGGGCATTGGTATTATTGTTGCATCATGGACGTGTCTAAACCGAGGTAGTATTCCGGGGGCATGCGGCCATGATGCGAACATGATTGATGTTGTGGGCTTGAGACCCATAGTTATATTTGAGTGATGACTTGAGGGCGTGAGTCACATTTGGACATATTTGCTTTTATGTTGTGAGCGTAGTTTGGTTATCATACATGTCTCTGCTTTATATAGACTAGTATGATTTCATTTCTGATATTTCTGATTTCACATACTTGGTACTGTTATCTTGACCTCGCCCGGAGGCTGCGTTCATCCGCGGTAGAGTACATCGGTCGTGGATCCTCGCTCATAGGATCACGATTCAGCGTATTGGGAAGCTCCGTTTCTCGGAGGCTTATCTTTTGGTATGTGTTTCCACTGAGTTGTAGGTTCTTGTACATTCGAGGGTATGGCGGGGCCTGTCGTCATAGTCGTTGTAAATCTTAGAGGTTTGTAATCTTGTTGTGGGCGGGGTTGTAAAAGGATTAAAGCTGTTCGAGTTTTATGTATATCTTGAAGGCAACCGTTTTGGTTGGCTTTATTATTATATCTCTTGTTTCATGACTCATGTGTTATGTTCGCTGATTTTCTCGATGTATGTATCACTAGGGTGCAGGTAAGGCACGATCACGGGCCAGTCGGGGTGTGACATAGTGGTATCGAGCGATTAGTCCTCGGAAAGTGTCTGACCGTGTCTAGTAGAGTCTTGATTATCGATGTGTTGTGCACCACATCTATAATCGGAGGCTGAGACATTTAGGATTAGTTTCCATTCTTCTCATTACGAGATCGTGCCTTAGAGTGTGTTGTAAGTTGGACCCTCGGCGTATCTCGTTTTACGATTATGCCTCGCGCAAGCGGCCAGAGCCCGAGAAGGGCAAGGCGGCCGAGTGCTGCTAGTGAGATCTGAGAGGAGAGTGCGAGCGCGGGCGATGACGAGTTGTGCTTGAGCGGCGGGTTTTGTAGCGCCTTGCCCAGCGAGTTTAGAGCGCGGCGATGGCTGCTGAGACCACGATGCACGAGCCTCAGTCCGCACTTTGGAAGCGAGATGAGATAAGTACAAGGAGATGGCCCGATTCTTGGCGAGTCGTGGCGATATGAGATAAATTTGGATCACGGCGATTCGATTCGATAGCACGATGGTTCACCGGCGAGATAGTTTGAGGTGCAGGACTTCACGAGATGTAGCGCTTGAGTTCTACGGGTGAGGCACGAGGATGATCGCGAGGAGTTCATCAAGCGATTCTGACGGATCATGAGAGTGATCAAGGCGGAGACCAGTCGGTGGTCTTAGGTTCGCATCGGTGCGTGATACGCGATCGTGGTTTGGTCGTGGGAGCTGTCGGGAGAGAATGCACTTCCGGCCGTTTGGGACGAGTTTTGGGGCCTTCTGCACATTTCTTGCCTCGCGAGATGAGAGGCTCGGGTAAACAGTTTTTGATGTTGAGGCGAGCGAGCGTCTGATTCGGGAGTACAACGTGGAGTTTGACTCGTTGGCTCGGTATGTCCCCGCTTTAGTGGCAACCATGGAGGATAGAGTGCACCGCTATGTCAGGGCTAGATGATTACCAGCGGAGGCTTGTTCGGGTGTAGCTCTTCACCGGGCATGGACATTGCCGCATGCGAGCTCATGCACTAGGATGTGAGAGTGCGGAAGGTCGGCGGAATGACTGGATCGCGAGAAGAGGCGGGACATCGAGGTCTTTGGCGACTTTCGAGCGGACCGCCTCGGCCAGAACTAGTTTTGTACCCCGCCGATCTGAGTGGTCCTCCACCGTCTTGAGGCGGTCGTGGCTCGAGGTTGAGTTTCGAGTAGTAGGGGTGTTGGCGGATCACGATCACCACTACCTCGGTGTGGCGATGTGGTAGACCGCATTTCGGGAGTGTCGTGGTGCCAAGGAGCTTGTTATTTTGCGGCCAGCAGGGCCATTTGCGAACTGTCCGACCAAGGGTAGCACGGATGTTACGACTCGGCCTTGAGATCGATGGTGGTTCATCACCGCTAGCTATGCGCCTGCAGTGTGCCTATGAATAGAGTGGAGCGGTAGCTTCAGGAATATCCTTAACCCTCTAGAGTTTTGGTTTCTGATGGGTTTAGTGTTATGTTCGGATAGCTTTGTGCTAAAATGTGATTTAGAAGCCCGGTTAGTGTAGAAGGGTAAGCACAGGGCATGGTAAGTGTGAACCTTAGACTATTTCACGATTGAGACCTTAGAGGTAAGGTCGTCTTGTGTAAAAGATTTATTTTATGTTTGACCTTTATCGAGTGCGTAGTATCGTGGGATTTATTTGTGTGATAAGTCCATGGGTGATGTGAGATGGAAGTGGTAGCTTTCATGGCGTTTGTTAGTAAGATTGTTCCGTATCGAGGAAGCGAGAGTTGGCGCGACGGAGGTCGGGTTGAGGGCATATTGCGGGTCAACCCGTAGCCGGTTTAGGTGAAGTCAGTTACGGGTGGTCGCCGATTGGTAGGGTCACGAGGGTGCTAGGCCCCAGTTTAGTTAATCATCGTATGAGTTCGTGGACGCGTTCGACCAGAAGCGGTTCGTAAAGGCCGGGAATGGCCTTAAGGAAGTTTGAGGTTAGTAAGATGACCAAGTTTGGAGGTAGTGACTCCAGAGATTTTTGGGAAAGTAATGGTGAAGTATGGTACGTACTGGGAGAGTTCAAGTGTTCGAGAAGGGCACGACGAGTAAGGAAAGAAGAGAACGTGTGTTATTTCGTGGCCAAGCTGTGGCGTTGGCAACTTGTTAGAGGAACTTCACCGATATCCGTCTTGAGAAGGAACATTCGGGACGAATGTTTCTAAGGAGGGGAGAATGTTATACCCCGTATTCTCAGGGTATGTATGCGAGGACGTACGTACGAGAGCACGACAGAAAGATTGGAAAGGAAGAAAGAGGTGATTTTTCCACGGAAAAAGTTTAGGTTTTGTAAAGAAAAATGTTCGTTGATGGAATTGGGTTCCCAGTTTGGAATATGGGCTTCTTAATTTATATTAGAATTTTGAGATTTTATTTTGGAAATGGTCACGTGGGGCCACGGGAGAAATTCTGGTTTTGTAGGGCCGCTTTGATTTTGAGATTTTGGCCATTTTGGATATTTTCGGAAGATGAATTATTTTGGACCATGGGAGGCGACACGTGTCACCCCAGGTGGCTTGGCCGAATTTACCTTTGTGCACAACACCCGGTTAGAGTCGTTTTTCCACGAAAAGTTTACACAGCTTTCGTATGGAAAAATCCGGCTATGTCGTTTTGTATTTTTGCGGATTTTTCCGAGAGAAGAAAAAATTTGGACCAACGGGAGGGTGACACTTGTCACCTGTGGTGGGCGGATTGGTGGCCGATTGGCTCACGTTTTGTGCCTTATTGGTGCCTTGTTTTGTGCCTTGTTTTGGCCTTGTTTTGTGCATTGTTTTGAGCCATGTTTTGTGGAGTAGGGGATAGGGTGCACTTGGCTTGATCAAGGCCTTACACTTGCCTTGCACATGGCTTGATCTTGTCCGTTGGTTGGCCTTGGCTTCCTATAAATACCCTCTCTTTGAAGACTTATTCATCACAAATTTCCAAGTCTAAATCCTCCTTCCCCTTGTGAGCCATCGTCCTAAGCCTCACTTTCCCCCTTGAGGAGCTTTGGTAGAGGCCTCCCTCCCTTTGTGGTGCCACTGGCCAGGTACCCCACTAGCCTAGTTATTTCGTATAATACACCCTCTTGGTAGAAATACTCTCAGTATTGTTATAATGCCCAATATACCTTAGCCTTTACCTTGTAGTATTCCAAAAGTTACCTCTATCGTAGAGCAGGAAATACTACCTTTTGTCCTTTAGTCTCAAACCGAAACCACAAGGAAATCTTCATAGTTGGTTGAAGTATTTGAGTAGAAGTTAGTTAGAACTTCTAAGGGTTGTTTGGAGCGGATTGGGCGCGCGGAGTAGGAGCTAAACCTTGCTCAGGATCGACATTATAACTTGGATAATTTTGGGCTTGTCGAGGTAAATATTCTTGTCCCCTTATTGTAATTGGAGATTACATGTTGTAGGAATATATAGTTGAGGTATACTATATATAGAACTAATCTTAGTACTGCGGCAATGTCTTTTGACTTAAGCCTGAATTTAAAGAAGAGAACTGAACTGTAATTACATAGGACTGTATTACAGTAGACTTGTGTAGCATTGTTGTGTAGTAGAATGATACACGTCCGGTTAGACGTGTAAACCCCCCCCCCCCCTGGTTGGCTTGGTAGCCGGCCTCGATAGAGGAGGAGATTGGCTTGGTAGCCGGCCTCGATAGAGGAGGAGATTCTGTTGTTGCGGGGAGAGTCTTTGCGAATTTTACGTAGAACATGGAACGTGCGGTTAGAAGTTAATAGGCGTTTGTGGCCTTATAGGTGGAAGTACTACAGTAGCGTATTCTACTTGAAGAGTGGAAGCGGCTGGCCAGATTCTGATCTTGTGGAGCGTTTTGCTTATTGTCGATAATCGTCGCGGTATGTGAACCTCTTCCTATCTGTTCTAGCATGATATGTGTGTAACTATGTAGTGCGGTGGGCGTCACAGGTGCTAAGTGTATTTGTTTGGTTTAGACATAAAGTGTTATAACGGCTTTATGGGAAGTTGGTTATAATGACTTTATGTAGGTAAGAAAATGGTTTCTTGATGTTAGAAGTTAAGAGACTTGATCTTATAAGATAAGAGACTTAACTTAATTGTTTTAATGTGGATGTTGTGTGAAACCTCATTCGTGAGTAATGAGTACTTGGTTTTAAAGG
The DNA here is from genome assembly GCA_029844215.1 of Przewalskia tangutica. NCBI lineage: Eukaryota > Viridiplantae > Streptophyta > Magnoliopsida > Solanales > Solanaceae > Przewalskia > Przewalskia tangutica. The sequence continues at coordinate 55,596,646 of CM056736.1, forward strand.
GATAATGTTTCTTGATTTGGGAATCGAGAATGTGTATCGACAGGACCAACTGCAGCGTTAATAAAGGAAAATGTATTGAATAATGATGTGTTGTATTAAAACCAGTAGAAACCTCCATCTGCATAGAAGCTAAGATGAGACAAAATGATATTACATTTTCTAGATCACGGTCTTTGTAATAAGATCGTTATAAACAAGAATAAACTACTCACATATATGACATATGTTACTCAATTGTTTTAAAAGAGATTAAGACTATGAGTTATGAAACCTTTCTAAAATAAGTGACTTGAGCATTTGAAATTAGGCAAACTTGAGCGTTTGGAAAATAATGTTGTTACTTGATTTTACAAAAGGGGAAGTGTCTTGTTTACTTAAAAGGATAGTCACGATTTTTATACTACGGGTATTGTGTGACTTATGTGAAAGTACTTTGAGTTGTGTGAAACTTGCCTATACTTGTGATGATAGCCTTTGTTGTACAAGTGTTGTATTTACGTATTCTGGCGTCTCGATAGAGGCGGTTGACTTATTGAGAACTTACTTGGGCGTCTTTGTGATGTGGAGAATTCCACGGGTATGTCACGACCGTTCGGGGCGTGTTGGTGCCTTCACGGCACCCAAGTAGTCATACATCAGTGTCGGCGGAAATATAAAGCAAGACATGAAAGCAGTTTATAAAATAAGACACGCTTTATGTGAGAAAACATCGCCTTTCGGCATATATATATAATCATGGTTTAGCGATTACATCGACAGCACATGACTACAGCACCTCTGAAATATACAACTATGGCGGGAGGCCCGCCATACCTGATCAGACAAAACTATCTACACAGTGGAGATCATACCAAAAGTAGAGCCTCGGAAGAGATGGAGCTCCCGACAGCGTAGAGATCCTAAGATGCGGATCTAGCACTGCTTGCCGCCTGCGGCATGAGCGCGGCCGAAGAGAGTCGATCAACAGTACTAAGTATGTGAAAGCGTAAAGTACTTAAATGAAATCATAACACTTTTTAAAACCGGTTTACAAATATGTATGAAGACATCGAGAAACGCGCATAGTGCCACATCACAAATAAAGGCAACAATAGGTAAGCGTAATAGGTATTTTCTAGGCTGCTAATGATTCGAATCAGGGCCACTCGCCCGAATTATCATTATGCAATCCTAATCCTCGACTCGAGTCCGCATAGGCCACTCGCGTGGGCGCGTGAGGTATAACCCGCGTCGGTAGCTACTCCTCGGCATCGCCTGGACTCGTTGTCGCATGGCCACATAGACCGCGTGAGGCATAACCCGCATACTAACACCGGAACTCGTAGCTCGCATAGGCCCGCGGACGCGTGAGGTATTCTCGAATCATGGTCCTGCACCGCTGAGTCTACCGCGTCGGAGGCGGCAACCCGGTATCATCTCAAGAGGTGAGTGATAGTATAATAACATAACAACTTAAATTTAAACAACATACGCACAACAAGTATACTCACCTATACAAACGTTACAAGATACTAACACACATAGCATCATATCATGTCTACTTATCAAACCATCTTATTATTCTTTTCACAATATAAGTGCATTATAAACACATAGGCAAACTTGTTTCTTTTATCAATCTTAAGTGGTTATACTTACTTCCCATAAAGCTAGTATAACTCTTAAGCTTTTTAAAAACCAATTAGTTCTCTTACATTAATATGATTGAGTCTTTTGAAATGTTTTGATTCTTTATTATTCAGCTTAAGCGTGAGGCATTCGTAAGTATTATTCGAGCTTAAGCGTGAGGCATCGCCGTAAGTATTATTCGAGCTTAAGTCAAAGACATTGCCATAGTTATTATTCAGTTAACACGTACGCGTCTACGTACTATATATATTGTAAAATATCATGCTTTAGGAAGAATCACATACCTTCTCAGTGAAAACCACGCGAGTTGAATATGTCGCGGAGAGAGTCACCTATAATAGTCACGGATATCTATCAAAGACTACTCGAAGGTCATTCTAAGCATAGGGTTCACGATTCTATGGACAGTTGGGCAGCACTTCCCTACGGTGAGCTATATAAGTCTACGTGAAAGCGATCCATGTAAGTCTGATTTGATTATTCATCTTTCAAACCCTTCTACTGTGGTAACAGTTCAATTCTATACGTGATATTCTTCTAAGTGATTAATACTTATTCTTATACTTCTACGGTATGCATTCTCTAATACAAAAGAGGTTAGGATTATTACCTCGGTAAGCCCAATAATATCCTAGAAAAAGTCGCGCCTGAGCAAGGTTTTGCTCCTAAGTTGTATGCTCCAAGAACCTTAGAAGTTCTTCACAACTTCTACTAAGTACTAAGGTATTTGGGCTAGGGTATTTTGGGCATTATAACGATACAAGAAGGTAACTTTTCTACCAAGGGAGGGGGGGTAGATTTTTGGCTAGGCTAGGGGGGGCCTCGGCCAACTACTAGGCTAGAGGGGGGGGGGTATTCGGCCAAGGGCCTTCACAAGGGGAGGGGGAGGTGTTTTGGACGAAAAGACTACAAAGGGAGGAGAGGATTTTTCAAGACTTGGAAGATTTGTGGATGAAGAACTCTTCATCTCTAAGGGGGTATTTATAGGTCAAGAAGTGGCCAACCAATGGCCAAGATTAAGACAAGTGCAAGGCAAGTGTAGGGTGAGGATTAACTAAACACAAATATCCTACCAACCCTTGACTTGTGCACAAGGCACAAAAAACGTGCCAAGGGTTCTTCAATCGTCCAAATGGGCGATTCAGTCCACCAATGGGAGGGTGCCAAGTGTTTCCCTCCCGTTGGTCCAAAATGTTTCGTCTCTCGGAAAAATCCAAAAATAAGAAATGGCATAGCGGAATTTACTCTTTGGCGTGGAAGCGTTTGCGTCGGAAAGCGATTCTTTTAGTGAGTTGTGTACAAATAAAAACGTCCAAGGCTTATCTTTAAGGCTAGACTTTGTCGTATTCCCTTACGTACATACTGCGGAAATACGGGTATAACATTCTCCCTTAGAAACATTCTTCGAATGTTCCTTGAAACGATTATCGAAGAAGCTTAAGCGATTGTAAATGCCACACGGCCACGAGCAACACTTAGGCGAAGCGATAGCGAAAATTTACAAGTAGGAAAGTGAATTTACGGAGGTGTGGGAATAGGTGAGGATACTTCCGTCTCATCCTCCTCGGCTTCCCACGTCATCTCCTCCGAGCTCGTTCGCCACAAGACTTTGTGGAAGTCACGTCCTTGGTCAGACGCCTAACGGACGATCGACTATCGCTATGGGAATCTCTCACGATAACCCGCCGGTCACCGGACATCGTCAATCGGGTGTACCACTAGATGGATCCGATACATCTCGCCGGCGTAGATACGTGAAAAACCGGATGCCTTGCCTCCGGATCGGACGGCAGATCCAACTCATAGGCAACCTTGCCTACCTGCGGACAATCTGAAGCGGCCCGATGTACCTTGGTTTGAGTTTCCTTCTTCGAATCTCATCACACCGCCGTGGGTGACACCTAGGAAAACCCAATCATGAACCTCGAACTCAAGATGCACGAAGCGATGATCTGCATATGACCTGCGACTACGAGCTATCGATAGCCGCTCTCGGATAAGCTTCACCTTATCCACTGCTGTACCAAATCTGGTCCTACTATTGCACCTCGCCCACATCGAACCAACCTATGGCGATCTGCACTTCCTCCCATACAAGGCCTCATAAGGCGCCATCCGAATCTTGGAGTGGTAGCTATTATTATATGCGAACTCAACTAGAGGCAAATGATCCTCCCAACTACCTGAAGTCAATAACACGGGCTCGCGACATATCCTCGAGAGTGCGGATAGTGCGCTCTGCTGTCAGTCTGCGTGGATGAAATGCGATTACTCGGGCTCACTGCGTCCTAAACCCCTCTGGAAGTGTCACGACCGATTAAGCCGTGTGGTGCCTACCGGGCACCCTAGTGATACAACATCAGAGAAATCAGCGGAACATAAAACAATACAAGTCATATTATGAAAATATGAAACAATAACCTGAGAAAACCTTGCCTTTCGGCATATCTATAAAAATGACATCTTTTTCAACATGAACAGTTTAATCCTTTTTACAACCCCTGCCAGCGATACTACTGGACCTCTACGAAGATATGACAACAACGACGGGGCGGGGCCCGTCATACCCACGAATGTAGCACTCACGACAACGGACTATACGAATAAGCCTCCGAGAAACGGAGCTTCCCAAAGCTGCGTGACCACGAGCTAGGATCAACGGCGGTGTACCTGAACCTGCGGCATGAGCATCGGCCGAGGTCGATCAAAGTGCAGTATGTAAGCGAAAATACATCGTAAATGAAATCATAGCAGTCATATAAAGCAGGTGACAATGTATGATAACCAAACTACAGTTTACCACAAAGCAGTCATGTCAAGTTAGGGACTCACGACCTCAAGTAATCACTCAAGTATCACAATTGGTCTCATGCCCACAACATCAATCATGCGTGGAATACCTTCCTCATTTCGATGATCGTGGTCTATGATATAAAAGCACCATGGAACACGCATGAACACGTGTCCCACGTGTCATAATATCTCCAGACGGTAAATGCGAAGGCATAGCCGACTACTAAAAACCCACAGTACCAACAAGGTCATGAAGCGTATCATAAGATCTGTCTGCACCGTCACATGATCAAAGGCGGCCCTTGCCGCGATATCAATGTGGCGTCTAACCTCGAACTCCGCGACTCCGCGTAGGCCAATCATCGGCCGCGTGAGGTATTCCCGCGATCGGGTAGCTACTCCCGGTATCGTCCCGGACTTCGGTCGCGTAGCCACATGGACCGCATGCCCATAAAGGCGACACTAACACGGAACTCGTAGCTCGCATGGGCCCGGGACTGCGTGAGGTATTCTCGAATCATAGGTCCATCGACACTGAGTCTACCCGCATCGGGCGGCTTAACCGGAATCATCTCGAGATGAATGCGCGATACTATCATAACGGTGATAGTTAATAAGCACAATCAAGGAAACCCTTTACCCAAACATCACAAGATACTAACACACGTAGCATCCTAACACGTTTACTTATCAAAGCAATCAAGAAAGTATTACAAGGCTATCACAAACCAATACAATCAAGTTGTTCACACAAGGTACCTTCTACTATATGATTAACAAGATCGGTTTTATCCCCAAAGTACTTCATACATTAACTCTTTAAAAGATCGTTACATTCACAAAAGTCACACAATACGTAGTATATGAAAATAGAGTGATTATCTTTTGAAGTAAATCAAAACACTTACCTTTGTAAAATCAAGTAACAACATTATTTTCCAAACGCCCAAGTTTGCCTAATTTCAAATGTTCACGGTTCTTATTTTAGAAAGGTTTAGTAGTTCATAGTCTTATTCATTTAAGAATATAATTCTCTTTTAAACCATCGAGAAACATAAGCCTTATATATGAGTAGGATATTCTTGTTTATAACAATCTTATTACTGACCATGATCTAGGAAATATCATTTTGTCTCATCTTAGCTTCATGCGGATGGAAGTTTCTCTTGGTTTTAATAATACTTAATCTGTCAAAACATTTCCTTTTATTAACGCTGCGATGGTTTGTCGATACATTACGATTTCAAATCGATAAAACATTCTTAAGCGTTATACCTAACTTCCCATAAAGCTAGTATAACTCTTAAGTTTTCAAAAGAAACCAAGTATCACTTTTCTTTCAAAGCGATTTAGAAATCTTTTGAAATACTTCATTCTTTATTATCACACATCAAGCGATTATAAACAAATCATTTACCTTTTAAAAACCACAAAGTATTTTAGGACCTACATAAAGTTGTTATAACCAACTTCCCATAAAGCGTTATAACACTTTATGTTTCAAACCAATCAAATACATTTAACACGTACGTCTACCGTACTACATAGTTCACACACATCATGCTAGAAGAGATAGGAGAGGTTCACATACCTCGCGGCAGTATCGACTAATAGCAAACGCTCCAAGTACCTCATTGTCGGCTACTCCTTAAGCCAAGTAGAACGCGCCACACGTAGTACTTCACCTATAAGGCCACAAGGCGCTTATTAACATCAAGATCTTATCGTAGAACATTCTGAGAAAATTGGCACACCTCCCACATGGCGTAAATCTCCTCCTCTACGGTAGGCTACCAAGCCAACGGGGGTTATACATCTAACGACGGGTACAATTCTACTCCACGGTACTACTACAAGTCTCATGTCTGATTCGATTCGATTCTTGAGCTTAAGTCAAAAGACATTGCCAACTAACCACGTTGATTCTATATAGAGTATACTTCAACTATATATTCTAACAACATGTAATTTCCAATTACAATAGAGGACAAGATATTTACCTCGATAAGCCCATAATTATCCAAGTATAAAGTCCATCACGGGCAATCGTTTAGCTCGACTCAGCGCTCAACCGCTCTAAACCACCCTTAGAAGTTCTAACCAACTTACACAATACTCCGGACTATGGAGATTTTCCTAGGGTTTCGGTTTGTGGTGACGGGAAGTATAATAGTATTTCCGGGCTTTTAGTATAGGTATAACCTTAGAATACTACAAGGTATCTGGCTAAGGTAATTTGGGCATTATAACAATACTTTAGAGTATTTCTACACCACAAGGGGTATTATCTGAAAAGCAACTAGGCTAGGGGTACACTCTCGGCTAGCACCCTAGAGAGGTGCTCTCGACCGAGGGAGGGACGACAACCATAAGCAAGGGAGGCGGCGGATTCTAACACTTAGGAAATATTTAGGATGAAGAAGTTCATCAAAGGAGAGAGGTATTTATAGCACAAGCCAAGGCAAACCAATGGCCAAGATCTAGCCAAGTGTATAGCAAGTGTAAGGCCAAGATATGCCCAGTGCCCCTAGTCCTACTCCTTAAAACCCTACCAAAATATCTACAAATATCAACCAAGACTTGCTCGTCCAATCGGCCCTAACGCCCTTCAGTCCACGAGAGGGTGCCAAGTGTTGCCTCTCGTTGGTCCAAAGCGTTTCGTCTCTCGGAAAAATCCGCATAAAATACTAAATGACATAGCCGTAATTTACCGCTTCCAAGTTAGGTAGAGCGTTTGGAAAACGACTCTAGCAGGGTGTTGTGCACAAATGCCATTCTAAGAGCCACTAGGCGGGGGTGACACGTGTCACCCTCATATTGGCCCAAAATAAAACATCTTCCGAAAATATCCACAATGGCCAAAATCTCGAAAACAAAGTGGGCCCCACGTGACCATTTCCAAAAATAAAATTCCATAATTCTCTAATATTCCAGGAAGTCCGAATACCAAATCTGGGAATCCAATTCCCATTAACGAACCTTTTTCCTTCACAAAAACCGGAAACTTTTCCGTGGAGAAATCACCTCTTTCTTCCTTTCCAATCTTTCAGACAGCCATTCTCGTCGTGCGTCCTCGCATACATACCCAGGAACTACGGGGTATAACATTCTTCCCCCCTTAGAAACATTCGTCCCGAATGTTCCTTCTAAGTCTCAAAACATACGTGCGCCAGTATAGTCTTCACTTTTATACTTACGAAACAATCCTGCCATACCTGGCCACAGAAAATACCTGCGCAACATACTTATATCCAAGTCTACGAGGAAACACCTCTAACATCACCACAAATAATACCACTTTTGTCACTTTGTCGCGAGCCTTGCTCCGACGACCCAACAAATGGTGCCTGCGTCACGATCAAGTCGTACACTCGAACCCTTACCACATTTCTGATACTGCTTTAGTTTCCAAAACTCGGGGTTACTATCTCTTTACGTGGGCATCATTAACTGGGAACATTCTGGATGGATCTTCGATATTTCCCCGAACATCACAATACGAAAGACCGGACGTCACGCCTCTAAGTCGGACGGCAAAAGCTAACATATAGGCAACGGCCTATTCTTCACATGAACTCTTAAAGGCCCAAGTAACTCGGGCTAAGTTCCTGTTTCCAAAACTTCGTCACATCAGCCGGTGGTACTTTCAAGAAGACGTCGGCACGAACTCTAAGCGTCGTCGCGATTATCCATACGATTCCTCCGGTGCGAACTTCTTCTAGGCGAGCTTTACCTATCCACGGTCTGTGGAACAAGCGATCCAACTATTTGAACGCCAACATCGAACCAATCGGCCGGCAACTTACACTACGCCTACAAGGCCGTGGCGACATCCGAACAACGAAATGGTAGATCAAACACTACCTCCACGGGAGACAACAATCCCAACTATCCACGAAATCCAACAACGGCCCGAGGCGAATGCGGTCTGAGACTCACTGAGTTCCTAACCTGCTGGTAAACTTTTAGAAAGCGAAAATAGCCTGACACGGGCTTCTTTGCACGACATAAGGTGAAGGTAGGCACCGTCGCGACCTTTCAACCGCCGGATAACTCAACACGGTAAAGTCGCGGTCGAGCGAAGAACACGATGGGCTTCCCCATCGACCGACCACCGTCGAATCGTCCACGAACTTCGTCTGGTTAGCGAACATGGGCCTAACACCCTCGTGACCCTACCACAAGCGGGACCACCACAACCGACCCGCCACCAAAGCGCGGCGGGTTGACGCGGCGTGGCCTCAACCCGACCCGCGCATCATACTAGCTCCCGGGGAACAATCTCACTAATCACGTTACGAAAACCTGGCGGTCTTCTTAGCTCAACTACCCTCTTTCATTCCACACTACTAGGGACTGTCCCAACATAACTCACGTGCACTATGCACTCAGATAAAGTCAAACATAACACTACACCTTTTTCTCGAGATGGCCTCGCCTCTAAGGTCTCTACGTATAAAGCTCTAAGGCTCACACTTTCTATCCCCAAAATCTTACTCGGTTAAACAACCATGATTTCTAATCACAACTAACACCTGCTATCGAACATAGCACTTAAGGTATACTACTTGAAAGTTCCGAAGGACGCTTGCTGCTCGGCCTCTTCTCGCCTTGGTTAACGTCGATCTCTACGTTTTTGGCTGCTGTACATAAGCCCGCATACAGGCCATGCTCAACAATGAAGAATTACTCTTGCACAACCTCTCTTAGGTAGTCATCAAGACTCGTGGTACATCGGTATAATCTCTGGTAGCCAAATCCATAGCTAATGTGGTCGCCTCTTTGCAATCTATATTCTTGTTCGGTCGTGGGCGAAGGTTCAAATATCATGGGCGGTAAGGAATCGCCGTCGTAGTGCTAAACTCTGCTGGGGCTAGTGGCGTGAGAAAATCCCGAATGAAGCACTACCTAGGTAATGATTGGGCTGTGCCCTCGCATGACCCTCACGAACTCAACTCGCGGCTCCGCCGTTTGCCTTGCCCTCTGGGCGGGTTGCCTCTGCGGAGGCATAACGATAAGGAATGAATTTCGTCGGAGGGTCAACTTACAACGGCTCTAAGGCACGATCTCGAGTGAGAAGAATAGAAACCAATCCTAAATATCCTATAGCCTCACGATTATTGGTGTGGTGCACAACACGATAATCAAGACTCTCGGATACGGTCTGTAGACACTTTCCGAGGATTAGCGCTCGATACCACTTTTGTCACGACCGATTAGGGCAGTGGTCGTGCCTTACCGGGCACCTGGTGATACAACATCAGAAATCGGTGGAACATAAAACAATACAAGACATATTATGAAAATATGAAACAATAACCTGAGAAAAACTTGCCTTTCGGCATATATATAAAAATGACAACTTTTTCAACATGAACAGTTTAATCCTTTTTACAACCACGCCTTACTCTCTACGAAAGATATGACAACGAGCGGGGCGGGGCCCGTCATACCACGAATGTAGCACCTACGACAGCGGGGACTATACGAATAAGCCTCGGAGAAGCGGAGCTTCCCAGCTTGTGACCACGAGAGCTAGGATCAACGGCGGTGTACCTCGACTGCGGCGTGAGCGGCCCGAAGGAGAGTCGATACAGTGCAAGTATGTGCGAAAATACATCGTAAATGAAATCATAGCGATCATATAAAGCGAGACAATGTATGATAACGAACTACGATTTACCACAAAGCGATCATGTCAAGTTGGGACTCACGCCTCAGTCATCACTCAAGTATAACAATGGGTCTCGGGCCCACAACATCAATCATGCGTGGAATACCTTCCTCCTGCCGTGATCTATGATATAAAAGCACCATGGAACACGCATGAACACGGGTCCCACTGTCATAATATCTCTGTGCGGGGTAAATGCGAAGGCATAGCGACTACTAAAAACCCACGGTACCAACAAGGTCATGAAGCGTATCATAAGATCTGTCTAGGCCGTCACATGATCAAAGGCGGCCACTTGCCCGCGATGTCGATGCGCGTCTAACCGGAACTCCGCGACTCGCGTAGGCCAATCTCATCGGCCGCGTGGTATTCCCGCATCGGTAGCTACTCCGGTATCGTCACGGACGCGATCGCGTGGCCCACATGGACGCGTGCCCATAAAGGGCGACACTAACACGGAACTCGTAGCTCCGCATAGGCCCGGGACTGCGTGAGGTATTGTAGAATCATAGGTCCATCGACACGCCTGAGTCTACCCCGTCGTGGGCGGCAACCGGAATCATCTCGAGATGAATGCCGCGATACTATCATAACGTGATAGTTAATAAGCACAATCAAGAAACCCTTTACCCAAACATCACAAGATACTAACACCGTAGCATCCTAACACGTTTACTTATCAAAGCAATCAAGAAAGTATTACAAGGCTATCACAAACCAATACAATCAAGTTGTTCACACAAGGTACCTTCTATATGATTAACAAGATCGGGTTTTATCCCCAAAGTACTTCATACATTAACTCTTTAAAGATCGTTACATTCACAAAAGTCACACAATACGTAGTATATGAAAATAGAGTGATTATCTTTTGAAGTAAATCAAAACACTTACCTTTGTAAAATCAAGTAACAACATTATTTTCCAAGCGTCCAAGTTTGCCTAATTTCAAATGTTCACGGTTCTTATTTTAGAAAGGTTTAGTAGTTCATAGTCTTATTCATTTAAGAATATAATTCTCTTTTAAACCATCGAGAAACATAAGCCTTATATATGAGTAGGATATTCTTGTTTATAACAATCTTATTACTGTGACCATGATCTAGGAAATATCATTTTGTCTCATCTTAGCTTATGCGGATGGAAGTTTCTCTGGTTTTAATAATACTTAATCTGTCAAAACATTTCCTTTTATTAGCTGCGGTGGTTTGTCGATACACATTCGATTTCAAATCGAGAAAACATTCTTAAGCGTTATACCTAACTTCCCATAAAGCTAGTATAACTCTTAAGTTTTCAAAAGAAACCAAGTATCACTTTTCTTTCAAAGCGATTTAGAAATCTTTTGAAATACTTCAAGTTCTTTATTATCACACATCAAGCGATTATAAACAAATCATTTACCTTTTAAAAACCACAAAGTATTTTGGACCTACATAAAGTATTATAACCAACTTCCCATAAAGCCGTTATAACACTTTATGTTTCAAACCAATCAAATACATTTAACACGTATGCGTCTACCGTACTACATAGTTCACACACGTCATGCTAGAAGAGATAGGAGAGGTTCACATACCTCGCGGCAGTATCGACTAATAGCAACGCTCAGTACCTCCAGTGTCGGCTACTCCTGCCCAAGTAGAGCGCCAGCGTAGTACTTCAACCTATAAGGCCAAGGCGCTTATTAACATCAAGATCTTATCGTAGAACATTCTAGAAAATTCGCGACACCTCCCCATGGCGTAAATCTCCTCCTCTAGCGGCTGCGAAGCCAACGGGGTTATCATCTAACGACGGGTACAATTCTACTCCACGATCTTACTACACAAGTCTCTTATGTCTGATTCGATTCGATTCTTGAGCTTAAGTCAAAAGACATTGCCAACTAACCACGTTGATTCTATATAGAGTATACTTCAACTATATATTCTAACAACATGTAATTTCCAATTACAATAGAGGACAAGATATTTACCTCGATAAGCCCATAATTATCCAAGTATAAAGTCGATCTGGGCAATCGTTTAGCTCGACTCAGCGCTCCAACCGCTCTAAACCACCCTTAGAAGTTCTAACCAGCTAATACTCAACGGACTATGGAGATTTTCTAGGGTTTGGTTTTGTGGTGGGAAGTATAATAGTATTTAGGGCTTTTAGTATAGGTATAACCTTAGAATACTACAAGGTATCTGACTAAGGTAATTTGGGCATTATAACAATACTTTAGAGTATTTCTACACCACAAGGGGTATTATGAAAGCAACTAGGCTAGGGGGTACACTCTGCTAGCACCACAGAGGGGGTGCTCTCGGCCACAGGGAGGGCGAGAACCATAAGGAAGGGAGGGAGGATTCTAACACTTAGGAAATATTTAGGATGAAGAAGTTCATCAAAGGAGAGGGTATTTATAGCACAAGCCAAGGCCAACCAATGGCCAGATCTAGCCAAGTGTATAGCAAGTGTAAGGCCAAGATATGCCCAAGTGCCCTAGTCCCTACTCCTTAAAACCCTCACAAAATATCTACACAAATATCAGCAAGACTTGCTCGTCGATCGGCCCTAACGCCCTTCAAGTCCACCAGAGAGGGTGCCAAGTGTTGCCCTCTCGTTGGTCCAAAGCGTTTAGTCTCTCGGAAAAATCATAAAATACTAAATGACATAGCCGTAATTTACCGCATGAAGTTAGGTAGAGCGTTTAGTCAACGACTCTAGCAGGGTGTTGTGCACAAATGCCATTCGGCGAGCCACCTAGGCGGGGTGACACGTGTCACCCTCTATGGCCCAAAAAAACATCTTAGAAAATATCCACAATGGCCAAAATCTCGAAAACAAAGTGGGCCCTTGGCCAGTAAATTTCTCCGTGGGCCCACGTGACCATTTCAAAAATAAAATTCCATAATTCTCTAATATTCGGAAGTCAGAATACCAAATGGGAATCAATTCCCGTTAACGAACCTTTTCCTTAAAAAGCGGAAACTTTTAGTGGAGAAATCGCCTCTTTCTTCGCTTTCCGATCTTTACGCCGTATTCTCGTCGTGCGTCCTCGCATACATACCGGGAACTACGGGGTATAACGGGAAGGATCTCGAGTTAGCGTAAAGTGGGCTCCGCATGCGATATGATCGAAGTAGGGACTCATGCGATCGGCGATCTCTCGGATGTAAAGTCGGCATAATCCTCGGTAGAAAAGTCGTCTGACGGGAAGAAAGTGGGCTGATTTAGTCGACTGTCGGCGATAACCCATATAGAATCATGTCTCCTGCGAGTGCGAGGTAATCGCGTGATGAAATCCATGTTGATTACCTCCACTTCCAGTCGGGATCTCGATCGTCTGCGCAGCAAACCACGGGCCTCGGTGCTCTGCCTTCGCTGCGACAACCACGGGCGAGCTACGAACTGCGCAGCGTCCTCTTCAAGCCATCCGCTGATACGGATCTAAGGTCGTGGTACATCTTGGTCGACCGGATGGATGAATGCTTGCGCGTGTGCTTCCCCAAGAACCTGCTGCGAAGTCACGAAACATCTGGAACACGCGATGCGCCCTCAAACCTTAGCACCCGTGGTGCTACCTCAAGGACCGCGCCTCGCGAAGAGGCTGTATCGCGATATCGAATCAAAGGCGGATCCTCGGCTGTTGCCTCTTCACCTCGCCGGCGATGGAAGACTCGGCAACCTCGCGAACTCTAACCCACTGCTATCGGAATCAATCAAGCGGACACGGGCTCGCTAAGCGATGCAAATCACGAACCATGTCCACTCTCTAGCTGCACATCGATAGGCTCCCCGTACGACTAGAGCATACGCCTGACATTGGCCTTCCGGGTGGTGCGGGATATCAACATCGTAATCCTTAAGCAACTCTAACCACCGTCTGCCGTAAGTTCGACTCCTGCGGTGAAGATATCTTGGAGGCTCTTGTGGTGCGTATAAATATCCACGTGAACCCCATACAAATAGTGCCTCGGATCTTGGCGTGAATCACGGTGCGACTCAAATCATGGGTGGGGTAGTTCCTCCGTGTTTCTTGGTGTCGGGATGCGTATGCTATAACCACCATCTTTGCATCAACACACATCCCAACCCGATGCACGGCGCGTCACTGATACGACATAACCATCTGGACCTGCGGAAGAGTAAGAGCGGGCGGTCGTCGGTCTCTCTTTCGACAGCTGGAAACCACGCTCGCAAGCATCGATCCATGAAACTTGGCGCCTTACGAGTCGGCCTAGTCAATGAATGCGAAGATAAAGCAAACTTCTCTACGAACGCCGATAATATCTGCGAGGCCTGAAAGCTGCGAACCTGCAGCCGGAGTAGTAGGTCTAGGCCAAGTCTTTGCCTCGATCTTGGCGTATCAACTCGAATGCCATCGGCCCGACAATATGCCCGAAAGCGCGAAGTCAGCAAAACTCACATTTGGAAAACTTGGCGTACAAGCTGCAGCCTGAGCTGTCGGCCACGATCGCCGAATGCTCGCGTACTCTGCTCTGGCGAGAATAAACCAAGATATCATCAATGAACACTATCACAAGCGTGTCCAAAAATGGTTTGAACACTCGGTTCATCAAATCCATGAATACCGCGGAGCATTGGTCAACCAAAGACATGACCACGAACTCATAATGCGTCTCGGGTCGGAATGCGATCTAGGGACATCGCCTCTCGACACGAACGATGATAGCGACGGATCAATCTTGGAGAAACATCTCGCGCCCAACTGGTCGAACAAATCATCAATCACGGGAAGGGTATCTGTTCTTAATGGTCACCTTGTTGGTGCTGTAATCAACACACGTGCGCGGCGTCGTCCTTCTTCTTGCGAACAATCTGGCGCCCAGGAAACGCTGGGCCTAATGAAGCCGCTTCTCCGGCAAATCCCTCGGTGGTCCTTGACTCTCTCAACTCGGCGGTGCCGTTACGTATGGCGGAATGGAAATAGGCGAGTATCGGCAATATGTCAATACAAAACTCAATCTCCTCTCGGGAGGATGCGGGAGGTCATGCGGGAACACGTCGGGAACTCGTGACTCGAGGGCGACTAAAAATGCGGTACGCGACCTCGGTATCAAACACTCGAACTAGATGGTAGATATACCCGCGCACCATCTTCCTAGCCTTGAGGTAGGAAATAAACCTACCGCCGGCGTCTGGTGCTCCTCCGCTCAGCCAATGGCTCCTCGGAAGCTGGGCCGTACTACTCTCTCTGCGGTCTACATTGGCATAGCAAGAAGCTAGCCAATCCGTCCCCATAATCACGTCGAAGTCAATCATCTCGACTCTATCAAGTCGGCGGTCGGCGGTGTAAATGGTCCGAGGACAAGCCACATATACGCCAGAGCTACCACGAATCACCAGGCTGGCGTAGCTACCTCGAAAGGGTATATGGACTCGAGCTCTATCCACATCCTACTAGCGACAAGGGAGATATATGGGCCAGTAGAACCGGATCTATCAAGGCATAAACATCAAACCCGAGCCCGATAAGGTACGTGGCGACATCGGTGAGGCCTCACGATCTGTCGGTGGACAAAGCATAGATGCGGTTACGAGGCCGCTAGAGCTGGGACGAGCCACGACCTCTGCGCGACCTGTGACCCATGAGCACCACGCCTCGGGCGAGTAGCTGTAGGAGATGATGAAGCGGCAACGAACACGGTGAGCCTACCACCGCTGCCCCGGTCGGACGATCCGCCATAAAGTGACCTGCGGCCTGGCGTAACAAGCTCCAAAAGTAGTACCACACTTCCGTAATGGGATCCACCGCATCGGCCACATTGGGGTGGTCGTCGGCGATACCTCTGCTACTGCGGGCGTCACGAAGCCACAGGGCCGATGCGCCCTCGAAAACTCTGTTTGTCTTGAGGGCGGTGCGGGAGTGCTCTGGTGGCGTGGTGCGAATTAGGCTGCTGCGAGGCCGCCACCCGATAACCACGGAAGACCCTCCGTCACGGCGCCTTACCTGCTGCTGTCTGTCGACCGTCGACCTCTGCGCTCGCCGCATCAGGCGTGAGCTGCGTCGGGTAATGTCCATACGGTGGAGAAAACCCATACGTGACTTCGGCCATATAGTCGTCTGGCAGGTGACATAGCGGTGCACCTATCCTCCATATCTGCTACCAATCTTTGGGACATATCGAGCGATGAATCAAACTCGACATTGTACTCCCGACGGTCGTCCTCTGCGCCTCGGCGGTAAAAATCTATCGGCCGCGCCCTCGCCATCTGTGGAGGCGAAGTGAGTGAGAAAGCCTGCGAGAACTCATCCCAGTAGGCGGGGCGCGTGCTCTCCCGGGATAACTCCGTGAATCAAACCAATCATTGCGGTATCACGCGGCCTATGTGAACCAAAGATCACGGACTCGGTCTCGGCATACGATCACTCTCAAAATCCTCTGAAGGCGGCGGATGAACTCCTGCGGATCATCCTCGGCCTCGACCCGTAAAACTCCGTGCTCTGACTCAAAAAGTCTCGTAGCCTCAAACTCTCGCCTCGGGTGAACAGATGCAGTGGGGTGGAGGTGGGCGCCGCGTCCGGCCTCTCCTCGTGTCGGGCCTGACTTTGTAAAGGTGGGCCATCTCCTTGTACCCTAACTCCTCAGCCCGGTGTGGGGCGGGAGGTGTGGATGCTTGTGGTCTCTTTGGGGCTGGCGGCGTCATAGAACTCGCCGTCTGGTATAGGCGGGCACGAGCCCTCGTGACTCTGGGTGTCTGCTAGCGACTCCTCATTGCCTTGCCGCCACGGGCGGGTTGCCTTACGTGGAGGCATAAGCATTACGGAAAGGAATACGTTAGAGGGTCCAACCTATAACACGACTCTAAAGCACGATCTCGGAGAATGAGAAGAATGAAACCAATCCTAAATATCCTATAGCCTCACGATTATTGGTGTGGTGCCTGACACGCGATAATCAAGACTCTACTAGATACGGTCTGTAGACACTTTCAGAGGATTAGCGCTCACGATACCACTTTTGTCACGACCGTTCGGGGCGTGGTGGTGCCTGCAAGGGCACCCAGTAGTCATACATCGAGTAATGTCGGCGGAAATATAAAGCAAGACATGAAACGATTTATAAAATAAGACCACGGTTTATGTGAGAAAACATCGCCTTTCGGCATATATATATATATAATCATGGTTTAGCGATTACATCAAACCTTTGTACAACATGACTACTGACCTCTAAGGAAATATACAACTATGGCGGGACGGGGCCCGCCATACCTGGCTATACAAAACTATCTACAACGGGAGATCATACCAAAAGTAGAGCCTCGGAAGAGATGGAGCTCAGCACCAGCGTAGAGATCCTAAGGATGCGGATCTAGCACTGCTTGCCACTGCGGCATGAGCGGCCCAGAAGAGTCGATACAACAGTACTAAGTATGTGAAGCGTAAAGTACTTAAATGAAATCATAACACTTTTTAAAACCGGTTTACAAATATGTATGAAGACATCAGGAAAGCCGCACATAGTGCCACATCACAAATAAGCAACAATAGGTAAGCGTAATAGGTCTTTTCTAGGTGCGAATGATTCGACGGGGCCACTCGCGTATTATCGTGCAAGCCTAATCTGGACTCGGTCGCGTAGGCCACTCACGTGGGCGCGTGAGGTATAACCCGCATCGAGGTAGCTACTCCTCGGCATCGTCCTGGACTCATTGTCGCATGGCCGTAGGCGCGTGAGGCATAACCCGCATACTAACACGGAACTTTCGTAGCTCGCATAGGCCCCCTGGACCCGCGTGAGGTATTCTCGAATCATGGTCCCGGACACTGAGTCTACCGCGTCGGGCGACAACCCCGGTATCATCTCGAGGTGAGTGATAGTATACTAACATAACAACTTATCTTTAAACAACATAAGCACAACAAGGATACTCACCTATACAAGCGTTACAAGATACTAACACACGTAGCATCATATCATGTCTACTTATCAAACCATCTTATTATTCTTTTCACAATATAAGTGCATTATAAACACATAGGCAAACTTGTTTCTTTTATCAATCTTAAGTGGTTATACTTACTTCCCATAAAGCTAGTATAACTCTTAAGCTTACATTTTAAAACCAATTAGTTCTCTTACATTAATATGATTCGGTAGTCTTTTGAAATGTTTTGATTCTTTATTATTGGGCTTAAGCGTGAGGCATTCTTAGTAAGTATTATTCGAGCTTAAGCGTGAGGCATTCTTAGTAAGTATTATTCGAGCTTAAGTCAAAGACATTGCCATAGTTATTATTCGATTAACACGTATGCGTCTACCGTACTATATATATTGTAAAATATCATGCTTTAGGAAGAATCACATACATACCGTGAAAACCACCTTGCCAAGTTGAATATGTCGTGTGAGAGAGTCGACTATAATAGTCAGATATCTATCAAAGACTACTCTGAAGGTCATTCTAAGCAGAGGGTTCACAATTCTATGGAAAGTTGGGCAGCACTTCCCTGCAGGTGAGCTATATAAGTCTCTTGTGAAAGCAGTCCTATGTAAATCTGATTTGATTATTCATCTTTCAAACCGCCCTCTTTAGTAGCAGATTCAATTCGATACGTGATATTCTTCTAAGTGATTAATACTTATTCTTATACTTCTACGGTATGCATTCTCTAATACAAAGAGGTTAGGATTATTACCTCGGTAAGCCCAATAATATCCTAGAAAAGTCGCGCTGAGCAAGGTTTTGCTCTAAGTTGTATGCTCCAAGAACCTTAGAAGTTCTTCACAACTTCTACTAAGTACTAAGGTATTTGGGCTAGGGTATTTTGGGCATTATAACGATACAAGAAGGTAGCTTTTCTACCAAGGGAGGGTAGATTTTTGGCTAGGCTAGGGGGCCTCGGCCAAACTACTAGGCTAGAGGGGGTATTCGGCCAGGGCCTTCACAAGGGGAGGGAGGTGTTTTGGACGAAAAGACTACAAAGGGAGAGGAGAGGATTTTCAAGACTTGGAAGATTTGTGGATGAAGAACTCTTCATCTCTAAGGGGGTATTTATAGGTCAAGAAGTGGCCAACCAATGGCCAAGATTAAGACAAGTGCAAGGCAAGTGTAGGGTGAGGATTAACTAAACACAAATATCCTACCAACCCTTGACTTGTGCACAAGGCACAAAAAACGTGCCAAGGGTTCTTCAATTCGTCCAAATGGACGATTCAAGTCCACCAATGGGAGGGTGCCAAGTGTTGCCCTCCCGTTGGTCCAAAATGTTCGTCTCTCGGAAAAATCATAAAAATAAGAAATGGCATAGCCGGAATTTACTCTACGAAAGCTGTGGAAACGTTTCGTCGGAAAACGATTCTTTTAGTGAGTTGTGTACAAATAAAAACGTCCAAGGCTTATCTTTAAGGTTAGACTTTCGTACGTATTCCCTTACGTACATACTCTGGAAATACGGGGTATAACAGTATGTTTCCATTTTGATTACTGTCTTGTTGTCGATGTTACATGGACATGTCTACACCGAGGTAGAATTCCGGGGGCATGTGGCCATGCGGCAGGGTTGATCACCCAGTATATTATTGTTGATGTCACATGGGCGTGTCTACCGTCTGAGTCCGGGGCATGTGGCCATGGGGCATTGGTATTATTGTTGCATCATGGACATGTCTACTGCAGGCGAATCAGGGGCATGCGGCCATGATGCGAACATGATTGATGTTGTGGGCGTGAGACCCATAGTTATATTTGAGTGATGACTTGAGGCGTGAGTCACATTTGGACATATTGCTTTTATGTTGTGGCGTAGTTTGGTTATCATACATGTCTCTGCTTTATATAGACTAGTATGATTTCATTTCTGATATTTCTGATTTCACATACTTGGTACTGTTATCTTGACCTCCTTGAGTGCGTTCATCTGCGCGGTAGAGTACATCGATCGTGGATCCTCGCTCATAGGATCACGATTCGGCGTATTAGGAAGCTCCGTTTCTCGGAGGCTTATCTTTTGGTATGTGTTTCCACTGAGTTGTAGGTTCTTGTACATTCGGGGTATGGCGGGGCCTGTCCGTCATAGTCGTTGTAAATCTTAAGTGCATGTAATCTTTGTTGTGGGCGGGGTTGTAAAAGGATTAAAGCATTCGGAGTTTTATGTATATCTTGAAGGCAACCGTTTTGGTTGCTTTATTTATTATTATATCTCTTGTTTCATGACTCATGTGTTATGTTCGCTGATTTTCTCGATGTATGTATCACTAGGGTGCCGGGGTAAGGCACGATCACGGGCCGTGGGGTGTGACAAGCGATGCTCTGAACCTCTAAGATTTTACAGCGGCTATGGCGGACGGGGGCCCGCCATACCACGAATGTATAAGAATCTCTGACGGTAACATGCAAAAGATAAGCCTCGAAGAAATGGGGCTTCCGACAGCTGACTGTGATCCTATGGCGAGGATCCTGGCCGATGTACTTCCACTGCGGCATGACGCAGGCCCGAGGTCGATAACAGTACCAAGTATGTGGCGTAAAGGCGTAAATGAAATCATAATAGTCTATATAAAGCGGGAGACATGTATGATAACGGATGAAATCGTGACCACGCCCGTCTCGTGGGACTCGGTGTAAAATCGGATGAGATCGTGACCACGCCCGTCTCGTGGGACTCGGTGTAAATCGGATGAAATCGTGACCTGCCCATCTCGTGGGACTCGGTGTAATATCGGATGAAATACGTGACCACTGCCCGTCGTGGGACTCGGTGTATAATCGGATGGAATCGTGTCCTGCCCGTCTCGTGGGACTCGGTGTATAATCAAATGAAATCGTGACCACTGCCCGTCTCGTGGGACTCGGTGTATAATCGTTCATAACAAATCAACGGCCCTCCATCGAGAGGCGCGAGTGCGAGAAATACAACACAGGCTATCACAACAAGCATAGGCAAGTTTCACAACAACAAGCAGAGGCAGGCTTCACAACAACAAGCATAGGCAAGCTTCACGACAACAAGCATAGGCAAGGTATACACAACTCAAGGTACTTTCATTTTATGCCAAAGTCCGGGTTTTAACCTAAAGTACTACGTCGTTAAATTCTTTTAAAGAGATCCATTACTTTTATCAAAGTCACCCGATACGTAGTATTAGAATGACCAACCCATTCCTTTTCAAAATCAAGTAACAACATTCTTTTCCTAAGTTCGGTTTGCCTAGTTTCAATTACTCAAGCTTCTCATTTTCAAATGGTTTCATAGTTCATAAACTTAATCACTTGATTCCTTTTAGAATAATTGAGTAATATATGTCTCACGTGAGAGTAGGTTATTCTTGTTTACAACATTCTTATACTGACCATGATCTAGAAAATGTAATATCATTTTGTCTTATCTTAGTTTCTATGCGGATGGAGGTTTCTCTGGTTTTAATAATACAATTCATTAGTCGGTACATTTTCCTTTTATAACGCTGCGGTGGTTTGTCGACACACGTTCGATTTAGAAATCGGTATAACATTCTTAAGCGTTATACCTAACTTCCCATAAAGCTAGTATAACTCTTAAGTTTTCAAAACACAATACTACACTTCTTTCAAAGCGATTCATAAATCTTTTGAAATACTTCAAGATTTTATTATAACGCCCCAAGCGATTATAAATCAAATCGATTATCTTTTAAAAACCACAACCCATTTCTTACCTACATAAAGTGTTATAACCAACTTCCCATAAAACCGTTATAACACTTTATGTTTCTACAACAATCAAATACAATTAACACGTATGCGTCTACCGTACTACATAGTTCACACATATCATGCTAGAAGAGATAGGAAGAGGTTCACATACCTCGCGGCGATTATCGACAATAAGCAAAAAGCTCCAAGTACTACAACGCTGGCCCTTTCCACTCCTCGAGTAGAATACGCTACTCTTAGTACTTTCACCTATAAAGGCCTGGCGTCTATTAAATCTTAAACACAAGTTTCCATCTTTCTGAGAAAATTGGCGGCACCTCCCCGCGCAGCGTAAATCTCCTCCTCTAACGGTAGGCTACCAAGCCAACCAGGGGGTTTACGTCTAACGGGCGTGTACAATTCTACTACGATAATACTACAAGTCTCATTAACACGATCTGTGTAATTCTGATTCGATTGATTCTTTATTCTTCGGGCTTAAGTCAAAAGACATTGCCACAATACTAAGTTGATTCTATATATAGTATACTTCAACTATATATTCAAACATGTAATTTCCAATTACAATAGAAGGGCGATAGTGTTTACCTCGATAAGCCCAAAATTATCCAAGTATAAAGTCGATCTGAGCAGCGCTTAGCTCCTACTCGGCGCTCCAAACAACCCTTAGAAGTTCTAACCAACTTCTACTTACAACTTCAACAACGGGTGAAGATTTCCTTAGGGTTTCGTTTAGTGGCTAAAAGGAGGTATAATAGTATTTTACGGGCTTTTGTATAAGTGTAACCTTGGGAATACTACAAGGTATTTGGGCAGGTATTTGGACATAACAACAATACTAGGAGAGTATTTATATACCACAACAAAGGGTATTATCACGAAAACAACTAGGCTAGAGGGGGTAGACCTCTCGCCCAAGGATTCACAAGGGGGGGGGGGTTAGTTTGGCCGACGAAAGTAATCAAGAGGGAGGGGGAAAGATTTTTCAAGACTTAGGAAATTTTGGATGATGAAGTTCATCAACATGAAGGGGTATTTATAGGTCAAGCAAAGGCCAACCAATGGCCAAGATTCATCCAAGTGTTAGGCAAGTGTAAGGCTAATATTAAGCCAAGTATACCTTATCTATCTACCACCAAAATATCATACCTAACACTTGACTAAAAGCGAAGGCCAAATCGTCCAGAGGGCGCCTCAAGTGCTCGATTAGAGGGTGACAAGTGTCGCCCTCTCGTTGATCCAAAATGTTCGTCTCTCGGAAAAATCCGCAAAACTTATAAATGACATAGCGAATTTTCCCTCGTAAACGTGGAAAGCGTTTCGTCGGAAAACGACTCTTTCGGCACTTGTGTACAAATTTCGAAACTAGCCAACTTTAAGGCTCAAATTATAATCGTCTGGCGCTCACGTACATACTCTGGAAATACGAGGTATAACATTCTCCCCTCGCGAAACATTCGTCGAATGTTCCTTCTCAAGACAGATAACGATAAAGTTCTTTTAATAAGTTGCCAACGCCACAAGCCACGAAACACGCGCAAATACTTACATCCAAGTCCACGAGGAAACACCTCTAACATCACAAACTTTTGTCACTTTGCGCGAGGTTCTAGTGTCACTCGGCGACCAACAAATGGTGCCGGGCTGCGTCGATCCACGAGGCCTAAAATATACATCCTTCGCACCTTCTCCTTCACGAAATGATCATATCTATGCTCAATACATGCTCGCCTCTACCCTTACTCGTCGTACTCTTCTCGGACACTTGAACTCTTCTAGTATCGTACCACACTTGATTTCCAAAACTTTGGAGTCACTACCTCCAAACTTGGTCATCTTACTAGCCTCGATCTTCCTTAAGGCCATTCCCGGCCTTCACGATCTACTTCTGGTCGAACATACCCACGAACTCATACGATGGTCAACTAAACTTGGGCCTAGCACCCTCGTGACCTACCACTGGCGGGACCACCCGAGTGACCCAGCGCCGAAGCAGCGCGGGTTGGCGCGATAGCTGACGACCCAGCTTAACGCGTGGCTCTTGTTCCCGATCCGGAACAATCTTACCTATCTGAGTCATGAAAGCTACCACTTCCATTTCACACTACCCGTGGACTTATCCCACAACACATTTATCGCAAACCAAGTATTTCAACAAAGACTAACCGTAAAATCTTTTATTCAAGATGACCTTACATCTAAGGTCTCAACACGAAATATTCTAAGGTTCACACTTTCCATGCCCCCATACACATCCTTTCAACTAACCAAGCTTTCTAACTCATAACCAACATAACGCTATCGAGCGTAGCACACAATAATAAGGTCATCATTATCATACATACAAATCTCTAGAGGTTAAGGATATACGAATCTACCGCTCCACTCTAATCATAAGCACGCCTGCAGTATGCATATAGAAAGCGATGAACACCTTGCGCCGTGGTGAGTCATTCTGTTTGCATCCTTCCTACTAGGGCGGTTTCGTCACATGTACGGCGGCGCGGAAAAACAAGCACCGATAAAGAGGCGACATTCCGGGATGGCGTCGCCACATCGTGCACCGAGAAAACACGAACCCGTGGCTAGAACCCATGTATATCGTGAACGAAGCCACGGAGCTCGACCGGCTCGAATACCACTGAGCGTCACGGCGGTTGTGGGGACCACTCTGTCTTGGTGGAGGTACATAACTGGGCTAGCTGGCGAGGCGGTCGCCTCGAAAGTTACCAAAGGACCTGCTTATTGCGGCCTCTTCTGCGATCTCGGTCATTAGTCGACCTCTCCGTGCCTCGCATCTGGTGCATGAGCTTGCGTGCGGGCAATGTCCATGCGGTGAAGAGCTACACCGTACAAGCCTCGCGAAGTAATCATCTAGCCGTGGCGTGGCGGTGTACTCTGTCCTCCATATCGGCTACTCTGGCGGGAACATACCGAGCTAATGAGTCGAACTCCATTGTACTCTCTAACCGTCGCGATCACGCCTCAGCGTCAAAAATCATCGGCCGAGCCCTCTCATACGTGGGGGCAAGAAATGTGCAAGAAAAGCCGCGAGAACTTCGTCCCCAAGCGGTGGAAGTGCATGCTCTTCCGGGACAACTCCCGAATCAAACCGATCAGCTGCGGTATCACGCGGTGATGCGAACCAATACCACCGACTACGCCTGCGAGACTACGATCACTCATGATCCGTGTGGCTGTCGGATAAACTCACGAGGTCATCCTCGGCTCGATCCATAGAACAACTGGCGGGCTCTGACTCGAGAAAGTCACGTAGCCTCAGCATGCTGCTCGGGGTGAACTACGGGTGCTCTGGGGAGCTGCTGCATCCGGCCTATCCTCATATCGGCCCGACCACGGCGATGGCGGGCCATCTCCTTGTACCCCGTCTCTCATCTGCTCCGGTGTGGGGCCGGAGGCTCAGTCTTGTAGTCTCGGCCCACTGCTGCGACTCTAAACTCTGCTTTGGTCTTTGGCGGCGTCGCGAAACTTCGCCGTCGGGCCTTTGTCTCGGTGGCCAGGACTGCGCCCTCGTACTCCTCTGTATCCACTAGCGGCTCCTCATTTGCCTTGCCCGTCTGGGCACAGGTTGCCTGCGTGGAGGCATAGCGATAAAGGAAAGGAATCGTCGAGGAGGGTCTAACTTATCACACTGACTACAGGGCACGATCTCGGAATGAGAAGAATGAAACCAATCCTAAATGTCCTATAGCCTCACGATTATAGATGTGGTGCACAACACACCGATAATCAAGACTCTACTAGACACGATGCGTAGACACTTTCAGAGGACTAAGCGCTCGATACCACTTTGTCAAGACCGAACCGGGCGTGGTAGTGCCTTACCAGGAACCCTAGTGATACAACATCGGAGAAAATCGGCGGAAATAAAAACATGAACATGAATTAAGAGACAAGATAAATAAGCAGACCAAGCGATTTGCCTTTATCATATATATACATAAATACACGACAGTTATCCTTTTTACAAACCACACTGTGATTACTCTGGACCTCTAAGATTTTTACATGGCTATGACGGGGCAGGGCCGCCATACCACGAATGTATAAGAATCTCTGAACCGAGTAACATACCAAAAGATAAGCCTCGAAGAAATGGGGCTTCGACACCGTGGCTGTGATCCATGGCGAGGATCCACAACCGATGTACTTCCACTGCGGCGTGAACGCGGCCGAGGTCGATCTGGCCAGTACCAAGTATGTGGCGTAAAAGGCGTAAATGAAATCATAATTGTCACGACCCGTTCGGGGCCGTGGTAGTGCTACCAGGCACCCTAGTGACACAACATCAGTGTCAGTGGAACATAAAACACATACATGAAACAAGTGAAGTACAAAACAATAGTCGAGAAAACTTGCCTTTCGGCATATAAAATTAACAACTTTTACAAATGAGCAGTTTAATCCTTTTTACAAACCACGCCACAGCGATTACTCTGGACCTCTAAGAAATGATCGACAACTATGGCGGGACGGGGCCCCGCCAAACCACGAATGTAAACCTTACTGACGGGGACTATACGTGATAAGCCTCGGAAGCGGAGCTTCCCAAATGGCTGTGACCACGAGCTAGGATCAACGATGGTGTACCTCAACTGCGGCATGAACGCGGCCCGGAGTCGATCTGGCAGTCTGCAGTATGTGAAACTAAAAATCGTAAATGAAATCATAATAGTCTATAAAGCGGAGACATGTATGATAAGCAAACTACGATCCACAACAAATAAGCGGTCATGTCAAGTCGAGGACTCACGCCCTCAAAGTTATCACAATAAAGGAAATGCGGGGCAAGTGCGAAGGCATAGCCGACTACTAAGACCCACGATACCAAAAATACCACAAAGCGTATCAGGGTCTTTCTAGACCGCACCACATGATCGGCGGCCACGCGCAATATATCAATGCGGCGTCTATTCTGGAACTCGCGACTCATAGGTCACACACGGACCGCGTGAGGTATTCTCGAATCATGGTCCTGCATCGCTGAGGTATACCGCGTCGGCGGACCAACCCTCGGTATCTGCCTAGGCTCCATGACCGCGTAGTCTCAAAAGACCGCATAGTCTCAGCAGACCGCATAGGAATCCCGCGTCGGGCTAAACACCGGAATGATCAAATCACGGAGCTACCGCACTCGCGTAGTCACGAGGACCGCATAGGCGTAAAGACCGCATCAAGGGTGGCAAGCCCTCGGTATAATAAGTCGGGGGTATGTGATACAATAACAAGATAAGCGGGCTTAACGTTTAACAACGTAAGCACAACGGAGTGACCTCACATAATAATCACAAGATACTAACACCGTAGCATCCTAACATGCTTACTTATCAAGTCAACAAGAAAGTATTACAAGGCTATCACAAACCAATACAATCAAGTTATTCACACAAGGTACTTTCTACTAACAAGTTCGGTACCTATCCCCAAAGCACTTCATACATTAAATCTTTACAAGATCGTTACTTCACAAAACCACACAATACCAGTAGTATATGAACATAGAGTGATTATCTTTTAAAGTAAATCAATTACTTCTCTTTGTAAAATCAAGTAGCAACATTCTTTTCCAATGTTTAAGTTTGCCTAATTTCCAATGTTCAAGTTTCTCATTTTAGAGGTTTAGTAGTTCATAATCTTATTCATTTAAGAATATAATTCTCCTTTAAACAATCTGAGAAACCTAAGCCTTATATGTGAGTAGGATATTCTTGTTTATAACAATCTTATTACAGCAGCCATGATCTAGGAAATATCATTTTGTCTCATCTTAGTTTCTATGCAGATGGAAGTGTCTACTGGTTTTATTAATAATTAATTAGTCAGAACATTTCCTTTTATTAACGTATTGCGATGGTTTGTCGATACACATTCTGATTTCCGAAATCAGTAAAACATTCTTAAGCCGTTATACCTAACCTCCCATAAAGCTAGTATAACTCTTAAGTTTTCAAAAACCAAGTATTACTTCTTCTTTCAAAATGATTCAAAAATCTTTTGAAATACTTCAAGTTCTTTATTAACACATAACAAGCCAGTTATAGTTCAAATCAGTTACCTTTTAAAAACCACATGTATTTTCTAACCAACATAAAGCTGTTATAACCAACTTCCCATAAAGCCGTTATAACACTTTATGTTTACACCAATCAAATACATTTAGCACATGTACGTCTACCGTACTACATAGTTCACACATATCATGCTAGAAGAGATAGGAAGAGGTTCACATACCTCGCGGCCAGTATCGACTAATAGCAAAACGCTCAACCGTCGGCTACTCCTTAAGCCAAGCGGATCGCGCCACACGTAGTACTCCCACCTATAAGGCCACAGGCGCTTATTAACATTAGGTCTCTTCGTAGAACATTCTGACAGAAATTCGGCGCCTCCCCATGACAGCGTAAATCTCCTCTCTATCGGTAGGCTACCAAGCCAACCGGGGGTGATACATCGAACCCTACCGGGTACAACTCTACTCCAAGGTACTACTACACAAGTCTCTTAATGTCTGACCTATGTAATTACTGATTCGATTACTCTTCTTTAAATTCGAGGCTTAAGTCGCAAGACATTGCCGATAACTACGTTCAGTTCTATTATATAGTATACTTCAACTATATATTCAAGCAATCATGTAATTTCCAATTACAATAGAGGGACAAGATAATTACCTCGATAAGCCCATAATTATCCTAGCTTAAAAAGTCGATCTGGGCAATCGTTTAGCTCGACCGTGCGCTCCAACCGCTCTAAACCACCCTTAGAAGTTCTAACCAACTACACAATACTCCAACGGACTATGGAGATTTTCCTAGGGTTTGGTTTTGTGGTAGCGGAAGTATAATAGTATTTTACGGGCTTTCGTATAGGTATAACCTTAGAATACAACAAGGTATATGGCTAAGGTAAATTGGGCATTATAACAATACTTTTGAGAGTATTTCTACACCACAAAGGGGGGTATTATACGAAAGCAACAAGGCTAGGGGGGGGGTACCCCACGGCCACACTACTAGGAGGGGGGGGGGGGGCGCTACTCTCGGCCAAGGGGGCCTCACGAAATGGGGAGGGACGAGAACAATAGAGGGAGGGAGGAAGAGCTCACAAGACTTAGGCATTTTTGGATGAAGAAGTCTTCAACCTTAAGGGGTATTTATAGGTCAAGGGATGGCCAACCAAAGGCCAAGATCAATCCATGTGTTAGGCAAGTGTAGGGCTAGGATTTACCAACACAAATATCCTACCAACTCCTTGACTTTTCCAAGGCACCAAAAACGTGCTCCTCTTTGTCCAAATCGTCCAAATGGACGTTCAAGTCCACCAATTGGAGGGTGCCAAGTGTCGCCCTCCCGTTGGTCCAAAATGTTTCGTCTCTCGGAAAAATCCGCAAAAATTAGAAATGACATAGCCGGAAATTCCCCTACGAAAGCTGTGAAAACGTTTCGTCGAAAACGACTCTAAACGGGTGTTGTGAACAAAATTAATTCGGCCAAGCCTTAGTACAAGTTTCAAATTTTCTACGTACGTCCTTACGTACATACTCTGGAAATACGGGGTATAACATTCTCCCCTCCTTAGAAACATTCGTCCCGAATGTTCCTTCTAAGTCTCAAAACAAACGCGCGCCAGTCACTACTATACTTACGAGCACAATCACGCCACATCGGCCCGCGAAACACCGCGCACATAAAACTTACATCCAAGTCCACGAGAAACACCTCTAACATCACCAAATGACACCACTTTGTCACTTTGTCGCGAGCCTTGCTCCGACGACCCAACAATGGTACCGGGCTGCCTGCGATCCCTGAGGCTGTCGTACACTCGAACTCTTACCATATTTACGATCTTTGCTTGATTATCAAAACTTCGGGGTTACTATCTCTAACGTGGTCATCATTAGCGGGAACACTGCGGATGGATCTTCGATACTTTCCGAATATAACAAAGCGAAGGCCGGACGTCCCGCCTCTAAGTCGGACGACAAATGCTAACATATAGGCAACCTGGCCTATTCTTCACATGAACTCACAAAGGCCCAAAGTAACTCGGGCTAAGTTCCTCTGTTTCCCAAAACTCGTCACACCCAATCCGGGGTGGTACCTTCAAGACGACCGACTTTGAACTCTGGCGTCGTCGCGCTTACGCCACGATATCTCGAGCTGCGGAACCTCTTCTAGCCAAGCTTCTCACTATCCACGATCTGCTGGAACAAGCTGCACTATGCGAACGCCAACATCGAACCAATCGGCCGGCAACTTACACTTCGCCCTTACAAGGCTTCATAAAGCGACATCCCGAACCGAAATGGTAACGCGCTCCTCTACAGGAGACAACGGTCCCCACAACTACCCACAAGTCCACACGCGGCGGGGCGAATGCGGTCTGAGACTCACGAGTTCTTAGCACATGCTTGGTAAAACTTCGAAACAAAAACAGCAGTAACACTGGCTCCATGCGCCATAAGGTAAAGGTAGGCACCTCGTGCAACCTTACAACCTCTTACGATAAATCAACAACTGGCGTGAGCGGTCGGCCGAAGAACACGATGGGCTGCCCCATCGGCGACCACCGGTCGAGCGCATCCACGAACTTCGTCTGTTGGTTAACTAAACTTGGGCCTAACACCCTCGTAACCCTAACACAAGGCGGGACCACAAACTGACCCCACCACCAAACCTACGCGGGTTGACATAGCGGGCCCCAACCCGACCCGGCAACGCGCACAAAAATACTAGCTCCCCGATCCGGAACAATCTCACTAAACACGTTACGAAAACCCTAGCGGTCTTCTTAGCTCAACTACCCCCTTTCATTTCACACTGCCAGGGACCTATCCCAAGCGTAGCTCACGTGCACTATGCACTCCAATAAGGATCAAACACAACACTACACCTTTACATCGAGATGGCCTTACCTCTAAGGTCTCTGCGTATAAAACTCTAAGGTTCACACTTTTCTATCCCCAAATCTTACTTGGTTAGCTAACCAAGATTTCTAATCACAACATTAACACTCTGCTATCAAAACATAGCACTTATGACATACCCATCTTATCACCCATACTGAACTCTAGAGGGTTAAAGATCTATCTGTAACTACTGTTCCATTCCCCTTAGTCGTTCTAATCAAACACGCCGTAGGCGCGTAACAAGGAAGGTGACGAACTACCCGCAGATGCGAAGGCAAAGTCCTCCTACTAGGTCACTCTCTCGACACATGGCACGGCGGCGCAGTACAACAAGTACCAACTAAAGGCGACATTCCGGGATGGCGTGCGCCATCTGTGAGCGGAAGCCACGGAGTTCGACCAACTCTGCGTACTCGAGCGTCACGAAATCCGTGGAAGACCACTCTGCCTTTGGTGGAGGTGCATAATCTAATCTGGTGAGGCGACTCGCCTCGAAAGTTACCAAAGGACCTTCCGCTCGGCCTCTTCTGCGTCCTTGGTTAACGTCGATCTACATGTTTCTCGGCTGCTGCGCATAAGCGTCGAGGCCATGCTCGAAGCCTAGCGAAGGATTACTCTTGCACACCCTTCTCTTGGTAGTCATCAAGACTCGCGATACATCGGTATACTCTCTGCGGCCAAATCCATAGCTAATGTGGTCGCCTTTGCGATCTAATTTCCTTGTTCGATCGTGGAACTAAAGGTTCAAATGTCATGGCGCGATGGAGCGCCGCCAGTGCTAAACTTTCGGGGCTAGTGGCGTCGCGAAATCCCGAATGAAGCATTACCTAGGTAATGATTGGGCTGTGCCCACGTAACCCTCACGAATTCTACTCGCGGCTCCAGGTGCCTTGCCCTCTGGGCGGGTTGCCTACTGCGGAGGCATAGCGATAGGGAAAGAATTTCGTCGGAGGGTCCAACTTACAACACGCCTTCTAAGGCGCGATCTCGGTGAGAAGAATGAAACCAATCCTAAATATCCTATAGCCTCACGATTATTGGTGTGGTGCACAACACGATAATCAAGACTCTTGGATCTGATGCAGTAGACACTTTCAGAGGATTAAGCGCTCTGATACCACTTTTGTCACGACCGTTCGGGGCGTGATGGTGCCTACCGGGCACCCTAGTGACACAACATCGTAATGTCGGAACATAAAACACATACATGAAACAAGTGAAGTACAAAACAATAGTGAGAAAACTTGCCTTTGGCATATAAAATTAACAACTTTTACAAATGAGCAGTTTAATCCTTTTACAAACCACACTTGTGTCTGGACCTCTAAGAAATGATCGACAACTATGGCGGGGCGGGGCCGCCAAACCACGAATGTAAACACTTACTACGACGGGGACTATACGTGATAAGCCTCGGAGAAAGCGGAGCTTCCCAGCAATGGCGTGACCACGAGAGCTAGGATCAACGGCGGTGTACCTCGACTGCGGCGTGAGCGGCCCCGAAGGAGGTCGATCTGCAGTGCAAGTATGTGAAACTAAAAATCGTAAATGAAATCATAATAGTCTATAAAGCGGGAGACATGTATGATAAGAAAACTACGATCCACAACAAATAGCGATCATGTCAAGTCGAGAGACTCGCGCCTCAAAGTTATCACAATAAAACCGTGCGGCAACGAAGGCATGGCCGACTACTAAGACCAGCGACCAAAAATACCTGGCGTATCCAGAGGTCTTTCTAGGCCGCACCATGTGATCGGCGGCCACTTTCGCCCAATATCGATGTCGCGTCTATTCTGGAACTCTCGCGACTCGCATAGGTCACACGGACCGCATGAGGTATTCCTCGAATCATGGTCCTGCACCGCTGAGGTATACCCGCGTCGGCGTGACCAACCTCGGTATCTGCCTAGCTCCGCGACCGCATAGTCTCAAAAGGCCGCATAGTCTCAGCGGACCGCATAGGGAATCCCGCGTCGAGCTAAACACCGGAATGATCAAATCACGGAGCTACGCGCTCGCGTAGTCACGAGGACGCGTAGGCCGTAAAGACCGCGTCAAGGGTGGCAAGCCCTCGGTATAATAAGTCGAGGGTATGTGATACAATAACGATAACGCTTAACGTTTAACAACGTAAGCCTGCGAGTGACTTCGCATAATAATCACAAGATACTAACACACGTAGCATCCTAACATGCTTACTTATCAAGTCAACAAGAAAGTATTACAAGGCTATCACAAACCAATACAATCAAGTTATTCACACAAGGTACTTTCTACTAACAAGTTCGGGTACCTATCCCCAAGGCACCAAAAACGTGCTCCTCTTTGTCCAAATCGTCCAAATGGACGTTCAAGTCCACCAATTGGAGGGTGCCAAGTGTCGCCCTCCCGTTGGTCCAAAATGTTTCGTCTCTCGGAAAAATCCGCAAAAATTAGAAATGACATAGCCGGAAATTCCCCTACGAAAGCTGTGAAAACGTTTCGTCGAAAAACGACTCTAAACGGGTGTTGTGAACAAAATTAATTCGGCCAAGCCTTAGTACAAGTTTCAAATTTTCTACGTACGTCCTTACGTACATACTCTGGAAATACGGGGTATAACAATAATAGTATATATAAAGCAGGAGACATGTATGATAACCAGATGAAATACGTGACCCTGCCCATCTCGTGGGACTCGGTGTAAAATCAGATGAGATACGTGACCACGCCCGTCGTGGGACTCGGTGTAAAATCGGATGAAATCGTGACCACGCCCATCTCGTGGGACTCGGTGTAATATCGGATGAAATCGTGACCTGCCCGTCTCGTGGGACTCGGTGTATAATCGGATGGAATACGTGTCACTGCCCATCGTGGGACTCGGTGTATAATCAAATGAAATCGTGACCTGCCCGTCGTGGGACTCGGTGTATAATCGTTCATAACAAATCAACGGCCCTCGAGAGGCGAGTGCGTAAATACAACAAAGGCTATCACAACAAGCATAGACAAGTTTCACAACAACAAGCATAGGCAAGCTTCACAACAACAAGCATAGGCAAGCTTCACGACAAGCATAGGCAAGTTATACCTGACTCAAGGTACTTTCATTTTATGCCAAAGTCGGGTTTTAACCTAAAGTACTACGTGACGTTAAATTCTTTTAAAGAGATCCATTACTTTTATCAAAGTCACCCGATACAGTAGTATTAGAATGACCAACCCACATTTCTTTTCAAAATCAAGTAACACATTCTTTTCCTAAGTTCGGTTTGCCTAGTTTCAATTACTCAAGCTTCTCATCTTCAAATGGTTTCATAGTTCATAAACTTAATCACTTGATTCCTTTTAGAACAATTGAGTAATATATGTCTCACGTGAGAGTAGGTTATTCTTGTTTACAACATTCTTATTACAATGCCATGATCTAGAAAATGTAATATCATTTTGTCTTATCTTAGTTTCTATGCGGATGGAGGTTTCTCTTGGTTTTAATAATACAATTCATTAGTCGAGACATTTTCCTTTTATAACGCTGCGGTGGTTTGTCGACACACATTCGATTTAGAAATCGATTATAACATTCTTAAGCCGTTATACCTAACTTCCCATAAAGCTAGTATAACTCTTAAGTTTTCAAAACACAATACTACACTTCTTTCAAAACGATTCATAAATCTTTTGAAATACTTGATTTTATTATAACGCCCCAAGCGATTTATAAATCAAATCGATTATCTTTTAAAAACCACAACCCATTTTCTTACCTACATAAAGTTTATAACCAACTTCCCATAAAGCCGTTATAACACTTTATGTTTTACAACAATCAAATACAATTAACACGTATGCGTCTACGTACATAGTTCACACATATCATGCTAGAAGAGATAGGAAGAGGTTCACATACCTCGCGATGATTATCGACAATAAGCAAAAAGCTCCAAGTACTACAACGCTAGCCCTTTCCACTCCTCGAGTAGAATACGCTACTCTTAGTACTTTCACCTATAAAGGCCACAAACGTCTATTAAATCTTAAACACAAGTTTCCATCTTTCTGAGAAAATTGGCGGACTCTCCCCACAGCGTAAATCTCCTCCTCGAGTAGGCTACCAAGCCAACGGGGGTTTACACGCCTAACCGGGCGTGTACAATTCTACTACACGGTAATACTACACAAGTCTCAGTAACACGATCTGTGTAATTCTGATTCGATTCGATTCTTTATTCTTCAGCTTAAGTCAAAAGACATTGCCACAATACTAAGTTGATTCTATATATAGTAAACTTCAACTATATATTCAAACATGTAATTTCCAATTACAATAGAAGAATGATAGTGTTTACCTCGATAAGCCCAAAATTATCCAAGTATAAAGTCGATCCCGAGCAACGCTTAGCTCCTACTCGGCGCTCCAAACAACCCTTAGAAGTTCTAACCAACTTCTACTTACAACTTCAACAACGGGTGAAGATTTCCTTAGGGTTTCGTTTAGTGGCTAAAGGGAAGTATAATAGTATTTCTGGGCTTTTTGTATAAGTGTAACCTTGGGAATACTACAAGGTATTTGGGCCAAGGTATTTGGACATAACAACAATACTAGGAGAGTATTTCTATACCACAACAAGGGGTATTATACGAAAACAACTCGGCTCGGGGGTAGACCTCTAGGCCAAGGCTTCTCAGGGGGTAGTGTGGCGGACAGTAAGCAGAGGAGGAGGAAATATTTTTCAAGACTTAGGAAATTTTGGATGATGAAGTTCATCAACATGAAGGGGTATTTATAGGTCAAGCAAAGGCCAACCAATGGCCAAGATCCATCCAAGTGTTAGGCAAGTGTAAGGCTAAGATTAAGCCAAGTATACCTTATCTATCTACCACCAAAATATCCTACCTAACCCTTGACTAAAAGCCAAGGCCAAATCGTCCAAGGGCGCCTCAAGTGCTCGATTAGAGGGTGACAAGTGTCGCCTCTCGTTGGTCCAAAATGTTTCGTCTCTCGGAAAAATCCGCAAAATTATAAATGACATAGCGAATTTTCCCTCGTAAGTCGGGAAAGCGTTTCGTCGGAAAACGACTCTTTTCGGCACTTGTGTACAAATTTCGAAACTAGCCAACTTTAAGGCTCAAATTATAATACGTACGCGCTCACGTACATACTCTGGAAATACGGGGTATAACACAAAGTACTTCATACATTAACTCTTTAAAAGATCCGTTTCTTTCACAAAAGTCACACAATACCCGTAGTATAAAAATAGAGTGACTATCTTTTTAAGTAAACCAAAACACTTCCCTTTGTAAAATCAAGTAACAACATTATTTTCCAAACGTTCAAGTTTGCCTAATTTCAAATGCTCAAGTTTCTCATTTTCGAAAGGTTTCGTAGTTCATAGTTTAAATCACTTAATGATATAATTCTCCTTTAAAACAATTTGAGAAACATATGTCTTATATGTGAGTAGGTTATTCTTGTTTATAACAATCTTATTAAAGCAGCCATGATCTAGGAAATGTAATATCATTTTGTCTCATCTTAGCTTCTATGCAGATGGAGGTTTCTACTGGTTTTCATAATACTTTATTAGTCAATACATTTCCCTTTATTAGTCTTTCTTTGTGGTTTGTTCGATACTTATTCTCATTTCGAAATAATGAAAACATTATTCCTTTTACAAACCAAGTACTCATTACTCACGAATGAGGTTTCACACTTTTTAACAAAATTCATATTAATTAATTAAGTCAAGTCTCTTATCTTTTAAGATCAAGTCTCTTAACTTCTACAATCAATAAACCATTCCTTTTATCTCTCTTAAGTCGTTATACCTAACTTCCCATAAAGCTGGTATAACTCTTAAGCTTTTAAAACCAAATATTACTCTTCTTTCAAAAAGGTTTCTTAATTCTTTTGAAATACTTCAAGATTCTTGTTATTTAGACTCAAGTCAAAAGACATCGCAGTAAAACCACGTTCAGTTAACACACGTACGTCTACCGTACTATATATATATACTTTTAAAATATCATGCTCAAGAGGATAGGAAGAATCACATACCTCGCGACGATTATCGACTATTAGAAAAAAGCTCCACCGCTATAACCCGGCTAGCCTTGTCCACCTTTCAAGTAGAATACGCTACTCGCAGTACTTCAACCTATAACGGTTATACAAGTCTATCAATGTCTAGACTTCTCTGTAGAACATTCTAAGCGATGGGTTCTCTATTCTACGGAAAATCGGGCAGACTTCCTACCCGTTAAGCTACACAAGTCTCACGTAAATACAATCCTATGTAAGTGCAGTTTAATCTTCTTCTTTAATATTCTTACGATGTGATTTGATTCAAGTCTTTTCTGTAATATCCTCCTATTACAGTTCAATTCTCTTCTATGAATCTTATATACATTTCTATACTACTACAATATGTAATTTCCAATTACAATATAAGGACAAGAGTATTTACCTCGATAAGCCCAAAATTATCCAAGTTCTAATGTCGATCCTGAGCAACGTTTAGCTCCTACTCTGGGTGCTCCAACCCGCTCCAAACAACCCTTAGAAGTTCTAACTTCTTCTTAATACTTCAATGGCTATGAAGATTTTCCTTAGGGTTTCGTTTTTGTGACTGAAGGGAAGTATAATAGTATTTCTGGGCTTTTAGTATAGGGGTAACCTTGGAATACTACAAGGTATTTGGGCCAAGGTATTTTGGAATAGTAACAACACTTGGAGAATACTTTCTACCAAGGGGGGGGGGTATTTTACGAGAGCTTCAAGGTAGGGGGGGGGTACCCTCGGCTAGCACTACTAGGAAGGGGGGGTACCTCTCGGCCAAAAGGCCTCTAAAGGGGGAGGGGGGCTCTTTGGACGAGAGCCTCTCCAAAAAAAAGGGGGAGAAAGGGTTTTCAAGACTTAGAAATTTTTGTGGATGAAGAAGTCTTCAACAAAGGGGGGGTATTTATAGGCCAATCAATGACCAAGATCAAGACAAGTGGTGGGCAAGTGTAGGGTGGAGATTTGGGCAAGTGTACCTTATCCATCTACCACACAAAATTTCACAAATATCCTACCTACTCCAAGACATTGAAATCGTCCAAGAAACGCCCATGAATCCGCCAATTTGAGGGTGACAAGTGTCTCCCTCTCGTTGGTCCAAAATATTTCATCTCTCGGAAAAAATCCGCAAAAAATATAAATGACATAGCCGTAATTTTCCCTTCGCAAGTTTTGTAAAACGTTTCGTCGAAAAACAATTCTTTTCGGTAGTTGTGAACAAAATTTTTCGCCCCTAATGCCAACTTAAGACTTAAACTTTGTACGTACGCCCTCACGTACATACTCTGGAAATACGGGGTATAACAATTTCTCTTAGTCTACGAAAAATTGGGCAGCACCTCCCCCGTTTCTACTCAATTCTCCACCTTTTTCAAGGCCCGATAATAGTAACCAACATGCCATAAATAAGGCGCAATAATTCCAAAATAAATACAGTCCTTAAGTTGGGGTCCTTGGCCAACTTTTACAATTTACTTATCCAATTACTTCATTAATCCTTCAACTTATATTCCAATCTTTATATAAGTTATTGTCACGACCCGTTCCGGGGCCCATGACTGGTGCCTTACCCGGGCACCCAAGTAGTCATACATCAGAGAAAATCAGCGGAATATAAAACAAGACATGAAATAATTGTAAATGATACACAGTTTCTGAGAAAAGGGTTGCCTTTCGGCATATATACATAAACCAAGGTTTGCGATTACATCCCAGTATGCAACATGACTACAGACCTCTGAAATAAACAACTATGGCGGGACGGGGCCGCCATACCTCGATATACAAAACTATCTACAACAGGAGATCATACCCAAAAGTAGAGCCTCGGAGAAGATGGAGCTCGACACCAACGCAAGAGATCCTAAGGATGTGGATCTAGCACTGCGCCTTGCCACTGCGGCATGAACGCGGCCAGAAGGAGGTCGACAACAGTACAGTATGTGAAGCGTAAAGTACTTAAATGAAATCATATCACTTTAAAAACCAATTTTACAAATATGCACGAAACAACCAATGTATCGCATAGTGCGCATCATAAGCAAACAAGAGCAATAGGTAAATGCGAGTCTTTTCTAGTGCGAATGATCGAAGCGGGCCACTCGCCCATATTATCATTCGCAAGCCTAATCCTCGACTCCGTAGTCCGCATAGGCCACTCGCGTGGGCGCGTGAGGTATACCCGCATCGAGGTAGCTACTCCTCGGCGTAAATCTGGACTCATTGTCGCGTGGCGCGTAGACCGCGTGAGGCATAACCGCATACTAACACGGAACTCGTAGCTCGCATAGGCCCCTGGACCCGCGTGAGGTATTCTCGAATCATGGTCCTGCATCGCTGAGTCTACCCGCGTCGGAGGCGACTTAACCCGGTATCATCTCAAGAGGTGAGTGATATAGTACTAACATAACAGCTTATAGTTTAAAACATCATAAACATAAGTAAGACTGACCTCTTTACACAAACGTTACAAGATCTTTATCATAAAGCTAGTATAACCCTTAAGCTTCTTGTTTTAAAAACAACTATTCTTCTTCTTTCGAACTGTGTTATAATTCTTTTGAAAGACTTTTTAAGATCTTTATCATTCAGGCTTAAGTCGCAAGACATTGCCGTAAGTATTATTCAGGCTTAAGTCAAAAGACATTGCCGTAGTTATTATTCAGTTAACACATGTACGTCTACCGTACTATATATATATATTTTAAAATATCATGCTTTAGGAAGAATCACATACCTTCTCGTGAAAACCTCTGCCAAGTTGAATATTTCAAGTGAGATTGACTATAATAGTCTGAACATCTATCAAAGTCTAGACTACTGCGAAGGTCATTCTAAGCAGAGGGTTCACAATTCTACGGAAAGTCGGGCAGCACTTCCCTGCAGGTGAGCTATATAAGTCTCTGTGAAAACAGATCCTATATAAGTATAGTTCAATTATTCTTCTTTTAAACCCTTCTGCGTGATAGATTCAATTCTATTCTGTAATATTCTTCTAAGTATTTAATACTTATTCTTATACTTCTACAGTATGCATTCTCTAATACAAAAGAGGGTTAGGATTATTTACCTCGGTAAGCCCAATAATATCCTAGATATAAGTCGATCCGGAGCAAGGCTTAGCTCTAAGTTATGCGCTCAGATAGCTCAGAAACCTTAGAAGTTCTTCACAACTTCAACTAAGTACTCAGGGAGGTGGGCTAGGGTATTGTGGGCCTTATAACAATACTAGAAGGCAACTTTTCTACGAGGAGGGGGTAGATTTCGGCTAGGCTAGGGGGGTAGCCTCGGCTAAGCTTCTCAAAGGGGGGGGGAGGTGTTGGAAAAAACAAGCTCAAGGGAGAGGGGAGGATTTTCAAGACTTGGAAAGGAATTTGTGGATGAAGAACTCTTCATCTTAAGGGGGTATTTATAGGTCAAGCCATGATGCCAAGTGCAAGGCAAGTGTAGGGTGAAGATTTAGGCAAGTGTCCATTCTATCTACTACACACAAATATCCTACCAACTCTTTGACTTGTGCAAAGGCACAAAAAACGTGCCATCCAAAGTCCATTTCGATGGGCGATTGAGTCCATCAATTGGAGGTGACAAGTGTCGCCCTCCCGTAGGTCCAAAAGGGTTCGTCGCTCGGAAAAATCCGCAAAAATTAGAAATGGCATAGCGAATTTTCCTACGGAGTGTGGAAAGCGTTTTCGTCGGAAAGCGATTCTTTTAGCGAGTTGTGCACAATTTTCGAACTTGGCTAACTTT
Organism: Przewalskia tangutica; assembly: GCA_029844215.1. Classification (NCBI taxonomy): domain Eukaryota; kingdom Viridiplantae; phylum Streptophyta; class Magnoliopsida; order Solanales; family Solanaceae; genus Przewalskia; species Przewalskia tangutica. Next base: position 55,637,122 of record CM056736.1, read on the forward strand.
AAGGCTAAACTTTAAATGCGTACGCCCTCGCGTACATACTCGGAAATCTGAGGTATAACATTCTCCCCTCGTAGAAACATTCGTCGAATGTTCCTTCCCAAACGATTATCGATAAAGCTTAAGCGGTTTGCAAGTGCCACATGGCCACAATATAACACTTAACAATTTACGAAAATTAAACGGCAAATAGGAAAGTAAGTTACACGGAGGTGTGGGAATAAGTGAGGATACCTCCGCCTCATGTCCTCCTCGGCTTCCCACGTCATCTCCTCCTAAGCTCGTTCGCCACAAGACTTTGTGGAAGCCACGTCCTTGGTCGCGGCGCCTAACACGACGATCGACTATCGCTTTGGGAATCTCTCGTCGATAACCCTCGGTCACTGGGCGTCGTCAATCGGATGTACCTAGATGGATCCGATACATCTCCTCAACATAGAGCGTGAAACACCGGATGCCCGCCTCGGATCGGACGAGATCCAACTCGTAGGCAACGCACTACCTGCGGACGATCGATAGGGCCCAATGTACCTTGGTGAGTTTCCCTTTCTTCCGAATCTCATCACACCGCCATGGGTGACACCGAGAAAACCCAATCATCAGCTGCGAACTCGGATGTCAACGGCGATGATCGCATCGACTTACATCGACTACGGCTGTCGATAGCGCTCTCGGATAAGCTTCACCTTATCGGCTGCACTGTTGCACCAAGTCTGGTCCTACTAGCGTACCTCGCCCGCGTCGAACCAGCCTATAGGCGTCTGCACTTCCTCCATACAAGGCCTCATAAGGCGCCATCCGAATCTTTGGGTGGTAGCTATTATTATATGCAAACTCAACTAGAGGCAAATGATCCTCGGCTACCGTGAAGTCGATAACACGGGCTCGCGCATATCGCCGAAGTGCGGATAGTGCGCTCGGCTGTCCGTGCATGCTGTGGATGGAATGCGATGCTCGTGCTCACTGTGTCCCCAAACCATTCGGAAGGACCTCGAAGTTAGCCATAAGCGGGCTCCTGCATGCGATATGATCGAAATAGGGACTCCATGCGATCGGCGATCTCTCGGATGTAAAGTGCGCATAATCCTCGGTAGAAAAAGTCGTCTGACGGGAAGAAAGTGGGCTGATTTAAATCGGCTTCGGCGATAACCCATATAGAATCATGTCTCCTCCGAGTGCGAGGCAATCTGTGATGAAGTCCATGTTGATCACCTCACTTCAGTCGGGATCTCTATAAATGCGTAACAAACCACGGGCCTCGGTGTTCTACCTTCACTGCGACAACACGGGCGAGCTACGAACTCGCAGCGTCCTCTTGCCATCCCACCAATACGGATCTAAGGTCGCGGTACATCTTGGTCGACCGGATGGATAGAGTAGCAGCGTCTTGTGTGTTTCCCAAGAACAACTGCCGAAGTCACGAAACATCCGGAACACAACCTGCCCTCAAACCTTAGCACCCCATGGTGCTACCTCAAAGACCTTCCTCGCGAAGAGCCGTATCACGATAACGATGTCGAGCGGATCCTCAGCTGTTGCCTCTTGCCTCGCCGGCGATGGAAGACTTCGGCAACCTCGCGAACTCTAACCCCGCTGCTATCGGAATCAATCAAGCGGACACCAGGATCGCTAGCGATGCAAATCACGAACCATGCCCTCCTCTCTAGGCGCATCGATAGGCTCCCCATCGACCTACGACTAAGGCATACGCCTGACATTGGCCTTCCCGGGTGGTACGGGATATCAACATCGTAATCCTTAAGCAACTCTAACCACCGTCTCGCCGTAAGTTCGGCTCCTACGGGTGAAGATATCTTGGAGGCTCTTGTGGTATGTATAAATATCCACGTGAACCCCATACAAATAGTGCCTCCGGATCTTGGCGTGAATCACGGTGCGACTCCAAATCATGGGTGGGGTAGTTCTGCGTGTTTCTTAAGGTGTCGGGATCGTGCTCTATAACTATACCTGCTGCGTCAACACATCCCGGCCGATGCGGCGCGTCACGATGCGACATAACCATCTGGACCTGCGGAAGAGTAAGAGCGGGCGGTCGTCGATCTCTCTTTCGGAATCGGAAACCACGCTCCTGACATCGATCCATGAAACTTAGGCGCATACGAGTCGGCTAGTCAATGGGCGGAGATAGAAGCAAACTTCTCTGAACGCGATAATAACTGCGAGGCCAGAAAGCTGCGAACCTGCCGGAGTAGTAGGTGCAGGCCAAGTCTTGGCCGCCTCGATCTTGGCGTATCCACTCGAATGCCATCGGCCGACAATATGCCCGAAAAAGCCACCGAAGCTAACCAAAACTCACATTTGGAAAACTTGGCGTATAGCTGCTGGTCTGAAGCTATCGGCCGATCGCCAAATGCTCGCGTGCTCTGCTCTGGCGAGAATAAACCAAGATATCATCAATGAACACTATCACAAGCGTGTCCAAAAATGGTTTGAACACTCGGTTCATCAAATCCATGAATCTGGCGGAGCGTTGGTCAACCAAAGACATGACCACGAACTCATAATGCGTCGGGTCGGAATGCGATCTAGGGACATCCACTCTCGACTTCGAACACATTGATAGCGATCGCGGATCAATCTTGGAAAACATCGCGCCTGCTGGCTGGTCGAACAAATCATCAATCACAGGAAGGGGTATACATTCTTAATGGTCACCTTGTTCATTGCATGTAATCAACATGCGCGCGGCGTCGTCCTTCTTCTTCACGAACAATCTGGCGCTCCCGGGGAGAAACACTAGGCGATGAAGCCGCTTCTCGGCCAAATCCCTAAGGTGATCCTTGACTCTCTCAACTCGGCGGTGCCGTTCGTATGGCGGAATGGAAATGGTAGAGTGTCTGCAACACATCTATACAAAACTCGATCTCCTCTCGGGAGGATGCGGAAGGTAAATGCGGAAACACGTCGGGAACTCTCGACTCTGGGCCGGTGAAAATCGCGCTGCGGCCTCGGTATCAAACACGAGCGAGATGGTAGATATACCGCTTCGCACGTCTTCCTAGCCTCGAGGTAAGAAATAAACTTACCGCCGGCGTCTGATGTTCCTCCCACTCAACAATGGCTCCTCGAGCTGGGCCGTACTACTCTCTCTGCGGTCTACATTGGCGTAGCAAGAGGCTAGCCAATCCATACCCGTGATCACGTCGAAATCAATCATATCGACTCATCAAGTCGGCTAGGGTCAAGCTGTAAATAGTCCTTTGGACAAGCCCTATATACCGTAGAGCTACCAAGATCACCGGCTGGCGTAGCTACCTCGAAAGGGTCTATGGACTCGGGCTCTATCCTATCCTACTAGCAACAAGGGAGATATATGGACAGTAGAACCGGATCTATCAAGGCATACACATCATGTCGGAGGCGATAAGGTACAGTGGCGACATCGGTGAGGCCTCACGATCTGCCCAGGTGGACAAGGCATAAATGCGGTTCGAGGACCGCTAGCTGGGACGAGCCACGACCTCTGCCGCGACCTGCGACCCATGAGTACCACGCCTCGGGGCGATAAGCGTAGGAGATGATGAGCGGCAGCGAACACGAAGTGAACCTACCACGCGGTAGCGCCGGTCGGACAATCCTCGCAAAGTGACCTGCGGCCTGGCGTAACAAGCTCCCAGCGTACCACACTTCCGTAATGGGATCTGCGTCGGCCGGCTGGGGTGGTCGTCGGCGATACCTCTGCTACTCACGGGCGTCTGGCGCGTGGGGCCACAGTGCGCACTCGAATACTCTGGTGTCTTGAGGATGGTGCGAGTGCTCTGGTGTTGTGGTGCAAATCTAGGCGATCTTTGAGGCCGCCCGCATGATAGCCACGGAAGACCCTCGTCACGGCCTGCCTGCTGCTGTCACATCGACTCGTCGGCCTCTGCGCTCGCCGCGTCAAGGTGTGAGCTGCGTCTGGGTAATATCCATGCACTGGTGAAGAGCCACACCCGCAAGAACTTCGGCCATATAATCATCTAGCCGTGGCGTAACGATGCACCACGTCCTCCGTATCTGCTGCGATGCGAGGACATATCGAGCCAGCGAATCAAACTCAGCGTTGTACTCCCTAACGGTGCGTCCTCTGCGCCTCGAACAAGAATCTATCGGCCGTGCCCTCGCCATGCTGGAGGCAAAGTGAGTGAGAAAGGCCTCGAAAACTCATCCCATCTGCTGAGGTGCACTCTCCCGGGAAAGCTCCATGAATCAAACCCGATCGGCTGCGGTATCACGCGGCCGATGCGAACGAAGATCCAGACTCTGTCTCGAGGCCTTGATCACCGCGTGATCCTGCATGGTAGCGGATGAACTCCTGCGGATCATCCTCCGGCCTCGACAGTAAAACTGCGGCGGGCTCTGACTCGGGAAATCCGTAGCCTCAGTATGCGCCTCGGGTGAACCAGGTGCTACGGTGGGCCCAGGCTAACTGCGTCGGCCTATCCTCGTGTCAGCCCACAATCCTAGCCAATAGTGGGCCGTCTCCTTGTACCTATCTCCTCCGCCCGGTGTGGGGCGGGAGGTGCGGTCTTGTAGTCTCTTTGGGATGGCGGCGTCGTGGAACTCGCCGTCTCGGGTATAGGCCCGGGCACGAGCCCTCGTGACTCTCGGTGCCATACTAGCGGCTCCTCGGTGCCTTGCCATACGGGCGGGTTGCCTTACGTGGAGGCATAGCATTCTGAGAAAGGAATACGTTAGAGGGTCGACCTATAACACGACTCATAACACGATCTCGAGTGAGAAGAATGAAACCAATCCTAAAATATCCTATAGCCTCACGATTATTGGTGTGGTGCACAACACGCGATAATCGAACTACTAGATACGGTCTGTAGACACTTTCCAGGATTAACGGCTCGATACCACTTTTGTCACGACGTTCGGGGCAGTGGTAGTGCCTTACAGGGCACCCAAGTAGTCATACATCGAGAAAATCGGCGGAATATAAAACAAGACATGAAATAATTGTAAATGATACGGTTTACGAGAAAGGGTTGCCTTTCGGCATATATACATAAACCAAGGTTTGCGATTACATCCCAGTATGCAACGTGACTACAGACCTCTGAAATAAACAACTATGGCGGGACGGGCCATGCCATACCTGTACAAAACTATCTACAACGGGAGATCATACCCAAAGTAGAGCCTCGGAGAAGATGGAGCTCACGACACGCGAGAGATCCAAGGATGTGGATCTAGCACTGCTTGCCTTACTGCGGCATGAGCGCGGCCCAGAAGGAGGTCGATTACAATTACCAAGTATGTGAAAGCGTAAAGTACTTAAATGAAATCATATCACTTTAAAAACCAATTTTACAAATATGCAAACAACCAATGTATACATAGTGCCACATCATAAACAAGAGCAACAATAGGTAAATTGTAGCGAGTCTTTTCTAGTGCGAATGATCGAAGCGGGGCCACTCGCCCATATTATCGATCGCAAGCCTAATCTGGACTCGTAGTCGCGTAGGCCACTCGCGTGGGCGCGTGAGGTATACCCGCATCGGGGTAGCTACTCCTCGGCATCGTCTGGACTCATTGTCGCGTAGCCCACATGACGCGTGAGGCATAACCCGCATACTAACCGGAACTCTCGTAGCTCGCATAGGCCCACGGACGCGTGAGGTATTCTCGAATCATGGTCCTGGACCGCTGAGTCTACCGCGTCGGATGACAACCCCGGTATCATCTCGAGGTGAGTGATATAGTACTAACATAACGACTTATAGTTTAAAACATCATAAACATAAGTAAAGTGACCTCTTTACACAAGCGTTACAAGATACTAACACTAGCATCACGATAAGTCTACTCATCAAAACCATCTTATTATGCCTTTCATAAATCAATACAAGTCATAAGTAAAGCTGTTCCTTTTATAAAACTTAGTAGTTATACTTAACTTCCCATAAAGCTAGTATAACCCTTAAGCTTCTTGTTTTAAAAACAACTATTCTTAACTTCTCGAGCGTGTTATAATTCTTTTGAAAGACTTTTAAGATCTTTATCATTAGGGCTTAAGTCATGAGACATTGCGTAAGTATTAATCGAGCTTAAGTCAAAAGATATTAGTAGTTATTATTGATTAACACGTATGCGTCTACCGTACTATATATATATATTTTAAAATATCATGCTTTAGGAAGAATCACATACCTTCTACCGTGAAAACCTCTGCCAAGTTGAATATGTCGCGCATGAGAGAATCGACCTATAATAGTCACGACATCTATCAAAGTCTAGACTACTCTGAAGGTCATTCTAAGCGGAGGGTTCACAATTACGGAAAGTCGGTGACACTTCCCTACAGGTGAGCTATATAAGTCTCTTTGTGAAAGCAGTCCTATATAAGTATAGTTCAATTATTCTTCTTTTAAACCCTTCTCTGTGATATGATTCAATTCTAATACGTAATATTCTTCTAAGTATTTAATACTTATTCTTATACTTCTACAGTATGCATTCTCTAATACAAAGAGGGTTAGGATTATTTACCTCAGTAAGCCCAATAATATCCTAGATATAAGTCGATCAGACAAGGCTTAGCTCCAAAGTTATGCGCTCAGATAGCTCGAGGAAACCTTAGAAGTTCTTCACAACTACTAAGTACTAAGGGATTTGGGCTAGGGTATTTTGGGCATTATAACAATACTAGAAGACAACTTTTCTACCAAGGGAGGGGGGGTAGATTTCGGCTAGTCTAGGGGGGGTAGCCTCGGCTAAGCTTCTCAAAGGGGAGGTGTTGGGTGAAACAAGCTCGAGGAGAGGGGCGGATTTTCACGACTTGGACAGGACTTTGTGGATGAAGAACACTTCATCTTACGGGGGTAGTTATAGGTCAAGCCATGGCCAACCAAGGGCCAAGATGATGCCAAGTTCAAGGCAAGTGTAGGGTGAAGATTTAGACAAGTGTCCATTCTATCTACTACACACAAATATCCTACCAACTCCTTGACTTGTGCAAAGGCACAAAAAACGTGCCATCGAAGTCGATTCGTCGATGGGCGATTCAAGTCCATCAATTGGAGGTGACAAGTGTCGCCCTCCGTTGATCAAAATGTTTAGTCTCTCGGAAAAATCGCCAAAAATTAGAAATGGCATGGCGGAATTTTCCTACGAGTTTGTGGAAGCGTTTAGTCGGAAAGCGATTCTTTTAGCGAGTTGTGCACAATTTTCGAACTTGGCCTAACTTTAAGGCTAAACTTTCGTACGTACGCCCTCACGTACATACTCCGGAAATACGGGGTATAACAATTATAGTTTCTTTGTTGTTAACTTCTTAGTAAGTAATGGATACATTTTTACCATTTTAATGGCTAATATGCCAATTCTACTTTTAACATCTTAACAAGATCCAAATCTTTCCTTATGTCTCATACTTCATAATATACCTCCAATATATGTTTAATATCCAATATACATAATAATCAACTTCACAAAGAGGTTAAGGTTCATTACCTCAATTTAGCCCAAAAATATCCAAGAACTTAAAGTCGTTCCTAAGCAAGTTTTAGCTCCAAATATTTGTGTTCCAAACCACCACAAGTCACCCTTAGAAGTTTCTAACCAACTTCTATTCAAGAATTAACTCCAAAAAGTGAAGAACACTAAAGTTCCAAATCTGCCCACTCTCGGCTTTGTGAGGGTTTTTGAGGCTTGGGGTGTGAAATCTTGTCTAACTCTTGGTTAATAATCTTCCTAATACATTAAGGAATAACACTTATAAGTTTAAGAATTTTTGGACAACATTTGCTCAAGAAAGAGGGGGGTGGGACGAGAGCAACTAGGGAGGAGAGGAAAATATTTTCAAGTCTTGAAATGTTCTAAGTGTGGAAGATTTCATCAACTAGAGGTGTTTATATAGGACAACCAAGGGTTAGGATTGAAACATGTGTATGGTATAGATTGTTTGTGTAGGTTCCTTTCTCCACTTGTCCACAAATGCCATGCAAGACTTTGACCATTTGACTTGCCCACTAACCTTGCAAAAACCGTCCACTATGCCATGCAAGACTTTTGGCCACTTGTCTTGCCCACTTGTCTTGAAAAAACGTCCAACAAGGCTCTTGGGGTGACATATGTCTCCCTCATATTGGTCCAAAATATTTATCTCTCCGAAAAATTCCATAATTGGAAAAAAAAATATCGAAACCGTAAACTTTCCTTCACAATGTTCGGAATATTTTCCGTCGAAAAACAATTCTTTCATTCTTACCCTAATTAGGGTTTATACATTCGTACGCACGTCCTTACATACATATTCCAGAACTACGGGGTATAACATTTTCCCCCCCTTAGAAACATTCGTCCCGAATGTTCCTTCAAGATTCAATTAACTCAGATAACGGCATAGTCCTCATGCTTGAACAATTTGCAAAATGCCACGTATGGCCACAATAGAACACTTAAGTACATATGACAATTAAGTTTTAACAAGTAGAAAAGTGAGTTACGGAGGTGTGGGGAATAAGTGAGGATACTTACGCCTCATGTCCTCACTCGCTTCCACGTCATCTCCTCTGCTCGTTCGCCATAAGACCTTGCGGAAGCCACGTCCTTTGTCATGATCGCCTAACTTTGACGATCGAGTATCGTATGGGAATCTCCTTATCGATAACCCTCTGTCACTGGACATCATCAATCGGGTGCACTCTGAGCGGATCTCCGTACATCTCCTCGGCATCAAAAATCACCGGCTCGTGCTCTCCTCATGTGGAGGCAAGAAGTGAGTGAGAAATGCCTCGAGAACTTCGTCCCCAAAGTGGAGCGCATGCTCCCGGGACAGCTCCGTAGATCAAACGATCGACTACGATATCACGCGGCCGATGTGAACCTAAGACCACTAACTCGGTCTCGAAGCCTTGATCACTCTCGTGATCGCGTAGCGTCGGATGAACTCCTGCGGATCATCCTCGGGCCTCGACCCGTAGAACTCGGCGGGCTGCAACTCGAAAGTCCGAAGTCTCAAACTATCCGAGCCTCGGGTGAACCACGGTACTCTGGGCTGGGCGATGCATCCGGCCTATCCTCGTGCCTCGCCACGACCACAGCTAATAAGCGGGCCATCTCTTTGTAACCCGTCTCCTGCTCCGGTGTGGGGTGGAGGCTCGGTGTCGTGGCCTCATTAGCCCTGCTGCGACTCTAAACCTCTTTGGGGCGGCGTCGTGGAACTCGCCGTCGGGGTATCACTCGGGTAAAGGCGGGCACGGGCCCTCGTGACCCTCTGTGTCCTACTAGCAGCTCCCTCGGCTGCCTTGCCCTTCTGGGCCCGGGTTGCCTTGCATGGAGGCATAACTGGTAAGCAAAAGAAATTCGTCAGCGGGGTCCAACTTATAACACAGCTCTAAGGCACGATCTCAGAGTGAGAAGAATGGAAACCAATCCTAAATATCCTGCGACCTCACGATTATTGGTGTGGTGCACAACACCGATAATCAAGACTTACTAGATACGATCTGTTGACACTTTACGAGGATTTAACGCTCGATAACACTTTTGTCACAACGTTCGGGCGTATTGGTGACTTACCGGACACCCAGTAGACATACATCGAGTAACGGCGAATATAAACTTGCAAACATGAAACGATGTAAAATAAAACGATCTATCCAAAGAAGAGTTGCCTTTCGGCATGTATATAAATACCAAAAGTGAGCGATTACATCCCAACTTTACAACGGGACTACTGGACCTCAGAATGAAATCAACTATGACGGGACGGGGCCGTCATACCTGAATGTACATAAACCTACAATGGCTGAAATCATACCCAAAAACAAGCCTCGGAGGAACGGGGCTTTCCCAGCGAGAATAGTGATCCTAGGAGCGGGGATCAACAACCGAGTACCTCACTGCGGCATGAACGCGGCCAGAAGGAGTCGATCTGGCAAGTACAGTATGTGAAGCTATGAAATCTTGATATATATAATTATGACATTTTAAAACCAATTCACAAATATATGCGAAACAACGAAGTTAACGCACATATAGTGCCATCATAAACAAGAGCAAAAATAGATATAATGTAATCGGTCTTTTCTAGGCCGCTAATGATCGAAGCAAGGCCAATCGCCCATAGTATCATTATGCGAGCCTAATCTGGAACTCGCATTCGCGCATAGGCCCCAGGCGCGTGAGGTATTCTCGCATCGGGGTAGCTAACCACGGCATCGTCCCCGACTCCGCGATCCGCGTGGCCCACGTAGACGCGTGGTATTCCTCGTATCGGCGTAACACACCCGGAGTGATCATCCTGGAACTCCCGCAGCTCCGCATAGGTCCCATGGACCCGCATGAGGTATTCCTCGCATCGGGGGAGGCTAACCCATGACATCGTAACAAGTCATGAGGGTGAGTGATATAATACTAACACAATGGCTTATAGTTAAACAACATAAGCACAACAAGAATAACCTCCTTACACAAGCGTCACAAGATACTAACACACTTAGCATCATAACATGTTTATTTATCAAACCAACTTACCACACCTTCAGGAATCATTACAAGGCTTTTATAAACAAATAAGTAAATCGTTCCTTTTAACTTTCTTAAGTCATTATACCTAACTTCCCATAAAGCTAGTATAACACTTAAGTTTTATTTAAAAACCAAGTATTACTTTTCTTCCAAAAATGATTCATAACTCTTTTTGAAATATTCAAGATTCTTATTATTTAGAACTCAAGTCCAAAGATATCAAAGTAAATCCAAATTTAGTTTAACACACGACGCGTCACCGTACTATATATATTTCACAAATATCATGCTCGAGGATAGGAAGAATCACATACCTCCTCGGCTAAATCCACTTGCCAAGTCGGATATGTCGCGCCAGTGATGTCGACCTATAATAGTCAAAACACGCCTATCAACTTCTAGTTTTACGTGGGATTCTTCTAAGTAAGATTTCTCTTAGTCTCGAAAAATTGGGCAGCACCTCCCGTTTCTATTCAATTCTCCACCTTTTTCAAGGCGATAATAGTAACCAACATGCCATAAATAAGGCGCAATAATTCCGAATTTTAAAGAAGGGGATCACACGCCCAAGCGAACGCGATTAACAATCTTCCCTTAACAACAACAATAATTAAAGAAGGGGATCACACGCCCAAAGCGAACGCGATTAACAATCTTCCCTTAACAACAACAATAATTAAAGAGGATCACACGCCCAAAGCGAACGCGATTAACAATCTTCCCTTAACAACAACAATAATTAAAGAAGGGGATCACGCGCCCAAGCGAACGCGATTAACAATCTTCCCTTAACAACAATGTAAATACCGTCCAAAGTAAATACAGTCCAAAGTAAATACAGTCCTTAAGTTGGGGTCCTTGGCCAACTTTTACAATTTACTTATCCAATTACTTCATTAATCCTTCAACTTATATTCCAATATTTATATAAGTTATAGTTTCTTTGTTGTTAACTTCTTAGTAAGTAATGGATACATTTTTACCATTTTAATGGCTAATATGCCAATTCTCCTTTTAACATCTTAACAAGATCCAAATCTTTCCTTATGTCTCATACTTCATAATATACCTCCAATATATGTATAATATCCAATATACATAATAATTGTCACGACACGTTCCAGGGCCCGTGACTGGTGCCTTACCGGGGCACCCAAGTAGTCATACATCAGAGTAATCAGCGGAAATATAAAGCAAGACATGAAACAGTTTATAAAATAGGACACAGTTTAAGTGAGAAAACATCGCCTTTCGGCATATATATAAAAACAAGGTTTAGCGATTACATCAAATCTTGTACAACGGGACTACTGACCTCTAAGGAAAATATACAACTATGGCGGACGGGGCCCGCCATACCACTATGTACAAAAACTATCTACAACAGGAGATCATACCCAAAAGTAGAGCCTCGGAAAGGATGGAGCTCACGACACCAACGTAGAGATCCTAGGAATGTGGATCTAGCACTGCTTGCCCTGCGGCATGAGCGGCCCAGAAGTCGATCTGACGGTACTAAGTATGCGAAGCGTAAAGTACTTAAATGAAAACAAATAATTTTTTTAAAAACAAGTTTACAAATATTTGTGAAACAACGAAACCGCGCGTAGTGCCACATCACAAACAAGAGCAACAATAGGTAAGCGTAATAGGTCTTGTCTAGGCTGCGAATGATCGAAGCAGGCCACTCGCCCATATCATCATCTGCAAGCCTAATCTGAACTCGAGTCGCATAGAGCCACTCACGTGGGCCCGCATGAGGTATAACCCGCGCATCGAGGTAGCTACTCCTCGGCATCGTCTGGACTCGTTGTCGCATGGCCACATAGACCGCGTGAGGCATAACCCGCATACTAACACGGAACTCGTAGTTCGCGCCAGGCCCTGGACCCGCATGAGGTATTCTCGAATCATGGTCCCAGACCGCCCGAGTCTACCCCGCATCGGAGGGCAGCTTAACCCCCGGTATCATCTCAAGAGGTGAGTGATGGTACACTAACATAACAGCTTATCTTTAAACAACACAATCACAACAGGAAATACTCTTTTTCACAAACGTTACAAGACACTAACACACATAGCATCATATCATGTCTACTTATCAAACCATCTTATTATTCTTTTCACCATTCAATTTAAGTCTGTTATACACACATAGTCAAACTGGTTTCTTTTATCAATCTTAAGTGGTTATACTCAACTTCCCATAAGGCTAGTATAACTCTTAAGCTTCTGTTTTAAAAACCAGTTAGTTCTCTTCTGTTAAAAATGATTCAGTATTCTTTTGAAATGCTTTCAGATCTTTATTATTCAGGCTTAAGCCGTGAGGCATTGCCGTAAGTGTTATTGGGCTTAAGCGTGAGGCATTCTGTAAGTATTATTCGAGCTTAAGTCAAAGACATTGCGTAGTTATTATTCGATTAACACGTATGCGTTTACGTACTATATATATATTGTAAAATATCATGCTTTAGGAAGAATCACATACCTTCTCAAATGAAAACCACCGCCAAGTTGAATATGTCGCGCAGAGAGTCGACTATAATAGTCACGAGATATCTATCAAAGACTACTCTGAAGGTCATTCTAAGCAGAGGTTCATAATTCTACGGTAAGTCGGGCAGCACTTCCCTACCGGTGAGCTATATAAGTCTCATTGTGAAAGCAGTCCTATGTAAGTCTGATTTGATTATTCTTCTTTTAAACCCTTCTACGTGGTAACAGTTCAATTCTATTACGTGATATTCTTCTAAGTATTTGATACTTATTCTAATACTACTACAAAGTATTCTCTAATTCAAAAGAGGTTAGGATTAGTTACCTCGGTAAGCCCAATAGTATCTAGATAAAGTCGCGCTGAGCAAGGTTTAGCTCTAAGTTGTATGCGCTCAGGTAGCTCGAAGAAACCTTAGAAGTTCTTTACAACTTCTACAAAGGACTAAGGGATTTGGGCTAGGGTATTTTGGGCATTATAACAATACTAGAAGACAACTTTTCTACCAAGGGAGGGGTAGATTTGGCTAGGGGGGGTAGGCCCTCGGCCAAACTCACTCAAAGGGGGGGGGGGGAGGTGTTGGACGAAAGGCTAAGGGAGAGGAGAGGATTTTTAGACTTGGAAGACAACTTTGTGGATGAAGAATTCTTCATCTAAAGGGGGGTATTTATAGCTAAAGCCTTGGCCAACCAATGGCCAAGATGAAGACAAGTGCAAGGCAAGTGTAGGGTGAGGATTAACTAAACACAAATATCCTACCAACTCCTTGACTTTGTGCAAGGCACAAAAAACGTGCCCAACCTTCTCCATTTTCGTCCAATGGACGATTCAAGTCCATCCATGGGAGGGTGCCAAGTGTCGCCCTCCCGTTGGTCCAAAATGTTTCGTCTCTCGGAAAAATCCGCAAAAATTAGAAATGGCATAGCCGGAATTTACCCTACGAAGTCGTGGAAGCGTTTCGTCGGAAAGCGATTCTTTAAGCGAGTTGTGCACAATTTGAACTTGGCCTAATCTTTAAGGCTAAACTTTTATCGTATTCCCCACGCATACTGCTGGAATATACTGGGTATAAAATTCTCCCCACTTAGAAACATTCGTCCGAATGTTCCTTCCCAAGACAGTTAACGATAAGATTCTTCATAACTAAAACAGTTTGCAAATGCCCCACGCGGCCACAAAACAACACTTAGGCATAAATGAGAACGAAAATTTACAAGTAGGACAGTGACTTACCTGGAGGTGTGGGGAATAGGTGAGGATACTTACGCCTCATGTCCTCGCCGGCTTCCCACGTCATCTCCTCTCTGAGCTCGTTCGCCCACAAGACTTTGACGGAAGCCCGTCCGCCCGTCGCGAGCGCCTAACGACGATCGACTATCGCCATGGGAACCTCCTCATACGATAACCTCGGTCACTGGACATCGTCAATCGGGTATACTAGATGGATCCCGATACATCTCCTCAACATAGATCGTGAAAAACCGGATGCCTTGCCTCCGGATCGGACGGCGGATCAACTCATAGGCAACCTTGCCTACCTGCGGACAATCAAACGACCCAATGTACCTGGTGAGTTTCCCTTCTTCCGAATCTCATCACACCGCCATGGGTGACGCTAGGAAAACCCAATTATGAACCTCGAACTCAAGATGCGACGACGATGATCTGCATCGACTTACATCGACTACGGTATCGATAGCGCTCTCGGATAAGCTTCACCTTATCCATCGCTGCTATACCAAATCTGGTCCCACTATGCACCTCGCCCACATCGAACCAACCTATAGGCGATCTGCACTTCCTCCATACAAGGCCTCATAAGGTGCCATCGAATCCGGAATGGTAGCTATTATTATCGCGAACTCAACTAGAGGCAAATGATCCTCCCAACTACTGAAGTCAATAACACGGGCTCGCGACATATCCTCAAGAGTGCGGATAGTGCGCTCTGCTGTCCGTCTGCGTGGATGAAATGCGATTACTCGGGCTCACTGCGTCCTAAACCCCTCGGAAGGACCTCGAAGTTAGCGTAAGCGGGCTCCACATGCGATATGATCGAAGTAGGGACTCCATGCGATCGGCGATCTCTCGGATGTAAAGTCTGGCATAATCCTCGGTAGAAAAAGTCGTCGGCGGGAAGAAAGTGGGCTGATTTAAATCGACTGTCGGCGATAACCCATATAGAATCATGTCTCCTGCGAGTGCGAGGTAATCACGTGATGAAGTCCATGTTGATTACCTCCCACTTCGGTCGGGATCTCGATAAATGCGTAACAAACCACGGGCCTCCGGTGCTCTACCTTCACTGCGACAACACGGGCGCGAGCTACGAACTGCAGCGTCTCTCTTCAAGCCATCCCACCAATACACGGATCTAAGGTCGTGGTACATCTTGGTCGACCGGATGGATAGAGTAACGCTGTGTGCTTCCCAAGAACCTGCTGCGAAGTCACGAAACATCCTGGAACACACGATGCGCCTCAAACCTTAGCACCCCATGGTGCTACCTCAAAGGACCGCGCCTCTCGAAGAGGCTGTATCGCGATATCGAATCAAAGCTGGATCCTCGAGCGTTGCCTCTTCACGCCTCGCCGGCGATGGAAGACTCGGCAACCTCACGAACTCTAACCCATCGCTATCGGAATCAAGCGGACACTAAGGCTCGCTAAGCGATGCAAATCACGAACCATGTCCTCTCTCTAGTTGCACATCGATAGGCTCCCCATGACTACGACTAAGAGCATACGCCACAACATTGGCCTTCCGGGTGGTACAGGATATCAACATCGTAATCCTTAAGCAACTCTAACCACCGTCTCTGCCGTAAGTTCGGCTCCCTCGGTGAAGATATCTTGGAGGCTCTTGTGGTGCGTATAAATATCCACGTGAACCCCATACAAATAGTGCCTCGGATCTTGGCGTGAATCACGGTGCGACTCCAAATCATGGGTGGGGTAGTTCTACCGTGTTTCTTGGTGTCGGGATGCATATGCTATAACCTGCCATCTTTGCATCAACACATCCCAACCCGATGCCCGACGCATCACAATACGACATAACCATCGGACCCTGCGGAAGAAAGAAGCGGGGCGGTCGTCGGTCTCTTTCGAATGGAAACCACGCTCACAAGCATCAGTCCACTGGAACTTGGGCGCCTACGAGTCGGCCTAGTCAATGGCGCGAGATAAAGCAAACTTCTCCACGAACCGTAGATAATATCCTGCAAGGCCCGAGCTGCGAACCTGCAGCCGGAGTAGTAGGTGCAGGCCAACTCGGACTGCCTCGATCTTGGCGTATCTACGAATACCATCGGCCCCGACAATATGCCCAGCATGCGAAGTCAGCAAAACTCACATTTGGGAAACTTGGCGTAACTGCTAGTCTGGAAGCTATCGGCAAGACCGCCAAATGCTCCGCGTGCTCTCGCTCTGGCGAGAATAAACCAAGATATCATCGATGAACACTATCACAAGCGTGTCCAAAATGGTTTGAACACTCGGTTCATCAAATCCATGAATACCGCGAGCATTGGTCAACCAAAGACATGACCACGAACTCATAATGCGTCACGGGTCTGAATGCGATCTAGGGACATCCACCTCTCGACTCGCACTTTGATGATAGCCCGATCGCGGATCAATCTTGGAAAACATCTCGCACCACGCTGGTCGAACAAATCATCAATCACAGGAAGGGGTATCGTTCTTAATGGTCACCTTGTTCGTGCTGTAATCAACACATGCGCGGCGTCCGTCCTTCTTCACGAACAATACTGCGCTCCCGGGGAGACACACTGGGCTTGATGAAGCCGCTTCTCCGGCAAATCTCTAAGGTGATCCTTGACTCTCTCAACTCGGCGGCGCGCCATTACGTATGGCGGAATGGAAATAGGCCGAGTGTGCGGCAATATGTCAATACAAAACTCGATCTCCTCTCGGGAGGATACGGGAGGTCATCCGGAAACACGTCGGGAACTCGTGACTCACGGCCCGAAAATCTGGTACGCGACGATTATCAAACACCCGAACGAGATGGTAGATATACCCGCTGCGCACCATCTTGACCTTGGTAGGAAATAAACCTACCACCGGCGTCTGAGTGCTCCTCACTCAACCGGCTCGCCGAGCTGGAACCGTACTACTCTCGTTCTGCGGTCTACATTGGCGTAGCAGAAGCTAGCCAATCCATCCCCATAATCACGTCGAAGTCAATCATCTCCAACTCTATCAAGTCGGCTGAGTGCGATTGTAAATGGTCACGAGGACAAGCTCATATACCGCCGAGCTACCACCGAATCACCCAGGCGTAGCTACCTCGAAAGTGCATGGACTCGGGCTCATCCCTATCCTACTAGCAACAAGGAGATATATGGGCAGTAGAACCGGATCTATCAAAGCATACACATCAAACCCGAAGCGATAAGGTACGTGGCGACATCGGTGAGGCCTCACGATCTGTCGGTGGACAAAGCATAAATGCGGTTACGAGGACGCTAGGCTGGACGAGCCACGACCTCTGCGCGACCTGGCGACCCATGTGTACCACCGCCTCGGCGAGTAGCTGTAGGAGATGACGGCGGCAGCGAACACGGTGAGCCACCACTAGCCTTGCCCCGGTCGGACGATCCTCGCAAAGTGACCTGCGCCACTGGCGTAACAAGCTCCAAAGTAGTACCACACTTCCGTAATGGGATCTACGCGTCGGCCACACCGGGGGGTGGTCCCGATCGGCGATCTGCTCTGCGGGCGTCGAAGCCACGGGGCCAGTGCGCCCTCGAAAACTCGGGTGTCTTGAGGGCGGTGCGAGTGCTCTGGTGGGCGTGGTGCGAATCTAGGCTGCGAGGCCGCCCACGATAACCACGAGAAGACCCTCGTCACGGCGCCTGCTTCTTGTTTGTCCACGTCGACCTCTGCGCTCGCCGCATCGAGGCGTGAGCTGCGTGCGGGTAATGTCCATACGGTCAAGAGAAACACTGCCGCGACTTCGGCCATATAGTCGTCTGGCGGTGACATAGCGGTGCACCTATCCTCCATATCTGCTACCAATCTTTGGGACATATCGAGCGATGAATCAAACTCGACATTGTACTCACGGCGGTGCGTCCTCTGCGCCTCGATGGTAAAAATCTATCGGCCGCGCCCTCGCCATCTGTGGAGGCAAAGTGAGTGAGGAAAGCCTGCGAGAACTCATCCCAGTAGGCTGGGGCGCGTGCTCTCCGGGATAACTCCGTGAATCAAACCAATCATTGCGGTATCACGCGGCCGTCGAACCGAAAGGTCACGGACTCTGTCTCGAGGCCTTGATCACCTCGTGATCCTCTGAAGGCGGCGGATGAACTCCTGCGGATCATCCTCCGGCCTCGACCGAAAAACTCGGCGGGCTACAACTCAAGAAATCTCGTAGCCTCAAACTATACGCCTCGGGTGTACCACGGTGCGGCCGTGGCTGGGCTGAGCCAGGCTGCCGCATCGGCCTCTCGCTCGTGTCGGGCCACAACTTTAGCCAAAAGGCTGGGCCATCTCCTTGTACCTAACTCCTCCGCCCGTCTTTGTGGGGCGGGAGGTGTGGGTCTTGTGGTCTGTCTTTGAAATGGCGGCGTCATAGAACTCGCCGTCTGGTATAGGCGGGCACGAGCCCTCGTGACTCTGGGTGTCTGCTAGCGGCTCCTCATTTGCCTTGCCGCCACGGGCGGGTTGCCTTACGTGGAGGCATAGCATTACGGGAAAGGAATACGTTAGAGGTCCAACCTATAACACGACTCTAAAGCACGATCTCGGAATGAAAAGAATGGAAACCAATCCTAAATATCCTATAGCCTCACGATTATTGGTGTGGTGCACACACCGATAATCAAACTACTAGATGCGGTCTGTAGACACTTTCAGAGGATTAATCGCTCGATACCACTTTTGTCACGACCCGTTCGGGGCGTGGTGGTGCCTTGCAGGGCACCCAGTAGTCATACATCAGTGTCGGCGGAAATATAAAGCAAGACATGAAACAGTTTATAAAATAGGACACAGTTTAAGTGAGAAAACATCGCCTTTCGGCATATATATAAAAACATGGTTTAGCAGTTACATCCGATACTGTACAACAGGACTACAGACCTCTAAGGAAAATATACAACTATGGCGGGACAGGGCCCCGCCATACCCTGACTGTACAAAACTATCTACAACAGGGAGATCATACCCAAAAGTAGAGCCTCCGGAAAGGATGGAGCTCCTGACACCAACGTAGAGATCCTAGGAATGTGGATCTAGCACCTGCTTGCCCTTACCTGCGGCATGAACGCAGCCCCCCGAAGGAGGTCAGTACAACAGGTACTAAGTATGCGAAACTGTAAAGTACTTAAATGAAAACATATCATTTTTAAAAACCAGTTTACAAATATGTGTGAAACAACCAAGGAAACCGCACGTAGTGCCACATCACAAACAAGAGCAACAATAGGTAACTGTAATAGGTCTTGTCTAGGCTGCGAATGATCGAAACAGGGCCACTCGCCCATATCATCATCGCAAGCCTAATCTGAACTCGAGTCGCGTGAAGCCACTCACGTGGGCCGCGTGAGGTATAACCCCGCATCGAGGGTAGCTACTCCTCGGCATCGCCCCGACTCGTTGTCGCATGGCCACATAGACCGCATGAGGCATAACCCGCATACTAACACGGAACTCTCGTAGTTCGCATAGGCCCTGGACCGCATGAGGTATTCTCGAATCATGGTCCTGCATCGCCCGAGTCTACCGCGTCGGAGGCGACTTAACCCCGTATCATCTCAAGAGGTGAGTGATGGTACACTAACATAACGACTTATCTTTAAACAACACAATCACAACAGAAATACTCTTTTTCACAAAGCGTTACAAGACACTAACACACATAGCATCATATCATGTCTACTTATCAAACCATCTTATTATTCTTTTCACCATTCAATTTAAGTGCATTATACACACATAGTCAAGCGGTTTCTTTTATCAATCTTAAGTGGTTATACTCAACTTCCCATAAGGCTAGTATAACTCTTAAGCGTCTGCTTTAAAAACCGATTAGTTCTCTTCATAAAAATGATTGATATTCTTTTGAAATGCTTTGGATCTTTATTATTCGGGCTTAAGCCTTGAGGCATTCTAGTAAGTGTTATTCAGGCTTAAGCCGTGAGGCATTGCCGTAAGTATTATTCAGGCTTAAGTCAAAGACATTGCCGTAGTTATTATTCAGTTAACACATGTACGTCTACCGTACTATATATATATATATTGTAAAATATCATGCTTTAGGAAGAATCACATACCTTACCGTGAAAACCACCGAGTTGAATATGTCGCGCGCAGAGTCGACTATAATAGTCACAGATATCTATCAAAGACTACTCAAGGTCATTCTAAGCAGAGGTTCATAATTCTACGGTAAGTCGGGCAGACTTCCCTACCGGTGAGCTATATAAGTCTCATTGTGAAAGCAGTCCTATGTAAATCTGATTTGATTATTCTTCTTTTAAACCCTTCTTTGTGGTAAGTTCAATTCTATTCGTGATATTCTTCTAAGTATTTGATACTTATTCTAATACTACTACAGTAAGTATTCTCTAATTCAAAGAGGTTAGGATTAGTTACCTCGGTAAGCCCAATAGTATCCTAGATAAAGTCGCGCTGAGCAAGGTTTAGCTCTAAGTTATGCGCTCGGTAGCTCAAGAAACCTTAGAAGTTCTTTACAACTTCTACAAAGGACTAAGGGATTTGGGCTAGGGTATTTTGGGCATTATAACAATACTAGAAGACAACTTTTCTACCAAGGGAGGGGGTAGATTTCGGCTAGGCTAGGGGGTAGGCCTCGGCCAAACTCACTCAAAAGGGGAGGTGTTGGACGAAAGGCTAAGGAGAGGAGAGGATTTTTAGACTTGGAAGACAACTTTGTGGATGAAGAATTCTTCATCTAAAGGGGTATTTATAGCTCAAGCCTTGGCCAACCAATGGCCAAGATGAAGACAAGTGCAAGGCAAGTGTAGGGTGAGGATTAACTAAACACAAATATCCTACCAACTCCTTGACTTTGTGCAAGGCACAAAAAACGTGCCCAACCTTCTCCATTTTCGTCCAATGGACGATTCAAGTCCATCAATGGGAGGGTGCCAAGTGTCGCCCTCCCGTTGGTCCAAAATGTTTCGTCTCTGGAAAAATCCATAAAAATTAGAAATGGCATAGCCGGAATTTACCCTACGAAAGCTGTGGAAACGTTTCGTCGGAAAACGATTCTTTAAGCGAGTTGTGCACAATTTCGAACTTGGCCTAATCTTTAAGGCTAAACTTTTGTACGTATTCCCTTACGTACATACTCTGGAATATACGGGGTATAACAATAATCAACTTCACAAAGAGGTTAAGGTTCATTACCTCAATTTAGCCCAAAAATATCCAAGAACTTAAAGTCGTTCCTAAGCAAGTTTTAGCTCCAAATCTTTGTGTTCCAAACCACCACAAGTCACCCTTAGAAGTTTCTAACCAACTTCTATTCAAGAATTAACTCCAAAAAGTGAAGAACACTAAAGTTCCAAATCTGCCCACTCTCGGCTTTGTGAGGGTTTTTGAGGCTAGGGGTGTGAAATCTTGTCTAACTCTTGGTTAATAATCTTCCTAATACATTAAGGAAGAACACTTATAAGTTTAAGAATTTTTGGACAACATTTGCTCAAGAAAGAGGGGGGTGGGACGAGAGCAACTAGGGAGGAGAGGAAAATATTTTCAAGTCTTGAAATGTTCTAAGTGTGGAAGATTTCATCAACTAGAGGTGTTTATATAGGACAACCAAGGGTTAGGATTGAAACATGTGTATGGTATAGATTGTTTGTGTAGGTTCCTTTCTCCACTTGTCCCACAAATGCCATGCAAGACTTTGACCATTTGACTTGCCCACTAACCTTGCAAAAACCGTCCACTATGCCATGCAAATGCCATGCAAGACTTTTGGCCACTTGTCTTGCCCACTTGTCTTGAAAAACGTCCAACATGGCTCTTGGGGTGACACATGTCGCCCTCCTATTGGTCCAAAATATTTATCTCTCGGAAAAATTCCATAATTGGAAAAAAATAATATCGAAACCGTAAACTTTCCTTCACAAGGTTCGGAATATTTTCCGTCGGAAAACAATTCTTTCATTCTTACCCTAATTAGGGTTTATACATTCGTACGCACGTCCTTACATACATATTCCGGAACTACGGGGTATAACAGTTCCTTAACTGTTCATACCTTCCCGGTATTTATTTAGTCCTTACCAAATCCTGGTAATCTAAAATCATTCTAGGCAACACGCGCATGACCTCATACATAAATCCGTATAATTGTATGTCACAAAACCAACTATACTACAAACATTACCAACCTGGATACGCAATCCACATAATCTTTCCTGGGTCACTGCTGCATTTCTCGTAGCTGCAATCAACATAACTCGTTAGGGAGAGACGACCCTAACCATACAGCTCTATCGCACGAGCTCAGAGTGAGAAGAATGGAAACCAATCCTAAATGTCCTGCAGCCTCCTGATTATAGATGTGGTGCAAAACACACCGATAATCAAGACTCTACTGAACCGATGCGTAGGCGCTTTCAGAGGACTAAGCGCTCGATACCACTTTTGTCACGCGACCCGACCGGGCACGCGGCGGTGCCCTACACAGGCACCCTTTCGGTATACATCAGAGAATAGCAGCAGAACATACACAACTTATAAAATGCTTAAACATAAAATAACAACAGGCTAGCCGATAAGGCCACCTTCCGTAAACTATACAAATAAAACAGTACATTTTTTTTCCTTACAACCCAATCCACATTGTGACTACAGACCTCTAAGAATAACAACTGTGACGGGACAGGGCCCCGCCATACCCCTGAATAAACAACAACCAACCATACCAGGGATAGGCCTCCGGAGAAATGGAGATTCCCAACAGCTGAACAGTGATCCTAAAAGTGAGGATCAGCTACCTGTACTCTACCTGCGGCATGAACGCAGCCCCCCGGAGGAGGTCAGTACAACATGTACCAAATATGTGGAACTGAAAGTACTGTAATGAAATCACAAGTCTATAATAAAACTGGAGACATGTATGATAGCTCAATTAACAGTACACTGTGCCTTACTAACAATGAGAGTAAATAATAGTATACTTACAACATAAAAATAGGAAGCTCACGATCAAAGCAGGGCCACCCGCCCGCAGTATCATTAAGCAATCCTACTCCTGGGACTATTTCACCCGCATAGGTCGTGTGGACCCGCATGAGGTATTCCTCGCATGGGACTATTTCACCCGCATAGGTCGTGTAGACCCGCATGAGGTATTCCTCGCATAGGTTGTATCCGCCCGCATGGGACTATTTCACCCGCATAAGCCCTTACGGACTCGCATGAGGTATTCCTCGCATCGTGGGTAGCAAATCCACGGAATATGCAAATGCCACAAACCCGGGGAATGACCCCGTAATGAATAACATACTACTAGCACAAACCGGCTATCACACATAACATAAGCACTACCGTCTTATCATACATAACATAAGCACTACCGGCTTATCATACCATATATAAGCAAGTTAAGAAATCCCCTAACTTCTTATTAGTCTTATACATGTACACTCTCATTTTTAGTTTACTTAAGGCACTAACATGTCATTATAAAAATCCGGGAATTTAACCCAAAGTACTACGTACTTCTACTCTTTTAAAATGACCCTTTTTCATACAAAACTTCCAAGATACTAATAACCATAGTATCAAGTCATAACTACTTTTCAAGACAAGTCATAATACCTTTTTAGAAAAATACATTTTCAGGCTTCTAAATCAAGTGACTTCTTTCTTTTAAAACATTAAGCAATTGATGCCTTTAAATCAATTTGCCTTTCGTTATTTCAAGTCATTTAACATACTTAAATTACTTAGAGTAAACCACTCTTTTTAACTTTCCATAAAGCTATTATAACCAACTTCCCATAAAGTCGTTATACTAGCTTTATACTTTAGCAACTTACATACCTCCAAGAGACTTAAACTTTCCAACAAAACAAGTATCAACAATACTTTCAACATACTTAAAGTCTCTTAACTTTTGAAAACCAAGATATCCTTAATAAAGTGAGTTAATTCCCTAACTCAACCAACTTGGACATTCTTAAAATAAGCCAAGGATATCAAATAGACTAGATTGTCAAAATCTTGTACGTCTACCATACTATACATTTACAACTTATTCATGCTCAAGAGATAAGAAAGTTCCACATACCTCTTCGGTTTAATCCACTTGCTAAGTCCAATTCGCCGTACATAGTATGTCAACCTATAATGACCATAATACGTCTATTAACTTCTTACTTCAAATGTAGAATATTCCAAGTGCAAAGTCACTAAATTCTACGGAAAATCGGACATCACTTCCTTTGTTTCTACATACTTTGCCACCTTTTTCAAGGCCGAATTCAATAACCAAACACGCCACATTTAAGGCTCAACAAAGTAGTTAACAATAGGGGATTACACGCTTAATCAAGACGTGTAAAATTCCGCCCCACAATTGACATTAAACTAGTCCAAAAATACAATGTCCATTCGGCAATTAGGGACAACAATACCAATTCTTTTCCAATTTCTCTTCAATCCAAATTGTTTAGTATAACATGATATAACGCCGCAATTGATTATAACAACTATAACCTTCAAGTAGATAACATGCGACGATTCTAGTTAACGACCAAATTGTAATTCAATTTCAAATGACTCAACATGTCATTTTCGGATTTGAGCTTCCAAATTTCCATAACACTTATTAATCTTCATAATACATATCACATCATCATTTCTAACTGATAATAACATGGAATCTTCAATTACAAAAGTAAGACGAAGATTATACCTCATTTAGCCCAAATATGATCCAAGATTACAAGTCGATCCTTAGCAACTTTAGCGCCTCTTTTCGACGTTCCAATCCACTCCAAGCAACCCTTAGAAGCTTATGATGAACTCATCTTCAAGTTCCAACTTCAAAGTTGAAGAACTCCTTTAGTTTTCGCCTTGCGACTAATACGAAAACGCCATTTTTCCGGGATCTTTCTATTGAGATACACTTACAATACCCTTAGGTACCTTGGTTTAAAGTGGGGAGATTATTGGACAACAAACAAATTTTTTTTTAAAACCCTTGTGAAAGCCGAGAGCACCACTAAGTGTTCTTCAAGATTTTGAAAAATTTGTCTAAGTGTAGAAGCTTGTCTTGCACTAGTATACATATATAACAAGATGGAGGGTCAAGATTAGAACAAATGGGTGGTTTGGATGCAACTCACAAGGATCAAGCCAAGTGGCTTTTGACTAAGTCAACAATCTCAAGCTCTAGCCTTTGCAAGACTTACTCATCTTAAATATGGTCAAATGACCCTTTTGCCCATGCATAATTTCGTCCAAGGCAACATAAGGGGGGTGACACGTGTCGCCCTCCTATTCGTCACAATATTACGTTTTCCGACAATTCCGATAAATTTTTACAAGTCTCTAATCTTAACATTTTGAGTTCTTACGTACGTCCTTAAAAACATATCCTGGAATTCCGGGGTGTAACATTCTCCCCCTCTTAGAAACATTCGTCCCCGAATGTTCTTTTGGGAGTCAAACTTAAAGGTAGCGGCATAGTCTCCTTACAACCCCTACCTACCAATAATGCCACACGTGGCCACATAACAATACTCATACCAAAATGTCCACCTGAACCCCATGTGTCAACATCGGTTATCTGCCTAAAGCTTCTGTTGACTCTGAGCTTACTAATAATCTTTCCTGGATAAGCTTCGCCTTATCCACAGCCCGCTGAATCAAGTCTGGACCAAATAACTGAACCTCGCCTACGTCGAACCAACCAACCGGCGATTTACACTTTCTTACATACAAGGCCTCATACAGGGCCATCCGAATACTGGAAGGGTATCTGTTATCGTACGTAACTCAACAAGAGGCAAATAATTCTTTCAGCTAACTCTGAAATCAATAACATAGGCCCGCCACCTATCCTCAAGTACCTGGATAGTATGCTCTGCACTGTCCAGTCGGTGCGAGGTGAAATGTCTGTGAGACTCACTGTGTCTCTAATACCTACGGAAAAAAAACCTCCTAAGTCACCGTATGAGAACTCATCATGCGACATCATAAAAGTAGGAACCCCGCATGTCTCACAATCTCTCCGCTATACACGCTGGCATAATCCTCAGCCGAGTAAGTAGTCCCAATACGGAAAAACACGACTGGTTTCGCCAGCCTATTTACCATGACCCCGAGTCGCACTTCCTCCGAGTGCGATGCCACCTGTTACAAAATCCATATTAATTACCTCCCATAACTAAGTCGGGATTTAAATGCTTTGCAATAGCCATTTGGGCTTACGGTGCTCAACCATGACTGCTACTAACTCGGACACTAAGCGATGAAAGTCCGCTATGTCCCTTTTCGGTCATCTTACCCATACATACATCGAGGTCACGACACAACTTAGTCAACCCGAACAATTTGAGCAATAAGCTGCGTGCCTCCTAAAACCTGGCGACTAGTCTGCGGCGCGGGTACACACAATCTATCCTCATATCACGGACCTCATCGGTGCTACTCAAGCGAGCTCTTCTCTTCTCGGAGCCGTATCTCGATCTGCGTATCATAAGCTGGATCCCCATCGTCGCCTCTTTACCTCCTCAACGATGGAAGACTGGAAACCTCTCGGATCTAAACCATTAACCTTGGAAACAAATAATCGAACCGCCGGCTCGTTAGCTAACGAATCTCACGGACACGTCGTCATCTGTCTGCCCATCTGACAGACTACCCATAGACCCACGACTAAGAGTATCTGTAACTGTCTTGGCTTTCCCCGGATGGTATAGGATATCGATATCACAATCCTTGAATAACTCTAACCACCGTCGCTGTCGCAAATTCTACTACCTCTGTCTGAAGGTATACCGGAGGCTTTTGTGGTCTGCACAAATATCCACACAAAGTATATATATACGTCATTCCCCCCAAATCTTCAAGGCATGATTTAACTGCCGCCAACTCTAAATCATGAGTGGCGTAATTTCCTTTCCTGCTTCCCTAACTACCGGGAAAATCATAGGCTCTATCCTTATCGGGTTGCGTCGGCCTGACCTAATGACACCCAACGTGTTAACATAATAACCTAACCCTCTAGTCTTTCAGGAGGAGTTAGAACTGTAGTCGAGTCAACTTATCTTCCAATAACTGGAAACCTTTCACATTCTTGCGAAATATTCGGGTGTCCTTAATCTCAATTATGGTTCCTGTTTCCTTTTCTCTGTTGCAAACAAACTTGGTTATTAACTTAGATTTGATTCCTTTGCTTGCCTCCTGGCTAAGACTTCCCGTCAAACACCATTTAGGGGGGGGGGAGAAAATTTCCTTGATCTCGTCAAGTAGTAACCCGATTATTTTCTCCCAGCTCATAGAGCTTGCAGTCAGGTGTTCAACCTCAATTCATGGTATTACATAATCCAATGATTTGTCAAAATTTCTTATCGTTCGAGTGTCTACTCGTCTTTCCTTTATAATTCATTTCAAGTTATCCTGGGGTCCCTTACCCCTCCGTATTTCCTTACAATATTTCTCGTCAGTATAGATGCTACCACCTTCCCTCGAGGTGTTCTTACTGCCCATTATTTACTAATGGTCCTTACACTAGTCTGGGGTAGTCATATCTCGTGCAACTTACATAACCATAGTCGTATTCTCTTTTATCATTCTGGTCATAACCTTACCTTATGCTTATTATTAGCAAAAGTATTTCTATCTTGATTCACAATCGTACAGTTTCATACAAGCGTACAACCTGCATTTATATCTTTACGATATTTCCTCGACCAATTCGTACGTCGTTCTTAATTACCCCAACACAACACTTTTCCCCCGGTTATCTACAACTGTAACCTACGGCATGACGATACCGAGGACCTTACCAGTCTCATATCCTTCGTCTAACAACACGGGTACACATAACCCCATAATACGTAAAACTGTCCTTACGTGGGGGAGAGAACTTATCTCCCTTTTTTTTAACTTCCTTGGAGTCACAACCCTAATCACCGGGTCCTCTTGCGGTCCAGTAAATATCTAATCATCACGCACCGCCTTAAAGTCATGTAGATTTTCAAAACCTACCAAAGATGCCCTCAGCTTTCCGCCGGCAGCACTCATACTTATCTTTGCCTTGCACATTTTCCTGAAATTATCCGGAAGGTCGTGGCCCTGACCGCCACACCAAACCAACTCCAAGTACCTCCAAGGGCACTTAACATAAATTCCTTCAAATTCTATTATTACTTACTTTCTGCGTCAATTTACCTCAAATGAACAAGTCACACAGACTTATTAAAAACAATGCTGCCAAAGAAGGAAGGATAATTCACTGGTTACCACCACTTCTCTTCATTTTTACTCGATGGCAAACTGCCAGGAAGCGTACCGAATCAATCTCTCTATAGTCCACGTTGGCATAACGGAGGCCAACTAGCGTCTTCATAATGACCTCGATATGCGTCATAACAGCTCTGCTAGGTCTGCTAGGGTCCAACGACTGTATCGTTACCAGTAATTATTATCTAACCGCTCAGCTACCACCCAACACCCACGGGTGTAGTCACCTCGAAAGGTCCTCATGAATTCAGGCTCCATTTTTTTTACACTTGGTTGCTCTCTTTCTTACTGGTCGTACTCTTCCCGTACTTCCAAACTTATTCTAGCGTACGTACATGGCCTTCATACTGATTCGGGCCTCCAATATTTGGAGTTACTAGTCTAAACAACATAAGGCCATTTCCGGCTCTCACACCCTGGTTCCGGTGGAACACGTCCACGAACCCGTAAAATGATTAACTAAACTTGGGCCTTGCACCCTCGTGACCCTGTCACGTAGAGGGACTACTACCAACTGATCCCATTCCATTCCAAGCTATGGGGCGACCCTTAATAGGTCCTCAACCCGACTCGGCGTCGTACTTTACTCTTATCCTTGGTCTGACTAAAATTTTTTACTCCCCGAGAAGGCCTTATATACTTAAGGTCTCGGCGGTTATCAATAATTCTTAGGCTCGCAATTTCCATGCTACAAGCCTACCTTATCAGTCCCCACGTAGCGGGTACAATAACACGGTAATACCATAATCGTGTTGTCTTGATCATAACAACCATATTTACTCCATACGGATCTCACTCGTACCATTCCCTTAATCATACCACGTAGCTTAATCTATTAACATAGGCTTCCATTAAGCTCCTTAATTATAACCTCTTAAGGGTCCATTACATTCTCACACAACTCATCATCACCTAATTATCTCAAATTAGCACGTAAAACCTTGATGAGAGTTCCTGTCACAACCCGTTCCCGGGCCCGTGACTGGTGCCTTACCCGGGCACCCAAGAAAACATACATCAGAGTAACCAGCGGAATATAAACTTGCAAACATGAAACAGTGTAAAATAAGAACAGTCTATCCAAAGAAAAGTTGCCTTTCGGCATGTATATAAATACCAAAAGTGAACAGTTACATCCCAACTTTACAACAGGACTACAGACCTCTAAGAATGAAATCAACTATGACGGGACAGGGCCCCGTCATACCCTGAATGTACATAAACCTACAATGACAGGGAAATCATACCCAAAAGACAAGCCTCCGGAGGAACGGGGCTTTCCCAAAAGCAGAATAGTGATCCTAGGAGCGGGGATCAACAACCGGAGTACCTCTACCTGCGGCATGAACGCAGCCCCCCGAAGGAGGTCAGTACAACAGGTACCAAGTATGTGAAACTGTAAAGTACTGATATATATAATTATAACATTTTAAAACCAATTCACAAATATGTACGAAACAACCAAGTTAACCGCACATAGTGCCACATCATAAACAAGAGCAAAAATAGATATAATGTAACTGGTCTTTTCTAGGCCGCTAATGATCGAAGCACGGCCAATCGCCCATAGTATCATTATGCGAGCCTAATCCTGGAACTCCCGCAGTTCGCATAGGCCCCCTAAGCCCGCATGAGGTATTCCTCGCATCGGGGGTAGCTAACCCTCAGCATCGTCCCGACTCCGCGATCGCGTAGCGCGTAGACGCGTGAGGTATTCCTCGTATCGGCGTAACACACCCGGAGTTATCATCCTGGAACTCCTGCAGCTCCGGATAGGTCCCATGGACCCACATGAGGTATTCCTCGCATCGGGGGCGGCTAACCCATGGCATCGTAACAAGTCAGGAGGGTGAGTGATATAATACTAACACAATGGCTTATCGTTAAACAACATAAGCACAACAAGAATAACCTCCTTACACAAACGTCACAAGATACTAACACACTTAGCATCATAACATGTTTATTTATCAAACCAACTTACCACACCTTCAGGAATCATTACAAGGCTTTTATAAACAAATAAGTAAATCGTTCCTTTTAACTTTCTTAAGTCGTTATACCTAACTTCCCATAAAGCTAGTATAACACTTAAGTTTTATTTAAAAACAAAGTATTACTTTTCTTCCAAAAATGATTCATAACTCTTTTTGAAATATTCAAGATTCTTATTATTTAGAACTCAAGTCCAAAGATATCAAAGTAAAGCCAAATTTAGTTTAACACACGTACGTCTACCGTACTATATATATTTCACAAATATCATGCTCAAGGGATAGAAAGAATCACATACCTCCTCGGCTAAATCCACTTGCCAAGTCGGATATGTCGCGCGCAGAGTGTCAACCTATAATAGTCAAAACACGTCTATCAACTTCTAGTTTTACGTGGGATTCTTCTAAGTAAGATTTCTCTTAGTCTACGAAAAATTGTGCAGCACCTCCCCCGTTTCTACTCAATTCTCCAACTTTTTCAAGGCCCGATAATAGTAACCAACATGCCATAAATAAGGCGCAATAATTCCGAATTTTAAAGAAGGGGATCACACGCCCAAACGAAACGCGATTAACAATCTTCCCCTTAACAATAATAATAATTAAAGAAGGGGATCACACGCCCAAACGGAACGCGATTAACAATCTTCCCCTTAACAACAACAATAATTAAAGAAGGGGATCACACGCCCAAATGGAACGCGATTAACAATCTTCCCCTTAACAACAACAATAATTAAAGAAGGGGATCACACGCCCAAACGGAACGCGATTAACAATCTTCCCCTTAACAACAATGTAAATACCGTCCAAAGTAAATACAGTCCAAAGTAAATACAGTCCTTAAGTTGGGGTCCTTGGCCAACTTTTACAATTTACTTATCCAATTACTTCATTAATCCTTCAACTTATATTCCAATCTTTATATAAGTTATAGTTTCTTTGTTGTTAACTTCTTAGTAAGTAATGGATACATTTTTACCATTTTAATGGCTAATATGCCAATTCTCCTTTTAACATCTTAACAAGATCCAAATCTTTCCTTATGTCTCATACTTCATAATATACCTCCAATATATGTATAATATCCAATATACATAATAATCAACTTCACAAAGAGGTTAAGGTTCATTACCTCAATTTAGCCCAAAAATATCCAAGAACTTAAAGTCGTTCCTAAGCAAGTTTTAGCTCCAAATATTTGTGTTCCAAACCACCACAAGTCACCCTTAGAAGTTTCTAACCAACTTCTATTCAATAATTAACTCCAAAAAGTGAAGAACACTAAAGTTCCAAATCTGCCCACTCTCGGCTTTGTGAGGGTTTTTGAGGCTTGGGGTGTGAAATCTTGTCTAACTCTTGGTTAATAATCTTCCTAATACATTAAGGAAGAACACTTATAAGTTTAAGAATTTTTGGACAACATTTGCTCAAGAAAGAGGGGGGTGGGACGAGAGCAACTAGGGAGGAGAGGAAAATATTTTCAAGTCTTGAAATGTTCTAAGTGTGGAAGATTTCATCAACTAGAGGTGTTTATATAGGACAACCAAGGGTTAGGATTGAAACATGTGTATGGTATAGATTGTTTGTGTAGGTTCCTTTCTCCACTTGTCCCACAAATGCCATGCAAGACTTTGACCATTTGACGTGCCCACTAACCTTGCAAAAACCGTCCACTATGCCATGCAAATGCCATGCAAGACTTTTGGCCACTTGTCTTGCCCACTTGTCTTGAAAAAACGTCCAACAAGGCTCTTGGGGTGACACATGTCTCCCTCCTATTGGTCCAAAATATTTATCTCTCGGAAAAATTCCATAATTGGAAAAAAAAATATCGAAACCGTAAACTTTCCTTCACAATGTTCGGAATATTTTCCGTCGGAAAACAATTCTTTCATTCTTACCCTAATTAGGGTTTATACATTCGTACGCACGTCCTTACATACATATTCCAGAACTACGGGGTATAACATTCTCCCCCCCTTAGAAACATTCGTCCCGAATGTTCCTTCAAGATTCAATTAACTCAGATAACGGCATAGTCCCTCATAACTTGAACAATTTGCAAAATGCCACATATGGCCACAATAGAACACTTAAGTACATATGACAATTAAGTTTTAACAAGTAGAAAAGTGAGTTACCTGGAGGTGTGGGGAATAAGTGAGGATACTTCTGCCTCATGTCCTCCTCTGCTTCCCACGTCATCTCCTCTCTGTTCTCGTTCCGCCATAAGACCTTGACGGAAGCCACATCCTTTGTCCGCAGTCGCCTAACCTGACGATCGAGTATCGCTTTGGGAATCTCCTTATACGATAACCCCTCTGTCACCTGGACATCATCAATCGGGTGCACTCTAGACGGATCTCCGATACATCTCCTCAGCATCAAAAATCTATCGGCTCGTGCTCTCCTCATCTGTAGAGGCAAGAAGTGAGTGAGAAATGCCTCTGAGAACTCGTCTCAAGCGGTGGAGCGCGTGCTCCCCGGGACAGCTCCCATGAATCAAACCAGTCGACTGCAGTCGCAGCCGATGTGAACCTAAGACCACTGACTCGGTCTCCGAAGTCTTGATCACTCTCATGATCCGCTGTAACTGTCGGATGAACTCCTGCGGATCATCCTCAGTGTCACGACCCGACCTCGGGCCCGCGACTGGTGCCTTACCCCGGACACCCTAGTGATACAACATCAGAGAAAATCAGCGGAATTAAAAGCTTAAACATATGAACAATATGAAAAGAAACAGGCTAACCAGCGGTCACCTTTACGTATATAAACATAAAACCCGACGATTATATCCTTTTACAAACCACGCCGCGGTACTACTGGACCTCTAGAGTTTTTATAACAAGCGTGACGGACGGGCCCCGCCATACCACGAATGTACAAGTACCTACAATGACAGGGACTATACCAAAAGATAAGCCTCGGAGAAACGGAGCTTCCCAATACGTGAACAGTGATCCTAAGGCGAGGATCAACAAGCGGTGTACCTCTACATGCGGCATGAACGCGGCCCAGAAGGAGGTCGATAACAACGGTACCAAGTATGTGGCGAAAAAATCGTAAGTGAAACCATAACAATCTATATAAAACAAGAGACATGTATGATAACCAAACTACAGTTTACAACATAAAAGTAGTCATGTCAAGTCAGGGACTTACGCCCTCAAAGTCATCCCTCATGCCCGTGGAACTCCTTCCTCACTGCCGGCAGTCTAGGTATAAATCGTATGATACGTATAACATGTCTCGGCCCATCCCATGGGACACGAGGTGGAATCGTGTGGTATGCATGTCCCGGCCCATCCTGTGGGACTCGGTAGAGAATCGTATGGAATACATGTCCCGGCCCATCCCATGGGACTCGGTAAAGAATCGTATGGAATACATGTCCCGGCCCATCCCGTGGGACTCGGTAAAGGATCGTATGGAATACATGTCCCGGCCCATCCCGTGGGACTCGGTAAAGGATAGTATGGAATACATGTCCCGGCCCATCCCATGGGACTCGGTAAATAATCGTATGGAATACATGTCCCGGCCCATCCCATGGGACTCGGTAAAGAATCGTATGGAATACATGTCCCGGCCCATCCCATTGGACTCGGTAAAGAATAGTCCATAACATTTAAACCCTCTTTTAAGACAGATTAAGGCAATACCATGTCTTCATTTTAAACCAACACATTTTCCCCTTTTAAAGTCAAGTAACAACATTCTTTTCCAAAAGTTCAAGTTGCCTAATTTCAAATACTCAAGTCTCTTATTTTCGAAAGATTTCATAGTTCATAGTCTTAATCAAATAACGTAATCTCTTTTTAAAACCATTGAGTAACATATGCCTTATGTGTGAGTAGTTATTCTTGTTTATAACAATCTTATTAAAGCAGCCATGATCTAGAAAATGTAATACAATTTTGTCTTATCTTAGCTTATGCGGATGGAGGTTTCTCTGGTTTTAATATAGTTAATTAGTCAATACATTTTCCTTTATTAACTTTGCGGTGGTTTGTTCGATACTTATTCTCATTTCAAATCAAAAACATTATTCTTTAAAAGCCAAGTACTCATTACTCACGAATGAGGTTTCACAACTTTTTTAATAAAATTCATAGTCCTTAACATTTTATAAAACGTCATTTATAAGTTAAGTCTCTTATCTTTTAAGATCAAGTCTCTTAACTTCTAAAATCAATAACCCATTCTTTTACCTACATAAAGTCGTTATAACTAACTTCCCATAAAGCTATTATAACACCTTATGTTTTAAACCAACCAAAACTCGTTTAGCACACGTACGTCTACCGTACTACATAGTTCACAACAATCATGCTAGAAAAGATAGGAAGAGGTTCACATACCTCGCGACGATTATCGACAAATAGCAAAACGCTCCAAGCACTTCAACCCATCGGCTACTCCTTAAGCCAAGTAGATCACGCCACACGTAGTACTTCACTCCTAAAATGGTAATAGTACTTCTATCAAACCTTACTTACCATTGAAGACTTATACCAATAAAAAGCCCTCTGTCACGACCCGAACCCGGGCCCGTGACTGGTGCCTTACCCCGGGCACCCTAGTGATACAATATCAGAGTAATCAGCGGAACATAAAACAAGACATAAAAATATTATGAAGTAAGAAACAATTCATCTGAGAAAACTTGCCTTTCGACATAATATATATAACAACTAGAACAGTTACATCCCTTTTTTATAACTCTGCCCACAGCGATTACTCTGCACTCTAAGAATGATATGACAATAATGGCGGGACGGGGCCCCGCCATACCCCGAATGTAAACACATACAACGACAGGAACTATACCCGATAAGCCTCGGAGAAACGGAGCTTCCCAAACGCTGAATCGTGACCACTAAGGCGAGGATCAACATCGGTGTACCTCTACCGCGGCATGAATGCGGCCCAAGGAGGTCGATAACAACGGTACCAAGTATGTGGCGAAAATCAGTAAATGAAATCATAGTAGTCTATATAAAGCGAGAGACATGTATGATAACCAAACTACAGTTCAAAATAAATAGCGATCATGTCAAGTCGTGGACTCACGCCTCAAAGTCATCACTCAAATACAACTATGGGTCTCACGCCCACAACATCAATCATGCGTGGAATACCTTCCTCACCGCCGGCGATCTATGATATAAAAGCACCAAGGAATACATGAACACCAGTCCCACTTGTGTCATAAATAAACCGTCACGGTAAATGCGAAGGCATAGCCGACTACTAACACCCCAGTACCAACAAGGTCATAAAGCGTATCATGAGATCTTTCTGACCGTCACATGAGCAAAGCCGGTCACTCGCCAGATATCAAATGTGCGCGTCTAGCCACGAACTTCCGCGATTCCGCATAGGCCAACCTCATAGGCACGCATGAGGTATTCCCGCATCGAGGGTAGCTACTCCGGCATCGCGGACTCGCGATCCGCATGGCCACATAGACCGCATGACCATAAAGGCCGCACTAACACGGAACTCTCGTAGCTCGCGATAGGTCCGGGACCCGCATGAGGTATTCTCGAATCATGGTCCTGCACCGCGAGTCTACCCGCGTCGGAGGCGACTTAACCTCCGGGATCATGTCAAGGTGAGTGGTACAATACCAACATATCGGCTGATAGTTAAACAACTTAAGCGCAATCGAGGGGAAACCCCTTTACACAAACATCACAAGATACTAACACACGTAGCATCCTATCATGTTTACTTATCAAATCAACAAGAAAGTATTACAAGACTATCACAAACCAACATAATCAAGTTATACACACAAGGTACTTTCTACTATATGTCAACAAGTTCGGGTTTTTATCCCCAAAGTACTTTATACATTAACTCTTTAAGAGATCTGTTTCTTTCACAAAAGTCACATAATACCCGTAGTATAAAAATAGAGTGACTATCTTTTGAAGTAAATCAAATACTTCTCTTTGTAGAATCAAGTAACAACATTCTTTTCCAAACGTTCAAGTTTGCCTAATTTCAAATACTCAAGTTTCTCATTTTCGAAAGGTTTCGTAGTTCATAGTCTTAATCACTTAAGAATATAATTCTCTTTTAAACAATTTGAGAAACATATGCCTTATATGTGAGTAGGTTATTCTTGTTCATAACAATCTTATTAAAGCAACCATGATCTAGGAAATGTAATATCATTTTGTCTCATCTTAGCTTCTATGCAGATGGAGGTTTCTACTGGTTTTAATAATACTTTATTAGTCAATACATTTCTCTTTATTAGCGCTGCTGTAGTTTGTTCGACACTTATTCTGATTTCCGAAATCAGTAAAACATTATTGCTTTTAAAAACCAAGTACTCATTTCTCACGAATGAGGTTTCACACAAAATTCATATTAATTTAATTAAGTCAAGTCTCTTATCTTTTAAGATCAAGTCTCTTAACTTCTAAAATAAACCATTCTTTTTATCTCTCTTAAGTCGTTATACCTAACTTCCCATAAAGCTAGTATAACTCTTAAGCTTTTAAAGGCCAAGCATTACTCTTCTTTCAAAAGGGTTTCTTTAATTCTCTTGAAATACTTCAAGATTCTTATTATTCAGGCTTAAGTCAAAAGACATTGCCGTACAACTACGTTCAATTAACACACGTACGTCTACCGTACTATATATTTATTCTTTTAAAATATCATGCTCAAGAGGATAGGAAGAATCACATACCTCGCGACGATTATCGACTATTAGCAAAATGCTCCACGGCTATAACCCGGTTAGCCTTGTCCACCTTTCAAGTAGTACATGCTACTTGCAGAACATTCAACCTATAAAGGTTATACAAGTCTATCAATGTCTAGACTACTCTGTAGATTATTCTTCTGATGTGATTTCAGTTCAAGTCTTTTCTGTAATATCCTTCTATTACAGTTCAATTCTCTCCTATGAATCTTATATTCATTACCATACTACTACAGTATGTAATTTCCAATTACAATAGGGGGACAAGATATTTACCTCGATAAGCCCATAATTATCCAAGTATAAATGTCGATCATGAGCAACGTTTAGCTCCTACTCTGGGCACTCCAACCCGCTCCAAACACCCCTTAGAAGTTCTACGCAACTTATACTTAATACTTCAACCGGCTATGAAGATTTTCTTAGGGTTTCGTTTTGACACAAAAAGGACATAAGGTAGTATTTCCGGACTCTACGTATAGAGGTAACTTTTGGAATACTACAAGGTATAAGGCTAAGGTATTTTGGTATAGTAACAATACTTGGAGAGTATTTCTACCAAGAGGGGGGGTATTTTCACGAGACAACACCACAAGGAGGGGGGGTAGGTTTCGGCTAGCACCCCTAGGAGGGGGGGTACTTTCGGCCAAGGGGGAGGCTAGGACGAGACACTACACTAAGGGGGAGGAAGAGAGCTTTCAAGACTTAGAAGTTTTTGGATGAAGAAGTCTTCAAGCTTAGTGGGGTATTTATAGGGAAACTAATGGACAAGATCAAGCCAAGTGGGGGCAAGGTGGAGGGCCAAGATTTGCCCAAGTGCCCCCTAACCTACTCCTCAAATCACTCCACAAACAATGGCCCATGTTTTGTGCCCCAAAACCTTGCCAACCGTGGCCTCCCTTGCCGTCCAATGAGGGTGACAAGTGTCACCCTCCCGTTGGTCCAAAATATTTCATCTCCCGGAAAAATCCGCAAAAATTATAAATGACATAGCTGCATTTTCCCTTCGCAAGTCTTGTAAAACGTTTCGTCGAAAAACGAGTCTTTTCGGTACTTGTGAACAATAATTTTCGGTCCTAGCCTAACTTAAGGCTCAAACTTTTCTACGTACGTCCTCACGTACATACTCTGGAAATACGGGGTATAACATTCTCCCCTCCTTAGAAACATTCGTCCCGAATGTTCCTTCTTAGTCTCAAAACAAACATGCGCCAGTATAGTCTTCACTACTATACTTACGAAAACAATCATGCCACCTGGCCACAATACAACACGCGCAAGTACTTACATCCAAGTCCACGAGGAATCACCTCCATCATCTACAAAAACTCCCACCCAAGGGCTAAAATATACTCCTTTCGCACCTTCACTTTACAAAAGAAATGATCACATCTATGTTCTTAACACATGCTCGCTTCTATTTCCAGAATCTCTGGGTTACTACCTCCAACTTGATCATCATTAACTGGGAACACTCTGGATGGATCTCCGATACTTTTCCGAACATAACAACATGAAAGACCGGACGTACTGCCTCCTACGTCGGACGACAATGCTAACCATAGGCAACTTGGCCTATTCTTCACATGACCTGAAAACGCTCCAAGTACCTCAGGCTAAGTTTCCTCTGTCTTCCAAAACTCGTCATACCCTAACCACGTTCTCACAAGCGGTATGAACCAACAATCTGAACCTTGCCAACATCGAACCAATCGACCGGCAACTTACACTTCCGCCCCTATAAGGCTTCATAAGGCGACATCCTAATACTAAAATGTTAGCTATAAAACACTCCCTCAACCGGAGGCAACAATCCTCGCAGCTACCCCTGAAATCCAAACACTGGCCCGAGGGCGAATGCGATACTGAGACTCACCTGAGTTCCTAACCCTGCCTGGTAAAACTTCCAGAAAACGAAATAGCCGTAACCTGGGCTCCACTGCCTGTCATAAGGTGAAAGTAGGCACCTCGTGCAACCTTACAACCTTCCTGATATAACATCTCGCATAACCCTCTGCCGAGTAAATTCCGATCAAGGACAAGATGGGCTGACCTCATCGGCCCGACTACTGGTCGAACGCATCCACGAACTCGTACGATGGTTAACTAAACTTGGGCCTAACACCCTCGTGACCCTACCACCTGGCGGGACCACCCCGAACTGACCCCACCACCAAACAGGCTGCGGGTTGACCCGCGACATGGCCTCAACCCGACCCACTTTCGCGCAAAACACTTGCTCCCCGATCCGGAACAATCTCACTAATCAAGTTACGAAAACCTAGCGGTCTTCTTAGCTCAACTACCCTCTTTCATTCACACTACTCAGGGACTTATTATACAATTATATCTCACGTGCACTATGCACTCCGATAAGGGTAAAACACATAAAAATACATCTTACTTGATATGGCCTTGCCTCTAAGGTCTCTACGTATAACATTCTACGGCTCACACTTTCCCTTATCCCCAATCTCTTTTCTATCTAAGCATGGTTTCTAACCACAATTTACACTTATGTTATCTGAACATAACACCTAAGATATACTCATCTTATCACACATACTAATCTCTAGAGGGGTAAAGATACGCCTGAATCTACTGCTTCACTTCCCCTGTGTCGTTCTAATCAATCCTGCCCCGTAGGGCGCATAGCTAAGGAAGGTGATTAACTAGCCACTGATCCTGAAGGCTGAGTCCTCCTACTTGCATCCTTCCTACTAGGACCTCCTTTCGACACATGGCCCTGACGGCCGCCGGTAAAACAAGTACCAACAAAAGACGACATTCCCCGGGATGACGTCTGCCACACTGTGAACACTGAGGAAAACTGAACCCGGCTGGCTAGAATATACGTATAGTTGTGGATCAGAAGCCCTGGAGCTCTGACCAACTCTGGCACACCTCGAACGTCCTGAACCCTGTAGAGGACCACTCTGCACTGGCGGAGGTGCATATCTAATCTGCTGCTGAGGCGGTTCGCCTCGAAAGTTACCAAAGGACCTTCATTCTCGCCTCTTCTCACGATCTTGGTTGACCCGTTGATCTCACGTCTTCGTCTGCCGCGCATAAGCGTACCACGTGCCATGCTCAAGCTCGATCAAGAGCTACTCTTGCACAACCCTTTCTTAAATAGTCATCAAGACCCGTGATAAATCGGTACATCATATACTCTCTGGTAGCTACATCCTTAGCTAGTAACAGGGTCGTCTCTTTGCCAACTATACTTTCTGCTACTGGTCGTGGAACTGAAGGCGTAAATGTCATGGCCGCATGAGGCTATCGCGCCTTGTGCTATACTCTCTTTGGGCGGCGACGCAGAACTCCCGAATGAAGCACCACCCGGTGATGATTGGGCACTGCCCTAGTAACCCTCAGTATTTACTCGCAGCTCCTCATTGCCTTGCCTTCGGGCGGGTTGCCTTACACGGAGGCATAACGGTAAGGGAAAGAAACACGTTAGAGGGGTCCAACTTATAACACAGCTCTAAGGCACGATCTCAGAGTGAGAAGAATGGAAACCAATCCTAAATATCCTGCAGCCTCCTGATTATTGATGTGGTGCACAACACATCGATAATCAAGACTTCATCGACACGGTGCGTAGACACTTTCCGAGGATTAATCGCTCGATACCACTTTTGTCACGACCGAACCGGGCGTGATCGTGCCTACCCGCACCCTAGTGATACAACATCAGAGTAATCAGCGGAACATAAAACAAGACATAAAAATATTATGAAGTAAGAAACAATTCATCTGAGAAAACTTGCCTTTCGACATAATATATATAACAACTAGAACAGTTACATCCCTTTTTTATAACTCTGCCCACAACAGTACTACAGACCTCTAAGAATGATATGACAATAATGGCGGGACAGGGCCCCGCCATACCCCTGAATGTAAACACTTACAACGACAGGGAACTATACCACTGATAAGCCTCGGAGAAACGGAGCTTCCCAACTGACGAATGACCCTAAGGCGAGGATCAACATCGGTGTACCTCTACTGCGGCATGAACGCAGCGGCCGAAGGAGGTCGATACAACAGTACCAGTATGTGAATCGAAAATCAGTAAATGAAATCATAGTAGTCTATATAAAGCAGGAGACATGTATGATAACCAAACTACAGTTCAAAATAAATAAGCAGTCATGTCAAGTCAGGGACTCACGCCCTCAAAGTCATCACTCAAATACAACTATGGGTCTCACGCCCACAACATCAATCATGCCCGTGGAATACCTTCCTCACTGCCGGCAGTCTATGATATAAAAGCACCAAGGAATACACATAAACACCAGGTCCCACTTGTGTCATAAATAAACCGTACGGGGTAAGTACGAAGGCATAGCCGACTACTAACACCCCCAGTACCAACAAGGTCATAAACTGTATCATGAGATCTATCTAGACCGTCTCATGATCAAAGCTGGTCACTCGCGCGATATCAAATGTGCGCGTCTAGCCACGGAACTTCCGCGATTCGCGCATAGGCCAACCTCATAGGCGCGTGAGGTATTCCCGCATCGAGGGTAGCTACTCCGGCATCGCCCCGGACTCGCGATCCGCATGGCCACATAGACCGCATGACCATAAAGGCCGCTAACACGGAACTCTCGTAGCTCGCATAGGTCCGGGACCCGCATGAGGTATTCTCGAATCATGGTCCTGCATCGCTGAGTCTACCGCGTCGGAGGCGGCTTAACCTCCGGGATCATGTCAAGGTGAGTGGTACAATACCAACATAGCGGCAGATAGTTAAACAACTTAAGCGCAATCGAGGGGAAACCCCTTTACACAAACATCACAAGATACTAACACACGTAGCATCCTAGCATGTTTACTTATCAAATCAACAAGAAAGTATTACAAGGCTATCACAAACCAACACAATCAAGTTATACACACAAGGTACTTTCTACTATATGTCAACAAGTTCGGGTTTTTATCCCCAAAGTACTTTATACATTAACTCTTTAAGAGATCTGTTTCTTTCACAAAAGTCACACAATACCCGTAGTATAAAAATAGAGTGACTATCTTTTGAAGTAAATCAAATACTTCTCTTTGTAGAATCAAGTAACAACATTCTTTTCCAAACGTTCAAGTTTGCCTAATTTCAAATACTCAAGTTTCTCATTTTCGAAAGGTTTCGTAGTTCATAGTCTTAATCACTTAAGAATATAATTCTCTTTTAAACAATTTGAGAAACATATGCCTTATATGTGAGTAGGTTATTCTTGTTCATAACAATCTTATTAAAGCAGCCATGATCTAGGAAATGTAATATCATTTTGTCTCATCTTAGCTTCTATGCAGATGGAGGTTTCTACTGGTTTTAATAATACTTTATTAGTCAATACATTTCTCTTTATTAGCGCTGCTGTGGTTTGTTCGACACTTATTCTGATTTCCGAAATCAGTAAAACATTATTGCTTTTAAAAACCAAGTACTCATTTCTCACGAATGAGGTTTCACACAAAATTCATATTAATTTAATTAAGTCAAGTCTCTTATCTTTTAAGATCAAGTCTCTTAACTTCTAAAATAAACCATTCTTTTTATCTCTCTTAAGTCGTTATACCTAACTTCCCATAAAGCTAGTATAACTCTTAAGCTTTTAAAGGTCAAGCATTACTCTTCTTCCAAAAGGGTTTCTTTAATTCTCTTGAAATACTTCAAGATTCTTATTATTCAGGCTTAAGTCAAAAGACATTGCCGTACAACTACGTTCAATTAACACACGTACGTCTACCGTACTATATATATATATTCTTTTAAAATATCAT
Source organism: Przewalskia tangutica (assembly GCA_029844215.1). Classification (NCBI taxonomy): domain Eukaryota; kingdom Viridiplantae; phylum Streptophyta; class Magnoliopsida; order Solanales; family Solanaceae; genus Przewalskia; species Przewalskia tangutica. The sequence continues at coordinate 55,680,103 of CM056736.1, forward strand.
GCTCAAGAGGATATGAAGAATCACATACCTCGCGACGATTATCGACTATTAGCAAAATGCTCCACGGCTATAACCCGGTTAGCCTTGTCCACCTTTCAAGTAGTACATGCTACTTGCAGAACATTCAACCTATAAAGGTTATACAAGTCTATCAATGTCTAGACTACTCTGTAGATTATTCTTCTGATGTGATTTCAGTTCAAGTCTTTTCTGTAATATCCTTCTATTACAGTTCAATTCTCTCCTATGAATCTTATATTCATTACCATACTACTATAGTATGTAATTTCCAATTACAATAGGGGGACAAGATATTTACCTCGATAAGCCCATAATTATCCAAGTATAAATGTCGATCCTGAGCAACGTTTAGCTCCTACTCTGGGCGCTCCAACCCGCTCCAAACACCCCTTAGAAGTTCTACGCAACTTCTACATAATACTTCAACCGGCTATGAAGATTTTCTTAGGGTTTCGTTTTGAGACAAAAAGGACATAAGGTAGTATTTCCGGACTCTACGTATAGAGGTAACTTTTGGAATACTACAAGGTATAAGGCTAAGGTATTTTGGTATAGTAACAATACTTGGAGAGTATTTCTACCAAGAGGGGGGTATTTTCACGAGACAACACCACAAGGAGGGGGGTAGGTTTCGGCTAGCACCCCTAGGAGGGGGGGTATTTTCGGCCAAGGGGGAGGGGGACTCTTGGACGAGACACTACACTAAGGGGGAGGAAGAGAGCTTTCAAGACTTAGAAGTTTTTGGATGAAGAAGTCTTCAAGCTTAGGGGGGGTATTTATAGGGAAACTAATGGACAAGATCAAGCCAAGTGGGGGCAAGGTGGAGGGCCAAGATTTGCCCAAGTGCCCCCTAACCTACTCCTCAAATCACTCCACAAACAATGGCCCATGTTTTGTGCCCCAAAACCTTGCCAACCGTGGCCTCCCTTGCCGTCCAATGAGGGTGACAAGTGTCACCCTCCCGTTGGTCCAAAATATTTCATCTCCCGGAAAAATCCGCAAAAATTATAAATGACATAGCCGCATTTTTCCCTTCGCAAGTCTTGTAAAACATTTCGTCGAAAAACGAGTCTTTTCGGTACTTGTGAACAATAATTTTCGGTCCTAGCCTAACTTAAGGCTCAAACTTTTCTACGTACGTCCTCACGTACATACTCTGGAAATACGGGGTATAATACCCTCTAATTCTACGGAAAATTCGGCAGCACTTCCCCCGTTTTTACATACTTTTCCACCTTTTTCAAGGCCTGATAACAGTAACCAACATGCCACATTTAAGGCGCAACATTTCCGAAATTTAAAGAAGGGGATCACACGCCCAAACAGACGCGATTAACAATCTTCCCCTTAACGATACAATACAATAATTAAAAAGGGGATCACACGCCCAAACGGAACGCGATTGAACAATCTTCCCCTTAACAGAAATGTAAATACAGTCCAATGTAAATACAGTCCAAAGTAAATACAGTCCTTAAGTTGGGATCCTTGGCCAACTTTTTCCATTTTACTTATCCACTTACTTCATTAGTCATCCAACTTATATTCCATCTTAATATAAGTTATAGTTACTTTGTTATTAGCTTCTTAGCAAGTAAGATACGTTTTTACCATTTTGTGGCTTTCTTGCCAATTTTCATTTTAGCAACTTAACAAGATCCAAATCCTTCTAAACTTTACTCCATATATTATATAATCCATAATATACTTATAATATATGTATAATAACCAATTCACAAAGAGGTTTAAGTTTCACTACCTCAAATAGCCCAAGAATATCCAAGTTCTTAAAGTCGCTCCAAGCAAGTCTTAGCTCCAAATCTTTACGTTCCAATCTACTACAAGCAACCCATAGAAGCTCCTAACCAACTTCTCTTCAAGATTCAACTCCAAAAAGTGAAGAACACTTAGGGATTCCAACTAGCAACTTTCGGCCAAGGCATGAAAAATAGGCTAGGGGTGTGAAATCTTTTCCAACTCTTGGTACACAATCTTCCTAACACCTTAGGGAAGAACACTTAAGAGTTTAAGAATTGTTGGACAAATTTAGGTCAAGGTGAGGGCTCAAAAACGTGAGCAACAATGAAGGGAGAGGGAGGGTTTTTCAAGTCTTGAAATGGTTAAGTGTGGAAGATTTCATCAACTAGTAGTGTATATATAGGACAACCAAGGGCTAGGATGAAGGCAAGTGTGTGGTTGAGATTGGGGACAAGTGTGTGTGGCTCCCACAAGCCACTTGTCCACACTAAAATATCTTGCAAGACAAGGCCACTTGTCTTGCCACTTGTCTAGCACATTTCGGCCATAAGGCCACCTAGGGGGTGACACGTGTCGCCCTCCTACTCGTCCAAAATATTTCATCTTCCGAAAATAGCCATAAAGGCCAAAATCTCGAAAACAAAGTGGGCCCCACAAAACCGTAAATTTCTCCCGTGGGCCCCACGTGACCAATTCCGGAAATAAAATTCCATAATTCTCAAATATTCCAAGAAGACCGAATACCAAATCTGGGAATCCAATTCCCATTAACGAACCTTTTTCCTTCACAAAATCCGGGAACTTTTTCGTCGAAAAGTCACATCTTCTTCCTTTCCAATTTTAATGTCGTATTCTCGTACGTACGTCATCGCATACATACCCTAGAACTACGGGGTATAACATTCTTCCCCCCTTAGAAACATTCGTCCCGAATGTTCCTTCTAAGTCTCCAAACGTACTTGCGCCGGTATAGTCTCCACTACTACACTTACAAAACCGGTCATGCCACCAATGGCAAGAATATAATATGCGCACAAAACTCAAATCCAAGCCAACGAGGAATCACCTCGAAGATGTAAAACAACACCAACTCTCGATCCTGGTCCAAAGGATACTTCCTTCGCACCTTCACTAAAAATGATCACTTCCATCTCTTAGCACACGTTCGCTTCTTTCCTTACTCTTCATACACTTCTCGAACACCCGAACTCTTTCCAGTACACGTACCACACTTCAGTCATCACTACCTCCAAACTTGGTCATCTTACTAGCCTCAAATTCCTTCAAGGCCATTCCCGACCTTCACCATCCGATTCTGGTCGAACGCATCCACGAACTCGTACAACGGTTACCTAAACTTGGGCCTAGCACCCTCGTGACCCTACCACCTGGCGGGACCACCTCGAACTGACCCCACCATATTACGGGCTACGGGTTGACCCGCAATATGGCCTCAACCCGACCCACAGTCGCGCCAAACTCTCTAGTTCCCCGATCCGGAACAATCTTACTAATTCACGTCATGAAAGCTACCACTTCCATCTCACACTACCCATGTAATTATCCCACAATATTTTTCACGCATACCAAGTACTTCGACAAAGACCAACCTTAAAATCACCCACTCAAGACGGCCTCGCATCTAAGGTCTCCACGTATAATATTCTAAGGCTCACAATTTCTATGTACCCAACTTCCCCTTTACTAACCAGGCCTCTAAATCAAAATTTAACATAATGCTATCTGAACATAATACTTAGCACATCATCATATCATCAACACATACTAGTCTCTAGAGGGGTAAGAATATACCTGTATCAACTGCTTCATTTTCCCTTCGTCGCTCTAATCATAATCCTGCCCTGCAGGGCGCATGGCTATAGAAGGCGATGAACACCGCCATCGACCGAGATCGAGTCATTCTGTCTGCATCCTTCCTATTAGGACAGTTCCTCGACACATGGCCCTGACGGCCGCAGGCAAAACAAGCACCAGTAAAAAGACGATATTCCCCGGGATAACGCCTGCCACATCGTGCACACTGAGGGAAACATGAACCCGACTGGCTAGAACCCATGTATACCTGTGAACCAGAAGCCACGGAGCTCGACCAGCTCGAATACCGAACGCCCCGAAGGCGGGAGGACCACTCTGTACTGGCGGAGGTGCATAACTAACCTGCTGCTGAGGCGGCCCGCCTCGAAAGTTACCAAAGGACCCTGCTGTTCTGGCCCTCTTCTGCTGATCTCGGTCATTCCGTCGACCCATCCGCTCCTCACATCCAAGTGCATAAGCCTGCATACGGGCAATGTCCATGCCCGGCTGAAGAGCTACACCCGAACAAGCCTCTGCCAAGTAGTCATCGAGCCCGGTGACATAGCGGTGCACTCTGTCCTCCATATCAGCTACTAACGCAGGGACATACCGAGCCAATGAGTCGAACTCCACGTTGTATTCCCGAACCGTACGCCCTCTCTGTCTCAGCATCAGAAATCTGTCGGCCCGCGTCCTCCTCATCTGCGGAGGCAAGAAGTGGCTGAGAAATGCCTCCGAGAACTCGTCCCAAATAGCTGGAGGCAGCTATGGGCCGCTTCGGCCCCATCGGGCCCACTTCGGGTTAGGCGGGTCGTGGCGGGTCGGTCCAGGTCCAGGAACAGAATGTGGGTCATTCTTCACATAATAAGGATGATCAACTCACTGATATGGCTATAGATTCGACGGTTGTTCCTAAGGCTACTATTGACAAAGATGTTAGCAAGGCAAAGAAAACGTATGCCGGTATGTTTGCGGGTTCGAGGCTAGAGGAGAAGGGTATGAAGCTTCAATTCATTGAGCAGGAGGATGATGATGTTAAGCTTGACACTACTGATGAAGTTCCCTTTGTCGAAACTTGGGGCCATTGTCTCATCGGATGCTTCACTGGTCCGTTTCCAGGCAGAGATGCACTCAATTCCATTGTCAAGAAATGGGGAGTTAAGTGTAGAATCATACCTTACGGGCGAGGTTGGACTATCTTTCGGTTCATGCAGGAGGAGGATATGATCAAGGTATTCCACGGGGGGCCATATATGGTTTATGGCAAGACTTTGATGCTGAAACTGGTTGAGAAGGGCACGTTGCTTACCGATGATATGTTCACAAACATTCCAGTCTGGGTAGAGCTAAGGGATGTACCACTATCAGTTTGGAGTGCTTCTGGACTTAGCGAAATTGCGTCACGTATAGGTACACCACTGTATACGGACCAGTTTACTAAGGATAGAACAAAGATGAACTATGCACGTGCTTTGATTGAAATTGACGTGAGCAAGGAGCCCGTGATGGAATTTGGAGTTTGTATGCCGGACAATAGGAGGTACGTTCAGAAGGTTAAGTACGAGAATTATCCGGACTATTGCTATCATTGCTCTATGTTCGGACATAACCATTTGAAGTGCAAGAAGTTGTTAAAGGAGGATGAGCCTGCGGAAATTGTTCATTCACAGAGTTTGAAGAATCACACAAGTGTTGGGGAAGACATGGGCAGAATGGAGGTTGTGGCCAATGCAGGGTCACTACACTTGAATCCTCTTTTCATATCACAGGGTTCAGGGAATGCAGTGGCTAATAGAACTGCCCCGCAAGGCCGGAACCAACAGCATACTTCCGGAAGTGTTGGCAAAGCTCCGAGTTCCGACAAGTCATTACAGGCGGGTCAGAAGGGTAATGCTAGCTTGCGGGTTGTACGTGGACAGAATGATACTAATGCCTCTAGTAGTGGTGTTAGGGGTCAGGAGAAGGTGGTTATGGACCAGGCCAGAGGGGGTTCTAACATACCCTCTAGCCCGGTTACTACAGGCAGATCCGGAGCCAGGGATGGTGCGACGGGCATGGATATTTGTGGACAGGGTAATACGGAGAAGGAGGGATGTCAAAAAGTCACGTCTAAGAAGTATAGGGGCAGGGCAGTCAGCTCAGGGCGCGGAGGAGCCGTATCCTCCTCTGTTTCTAGATGAAGGTACTATGTTGGAATGTCCGGGGTCTTTGCGGACGCCTGGATAGGGCAGCCACACAATCTCTAGTGTGTAGGCTTGCTCAGCAGCATTCAGTGGCAATGGTATGTTTGATTGAGACTAAGTTCACTAGAACAAGATTACAGACTTTCCCTTCGCAGAGGTTTCCCGCCTGGAAATCTTGTTCGAATATTGACTTCATTGATGGTGGTAGAATGCTTCTACTTTGGGATCCGGCTAGAGTTCAATGTGAGGTGATTGGAATGGACTCACAACACGTCCATGTCCACGCACGTTGCACCATAACTCAGGTGTCATTCTTTGCCACTTTTGTATACCCGGTGTATAGTGTTACGGGAAGGAGAAAGCTATGGGATCATCTCACCCAGCTAGGTACGGGTATTGTGGAGCCATGGATGATTCTAGGCGACTTCAACTCTTATTTCTCTACTCAGGACAAGGTAGGGGGTCCGCCCCTCTCGGCTTATGTTCTGAAAGATCTTGGTGACTTTATGATTGCGCACGGTCTCTCCGACGCTCCTGCTTCAGGGTCTCTTTTCACTTGGACGAATGGTACAATTTGGTCTAAACTGGACAGGGTCTTGATGAATCAGTATTGGAGTGATTTAAGATTGGACTGCTCAGCCACTTAATGTTATACCCCGTATTTCCAGAGTATGTACGTAAGGACGTACGTAGTAAAATTTGAAACTTTTGATTTGGCTTGGCCGAATTAGACTTTGTGCACAACACCCGGTTAGAGTCGTTTTTAGTGAAACGTTTTCCACGACTTTCGTGGGAATTTCGGCTATGTCATTTTTAATTTTTGCGGATTTTTAGAGAGACGAAACATTTTTGGCCAACGAGGCGACACTTGTCACCCTCCCATTGGAGCACGTTAGGCGGTAAAGAGGTGGACGAATTGGCCATTGTTGGTCAAGGGTTGGTAGGATATTTTGTGGTAGATGGATAAGGTGCACTTGGCAAGATCTGGGCCCTACACTTGCCTTGCACTTGACAAGATCTTGGCCATTGGTTGGCCTTTGCTAGGCCTATAAATACCCACCCCTTTGGAAGACTTATTCATCCTAAAATGTTCTAAGTCTTAGAAATCCTCCTCCCTCTTGTTGACTCTCGTCCAAGAGCCCTCTCCCCCTTTGAAAGGCCCCTTGGCGAGAGCCTTCTTCCCCTCCTTGTAGTGTGGTAGTGGGTACCCCCAGCCTAGTTGTCTCGTATAATACACCCCTCTCTTGGTAGAAATACTCTCAAAGTATTGTTATAATGCCCAAATTACCTTAGCCTTATACCTTGTAGTATTCTAAGGTTATACCTATACTAAAAGCCAGTTATACTATTATACTTCCCGTCGTCACCAAACCGAAACCTAAGGAAATCTCCATGGTTAGTTGGAGTAGTATGTAGAAGTTGGTTAGAACTTCTAAGGGTAGTTTGGAGGCGGAGTTGGGCGCGGAGTTGGAGCTAAGCGATTGCCCGGGATCGACATTTAAACTCGGATAATTATGGGCTTATCGAGGTAAATATCTTGTCCCTCTATTGTAATTGGAAATTACATGATTGTTTAGACTATATAATTGGAGTATATTATATATTGAACTGAACGTAGTTATCGGCAATGTCTTTTGACTTAAGCCTGAATAATACTTACAGCAATGTCTTGCGACTTAAGCTGAATTTAAAGAAAATCTTGAATTGTAATTACATAGGGTGTATTACGGTAGACTTGTGTAGTAGTACCGTGGAGTAGAATTGTACCGTTAGGGTTAAATGTATAACCCCACTGGTTGGCTTGGTGGCGGCCTCGATAGAGGAGGAGATTCTGTTTGTTGCGGGAGAGTCTTTGCCGAATTTTACGTAGAATGTTCTCTGAAGAGACCTTATGTTAATAAGCGCCTTGTGGCCTTATAGGTGGAAGTACTATGCGTGGCGCGATCTACTTGGCTTAGGGAGTAGCGGCGGTTTGAGGTACTTGGGCGTTTTGCTATTAGTCGATAATCATCGCGAGGTATGTGAACCTCTTCCTATCTCTTCTAGCATGATATGTGTGAACTATGTAAATGCGGTGACGTACATGTGCTAAATGTATGTGATTGGTTTAAAACATAAAGTGTTATAACGACTTTATGGGAAGTTGGTTATAACGACTTTATGTTGGTAAGAAAATACATGTGGTTTTAAAAGTCTTGATTTGAACTATAACTGGCTTGTTATGTGTTAATAAAGAACTTGAAGTATTTCAAAAGATTTTTGAATCATTTTGAAAGAAGAAGTAATACTTGGTTTTTGAAAACTTAAGAGTTATACTAGCTTTATGGGAAGTTAGGTATAACGGCTTAAGAATGTTTCTTGATTTGAATCGAGAATGTGTATCGACAAACCACTGCAGCGTTAATAAAAGGAAATGTTTTGAATAATTAAGTATTATTAAAACCATTAGAAACCTCCATCTGCATAGAAGCTAAGATGAGACAAAATGATATTTCCTAGATCATGGCTGCTGTAATAATATTGTAATAAACAAGAATATCCTACTCACATATAAGGCTTAGGTTTCTCAGATTGTTTAAAGGAGAATTATATTCTTAAATGAATAAGACTATGAACTACGAAACCTTTCTAAAATGAGAAACTTGAACATTGGAAATTAGGCAAACTTGAACATTGGAAAAGAATGTTGCTACTTGATTTGTTACCAAGAGAAGTAATTGATTTACTTTAAAAAGATAATCACTCTATTTTCATATACTACGGGTATTGTGTGACTTTTGTGAAAGTAACGTATCTTTTAAAGAATTAATGTATGAAGTACTTTGGGGATAAAAACCCGAACTTGTTGACATATAGTAGAGAGTACCTTGTGTGTATAACTTGATTGTGTTGGTTTGTGATAGCCTTGTAATACTTTCTTGTTGATTGATAAGTAAACATGCTAGGATGCTACGTGTGTTAGTATCTTGTGATGTTGTGTAAAGGGGTTTTTCCTTTGTTGTGCTTATGTTGTTTAACGATAAGCTGTTATGTTAGTGTTTTACATCACTCATCTCTTGAGATGATTCCTGGGGTTAGCGCCTCCGTCGGGGTAGACTCGGTAGTCGATGGACCTATGATTCGAGAATACCTCATGCAGTCCTGAGGGCCTATGCGGAGCTACGAGAGTTCGAGTTAGTGTCGTCCTTTATGGGCATGCGGTCGCTTGTGGCCATGCGGACTCGGAAGTCGGGGCGATGCCGGGAGTAGCTACCCTCGATGCGGGAATACCTCATGCGGGCGATGAGATTGGCTATGCGAGTGCGGGAAGTTCGGGGATCGGCGCGACATTAGATCTGCGGGCAAGTGGCGGCTTTGATCATGTGACGATGCAGAGCAGATCTTATGATCTGATTCATGACCTTGTTGATGCGTAGGTGTTAGTAGTCGGCTATGCCTTCGCACTTACCGTGCGGTGTTATTATAGCGCAGTGGGACACGGTGTTCATGTGTGTTCCTTGGTGCTTTTATATCATAAAGCTGGCGGTGAGAATGTGTCCCACGGGCACGATTGATGTTGTGGGCGTGAGACCCATTTGTTATGTTCTTTTGTGATGACTTGAGGCGTGAGTCACGACTTGATATATCGCTTAGTTATTGTAAGCGTAGTTTGGTTATCATACATGTCTCTGCTTTGTATAGACTACTATGATTTCATTTCTGATTTATTTTCGATTTCACATACTCTTACTGTTATCGACCTTCGAGGCTGCGTTCATGCGCGAGTTGAGGTACACGATCGTTGATCCTAGCTCTCGAGTCACGATTTCAGCGTTTGGGAAGCTCCGTTTCTCGAGGCTTATCGGTGGTATAGTCCTGTCGTAGTAAGTGTTTACATTCGGGGTTTGGCGGCCTGTCGCCATTGTTGTCGTATCATTCTTAAGTGCAGTAATCTTGTTGTGGCGGGGTTTGTAAAAAGGATTAAAGCTCATGTTAAAAGTTGTCATTTATATATACGCGAAAGGCAAGTTCTTCTCATATTATTGTTTCATATTTCATAATATGTCTTGTATCGTTTATGTTCGTGATTACTCGATGTTGTGTCACTAGGGTGCGGGGTAAGGCACGATCCACGGGCGATTTGGTCGTGACAAAAGTGGTATCGAAGCGATTAATCCTCGAAAAGTGTCTCTGACCGTATCGATCAGAGTCTTGATTATCGGTGTGTTGTGCACCACCAATAATCGGAGGCTATAGGATATTTAGGAGTGGTTTCTATTCTTCTCACTCGAGATCGTGCCTTAGAGCCGTGTGGTAAGTTGGACCCTCCGACGAAATTCTTTCCTTATCGATATGCCTCGCGTGAGGCAACCCGAGCGTGAGGCAAGCGACCAAGGAGGCTGCGAGTAGAGTTCAGAGGGTGGCGAGGGCACAGCCCAATCATTACCTAGGGTAGTGCTTCATTCGGGAGTTTTGCGGCGTCACTAGCCCCAGTGAGTTTAGCACGGCGGCGGTTCCTCTGCGGCCATGATATTTGAACCCGGTTCCACGGCCAGAACAGAGAATTTAGATTGCAAAGCGACCACATTAGCTATAGATTTGGCTACCGCAGAGTATACCGATGTCTGCGAGTCTTGAGGACTATCTAAAGAGGTTGTGCAAGAGTAATTCTTGATTAGGCTTGAGCATGGCACGTATGCGGGCTTATGCGCGTGGCCGAGACGATGTAGAGATCGGCGAGTTAACGAAGGACACGAGAGAGGGCGAGCGGCGAAGGTCCTTTAGTAACTTTTGGCGAGTCGCCTCGCGGCGGTAGATTATGCACATCCACGGTCTGGCGAGTCCTCCACGAATTTCAGGACGTTCGGGGTATGCGGGAGTTGGTCGAGCTCGAGCTTAGGTTCCGCGACTACGTGAGTTCGGCCATCCGGATTGATTTTTCGGTGTTCACAATGTGCGGCGTCGTCGAGAATGTCGTCTTTTAGTTGGTGCGTGTTGTACTATGACCGTCGAGTGCATTGTCGAAAGAGTGTCCTTGCGGGAGGACTTAGCCTTCAGGATCGGTGGGTAGTTTGTCACCTCCCTTAGCTATGCGCCCTACGGGGCAGGTTTGATTAGAACGACTTAAGGGAGTGGAGCAGTAGATATAGATATATCTTTAACCCTCTAGAGATCAGTATGAGTGATAAGGTGAGTATACCTTAAGTGCTATGTTATGATAGCGGTGTGTTAGTTGTAATTAGAAATCTTGGTTAGTTAACCAAGTAAGATTTGGGGGATAGAGAAGGTGTGAGCCTTAGAGTTTTATACGTAGAGACCTTAGAGGTGAGGCCATCTCGAGTAAAAGACGTAGGTTTATGTTTGACCCTTATAGGAGTGCATAGTGCGTGAGCTATGTTCGGGATAAGTCACGAGTAGTGTGGCATGAAAGAGGATAGTTGAGCTAAGAAGACCGCTAGGTTTTCGTAACGTGATTAGTGAGAGTTTTCCTTCAGGGAGCTAGCGTTTCGCGCGTTGCCGGGTCGGGTTGAGGCCACGTTGCGGGTCAACCCGCGGCATGTTTGGTGGTGGGGTCAGTTTGTGGTGGTCCCGCCTTGTGATAAGTCACGAGGTGTTAGGCGAGTTTAGTTAACCAACGTACGATTTCATGAATGCATTCGACCAGTAGTTGGGCCGAGGAGGTCAGCCGTGTTGTATTCTAGCAAAAACCGTTTACTCGGCAGAGGGTTATGCGAGATGATATATCATAAAAGTTGTAAGGCGCACGAGGTGCCTACCTTCACCTTATGTGACGAGTGGAGCCAGAGCGGCTGTTTTGTTTGGAAGTTTTGCCAAGCATGTGTTAAGAACTCGGGTGAGTCTCAGAATCGCATTCGCCTCGGGCGGTGTTTGGATTTGGGGATAGTTGTGGGATTGTTGTCTCTGTGGAGGTAGTGTTTAAGCTACCGTTTGGTGTTCGAATGTCGCCTTTTTAAAGCCTTGTAGGGGTGGAAGTGTAAATTGCCGGTCGATTGGTTCGATGTTGGCAAGGTTCAGTTAGTTGGTTCAGTCTTGTTCCAGCAGACTGTGGATAGTGCGAAGCTTGTCTAGAAGAAGTTACGGCGGCTCGGAGGAATTGTGCGGATAATCGGCGGCGGCGCTTAGAGTTCGAGTTGTGGTCGGTCTTCTTGAAAGTACCACCCGGGTTGGGTGTGACGAGTTTGGAATCTGAGAGGAACTTAGCGAGTTACTTTGGGCCCTTTGAGTTCATGTGAAGGATAGGCGGGTTGCCTATATGATAACTTTTGCCGTCCGACTTAGGAAGCGATGCGTCGATGCTTCGTATTGTTATGATCGGAAAGTATCGGAGATCCATCCATGTGTTCCCGATTAATGATGGCCCGCGTTAGAGATAGTAACCCGAGTTTGAGCGAAAGCGATGTCGAGTTTGGGTGTACGACATCCTCGGGATCGCTAGCGACCGGTACCATTTGTTAGTCGTCGAGCAAGGCTCGCGACAGTGACAAAGTGGTACCATTTGTTGGGTCACTGAGAAGGTTAATGCCTCAGGCAAGGTGACAAAGTGGTATCTACGACGAGTAAAAAGAGAAGTGAGCATGTATGGCGAGCATTGATGTGATCATTTCTTTTGTAAAGAGAAGGTGCGAAGGAAGTATATTTTAGACCCCGGTGAGAAGTGTGTTGCGATGATGATTAGAGGTGTTTCCTCGTGGACTTTGATGTAAGTATTTACGCAGTTGTTTCTGTGGCCAGCTGTGGCAGGATTGATTCTCGTAAGTATAGTAGTGAAGACTATCTTTGGCGCCGCGGTTGTTTGAGACTTAGAAGGAACATTCGGACGAATGTTTCTAAGAGAGGAGAATGTTATACCGTATTTCAGTATATGCGTGGGGCGTGCGTAGTAAAATTGAAACTTTTGATTTGGCTTGGCGAATTAGACTTTGTGCACAACACCGGTTAGAGTCGTTTTTAGTGAAACGTTTTCCACGACTTTCGTAGGGAATTTCGGCTATGTCATTTTTAATTTTTGCGGATTTTCCGAGAGGCGAAACATTTTTGGCCAACGAGAGGCGACACTTGTCACCTCCCATTGGAGCACGTTAGGCGGTAAAGAGGTGGACGAATTGGCCATTGTTGGTCAAGGGTTGGTAGGATATTTTGTGGTAGATGGATAAGGTGCACTTGGCAAGATCTTGGCCTACACTTGCCTTGCACTTGGCAAGATCTTGGCCATTGGTTGGCCTTTGCTAGGCCTATAAATATCCACCCCTTTGGAAGACTTATTCATCCTAAAATGTTCTAAGTCTTAGAAATCCTCCCCCACCCCTCTTGGTGACTCTCGTCCAAGAGCCCCTCTCCCCTTTGAAAGGCCCTTGGCGAGAGCCTTCTTCCCCTCCTCAGTAGTGTGGCCGTGGGGTACCCCACTAGCCTAGTTGTCTCGTATAATACACCTCTCTTGGTAGAAATACTCTCAAAAGTATTGTTATAATGCCCAAATTACCTTAGCCTTATACCTTGTAGTATTCTAAGGTTATACCTATACTAAAGCCGGTTATACTATTATACTTCCCGTCAGTCACCAAACCGAAACCCTAAGGAAATCTCCATGGTTAGTTGGAGTAGTATGTAGAAGTTGGTTAGAACTTCTAAGGGTAGTTTGGAGCGGGTTGGAGCGCACGAAGTTGGAGCTAAACGATTGCCCAGGATCGACATTTAAACTCGGATAATTATGGGCTTATCGAGGTAAATATCTTGTCCCTCTATTGTAATTGGAAATTACATGATTGTTTAGACTATATAATTGGAGTATATTATATATTGAACTGAACGTAGTTATCGGCAATGTCTTTTGACTTAAGCCTGAATAATACTTACGGCAATGTCTTGCGACTTAAGCCTGAATTTAAAGAAAATCTTGTTGTAATTACATAGGGCTGTACAAGAGACTTGTGTAGTAGTACCGTGGAGTAGAATTGTACCCGTTAGGGTTAAATGTATAACCCCCCCCCCCCCCCTGGTTGGCTTGGTAGCCGGCCTCGAGAGAGGAGGAGATTTCTGTTGTTGCGGGGATGTGCTGCCGAATTTTCTGTAGAATGTTCTACGAAGAGACCTTATGTTAATAAGCGCCTTGTGGCCTTATAGGTGGAAGTACTATGCGTGGCGCGATCTACTTTGCTTAGGGAGTAGCCGGCGGTTTGAGGTACTTGGAGCGTTTTGCTATTAGTCGATAATCGTCGCGAGGTATGTGAACCTCTTCCTATCTCTTCTAGCATGATATGTGTGAACTATGTAGTACGGTGAGCGTCATGTGCTAAATGTATGTGATTGGTTTAAAACATAAAGTGTTATAACGACTTTATGGGAAGTTGGTTATAACGACTTTATGTTGGTAAGAAAATACATGTGGTTTTAAAAGGTCTTGATTTGAACTATAACTGGCTTGTTATGTGTTAATAAAGAACTTGAAGTATTTCAAAAGATTTTTGAATCATTTTGAAAGAAGAAGTAATACTTGGTTTTTGAAAACTTAAGAGTTATACTAGCTTTATGGGAAGTTAGGTATAACGGCTTAAGAATGTTTCTTGATTTGAAATCGAGAATGTGTATCGACAAACCAACTGCGGCGTTAATAAAAGGAAATGTTTTGAATAATTAAGTATTATTAAAACCGGAGAAACCTCCATCTGCATAGAAGCTAAGATGAGACAAAATGATATTTCTAGATCATGGTTTGTTGTAATAAGATTGTAATAAACAAGAATATCCTACTCACATATAAGGCTTAGGTTTCTCAGATTGTTTAAAGGAGAATTATATTCTTGAATGAATAAGACTATGAACTACGAAACCTTTCTAAAATGAGAAACTTGAACATTGGAAATTAGGCAAACTTGAACATTGGAAACGAATGTTGCTACTTGATTTGTTACCAAGAGAAGTAATTGATTTACTTTAAAAAGATAATCACTCTATTTTCATATACTACGGGTATTGTGTGACTTTTGTGAAAGTAACGTATCTTTTAAAGAATTAATGTATGAAGTACTTTGGGGATAAAAAACCCGAACTTGTTGACATATAGTAGAGAGTACCTTGTGTGTATAACTTGATTGTGTTGGTTTGTGATAGCCTTGTAATACTTTCTTGTTGATTGATAAGTAAACATGCTAGGATGCTACGTGTGTTAGTATCTTGTGATGTTGTGTAAAGGGGTTTTTCCTTTGTTGTGCTTATGTTGTTTAACGATAAGCTGTTATGTTAGTGTTTTACATCACTCATCTCTTGAGATGATTCCGGGGGTTAAGCTGCCCTCCGATGCGGGGTAGACTCGGTGGTCGATGGACCTATGATTCGAGAATACCTCACGCAGTCCTGGGGGCCTACGCGAGCTACGAGTTCCGAGTTAGTGTGCGTCCTTTATGGGCATGCGGTCCTTGTGGCCATGCGGACTCGGAAGTCCAGGACGATGCCGGGGAGTAGCTACCCTCGATGCGGGGAATACCTCATGCGGGCCGATGAGATTGGCCTATGCGGAGCTGCGGGAAGTTCGGGACTAGACGCGCGACATTAGATCTGCGGGCAAGTGGCGGCTTTGATCATGTGATGCAGGCGAGATCTTATGATCTGATTCATGACCTTGTTAGTGCGTAGGTGTTAGTAGTCGGCTATGCCTTCGCACTTACCGTGCGGTGTTATTATGGCACAGGTGGGACCTGGTGTTCATGTGTGTTCCTTGGTGCTTTTATATCATAAACTGCCGGCAGTGAGGAATGTGTCCCACGGGCACGATTGATGTTGTGGGCGTGAGACCCACTGTTATGTTCTTTGTGATGACTTGAGGGCGTGAGTCCCTGACTTGATATGACTGCTTAGTTATTGTAAAACTGTAGTTTGGTTATCATACATGTCTCCTGCTTTGTATAGACTACTAAGATTTCATTTACTGATTTATTTTGATTTCACATACTAAATTTTTGTTATCGACCTCGCCCGAGCTGCGTTCATGCCGCAGTTGAGGTACACGATCGTTGATCCTAGCTCGTGTCACAGTTTAGCGTTTGGGAAGCTCCGTTTCTCGGAGGCTTATCGATGGTATAGTCCGTCGTAGTAAGTGTTTACATTCAGGGGTTTGGCGGGGCCCTGTCCCGCCATTGTTGTCGTATCATTCTTAGAGGTCTGTAGTACTGTTGTGGGCAGGGTTTGTAAAAAGGATTAAACTGTTCATGTTAAAAGTTGTCATTTATATATACGCCGAAAGGCAAGTTCTTCTCATATTATTGTTTCATATTTCATAATATGTCTTGTATCGTTTTATGTTCCGCTGATTACTCTGATGTTGTGTCACTAGGGTGCCCGGGGTAAGGCACCAGTCACGGGCCCAGTTTCGGGTCGTGACACTTATTTACCCATGGAACCGGTTTCGGACCACTGTCCCGTGATAACCTCCGTGATCACGTCTTCTACTAGAGGTAACCGTCCCTTTAAGTTCCTAAACATGTGGCTTACGCATCCCTCTTTTGATAGCATACTGGACTCTTGTTGGAAACAATATGTGGATGGGACTGCTCAGTATGGTTTGGTTACGAAGTTAAAGTCTTTGAAGAAGCCGCTACGAGAATTGAATGCTAATGCTTTTGGGGGTATTGCCCAAAAGGCTAGTGCGGCTAACTTGGAGTTCAAACAGGCTATAGATGAGCACATGAATGATCCGTTGAATGAGGAATTGAAGGCTAAGGTTGGTGTTTTGAGAGCCAAAGCAGCGTCCTTACTCGAATCAGAAAGGCATTTCTTACAACAAAAGGCTAGGTGTAGACACTTGGTGGAAGGTGATAGAAGCTCCAAGTACTTTCATAGCATGATAAAGGCGAACAATGTGAGGAGTGCTATTTCTTATCTCGTTAAGGAGGATGGTACGTGCACTTCATCCCATGAGGAAGTGGCGGATATGCTAGTTGATTTCTATAAGAACTTGCTTGGTACCCCGCGGAATTCGGAGCCTATTGACCCTGCTGTCCTGGATTCGGGGCCGAAACTTGGTGATGATGACCGTGATACTCTATTGCAGGCCGTGTCTGAGAAGGAGGTTCATGACGCATTGTTTGATATTGGCAATGACAAGGCTCCGGGGCCGGATGGTTTTTCGTCGGCATTCTTCAAGTCACGTTGGAAGGAGGTCGGACGTGATGTAGTTCGGGGTGTTCGGGAGTTCTTCTCGGCGGGTGTTCTATTGAAGCAATTGAACCACACCATCATTGCCCTTCTTCCGAAGACGGCTACGAATCCGAAGGTTAGTGACTTCCGTCCAATCGGCCTTACTAATGTGGTTTATAAGATCATTACAAAAATTCTTGCAAACTGCATGTCAGCCTTCATGCCCACTATTGTAAATGAGTGCCAAGGTGCGTTTGTACAAGGACGGAACTTGGTAGACAACGTGTTCATTGCTCAGGAGCTTGTGAAGGGGTACAACAGGACGCGGACTTCACCAAGGTGTATGCTAATGGTTGATCTCCGTAAGGCATTTGACACGGTATCTTGGGGTTTTCTGGATTCGGTCTTGCGTGGTCTCGGGTTCCCGGACAGGTTCGTGAGATGGGTTATGGAATGTGTCACTACTCCGTCATTTTCCATCTCCATAAATGGTGAGTTGCACGGGTTCTTCAAGGGTGAACGTGGCTTGAGACAAGGTGATCCTATGTCCCCTACTTTGTTCATCCTTTGTATTGAGTACTTCTCAAGGCTGCTGAAGTTGAAGACTACAAACTCAGGGTTCAATTTTCATCCTAAGTGTGGCAGTCTGGGTCTTACACATCTTGCCTTTGCGGATGATCTCATGTTGTTTGCTAGGGGGGATGATACTTCGGTTGCGGTGCTTATGGAGTGTCTTGAGAACTTGGAGGCAGTTTCGGGGTTGTCCTTGAACCCTGCCAAATCATCCATTTACTTGGCAGGGGTACACGGTATGAGCCGAGACAGGATCATCGACAGAGTTGGGTTTTCGGAGGGATCATTTCGTGACGTTACACAGGGTACCTTTGGCTCATTTCGGTTTGATGGGTCGATTTTCTCTCACTGATGCCATTTCCGGGTACATACGGAAATGGGGGCATCACTCACTATCTTATGCCGGGAAGCTTGAGCTCATTCGGTCCGTCATTCAGGGTGTGGAAGGATTTTGGTTCCGGGCTTTTCCGCTTCATACCACGGTTCTTAATAAGGTGCGTTCAGCTTGTCTTCAGTTCTTGTGGGGGGGGGGGAGGCTAGCCCGTGTCGCTTGGGATGATGTTTGTGTTCCGCAAGCGGAGGGGGGACTAGGTCTCATGGATATCAAGGTATGGAACTGTGCACTCCTATCACGGTCCATTTGGTTATTCCACAAGAATGCAGACTCTTTATGGGTGAAGTGGGTGAATTCGTACTATTTGAGGGGTCAATCGATATGGAGCTATACCGTCAGACACGAGGACTCACTACTGTTCAAGAAGCTATGCGGTATCCGGGACAGGTTCACGCAGATTTTTGGCAGTCATGAGGCGGTGATTGACGGCTTAGAGAGGTGTTGTGTGGATGGTAGATTGGATACGGGGCTCATCTATGATGTTCTACGTTCCAAGAGGGAACGCAAACCCTGGATGTCTCAGATTTGGAAAGGATACATCCCGCCTAAGTATTCTTTCACGGTTTGGCTCACTTGTCGGAGGCGTCTGGCTACTAGAGATACACTCTCGTATCTCAATCTTGAGGATGTCAGTTGCGGGTTCTGCAAGCAGGTTGCTGAGACACAGCCTCATTTGTTCTTTGAATGCATGTTCTCAGGCAGGATTTGGAGACACATTCGGGCATGGCTGGGAATTCGACGTGAGATATCCACGGTTGAGAGCACTCTGAAGTGGATAAAGAAGGAGCACCGCGGGACGAGGATGAGATCTAAGGTTGTACTCCTTGCTTTCTGCGTTGTGGTGTTTGAGATCTGGAAGGCCCGGAATGCGTTGATATTTGACGGGACTGCCGTGACTGAGGATGATGTTATAGCTAGAATTAAGTTAACTACTTATCGTGTTATTTACAGATTATTTCCCTCATGTACATACACTATTGAGTGTACCCGCCACCCTTGAGTTTTATTATTTGTTATTGTGTTCCACGTTGAGGCTTGAGACCCCTCAATGAACGATGTTATGATCTGATTTTTGCAATATATTATTTATTTACCAAAAAAAAAAAAAAACTATGACGGGACAGGGCCCCGTCATACCCTGAATGTACATAAACCTACAATGATAGGGAAATCATACCCAAAAGACAAGCCTCCGGAGGAACGGGGCTTTCCCAAAAGCAGAATAGTGATCCTAGGAGCGGGGATCAACAACCGGAGTACCTCTACCTGCGGCATGAACGCAACCCCCCAAAGGAGGTCAGTACAACAGGTACCAAGTACGTGAAACTGTAAAGTACTGATATATATAATTATGACATTTTAAAACCAATTCACAAATATGTACGAAACAACCAAGTTAACCGCACATAGTGCCACATCATAAACAAGAGCAAAAATAGATATAATGTAACTGGTCTTTTCTAGGCCGCTAATGATCGAAGCAAGGCCAATCGCCCATAGTATCATTATGCGAGCCTAATCTCGAACTCCGCGATCCGCAGGCCCCTAAGCCCGCATGAGGTATTCCTCTCATCGGGGGTAGCTAACCCTCGGCATCGTCCTGGACTCCCGCAGTCCGCATGGCCACATAGACCGCATGAGGTATTCCTCGTATCGGCGTAACACACCCGGAGTGATCATCCTGGAACTCCCGCAGCTCCGCATAGGTCCCATGGACCCGCATGAGGTATTCCTCGCATCGGGGGCGGCTAACCCATGGCATCGTAACAAGTCAGGAGGGTGAGTGATATAATACTAACACAATGGCTTATCGTTAAACAACAAAAGCACAACAAGAATAACCTCCTTACACAAGCGTCACAAGATACTAACACACTTAGCATCATAACATGTTTATTTATCAAACCAACTTACCACACCTTCATGAATCATTACAAGGCTTTTATAAACAAATAAGTAAATCGTTCCTTTTAACTTTCTTAAGTCGTTATACCTAACTTTCCATAAAGCTAGTATAACACTTAAGTTTTATTTAAAAACCAAGTATTACTTTTCTTCCAAAAATGATTCATAACTCTTTTTGAAATATTCAAGATTCTTATTATTTAGAACTCAAGTCCAAAGATATCAAAGTAAAGCCAAATTTAGTTTAACACACGTACGTCTACCGTACTATATATATTTCACAAATATCATGCTCAAGGGATAGGAAGAATCACATACCTCCTCGGCTAAATCCACTTGCCAAGTCGGATATGTCGCGCGCAGAGTGTCAACCTATAATAGTCAAAACACGCCTATCAACTTCTAGTTTTACGTGGGATTCTTCTAAGTAAGATTTCTCTTAGTCTACGAAAAATTGGGCAGCACCTCCCCCGTTTCTACTCAATTCTCCACCTTTTTCAAGGCCCGATAATAGTAACCAACATGCCATAAATAAGGCGCAATAATTCCGAATTTTAAAGAAGGGGATCACACGCCCAAACGGAACGCGATTAACAATCTTCCCCTTAACAACAACAATAATTAAAGAAGGGGATCACACGCCCAAACGGAACGCGATTAACAATCTTCCCCTTAACAACAATAATTAAAGAAGGGGATCACACGCCCAAACGGAACGCGATTAACAATCTTCCCCTTAACAACAACAATAATTAAAGAAGGGGATCACACGCCCAAACGGAACGCGATTAACAATCTTCCCCTTAACAACAAAGTAAATACCGTCCAAAGTAAATACAGTCCAAAGTAAATACAGTCCTTAAGTTGGGGTCCTTGGCCAACTTTTACAATTTACTTATCCAATTACTTCATTAATCCTTCAACTTATATTCCGATCTTTATATAAGTTATAGTTTCTTTGTTGTTAACTTCTTAGTAAGTAATGAATACATTTTTACCATTTTAATGGCTAATATGCCAATTCTCCTTTTAACATCTTAACAAGATCCAAATCTTTCCTTATGTCTCATACTTCATAATATACCTCCAATATATGTATAATATCCAATATACATAATAATCAACTTCACAAAGAGGTTAAGGTTCATTACCTCAATTTAGCCCAAAAATATCCAAGAACTTAAAGTCGTTCCTAAGCAAGTTTTAGCTCCAAATATTTGTGTTCCAAACCACCACAAGTCACCTTTAGAAGTTTCTAACCAACTTCTATTCAAGAATTAAATCCAAAAAGTGAAGAACACTAAAGTTCCAAATCTGCCCACTCTCGGCTTTGTGAGGGTTTTTGAGGCTAGGGGTGTGAAATCTTGTCTAACTCTTGGTTAATAATCTTCCTAATACATTAAGGAAGAACACTTATAAGTTTAAGAATTTTTGGACAACATTTGCTCAAGAAAGAGGGGGGTGGGACGAGAGCAACTAGGGAGGAGAGGAAAATATTTTCAAGTCTTGAAATGTTCTAAGTGTGGAAGATTTCATCAACTAGAGGTGTTTATATAGGACAACCAAGGGTTAGGATTGAAACATGTGTATGGTATAGATTGTTTGTGTAGGTTCCTTTCTCCACTTGTCCCACAAATGCCATGCAAGACTTTGACCATTTGACTTGCCCACTAACCTTGCAAAAACCGTCCACTATGCCATGCAAATGCCATGCAAGACTTTTGGCCACTTGTCTTGCCCACTTGTCTTGAAAAAACGTCCAACATGGCTCTTGGAGTGACACATGTCGCCCTCCTATTGGTCCAAAATATTTATCTCTCGGAAAAATTCCATAATTGGAAAAAAAATATCGAAACCGTAAACTTTCCTTCACAAGGTTCGGAATATTTTCCGTCGGAAAACAATTCTTTCATTCTTACCCTAATTAGGGTTTATACATTCGTACGCACGTCCTTACATACATATTCCGGAACTACGGGGTATAACAGTTCCTTAACTGTTCATACCTTCCCGGTATTTATTTAGTCCTTACCAAATCCTGGTAATCTAAAATCATTCTAGGAAACACGCGTCTGACCCTCATACATAAATCTGTATAATTGTATGTCACAAAACCAACTATACTACAAACATTACCAACCTGGATACGCAATCTACATAATCTTTCCTGGGTCATTGCTGCCTTTCTCGTAGCTGCAATCAACATAACTCGTTAGGGAGAGACGACCCTAACCATACAACTTTCATCGCGAGCTCAGTTGAGAAGAATGAAACCAATCCTAAATGTCCTGCAGACCTCACGATTATAGATGTGGTGCACAACACACCGATAATCAAGACTCTACTAGACAGTGCGTAGACACTTTCCGAGGACTAATCGCTCGATACCACTTTTGTCACGACCCGACCGGGCGCGGATCGTGCCCTACCAGGCACCCCTTTCTGATACATCGGAGAATAGCGGCGGAACATACACAACTTATAAAATGCTTAAACATAAAATAACAACAGGCTAGCCGATAAGGCCACCTTCCGTAAACTATACAAATAAAACAGTACATTTTTTTTCCCTACAACCCAATCCACATTGTGACTACAGACCTCTAAGAATAACAACTGTGACGGGACAGGGCCCCGCCATACCCCTGAATAAACAACAACCAACCATACCAGGGATAGGCCTCCGGAGAAATGGAGATTCCCAACAGCTGAACAGTGATCCTAAAAGTGAGGATCAGCTATCTGTACTCTACCTGCGGCATGAACGCAGCCCCCCGGAGGAGGTCAGTACAACATGTACCAAATATGTGGAACTGAAAGTACTGTAATGAAATCACAAGTCTATAATAAAACTAGATACATGTATGATAGCTCAATTAACAGTACACTGTGTCTTACTAACAATGAGAGTAAATAATAGTATACTTACAACATAAAAATAGGAATCTCACGATCAAAGCAGGGCCACCCGCCCGCAGTATCATTAAGCAATCCTACTCCTGGGACTATTTCACTCGCATAGGTCGCGTGGACCCGTATGAGGTATTCCTCGCATGGGACTATTTCACCCGTGATAGTCGTGGTAGACCGCATGAGGTATTCCTCGCATGATAGGTCAGATCCGCCCGCATGGGACTATTTCACCCGCATAAGCCCTTACGGACTCGCATGAGGTATTCCTCGCATCGTGGGTAGCAAATCCACGGAATATGCAAATACCACAAACCCGGGGAATGACCCCGTAATGAATAACATACTACTAGCACAAACCGACTATCACACATAACATAAGCACTACCGTCTTATCATACATACCATAAGCACTACCGGCTTATCATACCATATATAAGCAAGTTAAGAAATCCCCTAACTTCTTATTAGTCTTATACATGTACACTCTCATTTTTAGTTTACTTAAGACACTAACATGTCATTATAAAAATCCGGGAATTTTACCCAAAGTACTACGTACTTCTACTCTTTTAAAATGACTCTTTTTCATACAAAACTTCCAAGATACTAATAACCATAGTATCAAGTCATAACTACTTTTCAAGACAAGTCATAATACCTTTTTAGAAAAATACATTTTCAGGCTTCTAAATCAAGTGACTTATTTCTTTTAAAACATTAAGCAATTGATGCCTTTAAATCAATTTGCCTTTCGTTATTTCAAGTCATTTAACATACTTAAATTAATTAGAGTAAACCACTCTTTTTAACTTTCCATAAAGCTATTATAACCAACTTCCCATAAAGTCGTTATACTAGCTTTATACTTTAGCAACTTACATACTTCCAAGAGACTTAAACTTTCCAACAAAACAAGTATCAACAATACTTTCAACATACTTAAAGTCTCTTAACTTTTGAAAACCAAGATATCCTTAATATTTAAACAAGTGAGTTAATTCCCTAACTCAACCAACTTGGACATTCTTAAAATAAGCCAAGGATATCAAATAGACTAGATTGTCAAAATCTTGTACGTCTACCGTACTATACATTTACAACTTATTCATGCTCAAGAGATAAGAAAGTTCCACATACCTCTTCGGTTTAATCCACTTGCTAAGTCCAATTCGCCGTACGTAGTATGTCAACCTATAATGACCATAATACGTCTATTAACTTCTTACTTCAAACGTAGAATATTCCAAGTGCAAAGTCACTAAATTCTACGGAAAATCGGACAGCACTTCCTTTGTTTCTACATACTTTGCCACATTTTTCAAGGCCGAATTCAATAACCAAACACGCCACATTTAAGGCTCAACAAAGTAGTTAACAATACGAGATTACACGCTTAATCAAGACGTGTAAAATTCCGCCCCACAATTGACATTAAACTAGTCCAAATATACAATGTCCATTCGGCAATTAGGGACAACAATACCAATTCTTTTCCAATTTCTCTTCTATCCAAATTGTTTAGTATAACATGATATAACGCCGCAATTGATTATAACAACTATAACCTTCAAGTAGATAACATGCGACGATTCTAGTTAACGACCAAATTGTAATTCAATTTCAAATGACTCAACATGTCATTTTCGGATTTGAGCTTCCAAATTTCCATAACACTTATTAATCTTTATAATACATATCACAGGTTACTATCAAGAACAGGTATCCCCTCCCAAGGATTGACGATTTGTTTGACCAGTTGCAGGGTGCAAAGTGTTTTTCCAAGATAGATCTGCGGTCTGGTTATCATCAGGTGCGAGTTAGAGAGATAGATATCCCAAAGACTGCATTCAGGACCCGGTATGGGCACTATGAGTTCAGGGTGATGTCTTTCGGGTTGACCAACGCCCCAGCAGTATTCATGGATTTGATGAATAGGGTGTTCAGGCCATTCTTGGATATGTTCGTTATAGTGTTTATTGATGATATCTTGGTGTATTCGTGCATAGAGCAGGAGCATACAGATCATTTGAGGACGGTATTGGGAGTCCTCCGAGACCGGCAGTTGTATGCCAAGTTCTCGAAGTGCGAGTTCTGGTTGGCGTCAGTGGCTTTCTTAGGACATGTTATCGGGGCCGATGGTATTCGGGTTGTCTGGCGAAGATTGAGGCGATCAAGACTTGGCCTAGACCCACTACAAGCAGTGCGCGGCTTTTGGGCCTTGCAGGCTATTATCGGAGGTTTGTGGAAAAGTTCGCTTCTATTTCAGCACCTTTGACTAAGCTGACTCAGAAGGCAACTATGTTCTGGTGGACGGATACTTGTGAGGAAAGTTTCCAGTTACTAAAGGAGAGGTTGACGAACCCAGTTCTTACTCTTCCAGAGGGTTTAGATGGATATGTGGTTTATTGTGACGCGTCAGGTGTCGGGCTTGGGTGCGTGCTGATGCAGCACGGCAATGTTATAGCTTATGCATCTCGACAGCTTAGGAAGCATGAGAAGAACTATCCCACACATGACTTGGAGCTGGCAGCAGTAATGCATGCCTTGAAGATCTGGAGACATTATTTATATGGAGTTCATGTGGACATTTACACAGACCACAAGAGTCTCCAGTACATCTTCAGCCAGAGGGAGCTGAACTTGCAGCAGAGACGGTGGTTGGAGCTACTTAAGGATTACGATGTTGATATTCTGTACCACCCAGGGAAGGCCAATGTAGTTGCAGATGCCCTTAGTCGCAGATCGATGGGTAGTGCATGCATTGTTCACCAGAGAAAGGGATATGGTCAGAGAGTTACATCAGCTAGTGAGCCGGGGGGTTGGTGTGGTTGATTGTGTTAGTGTTGGAATTCGGGGTCGAGAGGTTGCCGAGTGTGCTATCGTCGAGGAGGTGAGGCGGCGATATGAGGATCCGATTTTGGTACGATGCAGAGATGTCATTCGAGAAGAGAGGAGTCTGTTTTAGGTAGCGCTGATAAGTCTTGGTCGAGGCGGTTGTGTGTTCCGATGTGACAGACTTCGTCGGCCAGATTCAGGAGGCACGATTCGCGTTATTCTATTCACCCGGGATCGACTAAAATGTATCGTGACCTCAGATGCGTGTATTGGTGGGATGGCCTAAAGAGGGACGTTGCGGAGTTCGTGGCACAGTGCCCGAATTGTCAGCAGGTTAAGATTGAGCACCAGAAGCCCGGTGGGCTGTTGCAGGCTATTGATATTCCGACTTGGAAGTGGGAGGTGATAAATATGGATTTTATTACAGGGCTACCTACCACTCAGAGGAAGCATGATTCCATTTGGGTGATTGTCGACAGGCTGACGAAATCAGCCCATTTTCTTCTCGAACGACGCGTTCTCGGTGAGGATTATGCCGATTATATATTAGAGAGATTGTGAGGCGCACGAGTCCCGGTGTCGATTATATCGAGATAGAGAGCCCGTTCTCGGCTAACTTACGGAGTCGTTTGAAGGGATTAGGGACAGGTGAGTCTCGATCGCATTTCACCTCGGGCCGGCGGGCGGAGCGGCGCACTATCCAGACACTTGAGGATATGCTGCGGGCTTGTGTTATTGATTTCAGGGGTAGCTGGGAGGATCATTTGCCTCTTGTGGAGTTTGCTTACAACAACAGCTACCATTCCAAAGATTCGATGCGCGCTTATGAGGCCTTATACGGGAGGAAGTGCAGTCACCGATAAATTTGGTTCGAGGTGGGAGAAGTTCAGTTAGTCGGGCCAGACTTAGTTCAGCAGGCAGTGGATAAGGTGAAGCTTATCCAGGAGCGGTTGTTGGCAGCTCAGAGTCGGCAGAAGTCGTATGCAGATCATCGGCGTCGACACTTGGAATTTGAGATAGATGATTGGGTTTTTCTAAAGGTATCGCCCATGAAGGGCGTGATGAGATTTGGAAATAAGGGGAAGCTTAGCCCAAGGTACATTGGGCCGTATCAGATTGTCCGTAGGGTAGGCAGGGTTGCATATGAGTTAGATCTACCGTCCGATTTGGAGGCGGTACATCCAGTTTTCCATGTGTCCATGTTGCGGAAATGTATTGGAGATCCATCTAGAGTGCACCCAGTTCATGACGTCCAAGTGACCGAGGAGTTATCGTATGAGGAGAGTCCCATAGCGATACTCGATCGACGAGTTAGGCGACCGGACGAAGGACGTGGCTTCGTCAAGGTCTTATGGCGGAGCGAGCAGGAAATGGCGTGGGAAGCAGAGGATGACATGATGAAGAAGTAGCCTCACTTATTCCCTACACCTCCAGGTAACCCACTTTCCTGCTTGTTAGTTTTGATTTAGCAACTGTGCTTAAGTATTGTTGTGGCCTAGGGAGCGCCTTTATTTACAAAAGGGTAGGTAAGAGCGTCTAAGTCAAGTTGTGAGTCAAGCAAGACTAGAATGAACATTCGGGACGAATGTTTCTAAGGGGGGGAGAATGTTATACCGTGGTTCGTCCGGACATGATCGTGGCCTCAGCGTCGCGGCCGGAGGCGCGCGCGCCAAGCGAGGATTGTAGGGCCGCGGAAGACGGCCGCGGGAAAAACTGAGTCGCTGAAGTTTGAGCCGCGCCGGGAAGCGTGGGCATGCGAAAGATCCGGAGTCCGCAGAGTTGCGCAACGGAAGCGCGCGCCGAGCGAAATCAGGCGGAAAAACTTAGGAAAAGTCAGAATTATCTTTTGAAAGGGGCTGAGTGGGGGACAAGTGTCCCCCCCCCCCCATCTGATTTTTACATGCCATATATTGACCAAGTCTTAAAGACTTGGTCAGTTGGAATGGCTCTCGTTGAAAAACCTCTTCCTTCTCTCTAAATATTTCAAGCTCCTCCTCTCTCTAAAAATCCAAGAGACAATCTAGCCTTAGGAAAAATCTGAAAAAATTAAAAGACAAGAAGGAAGCTTGTGGTTAACTTGTGAAGGTGGTGGTGGTGGTATTCTTGGTAGAAAGGCTAGCAAAGTGTTGGATAAATTTGGCAAAAGCTCTAAGGTAATGATTCTTCCTCTATTGTGAGTTTATAGAGTTGCATGTTAAGAAGAAAATACTTATGGTGGTAAATAATGCTCTTAGAGTCATTGCATGCTAGAAATGTGGGTTGGATATGAAGGATTTGGCTAAAGTAATATTATGAGCATGTTGTAGCCTAAAAACCACTTTAGAATTGTTAAGTGTACTATTATAACTAATGGGGCAGAATTTTACACACCCAAGATTAGGTGTGTAATCCCCTTTGTGTTGGATTGGTTGTTGGGCCTTAATGAGGCGTTTGAATGTTGAAAAATCGGCCTTTGAAAAGGTGGCAAAGTGAGTAGAAACAAAGGAAATTGTCACGACCCGAATCCGGGCCCGTGACTGGTGCCTTACCCCGGGCACCCTAGTGATACAATCATCAGAGAAAATCAGCGGAAAGTAAAACATGAACATGAAATGAGAGATATTATAAATAAACAGGCCAACCAAAACAGTTGCCTTTCAACATATATATATAAAGACATTTGAGCGATTCTAATCCTTACAACCACGCCATTGCTCTGGACCTCTAAGATTTATACAATAACTATGACGGGACAGGGCCCCGCCATACCCCTGAACGTACAAGAACTTACAGACTCAGGGTAACATACCAAAGATAAGCCTCCGACGGAACGGAGCTTCCCAAAACGCTGAAATGAGATCCTAGCGGGGATCGGCGGTAGATGTACTTCTACTGCGGCATGAACGCGGCCAAGGAGGTCAAGATAACAGTACCAAGTATGTGAAGCTGTAAATCAGTAAATGAAATCATAATAGTCTATATAAAGCGAGAGACATGCATGATGACCAAACTACGATACATAACATATAACCCGATTCATCAAGTCGTGGACTCACGCCTCCAAATTATCACTGCGTGCGTGGAATTTCTTCCTCACTGCCGGCAGTTTATGATATAACAATACCAAGGAGTATACATGAACACCAGGTCCCACCTGTGTCATAAAAACCGTATAGGCCAAGTACAACTACCGGATCCGACCGTACCAATAATACAATGCAACCACAAACACGAAGCTGATACGGGGCAAGTGCGAGAGCCGACTACGGATACCAAGGCGGTCACGTAGTCGGCCGGAGGCAATCTGGTGACCACCGTACGGCGTATCACGAGACCGTCACTACACCGAACGGGGCAAGTGCGAGGGTTAACTACGGTACCAAGGCGAATCAGCCACGAGGCGGGGCAAATCTGAAAGCCGACCACCGGGTACCAAGGCGACGAAGAAACCTCATGGAGAGCTAGTCCATGGAATAACACTATCAGCGAGGAGCATACGTGGAATTTTCCGTCGCTGCAGTGCGCCCAAGTAAGTCTCAACAAGTCAACGGCACTCCATTGAGAGACGTGGTTATATAGAACACCATTTGCACAACAAAGGCTATCACCACAAGCATAAGCAAGCTACACAACAACAAGCATAGGCAAGTTACACAACCACAAGCATAGGCAAGTTACACAACTCAAGGTACTTTCATTTTATGCCAAAGTCCGGGTTTAACCCTAAAGTACTACGTGACGTTAAATTCCTTTTAAAGAGATCCATTCCTTTTATAAAAGTCACCCGATACCGTAGTATAAAAATAGAGTGACTTACATCTTTTAAGCAAACAGAAACAACTTCTCTTATTAAAGCCAAGTTTCCACATTTAAAACCAATGATAAAAACCCTTCTTTTGTTCTCATAAAGTCGTTATAACCAACTTCCCATAAAGTCATATAACACTTTAAGTTTTAAAACATTTTAAGACAATACAATGCCTTTCTTTTCCCTAAAGTTCCAGTTTGCCTAATATTCATTACACAAGTCTCTTTTTAGAAAAGTTTCATAGTTCAATGTCTTAATCCCTTTTTTTAAAACTATTGAGTAACATATGCCTTATATGAGTGTAGGTTATTCTTATTCATAATCAATCTTATTAAGCAGCCATGATCTGGGAAATGTAATATCATTTTGTCTTATCTTAGCTTACATGCGGATGGAGGTTTCTCTTGGTTTTAATAATACTTCATTAGTCAATACATTTTCCTTTTATTAACGCTGCAGTGGTTTGTCGATACACATTCTGATTTCCGAAATCAGTAAAACATTCTTAAGCCGTTATACCTAACTTCCCATAAAGCTAGTATAACTCTTAAGCTTTCAAAAACCAAGTACTACTCATTCTTTCAAAACGATTCAAGAATCTTTTGAAATACTTCAAGTTCTTTATTAACACATATCAAGTCAGTTACCTTTTAAAACCACAAAGCATTTTCTTACCTACATAAGGCTGTTATAACCAACTTCCCATAAAGTCGTTATAACACCTTATGTTTCAAACCAATCAAATACAGTTAACACATGTACGTCTACCGTACTACATAGTTATACACATATCATGCTAGAACAGATAGGAAGAGGTTCACATACCTCGCGACGATTATCGACTAATAGCAAAACGCTCCAAGTACCTCAAACCGTCGGCTACTCCTTAAGCCAAGTAGATCACGCCACACGTAGTACTTCAACCTATAGAGGCCACAAGGCGCCTATTAACATCAAGGTCTCCACGTAGAATATTCTACAGAAAATTCGGCAGCACCTCCTGTCAAGACCCGAACCCGGGCCCGTGACTGGTGCCTTACCCCGGGCACCCTAGTGATACAACATCAGAGAAAACCAGCGGAAATACAAACTTAAACATGTAAATAGACATGGATCAAGATGAAATAGAAATAGGCCAACCAAAACGGTTGCCTTTCAACATATATATATATACATTTGAGCGATTACAATCCTTACAACCCCGCTCACAACTAAAGCATGCACCTCTAGATTTTACAACAACTATGACGGACAGGGCCCGCCATACCACGAATGTACAAGAACCTATAGACTCGTGGTAACATACCAAAGATAAGCCTCCGACGGAACGGAGCTTCCCAAGACGAATGAGATCCTAAACGCGGATCGACGGTAGATGTTCTACTGCGGCGTGACGGCCCGAAAGGAGGTCGATGCACAGTACCAAGTATGTGAAACTGTAAGTACTATAAATGAAATCATAGCAGTCTATAAAAAGCAGGAGACATGCATGATAACCAAACTACGATTACAACGTAAGCGATCAAGTCGTGGACTCACGCCTCAAATTCATTACTCAAATACAACTATGGGTCTCACGCCCACAACATCAATCTTGTTCGCATCATGGCCACATGCCGGACTCTGCGCATCGGTGTAGACATGCCCATGATGCCACAATAATAACAATGCCGCATGGCCCGTACCGAACTGCGACGGTGTAGGGATGTCCATGTATCATCAACAACAATATATCGGGTTATCAACCCCGCGCACGCCACATGCCCCCGGAATTCTGCATCGGTGTAGACATGTCCACGTAGCCACAATAACAATATATCGGGTAATCAACCCTGCCGCATGGCCGCACGCCCCCGGAATTCTGCATCGGTGTAGACATGTCCATGTAACATCAACAACAAGACAGCAATCAAAATGGAAACATACCCGTGGAATTCTCCGTCACTGCCAGCACGTCCAAGTAAGTTCTCAACAAGTCAACCGGCCCTCTATCGAGAGACGCGGTAACACAGAAATACAACACTTGCACAACAAAGGCTATCATCACAAGCATAGGCATGTTTCACAACAACAAGCATAGGCAAGTTATACATCACTCAAAGTACCTTCATTTTATGCCAAAGTCCGGGTTTTAACCCTAAAGTACTACGTACGTTAAATCCTTTAAAAGATCCGTTTCATTCACATAAGTCACACAATACCCGTAGTATAAAAATAGTGACTATCTTTAAGTAAACAAATCACTTCCCCTTTTGTAAGATCAAGTAACAACATTATTTTCCAAACGTCCAAATTTGCCTAATTTCAAATGCTCAAGTCACTTATTTTAGAAAGGTTTCATAACTCATAGTCTTATTCACTTAAGAATATACTTCTCTTTTAAACAACCTGAGAAACATATGCCTTATATGTGAGTAGGTTATTTTTGTTTATAACAATCTTATTACAGCAGCCATGATCTAGAAAATGTAATATCATTTTGTCTCATCTTAGTTTCTATGCAGATGGAGGTTTCTACTGGTTTTAATATAATACATCATTATTCAATACATTTTCCTTTATTAGCTGCGGTGATGGTGCGTCGATACATATTCGATTTCAAATCAAGAAACGTAAGTCCTTTTAAAACCAAGTACTCATTACTCACGAATGAGGTTCCACACAAACATCCATATTAAGACAATTAAGTTAAGTCTCTTATCTTATAAGATCAAGTCTCTTAACTTCTTAAAAACAGTAAACCATTTTCTTTACCTCTCTTAAGACGTTATACCTAACTCCCCATAAAGCTAGTATAACTCTTTTTAAAACCTTTAAAACCAAGTGTTACTCTTCTTTTAAAAATGGTTTCTTAGCATTTGAAATACATTCAAGGTTCTTATTATTCAGGCTTAAGTCAAAAGACATTCGTGCATAACTACGCTCAATTAGCACACGTACGTCTACCGTACTATATATTATTCAGGCTTAAGTCAAAAGACATTGCCGTACTATACATATCTTCCTTTAAAATATCATGCTCAAGAGTATAGGAAGAATCACATACCTTGCGACGATTATCGACTATAAGCAAAACGCTCCACGACTTATAACCCGGCTAGCCTTGTCCACCTTCTAAGTAGCCCATGCTACTTGCAGAACATCAACCAATATAGGTTATCAGTCTACTGTAAATACGGTCCTATGTAAGTACAGTTTAATCTTCTACTTATAAATTCAGGCTTAAGTCCAAAGACATTGCCACAAGACTATGTTCAGTTCTATATATAGTATACTTTAACTATATATTCCAACAACATGTAATTTCCAATTACCATAGAAGGACAGTAGTATTTACCTCGGTAAGCCCAAAAATTATCCAAGTTTAATGTCGCTCCTGAGCAACGTTTAGCTCCTACTCCGAGTGCTCCAATCCACTCCAAACAACCCTTAGAAGTTCTACGCAACTTCTACTTAACACTTCAACCGACTATGAAGGTTTTCCTTAGGGTTTCATTTAGTGGCTAAAGGAAGTATAATAGTATTTTTCTGGGCTTTTGTACGAATGTAACCTTGGGAATACTACAAGGTATTTGGGCCAAGGTATTTGGGAATTATAACAATACTAGGAGAGTATTTCTATACCACAACAAGGGAGTATTTACGAGACAACAAGGCTAGGGGGGGGTACCCCTCTCGGACAAGCTTCTCACATGAGGGGACTTTTTGGACGAGATACTACATTCGAGGGGAGGAAGAGAGCTTTCAAGACTTAGAAAGATTTTGGATGAAGAAGTCTTCCAAAGGGGTATTTATAGGTCAAGAAATGGCCAACCAATGGCCAAGATTCACCCAAGTGTTAGGCAAGTGTAGGGCTAGGATTCCACCACGTGTACCTTATCCATCTACCACACAACTTGCACAAAATATCCTACCTACTACACAAGACCCAATCGCCAAGCATTACCGCTCACCCCTTCCAATGCGAGGTGACACTTGTCACCCTCCCGCTGTCCAAAATGTTTCGTCTCTCGGAAAAATCCGTAAAAATTAGAAATGACATAGCCGAATTTTCCTACGAAAGTGGAAACGTTTCTAAAAAAACGACTCAATCGGGTGTTGTGTACAAATTTCAAACTAGCCCACCTTTAGGCTTAAATTATTATACGTGCGCCTCACGCATACTGCGGAAATACGGGGTATAACACCTCCCCGCAATGGCGTTAATCTCTCATTTATCGAGGCCGCTACCAAGCCAACCGGGGTTTGCACGCCTAACCGGGCGTGTACAATTTCGCTCACATAATACTACACAAGTCCATCTGAATACACCCTATGTAATTACGATTCGATCTACTTCTTTAAATTGGGCTTAAGTCAAAAGACATTGCCGCACAATTATGTTCAAAACTATATATAGTATACCTTAACTATATATTCCAACAACATGTAATTTCCAATTACAATGTATGTCAAGAGTGTTTACCTCGATAAGCCCAAAATTATCCGAGTTTAAATGTCGATCCCGAGCAAGGTTTAGCTCCTACTCGTGCGCTCAGACCGCTCCAACCAACCCTTAGAAGTTCTAACCAACTTCTACTTATAACTTCTCTGCGGGTGAAGATTTCCTTAGGGTTTAGTTTAGTGGCTAAAGGAAGTATAATAGTATTTTAGCTCTACGATAGAGGTAACTTTGGAAGTACTATAAGGTATATGGGCTAGAGTATTTTGGGCATTATAACAATACTAGGAGAGTATTTCTATACCACAAAGGGGGGTATTTATACGAGACAACAAGGCTAGGGGGGGTACCCCTCGGCTAGGGCACCACAAAGGGGGAGGGGGAAGCTCTCGGCCAAAGGGCCTTCTCAAATGGGGAGGGGGGGTGTGGTGGACGAAAGCAAACAAGAGGGAGGGAGTATTTGAGACTTAGAAAGATTGCTCAAGTTTTGGATGAAGAATGTCTTCAACTAGAGGGGTATTTATAGGTCAAGTGAAGGCCAACCAATGGCCAAGATGAAGACAAGTGTGGTGCAAGTGTAGGGCTAGATTTCAACCATGTGGACCCTATCCATCTACCACACCAACTTGCACAAATATCCTACCAACTACACCCCACCCTTTCGTCCATTACCGCCCCAAAACACACCCAATGTGAGGGTCCCGTTGGTCCAAAATGTTTCGTCTCTCGGAAAAATCCGCAAAAATTAAAAATGACATAGCCGGAATTTTCCCTACGAAAGCTGTGGAAACGTTTCGTCGAAAAACGACTCCTATCGGCACTTGTGCCCAAATTTCGAAACTTATCAATTCTTAAGGCAAAAATTTAATACGTACGCCCTCACGTACATACTCAGGAAATACGGGGTATAACATTCTCCCCTCCTTAGAAACATTCGTCCCGAATGTTCCTTCTCAAGACGGATTACGAAGAAGATCTTCTAACAAGCTGCCAACGCCGCTACCGCGAACTAACACACGATTTTCCTTAAGGCCATTCCGGCCTTCACGATCGCCACGGTCGAACATATCCACGAACTCATACGATGGTCATCAAAACTTGGGCCTAACACTCGGTGACCCTACCTCTGGCGGGACCACCCAGTGACCCCACTCAATCCGGCCACGGTTGACACGCAACACACCCTCAACCCGACCTCCGTCACGCCAACTCTCTAGTTTCTTGATCCGAACAATCTTACCTCTACAGGTCATGAAAGCTACCACTTCCATTTCACACTACCCAGGGACTTTGTCACACAAAACGTTCTAGGCATAAAATGCACTCCGACAAGGATCACTTGCAAAATCTGGTACTCAAAACGACCTTACATCTAAGGTCTCAACTGTAATATTCTATGGTTTATCATTTCTCACCCCCAGGCTTACCCTTTTTCTTACTGACCAGGTTTCTAAATCACATTTTAGCACAAAGCTATCCGAACATAACACTAAACACATCATCAACATCAATACAATATAAGTCTCTGTAGGTTAAGGATATACCTGAAAATAGGCGGTTCAAAGGACCGCTAAGACTGGGAACTCCCACCGCGACCTCTACCGGGGCCTGCCGGTGTACGAACATCCTGCCTGGCTATGGAAGGTGAAGAACCCGCAACTGCTCTAGTAGTCCATGCTATCCTACCAGTGCTACCCCTGGTCGGACAGTCTCTTGCCAGATGGCCCTGTTGGCCGCAAAAATAACAATCTCCCGAGTCAGTACGACACTCCCCCTTATGAAGTTTTCCACAACGGCCACACTGAGACAAGGGCAACCTCATCCGGCGAGCACTCCTACTCCCCTGAAAATCTGAAACCTGGGAGCCCTGACCTGCTCCTGAATATCCCAAAGGTCCCGAAGGCTGTGGAGGACCACTCAGATCGCGAGGCGCATAATCGCTTTCTTCCGGCGGTCCGCCTCGAAAGTCACCAAAGGACCTGCTGCTCGCCTCTTCGCGACTTGGTCATTCCGTGGATTTATCCGCTCCTCACATCCAAGTGCATACGCCTGCATGCGGGCAATGTCCATGCTCGGCTGAAGAGCTACACCCGAACAACTCTCGTCTAGGTGATCATCGAGCCAGAATAAATCGGTGCACTCGATCCTCTATACTAGCTACCAACGCGGGACGACGGGCTAATGAGTCGAACTCTACATTGTACTCGAACCGCACGCCCGCTCGCCGTAACACCAAAAATCTGTTCGCCTCGAGCCTCTCATCCGCGAGGCAAGAAATGTGCAAGAAAGGCCTCGAGAACTCGTCCCAAAAGCCGGAAGTGCATGCTCTCCTCGACAGCTCCCACGAATCAAACCGATCGCGGTATCACGCATTGATGTGAACCTAGGACCACCGACTCGGTCTCCGATGCCTTGATTACTCTCATGATCACAGAATCGGATGAACTCGCGGATCATCCTCGTGCCTCGACCCATAAAACTCGCGGCCTACAACTCGTAAAATCCCGTAGCCTCGAACTATCTCGATCTAGGGTGAACCACCGGCATTCGAACCGATCGTCCGGCCTTTATCTCTCAAGTCGCCACAACCGGCCATTAATCGCCCACTCGCGGACTTCATCTCTCTCCTGCATCGCGGATCGAGGCTCAGTATCGTGGTCTCGCCGCTTTACTCGCAGCTTCCTTCACGCTTTGCCTTCGCCCGGGCGGGTTGCCTTACGCGAGGCATAATCGTAAAACGAAGTATGCCAGAGGGGTCCAATCTTATCACACAGCTCTAAGGCACGATCTCAGAATGAGAAGAATGGAAACCAATCCTAAATGTCCTGCAGCCTCCTGATTATAGATGTGGTGCACAACACATCGATAATCAAGACTCTACTAGACACGGTGCAGACACTTTCCGAGGACTAATCGCTCGATACCACTTTGTCACGACCGAACTGGCGTGATCGTGCCTTACCCCGCACCCTGGTGATACAATCATCGAGAGAAAATCGGAAAAGTAAAACATGAACATGAAATGAGAGATATTATAAATAAACAAAGCAACCAAAACAGTTGCCTTTCAACATATATATATAAAGACATTTGAATAGCATAATCCTTACAACCCCGCCTACAAATGCTACTGCACTTAAGATTTATACAACAACTATGACGGGACAGGGCCCCGCCATACCCCTGAACGTACAAGAACTTACAGACTCAGGGTAACATACCAAAGATAAGCCTCCGACGGAACGGAGCTTCCCAACGCTAAATGAGATCCTAAACGCGGATCGACGGTAGATGTTTACCGCGGCATTAACGCACTTCCCGAAGGAGGTCAAGATAACAGTACTAAGTATGTGAAATCAGAATATCAGAATGAAATCATAATAGTCTATATAAAGTAGAGACATGTATGATGACCAAACTACGATACATAACATATAACCAATACATCAAGTCGTGGACTCACGCTCCAAATTATCACTCGTGCGTGGAATTTCTTCCTCATCACGGCGCTTTATGATATAACAATACCAAGGAGTATACATGAACACCGTGTCCCACTGTGTCATAAAAACCGTGACAGACAAGTACAACTACGGATCCGACCGTACAATAATACAATGCAACCACAAACACGGTTGACACGGGGCAAGTGCGAGCCGACTACCAGATACCAAGGCCGGCCACGTAGTCGGCGGCAAGTACGGTGGTCGACCACCGGTACCAAGGTCGATCACGAGACTTCGCCACTACACCGAACGCAAGTGCGAGGGCTAACTACTGTGTACCAAGGCGAATCACCACGAGACGGGCAAGCAAAAGTATAACGACCTGCTCGCCCGCATCGTGCCTTACCCCGGCACCCTAGTGATACAACATCGAGAGAAAACCGGCGGAAAATAAAACATGAGTCATGAAACAAGAGATATAATTATAAACAAGCCAACAAAACGGTTGCCTTCAAGATATACATAAAACTCGAGCTTTAATCCTTACAACCCCGCCACAACAAAGACCTGCACTTCTAAGATTTACAACGACTATGACGGACAGGGCCCGCCATACTCGAATGTACAAGAACCTACAACTCGTGGAACACATACTAAAAGATAAGCCTCAGAAACGGAGCTTCCCAATGTTGAATCGTGATCCTAAGAGGGGATCCACGACCGATGTACCTACCGCAGATGAACGCACTCAAGCGAGGTCGATAACAGTACCAAGTATGTGGCGTAAAAATCAGAATGAAATCATACTAGTCTATATAAAGCAGAGACATGTATGATAACCAAACTACGATTCACAACATAAGCGGTCATATCCATCGTGGACTCACGCCTCAAGTCATCACTCAAATATAACTATGGGTCTCACGCCCACAACATCAATCATGTTCGATCACGGCCGCATGCCCTAATTCTGCATCGGTGTAGACATGTCCATGATGCAACAATAATACCAATGCCCACGGCCACATGCCCGAATTCTACCTCGGTGTAGACACGCCCATGTGACATCAACAATAATATATCGGGTGATCAACCCCGCCGCACGTGCCACACGGAATTCTACCGGTGTAGACATGTCCATGTAACCACAATAACAATATATCGTAATCAACCCGACCGCATGGCCGCATGCCTGAATCGTGACGGTGTAGACATGCCCATGTGACATCAACAACAAGACAAGAATCAAAATGGAAACATACCCGTGGAATTCTCCATCACCGCCAAAGACGCCCAAGTAAGTTCTCAATAAGTCGACCTCTATCGAGACGCCAGAATACGTAAATACCACACTTGCACAACAAAGGCTATCATCACAAGCATAGGCAAGTTTCACAACAACAAGCATAAGCAAGTTTCACAACAACAAGCATAGGCAAGTTTCACACCAACAAGCATGTGCAAGTTTCACACAACTCAAAGTACTTTCATTTTATGCCAAAGTCCGGTTTTAATCCCAAAGTACTACATACATTAAGTTCTTTTAAAAGAGATCCATTACTTTTATAAAAGTCACCCGACACGTAGTATTAGAATGACCAACCCACATTCCTTTTCAAAATCAAGTAACAACATTCTTTCCTAAGTTCCAGTTTGCCTAGTTTCAATTACTCAAGCTTCTCATTTTCAAATGCTCAAGTCACTTATTTTAGAAAGGTTTCATAACTCATAGTCTTAATCTCTTTTAAAACAATTGAGTAACATATGTCATATATACGAGTAGTTTATTCTTGTTTATAACGATCTTATTACAAAGACCATGATCTAGAAAATGTAATATCATTTTGTCTCATCTTAGCTTCTATGCAGATGGAGGTTTCTACGGTTTTAATACATCATTATTCAATACATTTTCCTTTATTAACGCCGCAATGGTTCTGTCGATACACATTCTCGATTCCCAAATCAAGAAACATTTTCCTTTAAAAACCAAGTACTCATTACTCACGAACGAGGTTTCACACAAACATCCACATTAAAACAAATAAGTTAAGTCTCTTATCTTATAAGATCAAGTCTCTTAACTTCTAACATCAAGAAACCATTTTCACTTACATAAGGTCGTTATAACTAACTTCCCATAAAGCTATTATAACACCCTATGTTTTAAACCAACCAAATCACTTAGCACACGTACGACGCTCACCGCACTACATAGTTCACAACAATCATGCTAGAAAAGATAGGAAGAGGTTCACATACCTCGCGGCGATTTATCGACAATAAGCAAAATGCTCCAAGTACTACAACCTTGCTAGCCTCTTTCCACTCCTCGGCAGAATACGCTACTCTTAGCACTTTCACCTATAAAGGTCACAAACGCTATTAACCCCAAAACACAAGTTCCCATTTTTCTACGTAAAATTCAGAAGACCTCCCACACACAGAAATCTCCTCCTCTATCGAGGCCGCCACCAAGCCAACCAGTGGGTTTACACGCCTAACCGGACGTGTACAATTCTACAAGAATACTACACAAGTCTACCGCTGATACACCCTATGTAAATACAATTCGCTTCTTTATTCTTCAGCTTAAGTCAAAAGACATTGCCACAATAATGTTCATTCTATATATAGTATACTTCAACTATATAATCCTACAACATGTAATCTCCAATTACAATAGAGGACAAGATAATTACCTCGATAAGCCCAAAATTATCCAAGTTATAATGTCGATCCCGAGCAAGGTTTAGCTCTACCCGTGCGCCCAATCCGCTCCAAACAACCCTTAGAAGTTCTAACCAACTTCTACTCAAATACTTCAACCAACCATGAAGATTTCCTTAGGGTTTGGTTTGAGACTAAAGGACAAAGGTAGTATTTGCTCTACGATAGAGGTATCTTTGGAATACTACAAGGTACAAGGCTAAGGTATTTTGGGCATTATAACAATACTAGGAGAAGTATTTCAATACCACATGGAGGGTATTATACGAAAACAACTAGGCAGGGGTACCTACGCTAGCACCACAAAAGGGGGAGGAACCCTCGGCCAAAGGCCACACGGGGAGGAAGGCTCTCGCTAAGAGCTCACAAAGGGGAGGAGAGTTTTCAAGGCTTAGACAAGTGAAGAGTGGATGAAGAAGTTCATCCTGGGGGTATTTATAGGAAACCAAAGCCAACCAACGGCCAAGATCAAGCCACGTGCAAGGCAAGTGTATGGCCTTGATCAAGCCAAGTGCACCCTAACCCCTACTCCACAAAACAAGGCACAAAACACGGCACCAAACAAGCCACAAACAAGGCCAAAACAACGAGCCAATAGGCCTCCAACCCGTGACCAACCGCCAACCCATTATCGCTTAAACGAGGGTGACAAATGTCACCTCCCGCTGTCCAAAACATTTCGCTGCTCGGAAAAATCCGCAAAAATACTAAATGACATAGCGGAATTTTCCCAACGTAGCGTGAAACGCTTTCAAAAACGACTCTAATCGCACTTGCCCA
The DNA here is from genome assembly GCA_029844215.1 of Przewalskia tangutica. Lineage (NCBI taxonomy): Eukaryota > Viridiplantae > Streptophyta > Magnoliopsida > Solanales > Solanaceae > Przewalskia > Przewalskia tangutica. The sequence continues at coordinate 55,720,814 of CM056736.1, forward strand.
AAATTCGGTCCTTTGCCTAACTTAAGGCTCAAATTCTCACGCACGCCCTTACGCATACTCCGAAACGCGTATAACATTCTCCCCTTAGAAACATTCGTCCGAATGTTCCTTCTCAAGTCTCAACACAAACATGCGCTAGTATAGCCTTCATCGCTATACGCACGAAAACAATCATGCCACACCGCCATAAAAATAACAAACGCACCAATACTTAAACCCAAGTCAATGAGGAAACACCTCTAATCATCACAAAACCCCTTACGAGGTCTAAAATATACTCGCCACACCTTCCTTTCCCAAAAGAAACGATCACACACGCTCACTTTTCCCTATCTTGTTGCACTTTCTCTAACACTCAAACTCTTTCTAGTATTTGTACCATACTCCACAACGCTGTTTCCAACTCTTGGAGTCACTACCTCCAAACTTGGTCATCTTACTAACCTCGATCTTCTCTAAGGCCGCTCGGCCTCACGATCCGCTTTTGGTCGAACATATCCACCAACTCATACGATGGTCATACAAACTGGGCCTAGCATCCTCGTGATCTACCACCAAGTGACCACCTGACCGACCCCACCGGGTTACGGTTGACCCAAAACGGTCCTCAACCCGACCCCAATCGCGCTAAACTCTTGTTCCCGATCCGAACAATCTTACTAATTCACATCACGAAAGCTACCACTTCCATCTCACACTACCCACTGACTTATCACACAAATAAATCCCACGATACTACTACTCGATAAGTGGTCAAAAATAAATCTTCAACTCAAGACGACCTTACCCTAAGGTCTCGCCGTGACATAGTCTAAGGTTAACACTTACCATGCCCCACACGTATCCTCACAACTAAGCATGTTTTCTAACTCACAATTAACACAACGCTTATTCGTGACATAGCACATAATAATGAGACCATTATAACAAGCATACCAAAACTCTAGAGGTTAATGATATACGAAGCTACCGCTCCACTCTAATCATAGGCTCACTGCAGGCGATAATCGTAGGCGATGAACCACCATCGATCCGAGGCCGAGTCGAACATCCGTATACCGGTCGGACAGCCTCGCAAAATGGCCGCTGCCGCAAAAATAACAAGCTCCCCGCACCACGACACTCCCGAAATGCGGTCTACCACATCGACCACACCGAGGTAGGGGTGACCGATCCGCCAACACTTACTTCCTCGAAACTCAACCTCGAGCCCCGACCGCCCCGAATACTCAAGGTTGTGGAGGACCACTCGACCGGGCGGAGGTACAAAACTAGTATGCCAGAGGCGGTCCGCCTCGAAAGTCACCAGCGACCCTGTTGTTCGCCTCTTCTCGCGATTCGTCATTCCGCCGACCTCTCCGTGCCTCACATCCCAGCATGAGCCCGCATGCGGGCAATGTCCATGCCTACCGAGAGTTACTCCCGAACATGCCTCGACATGTAATCATCTAATCCGGTGACGTGGCGGTGCACTCTATCCTCCATGGTTGCCACTAAAGCGGGGACATACCGAGCCAACGAGTCAAACTCCACGTTGTACTCTCGATGCACGCTTCTCTGCTCTCAAAGATCATAAATCGCCTGCGTGCCCTCCTCATCCGCGGAGGCAAGAAGTGAGTGAGGAATGCCTCAAAACTCGTCCCATACCGCTGGAAGCGCATGCTCTCCCGACAACTCCCACGAATCAAACCACGATCATGCGGTATCGCGCAGCCGACGCGCACCTAAGACCACCGACTCGGTCTCCAAGCCTTGATCACTTACGATCCGTAGAATCGCCGGATGAACTCCTGCGATCATCTCGTGCCTCGACCCATAAAACTCGCGTACAACTCGTAAAGTCCCGTAGCCTCAAACTATTCGCCGGGGTGAACCATCGTGCTCGGAATCGAATCGAATCGCAGATCCACTTATCTCATATCTCGCCACGACTTCGACCAAGAATCGCCATCTCCTTGTAACCCATCTCCTCGCCCTGCATGGGACCGAGGCTCGTGCTGTGGTCTCAGCAGCCATCGCCGCGCTCTAAACTCGCTGGGTGGCGGCGCCACAAAACCCGCTGTCAAGCACAACTCGTGTTGTCCGGCTCGCGCTCGCATTCCTCAGATCTCACTAGCAGCACTCTCACGCCTTGCCCTCTGGGCTCGTTGCTTTCGCGGAGGCATAATCGGTAAAACGAGATACGCTGCAGGGTCCAACTTACAACACGCCTCTAAGGCACGATCTCGTAATGAGAAGAATGGAAACTAATCCTAAATGTCCTATAGCCTCTCGATTATAGATGTGGTGCACAACACACGATAATCAAGACTTACTAGACACGGTCGTAGACACTTTCCGAGGATTAACCGCTCGATACCACTTTTATAACGACTGCTCGGGCCAAGCATCGTGCCTTACCCGGCACCCTAGTGATACAACATCGAGAGAAAACCAATGGAAAAATAAAACATGAGTCATGAAACAAGAGATATAATTATAAATGTGCCAACAAAAACGTTGCCTTCAAGATATACATAAAACTCGAAGCTTTAATCCTTTTACAACCCCGCCCACAACAAGATTATGCACTTAAGATTTACAACGACTATGACGGACAGTGGCCCCGCCATACCCCGAATGTACAAGAACCTACAACTCGGGAACACATACTAAAAGATAAGCCTCCAAGAAACGGAGCTTCCCAATACGAATCGTGATCCTAAGAGCGGATCCACGATCGATGTACTTCACTGCAGATGAACGCAGCCCAAGGAGGTCAAGACAACAGTACCAAGTATGTGGCGTAAAAATATCAGAATGAAATCATACTAGTCTATATAAAGCAGGAGACATGATGATAACCAAACTATTCACAACATAAAAGCAATCATATCCAAATGTGACTCACGCCTCAGTCATCACTCAAATATAACTACGGGTCTCACGCCCACAACATCAATCATGTTCGCACGGCGCGTGCCGACTCGCATCGGTGTAGACATGTCCACGATGCAACAATAATACCAATGCCCACGGCCACATGCCCGAATTCTACCTCGGAGACACGCCCATGTGACATCAACAATAATATCCGGGTGATCAACCCGCGCGCACGGCCATGCCCCTAATTTACCTCGGTGTAGACATGTCCATGTAACCACAATAACAATATATCGTAATCAACCCGACCGCACGGCCGCGATGCCGGAATCGTGACGGCAGACATGCCCATGTGACATCAACAACAAGACAAGAATCAAAATGGAAACATACCCGTGGAATTCTCCATCACCGCCAAAGACGCCCAAGTAAGTTCTCAACAAGTCGACCGCTTCTATCGAGACGCAGAATACGTAAATACCACACTTGCACAACAAAGGCTATCATCACAAGCATAGGCAAGTTTCACAACAACAAGCATAGGCAAGTTTCACAACAACAAGCATAGGCAAGTTTCACACCAACAAGCATAGGCAAGTTTCACACAACTCAAAGTACTTTCATTTTATGCCAAAGTCCGGTTTTTAATCCCAAAGTACTACATACATTAAGTTCTTTTAAAGAGATCCATTACTTTTATAAAAGTCACCCGATACGTAGTATTAGAATGACCAACCCACATTCCTTTTCAAAATCAAGTAACAACATTCTTTCCTAAGTTCCGCTTTTGCCTAGTTTCAATTACTCAAGCTTCTCATTTTCAAATGCTCAAGTCACTTATTTTAGAAAGGTTTCATAACTCATAGTCTTAATCTCTTTTAAAACAATCGAGTAACATATGTCATATATATGAGTAGTTTATTCTTGTTTATAACGATCTTATTACAAAGACATGATCTAGAAAATGTAATATCATTTTGTCTCATCTTAGCTTCTATGCAGACGGAGGTTTCTACCGGTTTTAATACATCATTATTCAATACATTTTCCTTTATTAACGCCGATGGTCTCGATACACATTCTCGATTCCCAAATCAGTAAAACATTATCCCTTTAAAACCAAGTACTCATTACTCACGAATGAGGTTTCACACAAACATCCACATTAAAACACATACGTTCAGTCTCTTATCTTATAAGATCAAGTCTCTTAACGTCTAACATCAGGAAACCCTTGTCACGTACCTAAGGTCGTTATACCTACCTGCCCATAAAGCTATTATAACACCCTATGTTTTAAACCAACCAAATCACTTAGCACATGTACGCCTACCGCACTACATAGTTCACAACAATCATGCTAGAAAAGATAGGAAGAGGTTCACATACCGCGCGATTTATCGACAATAAGCAAAATGCTCCAAGTACTACAACCTTGCTAGCCCTTTCCACTCCTCGAGTAGAATACGCTACTCTTAGCACTTTCACCTATAAAGGTCACAAACGCCTATTAACCCCAAAACACAAGTTCCCATTTTTCTACGTAAAATTCTAAGAAGACCTCCCCCACAACAGAAATCTCCTCCTCTATCGAGGCCGGCTACCAAGCCAACCAGTGGGGTTTACACGCCTAACCTGACGTGTACAATTCTACACAAATACTACACAAGTCTATCGCAATACACCCTATGTAAATACAGTCAGCTTCTTTATTCTTCAGCTTAAGTCAAAAGACATCACACAATAATGTTCACTTCTATATATAGTATACTTCAACTATATAATCCTACAACATGTAATCTCCAATTACAATATGGACAAGATAATTACCTCGATAAGCCCAAAATTATCCAAGTTATAATGTCGATCCTGAGCAAGGTTTAGCTCCTACTTCGTGCGCTCCAATCCGCTCCAAACAACCCTTAGAAGTTCTAACCAACTTCTACTCAAATACTTCAACCAACCATGAAGATTTCCTTAGGGTTTCGGTTTGAGACTAAAGGACAAAAGGTAGTATTTCCTGCTCTACGATAGAGGTATCTTTGGAATACTACAAGGTACAAGGCTAAGGTATTTTGGGCATTATAACAATACTAGGAGAAGTATTTCAATACCACAAGGGAGGGTATTATACGAAAACAACTAGCAGTGGGTACCCATGGCTAGCACCACAAAAGGGAGGAACCCTCGCCAAAGGCCACACGAAAAGGGGAGTGGGAAGGCTCTCGCTAAGAGCTCACAGGGGAGGAGAGTTTTCAAGGCTTAGACAAGTGAAGAGTGGATGAAGAAGTTCATCCCTGGGTATTTATAGGAAACCAAAAGCCAACCATGGCCAAGATCAAGCCACGTGCAAGGCAAGTGTATGGCCTTGATCGCCAAGTGCACCCTAACCCCTACTCCACAAAACAAGGCACAAAACATGGCACCAAACAAGCCACAAAACAAGGCCAAAACAACGAGCCAATAGCCTCCAACCCGTGACCAACCGGCCAACCCATTATCGCCAAACGAGGGTGACAAATGTCACCTCCCGTTGGTCCAAAACATTTCGCTGCTCGGAAAAATCCGCAAAAATACTAAATGACATAGCGAATTTTCCCAACGTAGTCGTGGAAACGCTTCGCCGAAAACGACTCCAATCGGCACTGCGCCCAAAATTCGGTCCTTTGCCTAACTTAAGGCTCAAATTCTCTACGCACGCCCCACGCATACCGGAAATGCGGGTATAACAGAAAGCCACCACCGGTACCAAGGCCGAACAAGAAGAAACCTCATGGAGAGCTAGTCCATGGAATAACACTATCAACGAGCATACCTGCGGAATTTTCCACACCGCCAGACGTCCAAGTAAGTCCTCAACAAGTCAACCGGCACTCCATTGAGAGACGCGGTTATATAGAACACCATTTGCACAACAAAGGCTATCACCACAAGCATAAGCAAGCTACACAACAACAAGCATAGGCAAGTTACACAACAACAAGCATAGGCAAGTTACACAACTCAAGGTACTTTCATTTTATGCCAAAGTCCGGCTTTTAACCCTAAAGTACTACGTACGTTAAATTCCTTTTAAAGAGATCCATTCCTTTTATAAAAGTCACCCGATACCCGTAGTATAAAAATAGAGTGACTTACATCTTTTAAGCAAACAAAAACAACTTCTCTTATTAAAGCCAAGTTTCCACATTTAAAACCAATGATAAAAACCCTTCTTTTGTTCTCATAAAGTCGTTATAACCAACTTCCCATAAAGTCATTTATAACACTTTAAGTTTTAAAACATTTTAAGACAACACAATGCCTTTCTTTTCCTAAAGTTCCAGTTTGCCTAATATTCATTACACAAGTCTCTTTTTAGAAAAGTTTCATAGTTCAATGTCTTAATCCCTTTTTAAAACTATTGAGTAACATATGCCTTATATGAGTGTAGGTTATTCTTATTCATAATCAATCTTATTAAGAAGCCATGATCTAGGAAATGTAATATCATTTTGTCTTATCTTAGCTTCTATGCAGATGAAGGTTTCTACTGGTTTTAATAATACTTCATTAGTCAATACATTTTCCTTTTATTAACGCCGCATGGTTTGTCGATACACATTCGATTTCCAAATCAAGAAACATTCTTAAGCCGTTATACCTAACTTCCCATAAAGCTAGTATAACTCTTAAGCTTTCAAAAACCAAGTACTACTCATTCTTTCAAAAACGATTCAAGAATCTTTTGAAATACTTCAAGTTCTTTATTAACAAATATCAAGTCAGTTACCTTTTAAAACCACAAAGCATTTTCTTACCTACATAAGGCTGTTATAACCAACTTCCCATAAAGCCGTTATAACACCTTATGTTTCAAACCAATCAAATACATTAACACGACGCCTACCGCACTACATAGTTATACACATATCATGCTAGAACAGATAGGAAGAGGTTCACATACCTCGCGACGATTATCGACTAATAGCAAAACGCTCCAAGTACCTCAAACCGTCGGCTACTCCTTAAGCCAAGTAGATCACGCCACACGTAGTACTTCAACCTATAGAGGCCACAAGGCGCCTATTAACATCAAGGTCTCCACGTAGAATATTCTACAGAAAATTCGGCAGCCAATGTCTTCAACTAGAGGGGTATTTATAGGTCAAGTGAAGGCCAACCAATGGCGAAGATGAAGACAAGTGTGGTGCAAGTGTAGGGCTAGATTTCAACCATGTGGACCCTATCCATCTACCACACCAACTTGCACAAATATCCTACCAACTACACCCCACCCTTTCGTCCATTACCGCCCCAAAACGCACCCAATGTGAGGGTGACACTTGTCACCCTCCCGTTGGTCCAAAATGTTTCGTCTCTCGGAAAAATCCGCAAAAATTAAAAATGACATAGCCGGAATTTTCCCTACGAAAGATGTGGAAACGTTTCGTCGAAAAACGACTCCTATCGGCACTTGTGCCCAAATTTCGAAACTTGTCAATTCTTAAGGCAAAAATTTAATACGTACGCCCTCACGTACATACTCAGGAAATACGGGGTATAACAGAAATGCTGCCCAATTTTCCTTAGGAATTGGTAACTTGAATTTGGAATTTCTACATTGAAATTAGAGGTTAATCAACGCACTATGGTTATTATAGGTTGACATATTACTTGCGGTAGTTGGACTTAGCAAGTGGATTGACCGAAGAGGTATGTAGAGCTTTCCTATCTCTTGAGCATGAATAGTTATATCTATGTAGTACGGTATACGTACAAGATTTGATAATCTACACTTGTTTCATTTCAAAAGTATAAGTCCCTTGGATTTAGGGAAAATGTATTTGACAAAAGAATAACGCTAATATAATGACTTTATGGGGAGTTGGTTATATTAGTTTTTGAAAGGTTCACAAAGAATGGTTTACTCTAATTAAAAACAAGTACGGGTAACAGATTTGAAACTATGGAAGGTGGATTGATTTTAGGCATTGGTTGTCTAAGGTTTTAAAGGAAATGAAGTCACTTGATTTAGAAGCCTATTATATTTCTAAAAGGAAATGTGACTTGTTTTGAAAAGAAATTGTAACTTGATACTATGGTGATTAGTATCTTGGGATCCTTGTACAAAAAGAGTTTTCTTAAAAAGTTAGAAGTACATGGTACTTGGGTTGAATTCCCGGATTTTCTATTAAAAGACATGTTAGTGCCTTAGGATACTAAAATGAGAGGATATATTGATAATGTTAATACGAAGTTAGGGGATTACTTAACTTGCTTATGATATGATAAGCCGGTAGTGCTTATGTATGATACGATAGGCCGGTAGTGCTTATGTTGTGATATGATAGGCCGGTAGTGCTTATGTTATGTATGATAGCCGGATGAGCTATGTTATATATTTGTATTATTACGGGGTAAACCCCGGGTTATTATCTATGCCATGGATTTGCTACCCATGATGCGAGTGCGACGCTTGTACTCATGCGGATCCGGACCACAGGATCCATGCGGGTGAAATAGTCCCATGCGGGTGAAATAGTCCCATGACGAGGCGGATGACCTCATGCGGGTCCACAGGACCCATGCGGGTGAAATAGTCCCAGGAGTAGGATTGCTTAATGATACTACGGGCGAGGTACCCTGTTTTGATCGTGAGCCTCCTATTTTTATGCTATAAGATTTATACTTGTTACTCTCATTGTTAGTAAGGCACAGTGCAAGGAAATTGATTTTATCTATGACTCCAGCTTATTTTGACTTATGATATTACTACAGTATTTTCCAGTTTTACATACTTGGTACGTTGTGTACTGACCCCCTTCCTCGGGGGCTGCGTTCATGCCGCAGGTAAGGGAAAGCAGGTGGTAGATCCTCATTCCTAGGATCTTTTACTCGGTTGTCAGAAGCTCCATTCCTCCGGAAGCTTGTTTTGTCGGTACGGATATTCCCTGATGCTATAGGTATTTTGTACATTCAGGGGTATGGCGGGGCCCTGTCCCGCCATAGTTGTTATCTTTAGAGGTCTGTGCTCACATATATGTTTTGGGCTGTAAGAACCAGTTGTACTACTATACTTTGTTTATGTATGTTTTATGGAAGGCAGCCTTATCGGCTGGCCAGTGATGGTTACCCTTTTTATAAGTTATGTGTTATGTATGTTCCGCTGCTATTCTCTGACATATACCTGACAGGGTACCCCGATAGGGTACCAGTCGTGGCCCCGGGGTTGGGTCGTGACAGGGCATGACTATGATTAGAGCGATGAAGGGAAGTGAAGCAATAGTTACAGGTATATCCTTAACCCTTTAGAGACTAGTATGTGTTGTTATGGTGGTTATGTGCTAAGTGTTATGTTCGGATAGTATTGTGTTAAATTGTGTTTAAGACACCTGGTTAGAATAAAAGGTATGTTTGGGTGCATGGAGATTGTGAGCCTTAGAATATTGATAACCGTAGAGACCTTAGATACAAGGCCGTCTTGAGTAAAAGATTTTACGGCTGATCTTTGTCGAGGTACATAGTACACGTGGGGTATATTAGTGTGATAATTCCATGGGTTGTGTGGAATGAAAGTGGGTAGTTGAGCTAAGAAGACCACTAGGTTTTCATGACTTGAATAGTGAGATGTGTTCCGGACGAGGAATGAGAAGTTAGTGCGTTAATGGGTTGGGTTGAGGACCAATCGCGGGTTAACCCACAACCCGGAATGAAGTGGGGTCGGTTTGAGGTGGTCCCGCTAGGTGATAGGGTCACGAGGGTTCAGGGCCCAAGTCTAGGTAACCATTATACGAGTTCGTAGACGCGTTCGACCAGAACCGGGTCGTGAAGGCCGAGAATGGCCTTAATGGAAATTGAAGCTAGTATAATGACCGAGTTTGGAGGTGGTAACTCCAAGGTTTTGAAAACAGAAGCAGTGTTTGAAATGTGGTACGTGTTCTAGAAAGAGTTCGGGTGTACGAGAAGGGTATGGCGAGTAGGAAAAGAAGCGAACACGTGTTAAAAATATGGAAGTGATTATTTACGTGAAGTGAAGGTACGAAGAGAGTATCCTTTAGACCATGGGTGGGAGTTAATAGTGATGTTATACACTTTAGAGGTGATTCCTCGTTGGCTTGGATTTATGTTTTTGCGCGTGTGTTATATTATGGCCATATGTGGCATAATTGGTTCTGTAAGTATAGTAGTGAAGACTATACCGGCGCATGTGTGTTTGGAGACTTAGAAGGAACATTCGGGACGAATGTTTTTAAGGGGGGAAGAATGTTACACCCCGTAGTTGTCACGACCCGTTCCGGGGCCCGTGACTGGTGCCTTACCCGGGCACCCAAGTAGTCATACATCAGAGTAATCAGCGGAATATAAAAACAAGACATGAAACAGTTGTAAAATAAGACACAGTTTATCTGATGAAAAGCTTGCTTTCCGCATATATATATAACCCAAGTTTTGCAGTTACATCCCAACCGCATAATAGACTACGCACTTCTAGGAAGTAAACAACTATGGCGGGACAGGCTCCGCCATACCGAATGTACAAAACTATCTACAATACAGGAGATCATACCCAAAAAGTAGAGCCTCGGAGAAGATGGAGCTCCCGACACCAAAGCAAAGATCCCGAGGATGCGGATCTAGCACTGCTGCCACCGCGGCGTAACGCAGCCCGAAGGAGGTCAGTACAACAGGTACCAAGTATGTGAAACTGTAAAGTACTTAAATGAAATCAAGTATTTAAAACCATTTGCAAATACAATCAGTTCAGTTGCACATAGTGCCATATCACAAAGCAAACAATACTAGGTAAATGGTAACAGGTCTTTTCTAGGCCGCGAATGATCGAAGCAAGGCCAATCGCCCATAGTATCATTATGCCTGCCTAGTCCTGGACTTCCCGCAGTCCGCGTAGGTCACACACAGACCCGCATGAGGTATTCCTCGCATCAGGGTTAGCTAACCCCCGGTACCCTCCTGGACTCCCGCAGTCCGCATAGTCTCAATAGACCGCATAGTCACATTGCACCGCATAGGGCATCCGCGACGGGCTAAAACACCCGGACTGATCAATCCTGGAACTCCCGCAGCTCCGCATAGTCACATAGACTGCATAGGCCGTATAGACCCGCATCAAGGGTGGCAAGCCCTCGGTATAATAAGTCAAGGGGGTAGGTGATATAATAACAAGATACAATGCACTTACCGCTTAGCAACGTAAGTACGGAAGAATGACCCCCTTTCACAGCATTATAAGACACTAACACAGGTAGCATCATAATATGTCTACTTATCAAACAATCTTACTACACTTAACAGAAATCAATACAAGGCTTTTATAAACAAACAAGTAAACAGTTCATTTTATCTTTCATAAGTTGTTATACCTAACTTCCCATAAAGCTAGTATAACTCTTAAGCTTTTGTTTTAAAAACCAAATATTTCTCTTCTGTTAAAAATGATTCAGTATTCTTTGAAATGCATCAGGATTCTTATTATTCAGGCTTAAGTCAAAAGACATTGCCATAGTTTTTATTCAGTTAACACATGTACGTCTACCGTACTATATATATCTTAAAATATCATGCTTAAGAGTATAGGAAGAATCACATACCTTCTCGGCGAAAACCTCCTGCCAAGTCGAATATGTCGCGCGCAGAGAATCAGCCTATATCACCAACACGCCTATCAACGTCTAGGTGATCGTATAAAGCTCTAAGCAGAGGGTTCTCTATTCTATGGAAATTCGGGCAGCACTTCTCTACCCGGTAAGCTATACAGTCTACTGTAAAAACAGTCCTATGTGAGTACAATTTAATAATTCTTCTTTTATACCCTTCTACTGTGATAACAGTTCAATTCTATTCTGTAATATCCTTCTAAGTATTTATACTTATTCCTATACTTCTACAGTATGTATTCTCTAATTACAAAAGAAGGATAAGTTTATTTACCTCGGTAAGCCCAATAATATCCTAGATAAAAATCGATCCTGAGCAAGGTTTAGCTCCTAATTTGTACGCTCCGATAGCTCCAAGAACCCTTAGAAGTTCTTCACAACTTCTACTAAATACTAAGGGATTTGGGCTAGGGTATTTTGGGTATAGTAACTACACTTGGAAGACAACTTTTCTACCAAGGGAGGGGGGGAGGCTCTCGGCTAAGCTCAACTCAAGAGGGGAGAGAAGGGCGAGAACTCTAAGGAGAGGGGAGGGATGTGGGAGACTTGGAAATTGATTTGTGGATGAAGAACTCTTCATCCAAAGGGGGGTATTTATAGGTCAAGAAGTGGCCAACCAAAGGCCAAGATGATGCCAAGTGCAAGGCAAGTGTAAGGTGGAGATTTGCCCAAGTGCACCCTAACCTACTCCACAAAACATTGACCCATGTTTTAGGCCACAAAACAAGCCCCAAATTCATGTCCATCGTCCAAGGGGGGACGCCCACTTTCCCGTCCAATGAGGGTGACAAGTGTCACCCTCCCGTTGGTCTAAAATGTTTCGTCTCTCGGAAAAATCCGCAAAAATTAGAAATGACATAGCCGGAATTTACCCTACGCGAGTTTAGTAAAACGTTTCGTCGAAAAACGATTCTTTTAGTGAGTTGTGCCCAAAAAAACGTCTTGTGCCTAAACTTTAAGGCTAGACTTTCGTACGTACGCCCTCACGTACATACTCTGGAAATACGGGGTATAACATTCTCCCCTCCTTAGAAACATTCGTCCCGAATGTTCCTTCCCAAGACAGTTAACGATAAGGTTCCTCATAACTTAAACATTTTGCAAATGCCACACACGGCCACAAAACAACACTTAAGCATAAACGATAATGCATATTTACAAGTAGGAAAGTAAGTTACCTGGAGGTGTGGGGAATAGGTGAGGATACCTCTGCCTCATGTCCTCCTCAGCTTCCCACGTCATCTCCTCCCTGAGCTCGTTCCGCCACAAGACTTTGACGGAAGCCACGTCCTTGGTCCGCAGACGCCTAACCTGACGATCGATTATCGCTATGGGAATCTCCTCATACGATAACCCCTCGGTCACCTGGACATCGTCAATCGGGTGTACCCTAGATGGATCCCCGATACATCTCCTCAGCATAGAAACATGAAACACCGGATGCACTGCCTCCAGATCGGACGGCAGATCCAACTCGTAGGCAACCTTGCCTACCCTGCGGACAATCTGATAGGGCCCAATGTACCTTGGGCTGAGTTTCCCTTTCTTTCCGAATCTCATCACACCCTTCATGGGTGACACCTTCAGGAAAACCCAATCATCAACTGCGAACTCCAGATGCCGACGACGATGATCCGCATATGACTTCTGTCGACTCTGAGCTGTCAGCAACCGCTCCCGGATAAGCTTTACCTTATCCACTGCCTGCTGCATCAAATCTGTCCCACTAACTGTACCTCGCCAACATCAAACCAGCCTATCGGCGATCTGCACTTCCTCCCATACAAGGCCTCATAAGGCGCCATCTGAATACTGGAGTGGTAGCTATTATTATACGCAAACTCAACTAGAGGCAAATGGTCCTCGGCTACCACGGTCAATAACACGGGCTCGCAGATATCCTCAAGAGTCCGGATAGTGCGCTCTGCTGTCCGTGCATGCGTGGATGGAATGCGATACTGTGCTCACTGCGTCCCTAAACCCTTCGGAAAGACCTCAAAGTTAGCGTGGCGGGCTCCTGCATGCGATATGATCGAAATAGGGACTCCATGCAGTCTGACGATCTCTCGGATGTAAAGTCTGGCATAATCCTCAGCCGAAAAAGTCGTCCTGACGGGAAGAAAGTGGGCTGATTTCGTCAGCCTGTCGACGATAACCCATATAGAATCATGTCTCCTCTGAGTGCGAGGTAATCCTGTGACAAAGTCCATGTTGATCACCTCCCACTTCCAGGTCGGGATCTCTATCGTCTGTAACAAACCACCAGGCCTCTGGTGCTCTACCTTCACCTGCTGACAACACGGGCACTGAGCTACGAACTCTGCAACGTCCCTCTTCAAGCCATCCCACCAATACACAGATCTAAGGTCGTGGTACATTTTGGTCGACCCCGGATGGATAGAGTAACGCGCGCTGTGTGCTTCCCCTAGAACCTGCTGCCGAAGCCCTGAAACATCTGGAACACACAACCTGCCCTCAAACCTTAGCACCCCATCAGGTGCTACCTCAAAAGGACCCTTCCCCTCACGAAGAGCCGCATCACGATACCGAATCAAAACCGGATCCTCGAACTGTTGCCTCTTCACCTCCTCGACGATGGAAGACTCGGCAACCTCACGAACTCTAACCCCACTGCTATCAGAATCTATCAAGCGGACACCAAGGCTCGCTAACTGATGCAAATCACGAACCATGCCCCTCCTCTCTAGCTGCACATCTGATAGGCTCCCCATCGACCTACGACTAAGAGCATACGCACAACATTGGCCTTCCCGGGTGGTACAGATATCAACATCGTAATCCTTAAGCAACTCTAACCACCGTCTCGCCGTAAGTTCGACTCCTCTGGTGAAGATATCTTGGAGGCTCTTGTGGTGCGTATAAATATCCACATGAACCCCATACAAATAGTGCCTCCGATCTTCAAGGCGTGAATCACCGCGCGACTCCAAATCATGGGTGGGGTAGTTCTCTCGTGTTTCTTAAACTGCCGGGATCATACGCTATAACCTTGCCTGCTGCGATCAACACACATCAACCCGATGCTCGACGATCACAATACACGACATAACCGTGCGGACCTCCGGAAGAGTAAGAACGGGGCGTCGTCGATCTCTCCTTCAAAGAATCGAAACCCCGCCACAAGCATCACCATCAAACTTAGCGCTTTCGAGTCGGCCTAGTCAATGGGCGAGAGATAGAAGCAAATTTCTACGAACGCCGATAATAACTCGCAAGGCCCGTAAGCTCGCGAACCTCTGCCGGAGTAGTAGGTCAGGCCAAGTCTCGATCGCCTTGATCTTGGCGTATCCACCGAATACCATCGGCCCGACAATATGCCCAAGAAAAGCCACGAAGCTAACCAAAACTCACATTTGGAAAACTTGGCGTATAGCTGGGTCCCGAGAATCACGGCAAGTCCTCAAATGCTCGCGTGCTCTCGCCTGAGCGAGAATAAACCAAGATATCATCAATGAACACTATCACAAACGTGTCCAAAAATGGTTTGAACACTCGGTTCATCAAATCCATGAATACCGCCGGAGCATTGGTCAACCCGAAAGACATAACCCTGAACTCATAATGCCCGTACCGGGTCCGGAATGCAGTCCTAGGGACATCCGCCTCTCTGACTCGTACCTGATGATAGCCCGATCGCAGATCAATCTTGGAGAAACATCTCGCGCCCTGCAACTGGTCGAACAAATCATCAATCCTGGGAAGGGGGTATCTGTTCTTAATGGTCACCTTGTTCAGCTGCCTGTAATCAACACACATGCGCAGCGTCCCGTCCTTCTTCTTCACGAACAATACCGGCGCTCCCCAGGGAGAAACACTAGGTCTGATGAAGCCCTTCTCCAGCAAATCTCTAAGCTGGTCCTTCAACTCTCTCAACTCGGCAGGTGCCATTCTGTATGGCGGAATGGAAATAGGCCGAGTGTCTGGCAGCACATCAATACAAAACTCTATCTCCCTCTCAGGAGGGATACCCGGGA
Organism: Przewalskia tangutica; assembly: GCA_029844215.1. Taxonomy (NCBI): domain Eukaryota; kingdom Viridiplantae; phylum Streptophyta; class Magnoliopsida; order Solanales; family Solanaceae; genus Przewalskia; species Przewalskia tangutica. The sequence goes on from CM056736.1 coordinate 55,736,328, forward strand.
GGTCGTCTGGAAACACGTCTGGGAACTCTCTGACTACTGGAACTGACTGAAAATCTGGCACTGCAGCCTCAGTATCATACACCCGAACGAGATGGTAGATGTACCCCTTCTGCACCATCTTCCTAGCCTTGAGGTAAGAAATAAACTTACCCCTCGGCGATACAGTGTTCCCCTCCCACACAACAACCGGCTCCTCAGGAAACTGGAACCGTACTACTCTCTCCCGGCAGTCTACATTGGCGTAGCAAGAAGCTAGCCAATCCATACCCATGATCACATCGAAATCAGTCATGTCCAACTCTATCAAGTCGGCTGAGTCGGCGATCGCAAATGGTCCTGGACAAGCCCTATATACCCGCCGAGCTACCACCGAATCACCCACTGGCGTAGCTACCTCGAAAGGGTCTATGGACACAGGCTCTATCCCTATCCTACTAGCAATAAGGGGAGATATATAGGACAGAGTAGAACCAGGATCAATCAAGGCATACACATCACGACCAGAAACTGATAAAGTACCTGTGACGACATCAGGTGAGGCCTCCTGATCCTGCCGGCTGGACAAGGCATAAATGCGGTTCTGAGGACCGCTAGAACTGGGACCGCGCCATGACCTCTGCCGCGACCTGCTGGTCCATGAGTACCCTGCCCTCCGGGGCGAGTAACTGAAGGGGATGATGAACCGCAGACCACTTAGGTGAGCCTACCACCAAGACCGCCCGGTCGGACAAACTCGCATAATGACCTGCGGCCACAAGTATAGCAAGCTCGGAGTAGTACTACTCCTCGAATGGAATCTACCACACCGGACACACTGAGCAGACCTCGATCGGTTAGCACCTGGCTACCACGGAAGTCCGAAGTCCCGGGGCCGACCGCCCCGAATGCTCTGTCGCACTGAAACGATGTAGGAGTGCTATGGTGGTGTGGTGCAAACCTAGACCTGGCGATGTCGTCCACCACGAGGGCTACCAAAAGAACCGTGTCTTGGCGCCTTCTTCTCGGGCCGATATCGGCCTACCGTCGGTCTCGCGCTCGCCGCATCCTAGTGCATGAGCTCGCATACGGGTAATGTCCATGCTCGGTGAAGAGACACACCGCACAAGACTCGGCCATATAATCATCTAGCGGTGGCGTAGCGGTGTACACGGTCCTCCATATTCGCTACGGTATGAGGGACATATCGAGCCAAAGAATCGAACTCGACATTGTACTCACTAACGTGCGCCTCTCGCTCAGAACAAAAACTCGTCGGCGTGCCCTCATCTGCGGAGGCAAGAAGTGCGTGAGAAAAGCCTCAAAACTCATCCCATCTGCTGGAGGTGCATGCTCTCCTCGGAAAGCTCCCACGAATCAAACCAATCGATGCGGTATCACGCGGCCGTCTGGCGAACCGGCGTCACGGACTCGGTCTCGACGCCTGATCACCTCATAATCCTTCAGAGGACGGATGAACTCCTGCGGATCATCCTCCCGCCTCGACAGTAAAACTCGGCGGGCTACAACTCAGAAATCTCATAGCCTCAAACTATACGCCTCGGGTGAACCACGGGTATGATGGTGAATCTGGGCCAGGCTCTGCATCGGCTGTCCTCATGCGGCCACAATCCTAGCCAATATGGGCCGTCTCCTTGTACCTAACTCCTCCGCCCGGTGTGGGGCGGGAGAATGCAGTGCTGTGGTCTCTTTGGGGCGGCGTCATGGAACTTGCCGTCTCGGGTATAGACTGGGCCTGAGACCTCGTAACTCTCGGTGTCCGACTGGCAGCTCCATCGGCTGTCTTGCCCTTCTGGGCCCGGGTTGCCTTACGTGGAGGCATAATCATTCTGAGAAAGGAATACGTTAGAGGGGTCCAACTTATAACACAGCTCTAAGGCACGATCTCAGAGTGAGAAGAATGGAAACCAATCCTAAATATCCTATAGCCTCCTGATTATTGGTGTGGTGCACAACACACCGATAATCAAGACTCTACTAGATACGGTCTGTAGACACTTTCCGAGGATTAATCGCTTCGATACCACTTTTGTCACGACTGTTCGGGGCGTGGAGTGCCTTACCCGGGCACCCAAGTAGTCATACATCAGAGTAATCAGCGGAATATAAAAACAAGACATGAAACAGTTGTAAAATAAGACACAGTTTATCTGATGAAAAGCTTGCCTTTCGGCATATATATATAACCCAAGTTTTGCAGTTACATCCCAACTGTACAATAGGACTACAGACCTCTAAGGAAGTAAACAACTATGGCGGGACAGGGCCCCGCCATACCCTGAATGTACAAAACTATCTACAATACAGGGAGATCATACCCAAAAAGTAGAGCCTCCGGAGAAGATGGAGCTCCCGACACCAAAGCAAAGATCCTAAGGATGCGGATCTAGCACCTGCTTGCCCTTACCTGCGGCATGAACGCAGCCAAGGAGGTCGATAACAACCAAGTATGTGAAAAGTAAAGTACTTAAATGAAATCAAGTATTTAAAACCATTTGCAAATACAATCGATTCGATTGCACATAGTGCCATATCACAAAGCAAACAATACTAGGTAAGCGGTAATGTGTCTTTTCTAGGCGCGAATGATCGAAGCAAGGCCAATCGCCCATAGTATCATTATGCTCGCTTAGTCCTGGACTTCCGCGATCGCGTAGGTCACACACGCACCGCATGAGGTATTCCTCGCATCGTGGTTAGCTAACCCGGCACTCTCCCGGACTCCGCGACCGCATAGTCTCAATAGATCGCATAGTCACGCATCGCATAGGGCATCCCCGCGACGGGCTAAAACACCGAATGATCAATCACGGAACTCCGCACTCGCATAGTCACATAGACTGCATAGGCCGTATAGACCCGCATCAAGGGTGGCAAGCCCTCGGTATAATAAGTCAAGGGGGTAGGTGATATAATAACAGTACAACAGACTTACCGTTTAGCAACGTAAGCACAGCAAGAATGACCCCCTTTCACAGCATTATAAGACACTAACACAGGTAGCATCATAATATGTCTACTTATCAAACAATCTTACTACACTTAACAGAAATCAATACAAGGCTTTTATAAACAAACAAGTAAACAGTTCCTTTTATCTTTCTTAAGTTGTTATACCTAACTTCCCATAAAGCTAGTATAACTCTTAAGCTTTTGTTTTAAAAACCAAATATTTCTCTTCTGTTAAAAATGATTCAGTAATCTTTGAAATGCATCAGGATTCTTATTATTCAGGCTTAAGTCAAAAGACATTGCCGTAGTTATTATTCAGTTAACACATGTACGTCTACCGTACTATATATATCTTAAAATATCATGCTTAAGAGTATAGGAAGAATCACATACCTTCTCGGCGAAAACCTCCTGCCAAGTCGAATATGTCGCGCGCAGAGAATCAGCCTATATCAGTCAAATACGTCTATCAACGTCTAGACTGTACTGTATAAAGCTCTAAGCAGAGGGTTCTCTATTCTATGGAAATTCGGGCAGCACTTCCCTACCCGGTAAGCTATACAGTCTACTGTAAAAACAGTCCTATGTGAGTACAGTTTAATAATTCTTCTTTTATACCCTTCTACTGTGATAACAGTTCAATTCTATTCTGTAATATCCTTCTAAGTATTTATACTTATTCCTATACTTCTACAGTATGTATTCTCTAATTACAAAAGAAGGATAAGTTTATTTACCTCGGTAAGCCCAATAATATCCTAGATAAAAGTCGATCCTGAGCAAGGTTTAGCTCCTAATTTGTACGCTCCGATAGCTCCAAGAACCCTTAGAAGTTCTTCACAACTTCTACTAAATACTAAGGGATTTGGGCTAGGGTATTTTGGGTATAGTAACTACACTTGGAAGACAACTTTTCTACCAAGGGAGGGGGGGAGGCTCTCGGCTAAGCTCAACTCAAGAGGGGGGGGAGAAGGCTTCTTGGACGAGAACTCTAAGGAGAGGGGAGGGATGTGGGAGACTTGGAAATTGATTTGTGGATGAAGAACTCTTCATCCAAAGGGGGATATTTATAGGTCAAGAAGTGGCCAACCAAAGGCCAAGATGATGCCAAGTGCAAGGCAAGTGTAAGGTGGAGATTTGCCCAAGTGCACCCTAACCTACTCCACAAAACATTGACCCATGTTTTAGGCCACAAAACAAGCCCCAAATTCGCCCATCGTCGAGGGGACGCCCACTTTCCCGTCCAATGAGGGTGACAAGTGTCACCCTCCCGTTGGTCTAAAATGTTTCGTCTCTCGGAAAAATCCGCAAAAATTAGAAATGACATAGCCGGAATTTACCCTACGCGAGTTTAGTAAAACGTTTCGTCGAAAAACGATTCTTTTAGTGAGTTGTGCCCAAAAAAACGTCTTGTGCCTAAACTTTAAGGCTAGACTTTCGTACGTACGCCCTCACGTACATACTCTGGAAATACGGGGTATAACAGTAGTTCCAGAGTATGTATGTGAGGACGTACGTACGAGAATATAACCCTAAGTACGAAAGGGAAGAAAGTTTTGAATTTCCGACGGAAAATTTTCCGAACCTCGTGAAGGAAAAAGGTTTATTATTGGGAATTGGATTCTCAATTTTGGTATTTGGACTTCTGGGAATATTAGATAATTATGGATTTTATTTTCCAGAATTGGTCACGTGGGGCCACGGGAGAAATTTACGGTTTTGTGGGGCCTACATTATTTTTGAGATTTTGGCCAATATGGATGTTTTCAGAAGATGAAATATTTTGGATGAATAAGAGGGCGACACGTGTCACCCCCTTAGGTGGCATTGTGGCCGAAATATAGAGGACAAGTGGCAAGCCAAGTGTCCCAAGTCTTGTGTTGGACAAGTGGCTTGTAGGACCCACACACACTTGTCCCCAATCTCATCCACACACTTGCTTTGATCCTAGCCCTTGATTTTCTTATAAATACACCCTTGTAGCAAGAGTTCATCAACACTTAGAATTATTTTCCAAGGCAAATACTCCCTCCCTTCCTTGAGAGCTCTCGGCAATGGCCAATATCTTGACCAAATTGTTGTCCAAAAATTCTTAAACTCTTAAGTGTTCTTCCTTGATGTGTTAGGAAGGTTGTTAACCAAGTGTTAGTCAAGATTTCACACCCCTTAACCGAAACTTGCTAGGTTTGGAGCCTAAAGTGTTCTTCACTTTTGAAGTTGGATCTTGAAGAGGAGTTGGTTAGGAGCTTCTAAGGGTTTCTTGGAGCGGATTGGAACGTAAGGAATAAGAGCTAAACGTGCTACAGATCGACTTTTAGATCTTGGATAATTTTGGGCTTATCGAGGTAATGATCTTTGTCCTTCTATTGTAATTGGAGATTACATGTTGTAGTAGTTTATAATTGAGTATATATGTAGAAGGAAGATTGAAAAGAAATGGACTATTTTGTTTATTGTGGGGCAGAATTTTACACGTCCAGTTAGGCGTGTAATCCCCTTTGGTATTGTTGTATTATTGCGCCTTAAATGTGGCATGTTGGTTATTGAATTTTGGGCCTTGAAAAAGGTGGAAAAGTACGTAAAAACAGGGGAAGTGCTGCCCGATTTTCCGTAGAATAAGAGACGCTATACTTAGAAATATTCTACGAAGATATCTAGACATTGATAGAAGTATTTGATTATTATAGGTTGATATTCTACGCGCGGCATATTCGACTTGGCAAAGTGGATTAACCGAGGAGGTATGTGATTCTTCCTATCCTCTTGAGCATGATTGTTGTGAAGTATATAGTACGGTAGACGTACGTGTGTTAAATGAATTTGGTTGTCTTTGGTTAATTTAAAAGATAAGGTGTTATAATGGCTTTATGGGAAGTTAGTTATAACGACTTTATGAAGATAAAAGAATGGTTTGGTTATTCTAAAAAGATAAGAGACTTGATTATTTTTGAAAGTTAAGAGACTTGATTTTGAAAGTTAAGAAACTTGATCTTGAAAGATAAGAGACTTGACTTATAAAGGACTTGATTTTGGGAAAGGAGAAGTAACTTGATTTAAAAGTATAGGTTACTTGTTTTGAAAAGAGTAAGTTACTTGAGTTTAAAAGTGTAAGTAACTTGTTTTTAAATCTTGAACTTGTCTTGATTGGAAAAGTATAAGTGGCTTGATTTTAAAAGGTGTGAGTGCCTTGATCTTAAAAGAGTGAGTTACTTGGGTTTTTAAAAGTATACTTGACGTTGTTTTAAAAGTGTAAGCCACTTGGTTTAAAAAGTATAAAGTACTTGATTTAAACATGAAAGTGTCTTGATACTACAGGTATTAGTATCATGTGGTTTTTACGAAAAATGGATCTTTTTAAGAGAATTGAAGTATGTAGTACTTTGGGGTTAAAACCCGGATTGTTGGCATAAACTGAAAGTCTAAAAGTATGTTAAACTTGCATATGCTAGTTGTGATAGCCTTTGTTGTGCAAGTGTTGTATTTCTATACTACCGCGTCTCTCGATGGAGGGTCGGTTATCTTGTTATTTCCTTGGACATACTGACACGTTGGGTGGCCCACGGGTATGCTTCCATTAGGATTGTTATTCCATGGACTAGCTCTCCATGAGGTTTAGTGACACAGGCGGTATCTGGTAGTTGACTTTCGTACTTGCCCCGGTCATTGGCGTGTTGCAGGAGGTACTTGGTAGTCAGCCTTCGTACTTGCCCCGGTCAGTTCTTTATCATGTTACTTACTTGGACATACTGACACGTTGGGTGGCCCAGGAGTATGCTTCCATTGTTATGGTATTCCACGGAATAGTTCCCCATGAAGTTTCGTGATGCAGGAGGTACCTGGTAGTTAGCTTTCGTACTTGCCCTGGTCAGTGACATGACGCAAGAGGTAACTGATAGTTAGCTTTCGTACTTGCCCCGGTCAGCTTCGTGACGTAGGTGGAATCTGGTTGTTGACGCAGGCGGTATCTGGTAGTTGGCTCTCGTACTTGCCGGTCGCGCGCGGCGGTGGTACACAGTAGTTGGCGCCGCACTTGCCGATCAGTTCTATAGCATAGTTGGTACGGTAGGCTCTGGTAGATAGCTTAAGATACTTGCCCCGGTCATATCTCGTGAGACGGTAGACTCTGGTACGTTGGATTAAGATACTTGCCCCGGTCAGTTGCGTGACGCAGGTTGGATCTGGTAGTTGGCTTCCGTACTTGGCCCGTAAAGTTTTATGATGCAGGATTGGATCTGGTAGGTGGCTCTTCTACTTGGCCCGTACAGTTTTTATGACACAGGTGGGACCTGGTGTTCATGTGTACATTTTGGTGTTATATAATATCATAGACTGCCGACAGTGAGGAAGGAATTCCACGGGCATGATTGATATTGTGGGCGTGAGACCCATGGTTATATTTGAGTAATGACTTTGAGGGCATGCGTCCCTGACTTGACATGACTGCTTATATATTGTGTACTGTAGTTTGGTTATCATACATGTCTCCTGTTTTATATAGACTGTTATGATTTTATTCTGATATTTTTGATTTCACATACTTGGTACTGTTATCGACCTCCTTGGGGCTGCGTTAATGTCGCAGTAAGTACCGATTGTTGATCCTCGCTCATAAGATCACGGTTCTGCATATTGGGAAGCTCCGTTTCTCCGGAGGCTTATCTTTGGTATAGATTCCCTGTCATTGTAGGTACTTGTACATTCAGGGGTATGGCGGGGCCCTGTCCTGTCATAGTTGTTATAAAAACTCTTAGAGGTCCGTAGTACTGTTGTGAGTTGGGCTTGTAAAGGATAACTGTTCGGGTTTTATATATATATATGTAGAAAAGTGACCTTATTGGTTATCCTGTTTCTTCTTTCATATTGTTCCATGTCTATGAGTTTTATTTCCGCTGATTTTCTCTGATGTATTATCACTAGGGTGCCCGGGGTAAGGCACCAGTCGCGGGCCCGAGGTCGGGTCGTGACATATAGTGACATACAACTATACAGGTTGGTATATGAGGGTCATATATGTGTTTCCTAGAATGATTTTAGAGTACCAGGAAATTGGTAAGGACTAAATAGATACCGGGAAGGTATGAAACAGTTAATGAATTCTCGCCAAGGTCTTATGTTTTATTTTAGGAGCTTATGAGAAGCTATTTTTTTACCCATTTATGGGGGGACTGATAAGGTAGGCTCAGAGCATGGAAATTGCGAGCCTAAGAATATTGATAACCGCCGAGACCTTAGGTATATAAGGCTTTCTCGGGCAATAAGATTTAATTCAGACTAAGGGTAAGAGTTAAGTGCGACGGTGGGTCGGGTTGAGGACCTATTACGGGTCTCCCCATAGCCTGATATGGAGTGGGACCAGTTGGTAGTAGCCCCGCTACGTGACAGGGTCACGAAGGTGCAAGGCCCAAGTCTAGTTAATTGTCTTACGGGTTCATGGACGCGTTCCACCGGAACCGGGACGTGAGAGCCGGAAATGGCCTTATATTGTTCGATATAGTAACTCCAAAGATTGGAGGGCAGAATCAGTATGGAAGTTATGTACGTATGCTAGAATAAGTTCGGAAGTACGGAAAGAGTACGACCAGTAAGAAAGAAAGCAATCAAGTGTAAAAGAATAGAGCCTGAATCCACAAGAACTTTTCGAGGTGGCTACCCCAGTGGGTGTTTGGGTGGTAGCTGAGCGGGTATATAAGAATTGTCCAGTGATGATACAGTCGTCAGACCCTAGCAAACCTGGTAGAGCTGGATATGATAGATTTTTGAGGTCATTATGGGTACGGACTAGTTGGCTTCTTGTTATGCCAACGTTGACTATAGAGAGAGATGGGTGCGATTCCAGTTTCCCGACGAGCCGGTTATCAAGTGGAAAGGAAGGGAAGTGATTGTAACAAGTGGATTATGTAATACCGTGAGATGAGGTTCGAACACCTGACTATAAGCTCTATGAGCTTGGGAGAATAATAGGATTACTACTTGACGAGGTCAAGGAAATCTCCCCCTAAATGGTGATTGGCAGGAAGTCTTAGCCATGAGTCAAGCAAATGAATCAAATCTAAGTATAGTGACCAAGTTTGGTTGCAACAGAGAAATGGATACAGGAATCATAATTGAGATTATATCCCCGAATATTTCGGAAGTATGAGACAGGCTTCCAGTTATTGGAAGATGAGCTGACTACGACTACAGTTCTAACCCCTCCTGAGGCCTGAGGGACTAGAGGGTTAGGTTATTATGGTAACACTTTGAGTGTTTGGCTGGGTTGTGTGCGGATGCAACACGATAAGGTAACAACCTATATTTTCCCGGCAGCTACGGGAGCATGATAGTGGAGCTCAGATTCGAGAGGTTGCCAAGTCTTCCCTCGTTGAAGAGGTGAAAAGGCGATATTATAAGGATCCAGTTCTGGGGCGAATTTGTGATACGGTTCTCCAAGAGGAGGAGGACCTGTATGGGTAGCACCGGATAGGGTGCTATGATATGATGATAGATTGTGTGTGCCCGGTGTTGTAGGACTTGTCAGCAGGTTTTAGGGGAGGCACGCAGTGCTTATTGCTCTATTTGTTCGGGGTCGACTAAGATGTATCATGACCTCAGATGTATGTATTGGTAAGATGTCCTGAGGAGGGACGTAGCAGAGTTTGTTTCTTAGTGTCCGAATTAGTAGCAGGTGAAGGTTGAGCACCAGAAGCCAGTGGGCTATTACAGGCGATTGAGATCCCGACTTAGTGGAGGTGGTTAATATGGATTTTTGTTACAGGGTTGCATCGTACTCAGAGGAAGTGCGACTCCCTGAGGGTCATAGTAAACAGGCTGACGAAATCAGCCCGTGTTCTTCCGGTCAGGACCACTTACTCGGCTGAGGATTATGCTAGATTATATAGCAGGGAGATTGTGAGACTACACGGGGTTCCTACATTTATGATGTCAGACGGATGAGCTCAGTTTACGGATAACTTCTGGAGGTTTTCCAGAAGGGATTAGGGACACAGGTGAGTCTCAGTGTTGCAATTCACCCTCAGACCGACGGACAGGCAGAGCGTACTATCCAGACACTTGAGGATAAGTTGCGGGTCTGTGTTATTGATTTCAGAGATAGCTGGGAGGATTATTTTCCTCTTGTTGAGTTACGTACGATAACAGATATCCTTCCAGTATTCAGATGGCCCTGTATGAGGCTTTGTATGAAAGGAAGTGTAGATCGTCGATTGGTTGGTTCGACGTAGGCGAGGTTCAGTTAATTGGCTCAGACTTGATTCAGCGGGCTGTGGATAAGGCGAAGCTTATCCAGAAAAGATTATTAGCAAGATCAGAGTCGATAGAAGATTTATGCAGATAACCGACGTCGACACTTGGAGTTCAGGTTGACGTTTTAGCATAAGTATTGTTATGTGGCCATGTGTGGCAAGTGTGATTATGTTGGGTGTGGTCAAAAGACTATGCCAATATCTGTTTAGATGGAACCTCGAAAAAACATTCGGGGACGAATGTTTCCAAGGAGGGGAGAATGTTACACCCCGTAATTCCAGGACACGTGTAAGAGAACGTACGTGGGAAGTTACGACTTTTAATTTGAACGAAAGAAATATTTGCTCCTTCTAAGAAAAAAACTTCTGAACCTCGGGAAGGAAAAATGTTTATTAATGAGAATTGAGTTCCCGAATTTGATATTTGAGACTTATAGAATTTATCAGAATTTTGGGAGATGAAATATTTTAGACCAACCGGAGGGCGACACATGTCACCCTCCACATGCCCATGTGGGGCGAATTGTTGACTTGTCAAGAAGACAAGTGGAGCTTGACATTCTTGACTAAATCCTAGCCTGTAAAGTGTATTAATCTTGGCCCTTAGATGTGTTATATTATACTTGTAGCAAGACAAGCTTCCCACACTTAGAAAAATTCAAGAACTTGAGTTCTTGAAATGTTGCTCTCGGCTTTGAGCAAGAAAGAACAAGAAATTTTTTCGTTTGTGGTTAATAATTCACAATACTTAAACTCAAGATTCCTAGAGGTATTGTAAGGTTATCTCAATAGAAAGATCCCGGAAAAACTACGTTTCTACGTTAGTCGCAACATGAAACCCTAGGGTGTTCTTCATAAGTTGGATTAGAACTTGAAGAGGAGTTATTCATGAGCTTCTAAGGAGTGCTTGGAGTGGCTTGGAACGTGAGAAAGGAGCTAGAAATTGCTAAGGATCGACTTTGACGCTTGGATATTATTAGGGCTTATTGAGGTAAAATCTTCGTCTACTTATGTAATTAAAGATTACATGTTAGAGTAGTTGATTAATGAGCATGTGGTATTTAGATGGAAGTTTGAAAAGATTTGAATCATGTCGACATGTTAAAAACTGAAAATGGGCATGTTAGCCTTTATTGTTGAAAACAACTTGATTGTTAGTTACTATCGTCACATGTTAAGGAAGAAATGATTTATAGTTGTTATAATTGTTATAGGATATATAACATGTTAGAATAACAACTTGGATTGAAAAAGGAATTGAAAGGAAATTGATATTTGTTGTGACAATGGTAGCCGAATATGGCTTGGAAATATTGGACAGTTTTATATTGATTGTGGGGAAGAATTTTACACGTCCTGTTAGGCGTGAAATCCCCTTTGGTTAGTTGAATTGTTGAGCCTTAAATGTGGCATTTGGTTATTGATTTTCGGGCCTTGAAAAAGGTGGAAAAGTACGTAGAAACAAAGGAAGTGCTGCCCGATTTTCCGTAGAATAAGAGTCCTTATACTTAGAAATATTCTACGTTGAAAGCTAGAAGTTGATAGGAGTATTGTGGTCATTATAGGTTGATATTCTACGCGCGGCGTATTCAACTTGGCAAGTGGATTGAGCCAGAGAGGTATGTGGAACTTTTCTTATCTCTTGAGCATGAGTAGTTATAAATGTATAGTACGGTAGACGTACGAGATTTAAATGAATTCAGTTCATTTGATATCCTTGACTTGTTTTAAGAATGTATAAGTTGGTTGAGTTAGAGAATTAACTCACTTGTTTTTAAAGAATAAAAATGCCTTAGTTTCAGAAGCATAAAGTTAGTATAACGGCTTTATGGGAAGTTGGTTATAATAACTTTATGGGAAGTTAAAAGAATGGTTTATTATAATAAGGTAAACAAAGATTTCTTGACTTGAAAATGTATAGAATACTTGATTTGGAAAGTATTGATTTCTTGATATTCTAAGGTTAAGAAACTTGATATTGTAAGGTTATGTAACTTGATTTCTAAAGTTAAGAGACTTGAAGTATTTTGAAAGTTATGTAACTTGATTTGAAAGTATATGATACTTTTTTTTTAAAAGTATAAGTCTCTTGGTTATAAAAAGAATGAATTTGTCTAAAACATAAAGAGTTATAACGGCTTTATGGGAAGTTAGTTATAACGGCTTTATGAAAGGTTAAGAGAGTGGTCTATTTGAATGATAGGCATGAGTTGCCTAGTTTATGAAATTTAAAAGTTACTTGGTTTCAAAGCCTTGAAATGAATTTCTAAAGGTGTAGTAACTTGATTTGAAAGTTAGTTATGCCTTGATACTACGAGTGTTAGTATCTTGTGGTCTTTATGTAAAAAGGGTTCTTTTTAAAGAGTTGAAGTACGTAGTACTTTGGGGTTAAATTCCCGAATATGACGTGACATGCTAGTGCCTTGAATGTTATAAAATGATAAGTGATTTATCTTGTTCTGATGATAGTCCTAAATTATTTTACTTGCGTATGTTACTCATGATAGACATTCGTGCAAGTGTTATACTACGGGTTCAATTCCCTTGACATTGTTCGATCTGTGGGATTAGTTCCCCACGATGCGGGTATCCATATATACTCATTGCGGGTCGACATGACCTATGCGGGTTAAATTCCTATGAGGGTTAAATTCCCATGACTACTCGTGGGTTAGCTCTCCACGATGCGGGTATCCATATATACTCATTGCGGGTCCACATGACCTATGCGGGTTCAATTCCCTAGAGGGTTAAATTCCCTTGAATAGAATGGTATGATGGTACTACGGGCGGATAGCCCCTGGTTATACTCTCATTATTAGTAAGGCACAGTGTACTGTTAGTTTGGTTATCATACTTGTCTCCAGCTTTATATATCTAGACTTTATGATTTAAATTACAGTACTTTCAGTTTTACATACTTGGTACCTGTTGTACTTGTTAAACCCCGTAATTCAAGGACATGTTTAAGAGAATGTACGTAAGGAACACAAGACTTGAAATTGGTACGAAAGGAAGAATTGTTTTTCCGATGGAAAATCTTCCGAACGTCGGAAAGGAAAAATGTTCGTTGGTGAGAATTAGATTCTCAAAAATGTATTATTGAAGAGTATGGAACTTATTATCATTATGGAAATTTATTTTTACCGATTTGGTCACGTGGGGCCCACCCGAGGAATTTTACGTTTTGTGGGGCCCACGAGGGTTACGGAATTTTATGGACGAATGGGAGGGAGACACATGGCACCTCCCCCACATGGTCTTGGATGAAAATTGCAAGGTTAAAATGGTCATTGACCATTGAAGATGAACAAGTCTTGTTAGCTTGAGATTGTTGACTTGTCAACTTGTCCACTTGGCTAATTAATTAATGTTCTCTATCCAAACCACACATGTGTTGTTATCTAAGCCATCCATTGTTTTATATATACACAACTAGTGCAAGACAAGGTCTTCAACACTTAGAATTTTTCACCACATTCTTGTTCTCTTTAGGAATGCTCTCGGTTTTGCCTTCCCTCTCACACAAAATTTTTGTAGTTTTGATCCATTATTCACAATACATTAACCCAAGGTCCATAAGGGTATTGTAAGGATATCTCAATAGAAAGATTTCGGAAAAATGACGTTTTCACGTTAGTCGCAAGGCGAAAACCTAAGCCGTTTTCACAAGTTTGGATTGGAAATGGAAGAGAAGTTGGTTGTGAACTTCTAAGGACTTCAAATAGCGGATTGGATCATAAATGAAAGGAGCTAAGAATTGCTAAGGAACGACTTTGAATCTTGGATTTTATAAGGGCTTGTAAAGGTAAAAATCTTGTCGTTTTAGCTATTAAAGATTACTTATCATTGTGGTTATGGATATTAGCAAGCATGAGGTATTTAGTATGAAGTTTGATAAAGGTATTGTCTATTGGAACCCTAATCCGAAAACTAGCATGTTTAACCCTTAAGGTTACAATTCAAGTTGATTATTAGTTTAAGTCGTCACATGTTAATAAAGAAGGTATTATAGTTGTTGAAGTTGTTTATGACTATATTGTTATACCAGTATTTCAGTATATGCGTGGGGCGTCGTCACGAGTTGAGCCTTAAGTTAGGCATAGGATCGAAATTTTGTTCACAACCCCCGATTAGAATCGTTTTTCGACGAAACGTTTTACAAAACTTGCGAAGGGAAAATTCCGGCTATGTTGTTTATTATTTTTGCGGATTTTTCCGAGAGACGAAATATTTTGGACCAACGAGAGGGTGACACTTGTCACCCTCACATGGGCGGTCTTGTGGCCGAGAAGGGGGACGATTTGTGGCATGTTTTGTGCCTTATTTTGTGCCTTGTTTGGTGCCTTGTTTTGTGCCTTGTTTTGTGGAGTAGGGATAGGGGGCACTTGGGCAAATCTTGGCCCTCCACTTGCCCCCCACATGGCTTGATCTTGGCCATTGGTTTCCCTATAAATACCCCCCCCCCCTTTGAAGACTTCTTCATCCATTCCACAAATGTTCTAAGTCTTAAAATCCCTTTCCCCCCCTCTCTTGAGAGCTCTAGCCGAGAGCACCCCTCCCCCCCTTTCGTGAGAAGGCCCTTGGCCGAGGGGTACACCCCCCCTCTCCTAGTGGTCTTGGCCGAGGGGTACACCCCCCCTTGCCTTGTGGTTCTCGTATAATACCCCCTCTCTTGGTAGAAATACTCTCCAAGTATTGTTACTATACCAAAATACCTTAGCCTTATACCTTGTAGTATTCCAAAGTTATCTCTATACGTAGAGCCCGGAAATACTACCTTATGTCCTTTTTGTCTCAAACCGAAACCCTAAGGAAATCTTCATAGCGAGTTGAAGTATTAAGTAGAAGTTGCGTAGAACTTCTAAGGGTTGTTTGGAGCGGGTTGGAGCGCCCAGAGTAGGAGCTAAACGTTGCTCAGGATCGACATTTAAACTTGGATAATTATGGGCTTATCGAGGTAAATATCTTGTCTCCCTATTGTAATTGAGTTTACATACTATTGAAGTATAAGAATTAAGTATAAGTTATATACAAGGAAAGTATATTAGAAGAGAATTGAACTGTACTTACATAGGATTTGTATTCTGAGACTTGTAAAGATTGACGGGTAGGGAAGTGCTGCCCAATTTTCCGTAGAATCTTGTATCTAGATTTATTCTACCAAGTAGTCTAGACATTGATAGACTTGTATAACCGTTATAGGTTGAAGTACTGCGAGTAGCGAATTCTACTCGAAGGGTGGAAAAGGCTAACAGGACTACAGTACTTTGGAGCTATTTGCTAATAGTCGATAATCGTCGCGAGGTATGTGATTCTTCCTATACTCTTGAGCATGAAGTATTTTAAAAGAATATATATATAGTACGGTAGACGTACGTGTGGCAATGTCTTTTGACTTAAGCCTGAATAATAAGAATCTTGAAGTATTTTAAAAGAGTATATATATAGTACGGTAGACGTACGTGTGTTAACTGAATGTAGTGTTACGGCAATGTCTTTTGACTTAAGCCTGAATAATAAGAATCTTGAAGTATTTCAAAAGATTTAAGAATCGTTTTTGAAAGAAGAGTAATACTTGGTTTTGAAAGCTTAAAAGTTATACTAGCTTTATGGGAAGTTAGGTATAACGACTTAAGAAGATAAAAGAATGGCTATTGATTTTAGAAGTTAAGAGACTTAATCTTAAAAGATAAGAGACTTGACTTATTTGAATTGATATGAAAGTTGTTAAGAAGTATGAAACCTCATTCGTGAGTAATGAGTACTTGGTTTTTAAAGAATAATGTTTCTTGATTTGGAAATGAGAATAAGTAAGGGGCTTGATTTCTAAAAGAGACTTGAGGAAATTAAATAGTTTTTGGTTTAAAAGAAAGGCATTGATTTGTCTTAAAATTGGTTTAAAACATAAAGTGTTATAACAACTTTATGGGAAGTTAGTTATAACGACTTTATGAAAACGAAAGAATGGTTTTATCATTGGGTTTAAAGTGGTAACTTGACTTTAAAAGGAGAAGTGTTTTGGTCTAAAAAGAAGGCATGGTATTGCCTTAAATTTGGTTTTAAAAAGGAAAGTATGGAAGTTGTTTTGGTTTACTTAAAAGATGTTAGTCACTCTATACTGCGGGTATCGGGTGACCTTTGTAAACGAAATGGATCCTTTAAAAAGAGTTTAACATACGTAGTACTTTGGGGTTAAAACCTGGACCTTGGCATAAAATAAAAAGTACCTTGAGTTGTATGTAACTTGCTTATGTTTGCGTGTGATAGCCTTGTTGTGCAAGTGTTGTATTCTTATGTTACCGCGTCTCTCGAATGGAGGGCCGGTTGTGTTATTCTGGATCATTTTGGACATACTGACACGATGGGTGGCCCACGGGTATGCTTCCACTATGATAGTCCATGGGCATACTGACTCGATGGATGGTCCACGGGTATGCGGCCATGATGAGGGTTCGTTTCCCTGTTGATAGTGTTATTCCATGGACTAGCTCTCCATGAGGTTTTACTGATCGGCCTTGGTATCTGGTGGTCGGCCAGACTTGCCCGCCTCGTGGTCGATTCGGCCTTGGTACTGGTAGTTAGCCCTCGTGACTTGCCCGCTCGGTGTAGTGACGAAGTCTCGTGACACGGCCTTGGTACCTGGTAGTTAGCCCTCGTACTTGCCCCGGTCAGCTACGTGACACGGCCTTGGTATCTGGTAGTCGGCTTTCGTACTTGCCCCGTGTCAGCTTCGTGGTTTGGTTGTATAGCATTGTTAGTACAGACTTGGTGTTCATGTGTACTCCGTGGTGTTATTATATCATAGACTGCCGGCAGTGAGGAAGGTATTCCACGGGCATGATTGATGTTGTGGGCGTGAGACCCATAGTTATATTTGAGTGATGACTTTGAGGGCGTGAGTCCCTGACTTGACATGACTGCTTATTTATTGTGAACTGTAGTTTGGTTATCATACATGTCTCCTATTTTATATAGACTGCTATGATTTCATTTACAGTATTTTCAGTTTCACATACTTGGTACCTGTTGTACTGACCTCCTTCGGGGGGCTGCGTTCATGCCGCAGGTAGAGGTACACCAGTGTTGATCTTCGCTCATAGGGTCACAGTTCAGCGTTTGGGAAGCTCCGTTTCTCCGGAGGCTTATCTTGGTATAGTCCCCTGTTGTTGTAGGTGCTTACATTCAGGGGTATGACGGGGCCCTGTCCCGTCGTTGTTGTCATATCATTCATAGAGGTCTGTAGTACTGTTGTGGGCAGAGTTGTAATGGGATGTAACTGTTCGGATCTAAGTTTTTATATATATATATGCCGAAAGGCAACTTTTCTTCAGATAAAACATGTGTCTCCTTTACATTGTTTCATGTTGTGTTTTATATTCCGCTGATTACTCTGATGTATGTATCACTAGGGTGCCCGGGGTAAGGCACCAGTCACGGGCCCGGGTTCGGGTCGTGACATATATAACATGTTTGACCCAAGAACTTGGATTGGAAAGAAATTGGACAAGATGATATGTTGTTGCACCTATTAGCCGAGAATGACATGGAAATTATTGGATTATTTTGTATTATTGTGGGGCGGAGTTTTACACGTCTTGTAGGCGTGTAATCCCCCATTGTTAACTACATTGTTGAGCCTTAAATGTGGCGTGTTTGGTTATTGAATTCGGCCTTGAAAAAGGTGGAAAAGTATGTAGAAACAAAGGAAGTGCTGTCCGATTTTCCGTAGAATTTAGTGACGTTGCACTTAGAATATTCTACGTTTGAAGCTAGAGGTTAATGAACGTATTATGGCCATTATAGGTTGAAATACTACGAGTAGAGTATTCTACTTGATGGGTGGAAAAGCTAGCAAGGTTATAGTACTTTGGAGCATTTTGCTACTTGTCGATAATCGTCGCGAGGTAAGTGAAACTCTTCCTTCCTTTGCATGATTCTATGTATGGAATATACATGTGGTATTATTTCATGTTCCCTTCTACTCTTAGAAGTTAAGAGGTATGTATGTGATTTACTCTATGTAAAGGTTATGTCTAGGTTATCCTAAGTTCTTACCAAGTCTTATGGGGGATGTTGGTAAGAGTCGTTAGGAGGTATTTGGAGCCAAGTTCACTTGGCTAATTTTACGGCACGAATGAGAATAAGTATCGAACAAGCCATTGCAGCGTTAATAAAGGAAAATGTAATGACAATTGATATTATTAAAATGAGTAGAATTTCTCCATCTGCATAGAAACTAAGATAAGACAAAATTGTATTATATTTTCTAGATCGTGGCTACTTGAATAAGAACATTATATATAAGTATAACTTATTCACAACGCACCAAAGTATATGTTACTTAATTTAAAAGAGTTTACGTATGAAGTTTTTAAGACTATGAACCTTGAATTCTTAAAAGGTTAAGAAACTTTATTTTTTAAGTTATGGGACTTGATTCTTAAAGGAAGAAATTACTTGATTTAAATGTATAGAATACTTGATTTGGAAAGCATGGATTTTTTTTTCCCAGGTAAATGCAAATTTTATTACTAATGACAAAAGGAAAATGGCTACAATCAGTCGTTGAGGTATCTCAAGCCTCAACGTAAAGTAAACAAGAAGAAAGGGAGGGGAGGAGTGGTCACTCAAATGGTGCCATTACAAGAAGGGATAAAATCATAGAGAACTCTATAAGATGTAGTTTTGATTCTTGCAATGACCTCTTCCGCCGGAAAGCTTGTGCCTTCAAAGAGCAATGTGTTTCTTGCCCTCCAAATCTCATAGACCATAATGCAAAAAGTAAGCAAAATAGCTTTGGCTCGGATGCTTGTCCCGCGGTGATCTTTCTTAATCCACTTAAGGGAGCTTTCAACAGGTGTCATCTCTCTTCTAATACCCAACCAATCTTTTATGCTCCTCCAAATCATGTGTGTGTAGGGGCAAGTAAAGAAGAGGTGTTCCCTTGTTTCATTTGCTTGCTTGCAGAACCCGCAGGATTTATCCTCCAAGTTGAGATATGATAGAGTATCCTTTGTAGCTAACCGCTTTCTGCAATTTAGCCACACAGTAAAAGAGAATTTGGGAGGAATGAAGCCTTTCCAAATTTGTGACATCCAAGGCTTTTTAACTTGCGGAGTGCGCAAGATATTATACACGAGGCTTGAATCAAATATACCGTTGGCACAACACTTTTTAAAGCCGTCAATAGCATCACCATGGCTACCAAAGATAGAAACAAATTTGTCGCGAATCCCACAAATCCTTTTGAATAAGGGGGAGTCCCTAGGACGTACCTCATAGTCCCAAATTGTAATACCTCTCAAATAGTGGTTGTTGATCCATTGGACCCATAGAGAGTCAGCATCCGTGTGAGTTTGCCAAATAGTCCTGGATAGCAATGCATGATTCCATTTCTTGATGTTCATTAGACCCAAACCACCTTCAGTTTGAGGCAAGCAAATGATATCCCAAGCAACTCTTGGTGGTTTCCCTCCCCATAAGAACTGAATACAAGAAGACCGTACCTTGTTGATAATAGTGGCCGGGATAGGAAGTGCTCGGAACCAAAAGCTCTCAACCCCTTGGACAACCGACCTGATTAGTTCCAGCTTACCCGCATAAGAAAGGGTGTGATGTCCCCATTTCTGGATGTAATTCGAAATTGCACTAGTGAATGGAGCAAATTGGTCCACCGAGACTGAAATAGGGGACAAAGGGATCCCCAAGTATCGTACCGGAAAGCTACCAATGGCGAATCCCACTCTGGACAATATCAAGTCCCGAACTGTAGTATGCATTCCCGCTAAGTAGACAGAGGATTTAGACGGGTTAAGAGTAAGCCCTGAGGCAGCCTCCAACTCTTCCAGACAATTCATAAGAATCCCAACTGAAGATATATCTCCTCTGGCAAAAAGCATGAGGTCGTCCGCAAATGCAAGATGAGTAATGCCCAATTTCTTGCACTTTGGAAAATATGAGAAAGCTCTTGCCTCAGCCTTCCTTTTAAGCAGCCTTGAGAGGTATTCCATGCACAAAATAAAGAGACTAGGGGACATAGGATCACCTTGTCTTAAGGGAGAAGGAGGTTGAGCTAACACATTCCATGATCCAATTTGTAAATCTGGCTGGAAATTTTAGACTTCTTAGTACCAATTCGAGGAAACTCCAAGAGACTGTATCGAATGCTTTACGAAGGTCCACCATAAGCATACATCTTGGTGAGACTCTGGCTCTATTAAATCCTCTCACAAGCTCTTGTGCCACATATACGTTGTCCATCATGTTTCTTCCTTTCACAAAAGCCCCTTGGGATTTGTCAATGAGAGAAGGAAGAATCAATGCCATTCTGTTAGCTAGAATCTTTGTGATGATCTTATAGACCACATTAGTCAATCTGATGGGCCTGAAATCATTTACCTTAGGATCATGATCAGTCTTTGGTAGTAGGGTAATGATGGTATGATTCACCTGCTTCAAGAGAACTCCAGTAGAGAAAAACTCTTGGACACTTCTTACAACATCCTGGCCCACATCTCTCCATCTATTCTTGAAGAAGGCAGCCGAATAACCATCCGGTCCAGGTGCTTTGTCATTGCCTATATCAGAGAGAGCTTCCCAAATCTCCTTTGGGGTGATGAAATGCAAAAGCTGTAATCTCTCCTCTTCACTTAGCTTTGGGCCATAGTTGAACACTTCAGGATCAAAGTTGGTAGTGGATCGGGAAGTACCTAATAGATCTTTGTAAAATTCAACAAGCAACTTCCTAACTTCTTCTGGTGATGTAGTGATAGTACCATTGGCTTTAACAAGAAAGTTAATTGAGTTCATGACATTACTCCTTTTGATCAAGCTATGAAAGTATTTGGAGCATCTATCACTTCCAATCAAGTGTTTCTGTCTTGACTTCTGCCTTATGAAGTGTCTTTCTGCTTCCAATAAGGTGTTTGCTCTATTTCTTGAGGACTTAACCTTGGATTTTAGCTCCTCATCAAAGGGATTTTCCATGTGTGCATTGATAGCTTCCTTGAACTCAATGTTTTCCCCTTTTGCTCTTTGTTCAATACCCCCAAAGTCACTTCTGTTCAATGCCCTTAATGGTTGCTTTAGGGCTTTCAATTTTGAGGCAAGGACGAATTGAGCAGTCCCCAATATGTCTTGTCTCCAACATGAAGTCATTATGTCCTCAAAGGCTGGGTGAGAAAGCCACATATTCATGAACTTAAAAGGGCGCTTCCCAACATTATAGGATGCAATAACCGTGGCTATCACAGGACAGTGGTCAGAGACAGGTTCCATAGGCATGAAATTGGTCGTGCATTCTAGGGTCAAATCAATCCAATTTTGATTCATCAATACTCTATCAAGCTTAGACCAAATCGAACCATTTGTCCAAGTGTAGAAGGAACCGGAAGAAGGAGCGTCTTCTAGTCCATGAGAAATCCTGAAATCGCCAAGATCCCTAAGTGCATAAGGCGTGAGAGGAGGACCCCCCACCTTATCATTAGGGTTGCAGTAAGTGTTGAAATCTCCCATAATCATCCAAGGCTTAGTGACGCCAATGCCCAAGTGAGTAAGGTGATGCCAAAGCATCCTTCTATCCGAGATGCTATAAACTGGGTACACAAATGTGGCAAGGAAGGACACTTGTGTTATATTGCAACTTGCCTGGACATGGATATGCTGAGAGTCCATACCAAGCACTTCGCAACAAACCCTAGATGGATCCCAAAGTAATAGCATTCTTCCGCCTCCAATGAATTCCAAATTTGAGCAAAACTTCCAAGCTTTGAATCTTTGAGTAGAGAAAGACTCTGTCCTTGGCCGAGATAGTTTAGTTTCCAATAGACAAATCATAGCCGCGTCATGCTGTTTTGTGATACTACACACTAGAGCTTGCGTGGCTGCCCTATCCCTTTGTCCGCAAAGACCACGGACATTCCAACAAAGTATTTTCATTAGGAAACAAAGGAGGTTTTGTTAGCACCTCCGCGCTTAGCTGCCTTCGCTTTCCCACTGTTTTTCGGCCCATTCTTTTTTGACAAAACTTCTTGCCATCCATCATCTTTGTTACTGGAAGCCATAACTTGTGTTCCAGCCAAGCTATGTTCCCCGCGTTCAAAGTTAACGTTACGTGACACAAGTTGAGCCTTTTCCGTAGCACCCTTGTATGTATCTCCATCCAATGAAGGTGGCGGGTTCATAGGCATCTCAGAATCAGGATGTTTTGACTCACAACTCATCCTAACATGTTGTGCACTACCATGGTGAGAATTAGGCAGTGAGGACTTTTCGTGAGAATCCCGCGAGCATGATGGGCCAGAGTGACCCAAAACCGGAGGACCCGCGGCATGTGATGCTTCTCCCAAACTTCCGGAACCAGGAGGTGTTGTGTGTTCAGTTTTTTCAATGTCCATCAAGTTATCAGCATCTACGGGATGTTGAGAAGGCGGTGGATGAGGGGGAGGAGGGTTGGTTCCACCCGTACCTCTGTTGACTTCCAAACAAGTAGAATCTTCCTTTTTGTTAGGGGGTACTGCAGTATTGCGTGTTTTTGGAGCTTCTTCATTGTTGACATCATCCCTTAGCTTTCTACACTTTAAATAGTTGTGTCCAAAAGCCGCACAATGATAGCAAAAGTCCGGGTAATTCTCATAGTTTACCCTTTGTGTATACCTTCTGTTATCGGGGAGTTTGACGACAAAATCCATTATTGGCTCCTTGCTAACATCCACTTCCACTAGAACTCTTGCATAGTTCATTTTAGACCTTTCCTTAGTATATTGGTCCGTGTAAAGAGGTTTTCCTACACGTGAAGCAATCTTACTAAGGCCCGTTGCACTCCAAATAGAAAGGGGAATGTCCGGGAAAGTGACCCAAATAGGAATGTCCATGAATAGATCATCCGTTATTAGAACTCCTTTATTGATAGCCTTGAGCATCATGGTTTTCCCGTAGACCATATAAGGGCCTCCGTGAAGTACATTAGTGCGCTCCTCCTCCGTCATGAATTTGAACACTGTCCAGCCTTTGACATATGGTATAATACGACATTTAACTCCCCATCCTTTCACAATGGTATTCAATGCTTCTCTTCCCGGGAAAGGACCCGTGAAGCAACCTATTAGGCAATAGCCCCATGTTTCTATGAAAGGGACTTCATCCTCAGCTTCTATATCTACTTCCGCCCCTTGTTGTTCAATAAATTGTAACTTCATGCCTTTTGCCTCAATCCTAGTTCCCGCAAAGACTCCAGCATAAGTCTTTTTGGGAGGGAAGGTACCTTTGCCATGGTTTGGGGGAAGATTGTTATGAGTTGTAGCCGCGGTAGGAATATGATGTGGTTTAGAAGATGCATTAGTGTGTAAATCATTGGAGGGTATTTCTGGAGGTATAGGCAGAGGGGGAAGGGTAGAAGGAAATGATCTTGTGCCCGCGATAGGAGGGATGATTCGCGTGCCATTTGGAAGGGTAGGGAGTTTGTGTTGGGTTTCTGGAGGAATAGAAGGAAGAGGAGATAGAAGGGGCGAGGTGTTGTGTTTTTCAGAAAGTAGTGAAGTGTTATTAGATGAGAGAGGGGGTATGTTAAAGACTTTACTCGAATCTGAGGAAGTATTAAAGACGAAAGGCTTGTTGTGGTTCTTGAGATTGACTCCACTTAGCAAACTAGCTAAAGTAGGGAAGGCTTCATTAGTGACACTTAAAGAAATCTGGGGTTGTTGTCTTAATACACGAGAGGACTCTTTGGATCCCGCATCATTCAAGGCTGACCCCTCGGCTCTTGCGTTATTAATGGTCATGTAGTTCCTAGGCTCCTTGGAAATAGAATTAGCTTTGTTTCTCACAAATGACTTGGCTCCTTGTATAACGGGAATATTCAATGTTCCTTGGTTATTCCCCTGGCCCGTCTTGGAAATCAGACCATCATAAAGTCCCGTGCTAGTGAGTGAATCGTTGGTCCCCGCAGCATTAATGTGTGACGCCTCGGCACCCTCAATAATAACGTTAGAACTCACAACTGACTTGGCTCCTTGTATAACGGGAGTAGTTAATGTCCCTTGGTTATCCCCCTGTCCCGTCTTGGAAATCAGACCATCATAAAGACCCGAGGTTGTGAGTGAATCGTTGGTACCCGCCACATTAATGTGTGACGCCTCGGCACCCTCAATAATAACGTTAGAATCCTTGGGGATAGAAACCCCTTCGTATCCCACGTCTGACCTTAATCCTTGTATAGAGTGCATATTCCTAGTTTCATTGTTATCCTCCTGACCCGCCTTATCCTTCTGACCCAAGCCCCGACCCGTAATAGGAGGAGTCACATCGTTTCCCGGGGCATTAAAGTTTCTTCTCTTGACACCCGCGTTAAACTTCTTGAGTATAGGAGTACCTTCAATGCTTTCAACTGACTTTGAATCAAACAAGACGTGATTACTCTTGGACCCATGGACACCTGCCCGACCCGCCATGAACTCTTGACCCACGCCCTGACCCGGTTTAGACCCGAGTATGCCATCGTACCTTGTTTCTCCAACTGCAATGTCAGGCCCAGAATTTAACCCTTTTCCGGCTAACCTGAGTGAATTTCCAGGTAGTGACGGGGTACTAATGCTAGAGTGACTGTCCTGTTCTTCCGAAATGATCCCGTTACCAACTAATTGGCCCGTGGAATGGTCAACCACCATAGTAGCATTAGGGGTGTCAATGGCTATCCCCTGCCTGCCGGAAGTTCCGCCTTCAAATTCACTTATATCCAAGCTTTCAATTTCTATATTTTTGCCCCATTCATGTATCCTTTGTAGCATAGAATCGTCTACTACATTTTCTAATGGAAAGCGCGAGTCTGGCGTGACATGAACCAAGACAGAAGGGTCCGAGATTGCCGGAATAAGATTTTCCTCGGCAATTGTTGGACTGCCGCCACTCTTTTTTTTCTTCCTTGTTCTAGCTTTAGCCGAACTGCCTGAACCTCCTGAATCATTGCTAGAACGTGTGTAACGTTTAGACTTCTTCATATTGTGAACAATAACAATTAAACCATAGTGAAACAAACGAAAATCTTAGGGGGGGGGGGGGAAGAAGAGGAAAAAACCGAAGGAGCAACTAAGGGAAACGTTGAGAGCGTTTTCTTAGTGAGAGAAACTTCTCTCTAACTCCTACTGAAAACATGGATTTCTTGATATTCTAAAGATAAGAGATTTTAAATTCTAAGTTAAGAAACTTGATTTCTAAAGTTAAGAGACTTGAAGTATTTTAAAAGTTATGTAACTTGATTTGAAAGTATAAGTCTCTTGGTTATAAAAAGAATGAATTAGTCTAAGGAATAAAGTTTAGTATAACGGCTTTATGGGAAGTTGGTTATAATAACTTTATGGAAGGTTAAGAGAATGGTTTTCTCTAGTAATATAAACAAAGAATGACGTGAAATAAAGAAGGGAAAATTGTTTTAAAGATACCAATTGCTTAAGGTTTTTAAGAAAGAAGTCACTTGATTTAGAAGCCTGTAAATGTATTTCTAAAAGGTATTGTGACTTGTCTTGAAAAGTAGATATGACTTGATACTACGGTTATTAGTATCTTGGAAGTTTTATTTGAAAAAGAGTCATTTTAAATGAGTAGAGGTACGTAGTGCGTTGGGTTAAATTCCCGGATTTTATATGACATTATCGCGTCCCAGGAATGGGCCGGCAAGATACCTTTACGGGCGACTATATGACATTATCGCATCCCGTGAATGGGCCGCAAAGATACCTTTTACGGGCGACTATAGGACATTATCGCGTCCCAGGAATGGGCCGGGCAGTAGACCTTTATGGGAAGCCGATATGACATTATCGCATCGAGAATGGGCCGCAAGATACCTTTACGGGCGAACTATATGACATTATCGCGTTCGAGAATGGGTCGGGCAAAGATACCTTTATGGGCGACTATATGACATTATCGCGTCGAGAATGGGCCGGCAAAGATACCTCTACGGGCGACTTATGTGACTTTATCGCGTCCCGATTGGACCGAGAAGATATAGGCGCCCTCCATAGCGGCGGATTATGTTATGCAAGGTAAGTAAGTTATATGGTAATGAACTTGACCGTTTTTCCTAAGCATGTACGTAAGAATGTGACTATAACTTTTATGTAAAAATGGGAAAAGATAATAAGGTATGATTAAGTTCACGAGATGGTAATGACACGGTAGGATCTGGTATTTACCCTTTTTATACTTGCCCCTGTCATTCTTTTGTACAGTTATGATTTATTTACTGTACCTTATTTTCCGTTCCATATTCTGCACTGTTGTTATCGAATTTCTTCGGGCTGCGTTCATGTCCGCAGGTAGGTACACGGTTGTGGATCCGCGAGCTTAGGATCCTGGTTCAGCATTTTGAGATGGCTCCAATATTCCGGAGCTTGTCGTCATGGTTATGTATATTCAGGGGTACGGCGGGGCCTTGTCCCGTCATAGTAATTGTCCAAATCTTAGAGGTCTGTATTCATCTGTTGGCTGGACTGGCTAGAGTTGTTTTTACATTGTTAAACAGTATAAACCCTTTCGGGTAATTTTTATGTTATGGCAGCCTTATCGGCTTGGCCTTAGTTTAAAAAAAAAGTGTTATTTATATTCTGCAATTTATTATGTTGTATGAATAGAAGGGTGCCCAGGTAGGGCACCAGTCGCGGCCCGGGGTCGGGTCGTGACAAAAGTGGTATCAGAGTAGTTAGTCCTCGGAAAGTGTCTACAGACCGTGTCTAGTAGAGTCTTGATTATCGGTGTGTTGTGCACCACATCTATAATCAGGAGGCTGCAGGACATTTTAGGATTGGTTTCCATTCTTCTCACTCTGTGATCGTGCGATAGAGCTGTGTTGTTAGGGTCGTCTCTCCCTAACGAGTTATGTTGATTGCAGCTATGAGAAAGGCAGCAGTGACCCAGGAAGGACTTTGTGGATTGCGTATCCAGGTTGGTAATGATTGTAGTATAGTTGGTATTGTGACATACAGCTATACAGAATTATGTATGAGGGTCAGACGCGTGTTGCCTAGAATGATTTTAGATTACCAAGAGTTGATAAAGACTAACTAGATACCGGGAAGGTATGGAACAATTAATGAATTCTCGCTAAGGTCTTATGTTTTATTTTGAGATAATTGGGAAAGGATGAGCTGTCTGATAGGATAATGAACCCTTAAGAAGTCATGTTAAGGAACCTAATGGAATGCCATGTTAATAGATTAAGCTACGTGGTATGTGTAAGATAATGGTACGTATGAGACCCGTATGGAGTAAGTATGGTTGTTGTGGTCAAGACAACACGATTATGTTATTATGAGAAGTTTTTGTACCCGTTTACGGGGGGACTGGTAAGGTAGGCTTGGAGTATGGAAATTGCGAGCCTAAGAATATTGATAACCGCCGAGACCTTAGGTATATATAAGGCCTTCTCGGGCAATAATATTTTATTCAGACTAAGGATAAGAGTTAAGTGCGACGGCAGGTCGGGGTGAGGACCTATTACGGGTCACCCCATAGCCTGAAAGGGAGTGGGATCAGTTGGTAGTAGTTCCGCTACGTGACAGGGTCACGAGAGTGCAAGGCCCAAGTCTAGTTAATTGTTTTACGGGTTCGTGGATGCGTTCCACCGGAACCAGGTCGTGAGAGCCGGAAATGACCTTATGTTGTTTAAAAAAGAGTGACTCCAAAAGATTGGGGGCCAGAATCGGTATGGGGGTTATGTATGTATGCTAGTATGAGTTGGAAGTACGGAAAAAGTACGACCAGTAAGAAGGATAGCAACCAAGTGTAAAGGAATAGAGCCTGAATCCATAAGAACCTTTCGAGGTAACTACACTCGTGAGTATTTGGGGTGGTAGCTGAGCGGGTATATGAGATTTGCCCGGTGATGATACAGTCGTCAGACCCTAGTAGACCTAGTAGAGATGATTATGACAGACTTTGAGGTCATTATGAGTATGGACTAGTTGGCTTCGTGAGTGCCAAGGTTGACATTTTAGAATAAGTATTGTTATGTGGCCATGGGTGGCATATGTTGTATGAAGGGTGTGGTATAGGAGACTATGTCGCTATCTAAATTAGATTGGACTCCGAAAGAACATTCGGGGACGAATGTTTCTAAGGGGGGAAGAATGTTACACCCCATAATTCAAGGACATGTTTAAGAGAATGTACATAAGGAACACAAGACTTGAAATTGGTACGAAAGGAAGAATTGTTTTTCCGACGGAAAATCTTCCGAACGTTGGAAAGGAAAAATGTTCGTTGGTGAGAATTAGATTCTCAAAAATGCATTATTGAAGAGTATGGAACTTATTATCATTATGGAAATTTATTTTTACGGATTTGGTCACGTGGGGCCCACCCGAGGAATTTTACATTTTGTGGGGCCCACGAGAGTTACGGAATTTTATGGACGAATGGGAGGGCGACACATAGCACCTACCCCACATGGTCTTGGATGAAAATTTCAAGGTTAAAATGGTCATTGACCATTGAAGATGAACAAGTCTTGCTAGCTTGAGATTGTTGACTTGTCAACTTGTCCACTTGGCTAATTAATTAATGTTCTCCATCCAAAGAATGACCTGAAATAAAGAAGGGCAAATTGTTTTAAAGGTACCAATTGCTTAAGGTTTCTAAGAAAGAAGTCACTTGATTTAGAAGCCTGTAAATGTATTTCTAAAAGGTATTGTGACTTGTCTTGAAAAGTAGATATGACTTGATACTACGATTATTAGTATCTTGGAAGTTTTATTTGAAAAAGAGTCATTTTAAAGGAGTAGATGTACGTAGTGCGTTGGGTTAAATTCCTGGATTTTATATGACATTATCGCGTCCCAGGAATGGGCCGGGCAGTATACCTTTATGGGCAGACTATATGACATTATCGCGTCCCAGGAATGGGCCGGGCAGTATACCTTTATGGGCAGACTATATGACATTATCGCCCCGTGAATGGGCCGTAGTATACCTTTATGGGCAGACTATATGACATTATCGCCCCGTGAATGGGCCGGCAAGATACCTTTATGGGCGACTATATGACATTATCGCGCCCCGTGAATGGGCCGGCAAGATACCTCTACGGGCGCACTTATGTGACTTTATCGCATCCCGCATCGACCAAGGCAAGATAGGCGTCCCTCCATAAAGGGTCGGATTATGTTATGCAAGGTAAGTAAGTTATATGGTAATGAACTTGACGGTTTTTCCTAAGCATGTACGTAAGAATGTGACTATAACTTTTATGTAAAAATGGGAAAAGATAATAAGGTATGATTAAGTTCACGAGATGGTAATGACACGGTAGGATCTGGTATTTACCCTTTTTATACTTGCCCCTGTCATTCTTTTGTACAGTTATGATTTGTTTATCGCACCTTATTTTCCGCTCCATATTCTGCACTGTTGTAATCGACTTCTTCGGCCGCGTTCATGTCCGCAGGTAGGTACACGGTTGTGGATCCGCGAGCTTAGGATCCTGGTTCAGCATTTTGAGATGGCTCCAATGTTCCGGAGCTTGTCGTCATGGTTATGTATATTCAGGGGTACGGCGGGGCCTTGTCCCGTCATAGTAATTGTCCAAATCTTAGAGGTCTGTATTCATCTGTGGGCTGGACTGGCTAGAGTTGTTTTTACATTGTTAAACAGTATAAACCCTTTCGGGTAATTTTTATGTTATGGCAGCCTTATCGGCTTGGCCTTAGTTTAAAAAAAAAGTGTTATTTATATTCCGCAGTTTATTATGTTGTATGAATAGAAGGGTGCCCTGGCAAGCTATGTTGATCCTCACTCTTAGGATCACTGTTCAGTTCTTGGAAAGCTCTATTTCTCCGGAGGCTTTGTCTTTTGGTACAGTTCCCTGAGGTTGTAGATTTATGTACATTCAGGGGTATGGCGGGGCCCTGTCCCGTCACAATTGTTATGTCAAAACTCTTAGAGGTTTGTAGTCACATCTTTTGGGTCGGATTGTAAGGTAAAAGGATGTAACTGTTTTTGATTATATATGTATATGTATCCTGGAAGGCAGCCTTATCGGCTAGCCTGCTATTTACTTCTTATTGATTTAAGTTGGGTGTTTTATGTATGTTCCGCTGACTTTCTCTGATGGTTACCTGTAAGGGTGCCCAGGTAGGGCACCAGTCGCGGGCCCGGGGTCGGGTCATGACACGCAATGAGTCATCGGTACACGATACTCGCATCACAGATAGCTAATCCATGGCTTATATATCCTGAGAATTTAACCCGCCCGAGTCTATCCGACCCGCCGTGAGTGTGTACCACTTACACCATGGGGAGCTACTCCATGATATCTCTTGAACCAAGTTGCCGGCCCTTTATGGAGGGACGCGGAGATGTGGAAATATGACACTTGCACAAATGTCTATATGAGCAACCCATATGCAAGTAAACCATTCTTGACCTTTATTTATAAAATGAATAAACCATCATTTTAGAAAACCAAGACAATACCATGCCTTTCCTTTTTACTCAAACCAAAACAATACCATGCCTTTCCTTTTTACACAAACCAAGACAATACCATGCCTTTCCTTTTTACACAAACCAAGACAATTACCATGCCTTCCTTTTTACACAAACCAAGACAATTACCATGCCTTCCTTTTTAACAAACTAAGAGAAATTCTCATTTAAACAAGCCAAAGTACTATCAAGGCACAAATAGAATAATTCTCATTTAAACAAGCCAAAGTACTATCAAGGCACAAATAGAATAATTCTCATTTAAGCAAGCCAAAGTACTACCAAGGCACAAATAGAATAATTCTCATTTAAACAAGCCAAAGTACTATCAAGGCACAAATAATATAATTCTCATTTAAGCAAGCCAAAGTACTATCAAGACACAAATAGTATAATTCTCATTTAAGCAAGCCAAAGTACTACGTACATCCATTCTTTTCAAAAGACTCATTTTTATATAAAACCCCAAGATACTAACACCCGTAGTATCAAGGCATGTCTATTTTTCAAATTAAATTACTACACCTTTAGAAATTCATTTCAAGGCTTTGAAACCAAGTAACTTCTAATTTCACAACCTAGGCAACTCATGTCTATCAATCAAATAGACCACAATCTTATTTCCTATCGTACGGTCTCATCTCATCCTCTTGGAATTACGGGGTGTAACACTCTTCCCCCCTTAGAAACATTCGTCCCCGAATGTTCCTTTGGAGTCAATCTAATAGGTAGCGACATAGTTTCCTTTTACAACCCCTACATACCAATTATGCCACAACTGTCCACATAACAACATTTAAACAAATACTTTAATTAACCCTTGACGAGTAAGGGGAATGAATTACCTAAAGGTGTTGGGAATAAGTGAGGATACTTCCTCATCATGTCCTCTTCTGCTTTCCAAGTCATCTCCTCCCTATTATCATTCCGCCACAAGACCTTGACGGAAGCCATATCCTTGGTCCGCAGTCTCCTGACCTGGCGATCGAGTATCGCTATGGGACTCTCCTCATACGATAAACCCTCCGTCACCTGGACATCACTAGCTGGGAAAACTATCGATATACGCAACTTAATGAGAGGCAAAAGATCCCCCCAGCTATCCCTGAAATCAATAACACAAGCCCGCGACCTATCCTCAAGTGCCCTGATAGTACGCTCTGCCTGTCTGTCGGTCTGAGGGTGAAATGCAACACTGAGACTCACCTGTGTCCCCAATCCCTTATGGAAAAACCTCCAGAAGCTAGTCGTAAACTGGGCTCAACTGTATGTCATAAAGAAACGTAGGAACCCCGTGCAGTGTCATAATCTTCCTGATATATAATCTCGCATAATCCTCAATTGCCTCAACACAATACTTTTCCCACGGTTATCTAAAACTGTAACCTATGGCATGACGACACTGAAGATCTTATCAGTCTCACATCCATCGCCTAATAACATGGGTACACATAACCCCATAATACGTAAAACCATCCTTTTATGTGGGGGATAGAGCTTATCTCCCTTTCATAATCTTGATCATTAAGCGCCACCTTATAATCGTATAGATGTTCAAAACCTACCAATGATGTCTTTTGTTTTCCGCAGGCAGTACTCGTACTTATCTTACTCTTGCTTTGCGTATTTTTCCTGAAATTATTTGGAGAGTCGTGGCCCTAACCACCACACTAAACCAAATCCAAGTACCTCCAAGGGCGCTTAACATAAAATCCTTCAATAATCGTACATCCTTATCCCCGTCTCTTAACGTTCAAATTCAAATCAATAATTTTAATAAAACAAGTCACATAGACTCCACAAGTTCATGTCAAAGAAAGAAGTAGTAACTTACATATTACTAGCACTTCCATTCCTTCCCCATAGATAACCGGCTCACCGGGAAAATGGAATCGAACCAACTTCTCTCTACAGTCAACCTTGGCATACAAGAAGCCCACTGTCCATACCCATAATTACCTCAAAGTCTGTCGTATCCAGCTCTGGGTCTGCTAGGGTCTGACGATTGTATCATCACCGGACAATTCTTATACACCCGGCAAGCTACCACCCAAACACTCACGGGTGTAGCTACCTCGAAAGGTTCTTATGGATTCAGGCTATATTCCTCTATACTTGGTTGCTCTCTTTCTTACTGGTCGTACTATTTCCGTACTCCCAAACTTATTCCAGCATACGTACATAACCTCTATACTGATTCTGGCCTCCAATCTTTGGAGTTACTATATCGAATAATATAAGGCCATTTCCGGCTCTCACTACCCGGTTCCGGTGGAACGCGTCCACGAACCCGTAAAACAATTTACTAGACTTGGGCCTTGCACCTGCGGACTCGCCACGTGGCGGACTACTACCAACTGATCCCACCGCATAAACGGGTACACTAACTTCTCATAATACCATAATCGTGTTGTCTTGATCACAACAACCATTACTTACCCCACACGGATCTCATCCGTACTATCCTCTTAAGCATACCACGTAGCTTAATTTACAAATATAGTCTTCCATTAAGTCCCTTAACATGATTTCTTAAAGGTTCAATACCTTCTCGCATGACCTCATCATTCCTAATTATCTCAAATTAGCTCGTAAAACCTTGATGAGAATTCATTATACCGTTTCATACCTTCCCGGTATCTATTTAGTCCTTACCAATTCTTGGTAATCCAAAATCATTCTAGGCAACACGCGTTAGACCCTCATACATAAATCCGTATAGCTGTATGTCATATACCAACTACACAACAATTATTACCAACCTGGATACGCAATCCACATAATCCTTCCTGGGTCGCTACTGCCTTTCTCGTAGCTGCAATCAACATAACTCGTTAGGGAGAGACGACCCTAACCACACAGCTCTACCGCACGATCTCAGAGTGAGAAGAATGGAAACCAATCCTAAATGTCCTGCAGCCTCCTGATTATAGATGTGGTGCACAACACACCGATAATCAAGACTCTACTAGACACGGTCTGTAGACACTTTCCAAGAACTAACTGCTCTGATACCACTTTTGTCATGACCCGACCCCGGGCCCACGATTGGTGCCCTACCTGGGCACCCTTACAGGTATACATCAGAGATAATCAGCGGAACATACATAAACTCAACAAGAAATACATAACAGGTTAGCCGATAAGGCTACCTCCCTGGATATATATAAATATACATAAATCCAAAAGCAGTTACCTCTTTTTTTTTTACAAAGCGACCAACAAGATATGACTACAGACCTCTAAGAGTTTTGACAAAACAACTGTGACGGGACAGGGCCCCGCCATACCCTTGAATGTACATAAATCTGCAATCTCAGGGAACTGTACCAAAAGACAAAGCCTCCGGAGAAATGGAGCTTTCCAAGAGCTGAACAATGATCCTAAGAGTGAGGATCAGCAAGCTATGTATCTCAACTCGCAGATTTAACGCACTTCAAGGAGGTCAGTACAAAATATGTACCAAGTATATAAAACTGAAAGTACTGTAATTTAAATCATAATAGTCTAAAATAAAGCTGGAGACATGTATGATAACTAAATTAACAGTACAATTGTGCCTTGCCGAAACGAAAATAATGAAAGTCAGTTTTCTTACCTTTTTAAAGACTATTTCAACACATGAACAATAGTCACACCATAGCTAGGGACACAAGCCCTCAAAACCATCACACAGTACAGTCAGGGTCTCAAGCCCGCAAACATCAAAGCGTGCCCGTGGATTCCTCCATCACTTCCGGCAGCCGTAAGTGTAAAATATATACATGTAACGCGCCCGTGGCATCCTACCTCACTGTCGGCGTGCACATATGAAATATGTATATCTCATGCCTGTGGAATCCCTCATCTCGGGTACATGACTTCATGGAGAGCTAATCCTTGGGGTAATAATAGTATACAACATGGTCGCATGCCCCGGAATCCTTCCTCGTATAATCATGTCCATGGAGTAATACTAGCATCCGGGAATTTAACCCGCATCATGGTTGTCACGACCCATTCCGGGGCCCGTGACTGGTACCTTACCCGGGCACCCAAGTAGTCATACATCAGAGTAATCAGCGGAATATAAAAACAAGACATGAAACAAATGTAAATTGAGACACAGTTTATCTGAGAAAAGTCGCCTTTCGGCATATATATATATAAACCAAAATCGCAAGCATCCCAACCGCATAATAGACTACTGCACTTAAGGAAGTAAACAACTATGGCGGACAGGCCCCGCCATACCGAATATACATATAGCTACAACACCGTGGAGAACCATACCAAAAGTCGAGCCTCGGAGAAGATGGAGCTCTCGACACCAAAGTAGAGATCCTAAGGATGCGGATCTAGCACTGCTTCCCTTACTCGCAGATGAACGCACTCAAGGAGGTCAAGACAACAGTACCAAGTATGTGAAATCAGAAAGTACTTAAATGAAATCATATCTTTTAAAACCAATTTTACAAATATGTATTTAAACAACCAATGTAACCGCACATAGTGCCACATCACAAACAAGAGTAATAATAGTAAATCAGTAATAAGTCTTTTCTAGGCCGCGAATGATCAAGCAAGGCCAATCGCCCATAGTATCATTATGCAGCCTAATCTCGACTCTCAGAGTCCGCATAGGCCACCTAGGCCCGCATGAGGTATTCCCCGCATCGAGGGTAGCTACTCCTCGGCATCGTCCTGGACTATCGTAGTCCGCATGGCCACATAGACCGCATGAGGTGTTCCCCCGCACACTAACCTGGAACTCTCGTAGCTCCGCATAGGTCCCCTAGACCCGCATGAGGTATCCCTCGCATCGGGGGGCAGCTTAACCCCCGGTATATCATGTCAAGAGGTGAGTGGTATACTACTAACATAACAGCTTATCGTTAAACAACATAAGCACAATAAGAATAACCTCTTTATACAAACGTCACAAGACACTAACACACATAGCATCATAATATGTCTACTCATCAAACCATCTTATTATACTTTCCATAAATCAATACAAGTCTTTCATAAACACATAAGTAAACTGTTCCTTTTATCTTTCTTAAGTCGTTATACCTAACTTCCCATAAAGCTAGTATAATTCTTAAGCTTTTGTTTAAAAACAAGTATTTCTCTTCTTTCAAAATGATTCATAATTCTTATTATTTAGACTCAAGTCAAAAGACGTCAAGTAAAACAATGTTCAGTTAACACACGTACGTCTACCGTACTATATATATATGTTAAAATATCACTCTCAAGGAGATAGGAAGAATCACATACCTTCTCGGCGAAATCCACCTGCCAAGTCGAATATGTCGCGCGCAGAGTATCAACCTATAACAGTCAAATACGTCTATCAACGTCTAGACTACTCTGTAGGATAATCTAAGCAGAGGGTTCTCTATTCTATTTTAAAATCGGGCAAAGACTTCCCTACCCGTTAAACTACACAAGTTCATCAGAATACAAATTCCCATGTAAGTCTGATTCAATCTTCTTCTGTAATACCCTTCTATGTAATTACAGTTCAATTCTCTTCTTTAATATCCTTCTATGTATTTTATACTTATTCTATACTTCTACAGTATGTATTCTCCAATTACAATAGAAGGATAAGATTATTATTTACCTCGATAAGCCCAAAATTATCCAAGATATAAGTCGATCCTGAGCGAGGTTTAGCTCCTAATCTGAACGCTCCAATCCGCTCCAAGAAACCCTTAGAAGTCTCTACACAACTTCTACTACTACTTCAACCAATTATGAAGATTTCCCCAGGGTTTCGTTTAGTGACTAATGGATATAAGATAGTATTTCTGGGCTTTTAGTATAGAGGTGACTTTGGAATACTACAAGATATACGGCTAGGGTATTTGGGAATAGTAACAATACTTTGGAGAGTATTTTCTACCAAGAGGGGGCTTTGCCGAGACAACTAGGAAGGGGGAAAGGGTGTTTCGGCAGCTCTTCTCAAGAGGGGAGAAAGGGCTTGGACGAAAGCTCACTTAGGGGAGAAGGAGTTTTAAGACTTGGAAAATATTTGTGGATGAAGAAGTCTTCAACCTGGGGGTATTTATAGGGCTTTCAAGGGCCAAGATTAAGGCAAGTGGAGGGCAAGTGGAGGGTGTGGATTTGCACAAGTGCACCCTATCCATCTACTCCACAAATCACTCACCAAACATTGACCCAAGTTTTAGGCCACAAAATCATGCCAAGATCGTCCATAGTTCCGCCCACTTGAGGGTGACAAGTGTCGCCCTCTCGTTGGTCCAAAATATGTCATCTCTCGGAAAAATCCGCAAAAAATATAAATGTCGCAACCGTAATTTTCCCTTCGCAAGTTTTGGAAAACGTTTCGTCGGAAAACAATTCTTTTCGTGGGTTGTGCACAAATTTTCGTCCCTTATGCCTACTTAAGGCTTAACTTTTGTAAGTACGTCCTAACATACATACTTTGGAAATACGGGGTATAACAATGGTCGCATGCCCCAGAATCCTTCATCGTATAAGCATGTCCATGGAGTAATAATAGCATCCGGGAATTTAACCCGCATCATGGTCGCATGCCCCGGAATCCTTCATCGTATAAGCATGTCCATGGAGTAATAATAGCATCCGGGAATTTAACCCGCATCATGGTCGCATGCCCCAGAATCCTTCATCATATAAGCTTGTCCATGGAGTAATAATAGCATCCGGGAATTTAACCCGCATCATGGTCGCATGCCCCGGAATCCTTCATCGTATAAACATGTCCATGGAGTAATAATAGCATCCGGGAATTTAACCCGCATCATGGTCGCTTGCCCCGGAATCCTTCATCGTATAAGCATGTCCATGGATCAATCACAATGGAAGCATACCCGTGGAATCCTCCATCACTGTCGGTACGTCCAAGTAAATTCACAACAAGACAATCGGCCCTCCAACCGAGAGTCACGACAGCGTAAAAATGTACTACTTGCACTCAAAGGCTATCACAAGCAAGCATAGACAAGTTCATAACATCTTTAGACTTTCATTATCTTACAAAAATGAATTTCATTTTATAAACTCAAGACACTTTTTTGTCACATAAAAATACGAGAATTTAACCCAAAGTGCTACGTACTTCCATTCTTTTCAAAAGACTCTTTTTTATATAAACCTCAAGATACTAACACCAGTAGTATCAATGCATGTCTATTTTTCAAATTAAGTTACTAACCTTTAGAAATTCATTTCAAGGCTTGAAACCAAGTAACTTATAATTTCACAACCTAGGCAACTCATGCCTATAAATCAAATAGACCACTCTCTTAACCTTTCATAAAGCCGTTATAACTAACTTCCCATAAAGCCGTTATAACTCTTTATGTTTTAGACAAATTCATTCTTTTTATAACCAATAGACTTATACTTTTAAAACCAAGTATCATAACCTTCCGAATAATTTAAGTCTCTTAACTTTAGAAATATATTTTTAGGCCTCTAAACCAAGTGACCTTTACTTTAAATTTTAAGCAATTGATGCCGTTAAATCAAATTGCCCTTCTTATTCCAAGTCATTTTTATCTTTGTTTACATTACTTGGGTAAACCATTCTTTTTACTTTCCATAAAGTTATTATAACCAACTTCCCATAAAGCTGTTATACTAATTTTATGCTTTAGAAACTAAGACATTTCTATCCTTTAAGAACAAGTGAGTTAATTCTCTAACTCAACCAACTTGGACATTCTTAAGACAAGTCAAGGATATCAAATGAGACTGAATTCATTTAAATCTCGTACGTCTACCGTACTATACATTTATAACTACTCATGCTCAAGTGTCACGACCCGACCCCGGGGCCGCGACTAGTACTACCTGGTACCTGTCGTATATGTCGAGAATAGCAATGAACATACATAAAACAAATCTGTATAAGGTAAACACCACTAGCAAGCCGATAAGGCCGCCTTTCATAAAATAACTTAATCGAAAGTGAAACAGTACAACTTATTCTTACAGCCCAAACCACAAACGTGACTACAGAACTCTAGGAATAACAATCGTATGACGGGGCCCGCCATACCCCCTGAATATACAAAAGTCTATAACCTCAGGGAATCATTCGAAAAAGACAAAGACTGCGGAGGGATGGAGCTTTCCAGGAATGAACGGTGATCCTAAGAATGCGGACCAGAAGTTACGTATCTCGACTGCAGTATGAACGCACTTCGGGAGAGGTCGCATAACAGTACCAAGTATGTGAAATCAAAATATCAGAATGAAATCATAGTGCGAAAATAAGCCGGGTCATGGATGAAATCAACTTACCTTTTCATGCCTTACTAACAATGAGAGTAACAAGCATATGTATATAGTACTGCATAAAAATAGGAGGCTCGTGATCACAACAGGGTCCCTCGCCCGTAGTATCAATAAGCAATCCTACTCCTGGGACTATTTCACCCGCATGGGTCCCGTGGACCCGCATGAGGTATTCCTCGCATAGGCTGTACCCGCCCGCATGAGACTATTTCACCTGCATAAGCCCATAAGGACTCGCATGAGGTATTCCTCGCATCGTGGGTAGCAAATCCACGGAACAGGTGGTATAACGATCTTGGGGACTTACCCCTCAGATATACTCTTACCACAAGATGGTATAACGATCTGGGGACTTACCCTCGATATACTCTTACACGGCAGATGGTATAACGATCTTGGTCAGACTCTCGATATACTCTTATCTGGAGCAGATGGTATAACGATCTTGGGGCTTGCCTCGATATACTCTTATCTTGGTGCGGATGGTATAACGATCTTGGTGCTTGCCCTCGATATACTCTACACCGAAGAAGGTGGTATGACGATCTGGGCTTGCCTCAGACATACTCTTACCACGAGTAGATGGTATAACGATCTTGGGCTTGCCTCGATATACTCTTACCCTAGCTCAAATCAAGTATCATATCATAATCATAAATAAGTTAAGAAACTTATAACTTCTTATTAGTCTTGTTCATATATCCTCTCATTTTAGTTAAGGCACTTAATCATATCTTTAATAAAAGAAAATCGGGAATTTAACCCAAAGTACAACATACTTCAACTCTTTCAAAAGTGACTCTTTTTCGTGTATAAAACATTTGGGCAATTGATGCCTTAAAATCAATTTGCCTTTCATAAATCAAATCATTTGTCCTTGCCTATCTTACTTGGAGTAAATCTCTTCCTGTTATCCTTTCATAAAGCTAATATAACTAACTTCCCATAAAGCCGTTATACTATCTTTATACTTTAGAAATTAAGACCTTCTTATCCTTTCATAAGGCCGTTATAACTAACTTCCCATAAAGCCGTTATAACTCCTTATAAACCATTTTGTTCTTTTACTAACCAAGAGACTTATACTTCACACAATCTACACAACTTTCAAAAATACTTCAAGCCTCTTATCTTTAGAATAATTCAATACTCAATACTTTCACACCAAGTACTCTATACTTTTGTAAAATCATACTTTTCCCTTAACCAAGGGACTTATACTTCTTAAAACAAAACAAGTCTTTATATATACTTAAACAAGTAAGAATACTAAATCTTGTACGTCTACCGTACTACATAGATACAAATACTCATGCTCAAAGGATAGGAACGCTTCACATACCTCTTTGGTCAATCCACTTGCTAAGTCCAACTACCGCAAGTAATATTTCAACCTATAATAACCATGATATGTTCATTAACCTCTAGTTTCAATGTAGAATAATCTAACTAAATTCTATGGAAAATTGGGCAGCATTTCCTTTGTTTCTACTCACTTTGCCACCTTTCTCAAGGCCGAAATTACCATCAAAACACCACATTTAAGGCTCAATCAATCCAACAATTCAAAGGGGATACATACCCAAAATTCTGTCCCATAAGTTTACAACAATTCACTTAACAATTCTAAGGTAGTTTTTAGGCTACAACATGCTCATAATCTCTTCTTAACCCATTCTTCATATCCAAACCACATTTCTAGCATGCAATGACTCTAAGAGCATTATTTACTACCACAAGTTCTTTCTTCTTAACATGCAACACTATAAACTAAATCTAAAGGAAGAATCATTACCTTAAAGTTTTAGCCAAAACTTATTCCAAATATTGCTAGCTTCCTTGCCAAGAACACCACCACAACAATGCCAACAAGCTAGCTACAAGCTTCCTTTTTGGTTCTAAACTATTCAGATTTTTCTGGGTTTTAGAGAGAATGAGGAGTGATTTTTAGAGAGAGAAAGATGTTTGAGAGATGACCAAGTCTACAAGACTTGGTCAATATAAGTCATGCAAGCAAAATCAGATGGGGGGGACACTTGTCACCCTCCCATGGCCTTTTTAAAAGAGAAATCAGACTTTCCTAAGTTTTTCCGCCCAAAAATCCGCTTCAGCCATGCGCTGCTCCTGGCGGGCAGCTAACCTCCGCAGTTTCTAAACTCGCCGCGGCCTGTATCCGGCGCACATGCGGCAACTTCAGCGACCAAGATTTAGGCGCCATGCCTGCATCCGCGCCGCTGCCGCTTTGTTCAAACGCATTACGCCCGATCACACGAAATTGTAACTCTCATAACTTTCTACTCCGACGTCCTATCGACGAACGGTTGGTTGCGTTGGAATCTAGACTCAACGAATTACGCCCTAGGCCTTTAAAATACTTAGGAACTCTCAATGAATCGGGTCATAACCCGCCTCAAAGTTGACTAAAACCCGTCCGGAATAATCCGTCAACCTATCCTTTGAAAATTTTAAGTCTTACATGCTTTCGTACGCTCTCATACGTAGGGTCAGAACTACGGGGTATAACATCAAGAGATAGAAAAAGTTCCACATATCTCTCCGGCTCAATCCACTTGCCAAGTTGAATACGCCGCGCGTAGAATGTCAACCTATAATAACCATAACATGGCTATTAACCTCTAGCTTCAAACGTAGAATGTTCTAAGTGTAAAGGCACTTATTCTACGGAAAATTGGACAACACTTCCTTCATTTCTACATACTTTTCCACCTTTTTCAAGGCCTGAAATCAATAACCAACATGCCACATTTAAGGCGCAACAATTCAGCTAACCAAAGGGGATTACACGCCTTAACAGGACGTGTAAAATTCTGCCCCACAATTTATATAAAACAGTCCAATATTAAATGTCGTCCTCGGCTACAATGTACAACCACATACAATCTTTTCCAATTCCTTTTCAATCCATATTGTCGTTCTAACATGTTATATAGTCGCAACCAATTTCAACAACTATAATCCCTTATTTAGATAACATGCGACGATTATAACTATCGACCAATTTGTATTGTACTTTCAATGGCTAATAAGCTCATGCTCGGATTTAGGCTCCCAATATTCTATAACACTTATCAATCTTCAATGCATAATTCACATGATCAATTATCGACTACTAAAATCACTTCAATAAACCCCACATAAAAGTGAAGACAACGACCATATAAATCCAACAAACTAGAGGCTAGAAAACTGCCCTTTATACTTTCATTTGTGACATGACAACCTTCAATTCTTATATCCATTTTACCTATCACAATACCCTTCTCCAATTTCTACAACACGTGACATAATTTATTTCAAGAAGGAGAATGAATTTACCTTGGTATTTTCGCCCAAAACAGTCCAACAATCTCGCCCACTTCAGCCCTATTTCCACAATTCTTTTTCACGTCAAAATCACCCACACGAACCCTCTACAAGCTTGCCAACATATTGCCTTCTTGTCGCCTTTCCAATAATTTCATCTAGGCTTAAGGTTTTATCAATTTTTGAGAGAGAAGAGAAGAGCAATCTTTAAGGATGAAGTCTTGCAAAATGGCTAAATCTTGCAAGACTTGGTCATAATATAGCCTCTTTCTTGTTCTACAAGTTGGGAGGGACACTTGCAGCCCTCCCATAGGTCCTTTACATAAATATCTTCTAATTTTACCCAATTTCCGCAAAACAAAATCCCGCCTCGGCCTTGCAGCCGGCGCCGCGGCGCTGCAACTTCAGAATTTAAGGGCTTACGGAGCCACGACCCTGCATCTAGCGCCGTGGCGCCTAACATGAAACCTTTTCTTCTCTTCTGTCAGCTGAACTTGTAACGTCCATAACTTTCTACTTCAATGTCCTATCGATGAGCGGTTTGTTGCGTTGGAAACTATACTCAACAAAATTCATATTAGGCTTTTGAAACACCTAAAAACTCCTAATATACTAGGAGATATACCGATCCAAAGTTGACTGAAAATCTGTCCAAAAACATTCTGCCAATTTTTTTTTTCATTTTTTCAAATTCAAATCTTATTTCCTTTCGTACATTCTCATATCATCCTCTTGGAATTAAGGGGAATAACACCACTTGTCTTGCTACTTGGATTACATTTATATATATACATAGAGTGAGTGCAAGACTTCTACACTTAGCCAAAATTCACAACATTCTATCTCTTTCTCTTTGTGAGGCTCTCGGCCAAGGGCAATTATGGGGGCCCAAAATTCTTTAATCCTTGATGATAAATCCCCTAATCCAAGACTAAGCTCCATAATGGAGTACTAAGCCAAGATAACCCCTTAAACCCCAAGAACATGGTATGGCCGAGAATAGAGGGTGTGAAACCCTAAGGTTCCGTTGACTTTTTGGAAGTGAAATACAAATTGAAGTTGTGTATAATCTCATAGGGGTCAGATATATGTGATTGGAACTTAAATAAGTGGAGCGAAACGAAAAATGCGGGCCAAACACCTACAGACTGTTTTGGGCATTTTCGAGGCTTTTTGAAGGTAACATCTCTTCTTCTTTTAAAGTAATTGGATATTACTTGTTTTTGACATGTATAGATGAGATTTTACTAAAAAGAATGAAGATTGAAAAGTATTTGGGCCATTTTTGGCAAGTTGGCCGAGACTAGGCAATGTTTGTCGTCGTTGGATTCGTTGGTTATTATTGTTGTTAATAACACTTGTCGCATGTTATATAATGAAGGAAATAT
Source organism: Przewalskia tangutica (assembly GCA_029844215.1). NCBI lineage: Eukaryota > Viridiplantae > Streptophyta > Magnoliopsida > Solanales > Solanaceae > Przewalskia > Przewalskia tangutica. Next base: position 55,779,988 of record CM056736.1, read on the forward strand.
AGTTGTTGATAGTTTATATAACTTATATAATATGTTGTAATGAAAATTAGATTAAAAGGAATTAAGGAAAAGGACATCAGATTGTAGTTGTTGGTCGTAGAATCTATAAAATTCTTGGATGTTGTTATGCAGTTTTTATGGACTGTTTTGGGGTGTAGGTATGCTAGAAAATCATCCCCTAACATACATGTTTAATGTGGTAAAATGACTAGTGAAAGTCCTAAGGAATAAGGGTGTTACACATTGTACCCTTAATGTTGGTTTATTATGGACTGTTTTAATGTGATTGTGGGGCAGAATTTTACACGTCAAGTTAGGCGTGTAATCTCCTTTGGTTAACTGTTGGTTGTGCCTTAAATGTGGCTTGTTGGTTGATGAATTCGGGCCTTGGAAAAGGTGGAAAAGTACTGCCCAAATTTCCGTAGAATAAGAGGACAATTATTTGGTATAAGTCTTACATTAGTAAGCTTGAAGTTGATAGAAGTGTTATTGTCATTTTAGGTTGAAGTACTACGTGTAGAATATTCTACATTGGCATGTGGAATAGCCAATAAGGTTGAAGTACATTGGGGCGTATGCTACTTGTCGTGTTGGTTAGTCGTCAACGAGGTATGTGAACTCCTTCCTTCTATCGGCATGATTGTTCTTGAAGTATACTTGCCTTGTTATTGGAGTATACATTACTTGTTTCTTGAAGTATACTTGCCTTGATTTGAAAAGTATACTTGTCTTGCTATTAAAAAGTGTAGAGTCACTTGGTTTTAAGAGTATAAGTCACTTGGTTTAAAAAGTGTAAAATACTTGATTTAAAAGTGAAAGTGCCTTGATGCTACCAGTGCTAGTATCTTTGGGTTTTATAAAAAAGGGAAGTTATTTTACTCTTAGAAGTTAAGGGTATTCATGTGGTGGTTTCGGTGTTTAAAGCATGTATGAATGGTTCCTAAAATTCCTTACCAAGTCTTATGGGAGATTTTGGTAAGAGTTTTTAGGAAGTAGTTCTATCTATTCCATTAATAGTACTTGAGTTTCTAAATAGAAGTTGTTCTATGTATTCTCTTGATAACACCTTGGGTTGTCTAATTGAAATGTATAAATTACTTTGTGTTAAAAGTATACTTGACTTGATTTGAAAGGTATAACTTACTTGAGTTAAAATGTGTAGTAACTTGATTGTTAAAAATGGAAATGTCTTGATACTACGGGTGTTAGTGTCTTGATTATTTTAAAAGGAAGGCATATTATTGTCTTGGTTTGGTTAAAAGGAAGGCATGGTAATTATCTTGGTTTGGTTAAAAGGAAGGCATGGTAATTGTCTTTGTTTGGTTAAAAGGAAGGCATGGTAATTGTCTTTGTTTGGTTAAAAGGAAGGCATGGTAATTGTCTTGGTTTTTTGAAAAGGAAGGCATGGTAATTGTCTTGGTTTTTTGAAAAGGAAGGCATGATAATTGTCTTGGTTTTTTGAAAAGGAAGGCATGGTAATTGTCTTGGTTTAAAGGAAAGGCATGGTATTGTCTTGTTTGCTAAAATGATGGTTTATTCATTTTATGATAATGAGAGTCAAAGATTATTTAACTTATATATGTATGTGGGTTAGAGTCCCATGACATTATATCATTCTCTCGGCGACATTATAAATGTATGTGGGTTAGAGTCCCATGACATTATATCATTCTCCCGGCGACATTATATATGTATGTGGGTTAGAGTCCCATGACATTATATCATTCTCCCGGCGATATTATATATGTATGTGGGTTAGAGTCCCATGACAGTATATCATTCTCCCGGCGACATTATATATGTATGTGGGTTAGAGTCTCATGACATTATATCATTCTCCCGAAGACATAAAATATGTATGTGGGTTAGAGTCCCATGACATTATATTATTTTCCCGGCGACATTCACAACCCGACCTCGGGCCCGCGACTGGTGCCTTACCCCGGGCACCCTAGTGATACAACATTAGAGAAAATCAGCGGAAATAAAAACTCATGAAAGATAAACAGTGAAATAAGAAAACAGGCTAACCAAAACGGTTACCTTTCTGTATATATACATAAAACCCGAACAGTTATATCCTTTTACAAACCCGGCCCACAACAGTACTACAGACCTCTAAGAATTTTATAACAACAATGACGGGACAGGGCCCCGCCATACCCCTGAATGTACAAGAACCTACAATCTCATGGAATCATACCAAAAGATAAGCCTCCGGAGAAACGGAGCTTCCCAAACGCTGAATTGTGATCCTATGAGCGAGGATCAACAACCGGTGTACCTCTACCTGCGCAGATGAACGCAGCTTCAAGGAGGTCAAGACAACAGTACCAAGTATGTGAAATCAAAATATCAGAATGAAATCATAACGATCATATAAAAGCGAGACATGTATGATAACCAAACTACGATTACAATATATATTAGCAGTCATGTCAAGTCAGGGACGCACGCCCGTAAAGTCATCACTCAAATATAACCCGGGAATTTAACCCGCACAACGGCCGCATGCCCCGGCATCTTACCTCGGTATAAGCATGGCCATGGAACCATCCTATTGGACGCATACCCGTGGACCATCCATCGTGTCAGTATGTCCAAAGGAAATAAAAATATAGCACTCATAGTGGAAGCATACTCGTGGGCCACCCAACGTGTCAGTATGTCCAAAGAAAATAACAAGATAACACTCCTAATGGAAGCATACCTGTCACGCCCCGAACCCCGGGCCCGTGACTGGTGCCCTACCTGGGCACCCTTCTACCTTAACAACTAAGTAAACTGCGGAAATCAAATAACACCTCATTTTTTTTTTAAAAACCAACGTATGTGCAAGGCAAAGCCGACAAGGCTGCCATATAATATACATAAACAAAAGACACTACGCCGTACATGAGTCCAATCCAACATATGAATACAGACCTCTAAGAGTTTTACTAAACTGTGACGGGACAAGGCCCCGTGCACCATAATCGCATAAAAGCTCATCGAAAGAACTTATACCAAAAGATAAACTCCGAATGAAGGAGCTATCCAAAACTCGAACGGCGGTCCTACACTGCCGATCACCAAACAGCGTACCTAAACTCACAGCATGAACGCACCAAGGGCGAGGTCGACAAGAATGTACCAAACATGTGAAGCGATGAAATCTGTAATGAAATCATATGATCTAACAAAACAGAGACATGTATGATAGCCAACCTACAAGACACAACACATAAACATCATATCAAGTCGGGACGGCGCCTCAAAGTCATTACTCAAATATAACCATGGGTCTCACGCCCATAATATCAATCATGCGTGGAATCCTTCCTCATCGCTTCGATCCATGATATAATACAACATCGATAAGACACCTTTGAACCTTGCAATCATGAGAGTAAATAGTAGTATACTTACAATATAAACTAGGAAGCTCACGATCAGCGGACCACCCGCCCGCAGATCATTAAGCAATCCTACTCCCGGACTATTTCACCGCATAGGTCGCGTGGACCCGCGTGAGGTATTCCTCGCTGGGACTATTTCACCCGCATAAGCCCTTACGGACTCGTTGAGGTATTCCTCGCATAGGTCGGACCCGCCGCACGTGGACTATTTCACCCGCATAAGCCCTTACGGACTCGCATGAGATATTCCTCGCATCGTGGGTAGCAAATCCACGGAATATGCAAATGCCACAAACCCGGGGAATGACCCCGAAATGAATGATATACCACTAGCACACAACCGGCTAGTACCAGCACACGTAGGCAATTCTCAATTAAACAAGCCAAAGTACTTATCAGGGCACACATGGAATAATTCCCAATTAAACAAGCCAAAGTACTTATCAAGGCACACATGGAATAATTCTCAATTAATCAAGTCAAAGTACTTATCAAGGCACACTTAGACTAATTCTCAATTAATCAAGCCAAAGTACTTATCAAGGCACACTTAGAATAATTCTCAATTAATCAAGCCAAAGTACTTATCAAGGCACACTTAGACTAATTCCCAATTAATCAAGCCAAAGTACTTATCAAGGCATACATGGAATAATTCTCAATTAATCAAGCCAAAGTACTTATCAAGGCACACTTAGAATAATTCTCAATTAATCAAGCCAAAGTACTTATCAAGGCACACTTAGACTAATTCTCAATTAATCAAGCCAAAGTACTTATCAAGGCACACTTAGAATAATTCTCAATTAATCAAGCCAAAGTACTTATCAAGGCACACTTAGAATAATTCTCAATTAATCAAGCCAAAGTACTTATCAAGGCACACTTAGACTAATTCCCAATTAATCAAGCCAAAGTACTTATCAAGGCATACATGGAATAATTCTCAATTAATCAAGCCGAAGTACTTATCAAGGCACACTTAGAATAATTCTCAATTAATCAAGCCAAAGTACTTATCAAGGCACACTTAGACTAATTCTCAATTAATCAAGCCAAAGTACTACGTACGTACATTCTTTTCAAAAGACTCCTTTTTATGTAATACCCCAAGATACTAACACCCGTAGTATCAAGGTGTGTCTATTTTTCAAAGTAAGTTACTACACTCTTAGAAAACTCATTTCAAAGCTTGAAATCAAGTAACTTCAAATTTTCACAATCAAGGCAACTTATGGCCATTAATCAAAATAGACAACTTTCTAAACCTTCCATAAAGCCGTTATAACCAACTTCCCATAAAACCGTTATAACCCTTTATGTTTTTTTAGACAATTTCATTCCTTTTTTATAACCAAGAGAAGTATACTTAAAACCAAGTATCACAAACTTTCAAATCAAGTTTCTTAACTTTCAAAAATACTTCGAGTCTCTTAATATATAGAAAACAATTTTCTTCTACTTTTAAACCTCAAGTAACTCACACCTTTAAGACAAGTTACTTCTCTTAAATCATGTCATTTCTCCTCTTTTAAAACAATTAAGTAAATCACTCCTTTGACTCCCCTAAAGTCATTATAATGACCTTTAGGTTTTGGAACTAAGGCACTAGCCAAAAGGTTTGGAAACCATTTCCTTTTCAAGACTCCATGTACTTTAAGTAAAATACTTTCACTTTTAAGAATCCAAACTTCACCAAGGACATGGATTATACAACTTACAATTTAAACATCAAAGTACAATCAAGGGAGTACATAGAACAAATTCTACTTTAGGCAATCCAAATACAACCAAGGAATGGATCATTTAAGGAGTAGGAAATACTTTCTTTATCTTAAGGAATCATGCTAGAAGAGGAGATAGTTCACATACCTTTCCGGCTAAATCCACAAGCTAAGCCGAATACGCCGTACGTAGAAGTGTCAACCTATAATGGTCACAACAAGACTATCAACTTCTAGTCTCTAATGTAGAATAATACTAAGTATACGGTCTCTAATTCTACGGAAAATCGGGCAGCACTTCCTTTGTTTCTACTCACTTTGCCACCTTTTTCAAGGCCGAATACAATAACCAACACGCCACATTTAAGGCTCAAAACAACAACCAAACAAAGGGGATTACACGCCTTACAATACGTGTAAAATTCCGCCCCACAATTCATATCAAGTAGTATAAAAATCCAAGCCATTCTCGGCCAACTTATAACCAACAACACTAAGTCTTTTCCAATCCTTTTCCAATTCCAAGTTCTAAGGTCTAACATGTTATATAGTCATAAACAACTTCAACAACTACAATTTCCTTCGTTATACAACATGCGACGACTTAAACTAATAATCAACTTGAATTCCAATCTTAAGGCTAAACATGCTAGTTTTCGGATTAGGGTTCCAATAGCCAATACACTTATCCAACTACATAATATATAACTCATGCTTGCTAATATCCATAGCTACAACAATAAGTAAACCTTAAATGCTAAAACGACAAGATTATACCTTTCCAAGCCCTTAAAAATTCCAAGATTCAAAGTCGCTCCTTAGCAAATTCTTAGCTCCTTTCCTTATGTTCCAATCCGCTTCAAGCACTCCTTAGAAGCCTATGAAGAACCCATCTTCAAGTTCCAACTTCAAAGTTGAAGAACTCCTTAAGTTTCCGCCTTGCGACTAACGTGAAAACGTCGTCTTTCCGCAATCTTTCTATTGAGATAACCTTATAATACTCTTAGGAACCTTGGGTTTAAGTCTTGTGAATAATGGATCAAAACTACAAATTTTTGTCTTCCTAAATGGCACAAAGCCGAGAGCAACATAGTGGACAAGAAATGTTGTGAAATTTTTCTAAGTCTTCAAGACCTTGTCTTGCTACTAGTATGTATTTATAACACATTGGATGGCTTAGACTTAAACAAATGGGTGGCTAAGATGAAGATCACAAGGATTAAGCACAAGTGGCAAGTTGACCTTGGTCAACAATCTCAAGCTAGCAAGACTTATCTTCCACCATGGTAAATGACCATTTTACCCTTACACATTTCGACCAAGACCAAGTGTGGGGGTGCCACGTGTCGCCCTCTCATTCGTTCATAAAATTTCGTAACCCTCGTGGGCCCCACAAAACGTAAACTTCCTCGGGTGGGCCCCACGTGACCAAATCCGTAAAAATAAATTTCCATAAGGTTAAGAGTTCCATACTCTTCAAATAATGCATTTTGAGAATCCAATTCTCAACAACGAACATTTTTCCTTTCCGACGTTCGGAAGATTTTCCGCCGGAAAAACAATTCTTCCTTTCGTACTAATTTCCAAGTCTCGATTCCTTACGTACATTCTCTTATACATGTCCTGGACTTACGGGGTGTAACATTCTTCCCCCCTTAGAAACATTCGTCCCCGAATGTTCTTAGTCGGTTGTCATGCTATACAAACTCCGGCACAATCTCTATACTATGCCTATCAATCAATACTGCACAAGACCAACGATGCCACACATGGCCACCACAACATACGTAAACATAACAATGGACCTTCCGTCCGTGGTCCCTTTGCACAAAACTCGAAGGTTACAGTCTCCTCAAACACGGGATCCCTAGAGGTTCCTTTATTTCCTTACTTGTCATACTTTCTCGTACTTATCTAGTACACGTACAAAATCTCAAATTTTGTTTCTGTTCTCCAATCCTTGGAGTTACTATCCAAACTTGGCCATATACTACTAGAATTTCCGCTAAGGCTCCTCTCGGCCCTTACGACCTGGTTTCGGTGGAACGCATCCACGAACTCGTACAAAAGATCAACTAGACTTGGGCCTTGCATCCTCGTGACCCTATCACATAGCGGGACCACTACCAACTGACATCACCCCATTTCATACTATCGGCTGACCCGAAATGAGTCCATAACCCGACTCATCGTCACCCTTAACTTCTCATTCTTAGTCTGAAATAAATCTCTCTCTTATCTCAAGGTACTTCTCACCCTATCCTCCCATTCACTAGAGGTTCGTCACATAAGCCAAAGTATTTCTACTGTACAATCTTCCCTATTGGTCTTACACTGTTACGGGGTAATTACAACTTGTGAACTCTACACAACTATAGTCTCAGTTCACTTATCATTCTTGTCAACATTCTTAACTTTTCACTTTACTAATCAAAGTATCCCTATCCCTGGGGTACTATCACTTACAACTGCTAGCAACAAAGGGAATACATATATGCTAGGGCGAAATCTGAATCTATCAATGTACGTATGATTCAAAAGAATCAAAATATACCTGTAACCCCATGAGATGTTGCCTCCTGATCCTGCCCAGTAGTCACGTCATCTATGCGGTTCGAAGGACCGCCAGAACTATAAACTCCACCCTGACCTCTACCACTGGGCCGACATCCAACACCGCTCGGGGACGACATTGTGGAGGAAAGGGAACCAACTACCGGCCTCAAAGGCTGAGCCACCTCACCGGTGCTCTTTCTAAAAGGACATACCCTCAGAATATGGCCCGGACGGCCACAATAAAAACAAGCACTTGTGCCATAACGGCATTTCCCCAAATGACGCTTACTACTTCGGAAACACTGAGGAAAAAGTGGCCTCGACTGAGAAAGTCCTCTGCTCCTCTGAGAACCTCGACCCCTGGAGCTTGGACCGGCTCCTAAATACCTCGTGGGGTCCAATATCCCACCTGTGCTCTGCGGGGGTATGTACTGGGTAGGCTGGGACGAATATCTCACTCGCTGTTGAGGCTGCTCGTCCAAAAACTCACCGGGATAACCAACCGGTCTAGCCCTCTTACGCAGATCTCCGCGTTGGCCCTCTACCCTCTGTACACCTGCCTGTACTGGCCGAATAACCTCCTGCTGATGAAACTGTAGCACCGCTATCTTGGTCAATAACATAACTGCTTCCCTCATGACCCTATAGTCTTCTCCTAACTGAGAAACTGGAGGCTCTGGTGTTCGGGACTCAAAACCTGGCGCAGAAGAACTCGCCGACTGCGGAACAACATCCGGTCTACCCTGGGCATAAGCCCTATCAACTCTCTGAGTCTGACTAGTAGCTCCTGCTACTCCTTTGCCCTTCTGGGCGGCTGTTGCCCTCCTTGGAGGCATAACTGTAACACAACAATACGTCAGAGAGGAATTATCTTACTAACACAGCTCTATGGCACGATCTTAGAGTGAGAATAATAGAAACCAACTCCTAAATGTCCTGTAGCCTCCTGTTTATGGGTGTGGCGCGCAACACACCGATAATCAAGACTCTACTAGACACGGTCTGTAGACATTCCGAGGACCGATCGCTCGATACCACTGTCACGCCCGAACCGGGCGTGATCGGTGCCTACAGGCACCCTTCTACCTTAACAACTAAGTAAACTGCGGAAATCAAATAACACCTCTTTTTTTTTTAAAACCAACGTACGTGCAAGGCAAAGCCGACAAGGCTGCCATATAATATACATAAACAAAAGACACTACACCGTACATGAGTCCAATCCCACATATGAATACAGACCTCTAAGAGTTTTACTGAAAGCGTGGACGACAAGGCCCCGCCGTACCCATAATCGCATAAAGCTTCATCTTGAAAGAACTTATACCAAAGAGATAAACTCGAGCGAAGGAGCTATCCAAAACTACGGCGGTCCTACACCTGCCGATCACCAAATAGCGTACCTAAACCTGCGGCATGAACGCAGCCCCCCGAAGGAGGTCAGTACGAAGAATGTACCAAGCATGTGAAGCAGTAAGTACTGTAATGAAATCATAACAGTCTAACAAAACAGGAGACATGTATGATAGCCAACCTACAGTACACAACACATAAACAGTCATATCAAGTCAGGGACGCATGCCCTCAAAGTCATTACTCAAATATAACCATGGGTCTCACGCCCATAATATCAATCATTCCCGTGGAATCTTTCCTCATTGTCGGCAGTCCATGATATAATACAACATCAGTAAGCACACTGAACCTTGCAATCATGAGAGTAAATAGTAGTATACTTACAATATAAACTAGGAAGCTCACGATCAAAGCAGGACCACCCGTCCGCAGTATCATTAAGCAATCCTACTCCTGGGACTATTTCACCCGCATAGGTCGCGTGGACCCGCGTGAGGTATTCCTCGCATGGGTCTATTTCACCTGCATAAGCCCTTACGGACTCGCATGAGGTATTCCTCGCATAGGCTGGACACGCCCGCATGGCACTATTTCACCCGCATAAGCCCTTACGGACTCGCATAAGGTATTCCTCGCATCGTGGGTAGCAAATCCACGGAATATGCAAATGCCACAAACCCTTACGTACCCGCCGAAAAAACAATTCTTCCTTTCGTACTAATTTCCAAGTCTCGATTCCTTACGTACATTCTCTTATACATGTCCTGGACTTACGGGGTGTAACAATACCCGTGGGCCACCCATCGTGTCAGTATGTCCAAAGGAAATAACAAGATAATAATCATAATGGAAGCATACTCGTGGGTCACCCAACGTGTCAGTATGTCCAAAGCAAATAACAAGATAACACTCCTAATGGAAGCATACCCGTGGGCCACCCATCGTGTCAGTATGTCCAAAGGAAATAACAAGATAACAATCATAATGGAAGCATACTCGTGGGCCACCCAACGTGTCAGTATGTCCAAAGCAAATAACAAGATAACACTCCTAATGGAAGCATACCCGTGGGCCACCCATCGTGTCAGTATGTCCAAAAGGATCGATATAGTGGAAGCATACCCGTGGGCCACCCATCGTGTCAGTATGTCCATCAATCAACCAGATAGCCGGCCCTCCATCGAGAGACGCGGTAGCATAGAATCAAAACACTTGCACAACAAAAGGCTATCACAACAAGCATAGGCAAGTTCAACGTACTCATAGACTTTCATTTTATTACAACAAATCCGGATTTTTAACCCCAAGGTACTACGTACATTAACTCTTTAAAAGATCTATTTCTTTCACAAAAAGTCACACGATACCCGTAGTATCAAAATAGAGTAACTATCTTTTTAAGTAAACCAAAACAATTTCCATACCTTCTTTTTAAACCATCTTAAGACAAAACCATGCCTTTCTTTTAAACCAAAACACTTCAAATTCCTCAAGTCTCTTTTCTTTTAGAAAACAAGTTCCTTACTTTGGAATTTAAGAAAAATCAATACTTGTTATTAATGATCTTATTAAAGCAGCCATGATCTAGGAAATGTAATACAATTTTGTCTTATCTTAGCTTCTATGCAGATGGAGGTTTCTACTGGTTTTAATAATAATTAATTAGTCAATACATTTTCCTTTATTAACGCTGCAGTGGTTTGTTCGATACTTATTCTCATTTCCGAAATCAATATAACTTATTCCTTATTAAGACCAAGTACCCATTACTCATGAATGCGGTTTCACAACTTTTTAACACAATTCAAGTTCTTAACATTATCACAAGTCAAATATAAGTCAAGTCTCTTGTCTTTTAAAATCAACAAACCATTCTTTTACCTACATAAAGTCGTTATAACAAACTTCCCATAAAGCTATTATATCACTTTATGTTTTAAACCAACCAAATTCGTTTAGCACACGTACGTCTACCGTACTGCATAGTTCACAACAATCATGCTAGAAAAGATAGGAAGAGGTTCACATACCTCGCGACGATTATCGACAATTAGCAAAAAGCTCCATAGTACTATAACCCTGCTAGCCTTTTCCACCCTTCCAGTAGAATACGCTACTCGTAGAACTTCAACCTATAAAGGTCACAAAACGTCTATCAACCTCTAGATCTCTTCTTATAACATTTCTAAGTACAAGGTTCCTTATTCTATGGAAAATTGGCAAAGATTTTCCCCGCAACCAAATAAATATCTTCCTCTATCACGGCCCGCTACCAAGCCAACAACTCCAAGGGGGGGGGGGGGGTTACACGTCTAACCGGACGTGTACAATTCTACTCCACAATAATACTACAAGTCTTCTGTAAATACAGTCCAATGTAAATACAATTCAATTCTTTATAAACATCCTTCCAATATATCTTATACTTAATTCTAAACTACTACAATATGTAATATCCAATTACGATAGGGGGACAAAGATAATTACCTCGATAAGCCCAAAATTATCCAAGATTAATAAGTCGATCCTGAGCAACGCTTAGCTCCAATTCCTTACGTTCCAACCCATTCCAAGCAACCCTTAGAAGCTCCTAACCAACTCCTCTTCAAGATCCAACTCCAAAAAGTGAAGAACACTTAGGCTCAAACTATGGCAAGTTTCGGCCAAGGCAAGGTTTCTAGGCTAGGGGTGTGAAATCTTTTCCAACTCTTGGTACACAATCTTCCTAACACCCTAAGGAAGAACACTTAAAAGTTTAAGAATTTTTGGACAACATTAGCTCCTAAAATCAGCCCATGGCCGAGAGCTACACTCAAGAGGGAGGGATAATTTTTGCCTTGAAAATAAACTAAGTGTGGGATGAAAAATAAGTCTTGCTATCAAGGGGTATTTATAGAACAATCAATGGCCAAGATTAAAGCAAGTGGGTGGTCTAGATTGGGACATGTGTGTGCGGGTCCCACCCTCCAAATGGCTACACAAAGAAGAAGACAAGTGGCTTGCCACATGTTGGCCCATTTCGGCCAAGGGACAAGTGTCTAGCCACTTGTCCCACCATTTCGGCCCACATGACCACCTAAGGGGGTGACACGTGTCGCCCCCCTACTCGTCCAAAATATTTCATCTTCCGAAAATATCCGAAATGCCAAAAATCTCTAAAACAAAGTGGGCCCCACAAAACCGTAAATTTCTCCTGTGGGTCCCACGTGACCAATTCCGGAAATAAAATTCCATAATTCTAATATAATCCAGGAAGTCCAAATAGCAAATCTGGGAATTCAATTCCCATTAACGAACCTTTTTCCTTCACAAAAACCGGAAACTTTTCCGTCGAAAAATCACATCTTTCTTCCCTTCCAATATTACTGTCGTATTCTCGTACGTACGTCCTCACATACATACCCTGGAACTACGGGGTGTAACATTCTTCCCCCCTTAGAAACATTCGTCCCGAATGTTCCTTCTAAGTCTGCAAACGTAGATGCGTCGGTATAGTCTTCACTACTATACTTACGAAACCAACTATGCCCCACATTGCCATAATATAACATACGCGCGAAACCCAAATCCAAGCCAACGAGGAATCACCTCGAAGATGTAAAACAACACTAACTCTTTCTAGTACACGTACCATACTCCAATCATCGCTTCAGTTTCCAAAACCTTGGAGTCACTACCTCCAACTTGGTCATCTTACTAGCCTCAAATTCCTTTAAGGCCATTCCCGACCTTCACGATCCGATTCTAGTCGAACACATCCGCGAACTCGTCCGATGGTTACCTAAAACTGGGCCTAGCACCCTTGTGACCCTACCACCTAGCGGGACCACCTCAAACTGACCCCACTTCATTTCCGGGCTACGGGTTGACCCGCGAATGGTCCTCAACCCGACCCATAATCGCGCCAAACTCTTGTTCCCCGATCCGGAACAATCTTACCTATTCAAGTCATGAAAGCTACCACTTTCATCTTACACAACCCAAGGAATTATCCCACAATACATTTCACGCATACCAAGTACTTCGACAAAGACCAACCGTAAAATCATCCACTCAAGACGGCCTTGCATCCAAGGTCCTAACTGTTATAAATTCTAAGGCTCACAATTGTCTCGTCCCCAGACTTACCCTTTTCAACTACCCATGTTTTCTAATTCACACTTAACACAATGCTATCCGTATATAGCACTTTAACATGTATCCACCATAACAACATAAACCAGTCTCTTAAGGGCTGAAGATATCTCCGTAACTACTGCCTCACTTTCCCTTTGTCGCTCTAATCATAATCCTGCCCTGCAGGGCGCCTAGCTATATAAGGCGATGAACCAGCCACCGATACTGAAGGATGATTCTCTACATCTGTGCTACCTCTGGTCGGACAAACTCTCACCAAATGGCCCTGCTGGCCGCAAGCATAACAATCTCCCAAACTAGCATGATACCCTGAGGATCATCCTCAGCTCTCTATCCATAGAACTCTGGCGAACTGCAACTCAAGAAATCCCGAAGTCTCAGACTATCGGATCTAGGGTGAATCACTGGTACTGCCGGAACAACCGGTTCCCGTCCGTCCTCATATCTCGCCACGACCCTAGCTAGTAACTGGGCCATCTACTTGAACTCATATCTTCGGCTCCTGGCCGTGGAATCGGAGGCTCAGGTATCATGGCCTCGTGAGAATCGCTGCCGCTTCTAAACTCACTGGGCTAGCGGCGTCATAAAACTCGTCGTCTCAAGTACTATCTCGTAATGACCGGGCTCGTGCCCTCGTAACCCTCTCGTGTTCTACTCGTAGCTCCTCTCACGCTTGCCTCTGGGCCCCGGTTGCCTTCGCAGAGGCATAAGCGATACATACGAATACGCTGCAGGAGTCCAACTTATAACACACTTCTAAGGCACGATCTCGGAGTGAGAAGAATGGAAACCAATCCTAAATATCCTGCACCTTACGATTATAGGTGTGGTGCACAACACGCCGATAATCAAGACTCTACTAGATACGGTTCAGAGACACTTTCCGAGGATTAATCGCTCTAATACCACTTTTGTCACGACTCCACTGCCCGCGATCGTGCCTTACCGGACACCCTAGTGATACAACATCGAGAAAATCAGGAAATAAAAACTCATGAAAGATAAACGATGAAATAAGAAAATAGGCTAACCAAAGCGGTTACCTTTACGTATATATACATAAAACCCGAACGATTATATCCTTTTACAAACCCGCCCACAACAAGATTACTGCACCTCTAAGAATTTTATAACAACAATGACGGACGGGGCCCGCCATACCCCTGAATGTACAAGAACCTACAATCTCAGGGAATCATACCAAAAGATAAGCCTCCGGAGAAACGGAGCTTCCCAAACGCTGAACTGTGATCCTATGAGCGAGGATAAACAACCGGTATACCTCTACCTGCGGCATGAACGCAGCCTCAAGGAGGTCGATAACAGTACCAAGTATGTGAAATGAAAAATATCGTAAATGAAATCATAACGTCTATATAAAGCAGAGACATGTATGATAACCAAACTACATTACACAATATATTAGCGAATATGTCAAGTCAGGGACTCACGCCCGTAAAGTAATCACTCAAATATAACCCGGGAATTTAACCCGCACAACGGCCACATGCCCCGACATCTTACCTCGGTATAAGCATGGCCATGGAACCATCCTACTGGACGCATGTCACGACCCGATTCCGGGCCCGTGACTGGTGCCTTACCCCGGGCACCCTAGTGATACAACATCAGAGTAATCAGCAGAACATAAAACGATACAAGACATATTATGAAATATGAAACAATAATCTGAGAAAAACTTGCCTTTCGGCATATATATAGACAACAACTTTTTCAACATGAACAGTTTAATCCTTTTTACAAACCCTGCCCACAACGATTACTGCACTTCTACGAATGATATGACAACAACGACGGGACAGGGCCCCGTCATACCCCTGAATGTAAGCACCTACAACAACAGGGGACTATACCAAGATAAGCCTCCGGAGAAACGGAGCTTTCCCAAACGCTGAGCTGTGACCCTAAGAGCGAGGATCAACGACTGGTGTACCTTTACCTGCGGCATGAACGCATTTCGGGCAAGGAGGTCGATAACAAAAGTGAGTATGTGAAATCAAAATAAATCAGTAAATGAATTCATAGTAGTCTATAAAAAGCAGGAGACATGTATGATAACAAAACTACGCTTTACAATAAATAAGCGATCATGTCAAGTCGTGACTCACGCCTCAAGTCATCACTAAACATAACAATGGGTCTCACGCCCACAACATCAATCGTGCGTGGGACACATTCTCACCGCCGGCCTATGATATGAAAGCACCAAGGAACACACATGAACACGGGTCCCACCGTGTTATAATAAAACCGTGACGGGTAAGTATGAAGGCATAGCCGACTACTAAAACCCCGCACCAACAAGGTCATAAATCAGATCATGAGATCTGTCTGCATCGTCACATGATCAAAGCTCGCCACTCGCCGCAGATCTAATGTGCGTCTAGCCCCGAACTTCCCGCAGCCCGCATAGGCCAAACTCATAGGCTCGCATGAGGTATAACCCCGCATCGAGGGTAGCTACTCCCGATCCGCTGGACTTCGCAGCCGCATGGCCACATGCACCGCAGCCCGTAAAGGACGCACTTAACCTGAACTCTCGTAGCTCGCATTGGCCCTCGGGACCCGCATGAGGTATTCTCGAATCATAGGTCCATCGACCCGCTGAAGTCTACCCGCGACGGAGGGCAGCTTAACCCCCGGAATCATCTCAAGAGATGAGTGATGTATAATACTAACATAACAGCTTATCGTTAAACAACATAAGCACAACAAGGGAAAAACCCCTTTACACAAACATCACAAGATACTAACACACGTAGCATCCTAGCATGTTTACTTATCAATCAACAAGAAAATATTTACAAGGCTATCACAAACCAACACAATCAAGTTATGCACACAAGGTACTTTCTACTATATGTCAACAAGTTCGGGTTTTTATCCCCAAAGTACTTCATACATTAACTCTTTAAAAGATACGTTACTTTCACAAAAACCACACAATACCCGTAGTATATGAAAATAGAGTGATTATCTTTTGAAGTAAATCAAAACACTTACCTTTGTAAAATCAAGTAACAACATTATTTTTCAAACGTCCAAGTTTGCCTAATTTCAAATGTTCACGTTTTCTTATTTTAGAAAGGTTTTGTAGTTCATAGTCTTATTCATTTAAGAATATAATTCTCTTTTAAACCATCTAAGAAACATAAGCCTTATGTGTGAGTAGGATATTCTTGTTTATAACAATCTTATTACAATGACATGATCTAGAAATATCATTTTGTCTCATCTTAGCTTCATGCAGATGGAAGTTTCACCGGTTTTATTAATACTTCATTAATCAAAACATTTCCCTTTATTAACGCTGCAGTGGTTTGTCGATACACATTCTGATTTCCGAAATCAGTAAAACATTATCCCTTTTAAAAATCAAGTACTCATTACTCACGAATGAGGTTTCACACAAAATTCATTATTTAAGTTAAGTCTCTTATCTTACAAGATCAAGTCTCTTAACTTCTAAAATAATTAATTCGTTTTATCTCTCTTAAGCCGTTATACCTAACTTCCCATAAAGCTAGTATAACTCTTAAGCTTTTAAAATCAAGTATTACTCTTCTTTTAAAAACAGTTCTTAATTCTCTTGAACTACTTCAAGATTATTATTATTCGGGCTTAAGTCAAAAGACATTGCCGTGCAATTACGTTCAATTAACACACGTACGTCTACCGTACTACATAGTTATACACATATCATGCTAGAAGAGATAGGAAGAGGTTCACATACCTCGCGACGATTATCGACTATTAGCAAATCGCTCCACGGCTATAACCCTAGCTGGTCCACCTTCTCAAGTAGCACATGCTACTCGCAGAACATTCAACCTATACAGTTATACAAGTCTATCAAAGTCTAGACTACTCGGTAGAATAAATCTAGATACCGATCCTACGGAAATTGGGCACCCTTCCCTACGTCAAACTACACAAGTCTCATGTGTAATACACCCCACGTAATTCTGTCGCTTCTCTTCTTTAAATTCAGCTTAAGTCCAAAGACATTGCACAAGCTATGTTCGTTAATATATATAGTAGACTTCAACTATATATTCCTACAACATGTAATATCCAATTACAATAGGGGGACAAGATGATTACCTCGATAAGCCCATAATTATCCAAGTATAAATGTCGATCCTTAGCAACGCTTAGCTCCTACTCCGGTGCTCCAACCCGCCCAAACAACCCTTAGAAGTTCTACGCGACCTCTACTTAATACTCCAACCAACTATGGAGATTTTCCTTAGGGTTTCGGTTTGAGACAAAAGGACATACTAGAGTATTTCCTGCTCTACGATAGAGGTTTCTTTGGAATACTACAAGGTATCACTAAGGTAATTTGGGTATAAGAACAATACTTTTGAGAGTATTTCTACCAAGAGGGGGTATATATACGAGACAACACCACAAGGGGGTGTATACCCTCGGCCTACCCCACTGTGGGGTACTCTCGCTGAGGGGAGGGACTCTCGCTAAGGCCTCACAGGGAGAGGGTGTTGACGAAACACCATAAAAAGGGAGGGAGGATTTTTAACACTTAGGAAATATTTGGAATGGATGAAGAAGTCTTCCAAAGGGGGGTATTTATAGGTCTAGCAAAGGCCAACCAATGGCCAAGATCATGCCAAGTGCATAGCAAGTGTAGGGCCAAGATCTTTCCAAGTGCACCTTATCCATCTACCACCAAAATATCCTACCTATTACTTGACAAAAATCCACCCAAATCGTCCACCCTTGACCGCCCAAGCCTATCCAATGAGAGGGTGACAAGTGTCGCCCTCTTGTTGGTCCAAAATGTTTCGTCTCTCGGAAAAATCCGCAAAAATTAAAATGACATAGCCGAATTTTCCCTACGAAAGTCGTGGAAAACGCTTTCGAAAAAAAACGACTCTAACCGGTGTTGTGCACAAAATAATTCGCCAAGCCTTATTAAAAGTTCAAATTTTCACGCACGCCCCACGCACATACTGAAATACGGGTATAACATTCTCCTCCTTAGAAACATTCGTCCGAATGTTCCTTCTAAGTCTCAAAACAAGCGCGCAGTATAGTCTTCACTACTATACTTATGAGAACAATCTCGCCACACCGCCACGCAACACCGCGCAAATACCTCCATCCAAGTCCACGAGGAAACACCTCTAACATCACCACAAATACCTCTCCCGGGTCAAAAATATACTTCTTTATCATCGATACCACTTTTGTCACTTTGTCGCGAGCCTTGCTCCGACGACCAACAAATGGTACCGGCCGCATGCGATCCTCGAGGTCCAGACACTCGAACTCTTACCACATTTCGATCATCGCTCGCTTCAAAACTCGGTTACTATCTCCAACTCGTCATCATTAATCGGGAACACTCTGGATGGATCTCGATTTCCTTCTCGAACATAACACGAAAGATCGACGCATCGCTTCCTAAGTCGGACGACAAATGCTAACATATAGCAACCCGACCTATCCTCACATGAACTCAAAAGGCCCAAAGTAACTCGCTAAGTTCCTCTGCTTTCCAAAACTCGTCACACCCTATCCGGTGGTACTTCAAGAAGATCGACCGGCCAACTCGAACTCTAAGCGTCGTGCCGATTATCCCTACGACTTCTCCGAGCTATCGAACCTCTTCTAGACAAGCTTCACTTTATTCACGATCACGGAACAAGCTCAACCAACTATCCGAACTTTGTCAACATTGAACCAATCGGCCTAAGAACTTACACTTCCGCCCTGCAAGGCTTCATAAGGCGACATCCGAACACCGAAATGGTAGCTTAAACACTACCTCCACAGAGACAACAATCCCACAACTATCCCCGAGATCCAAACACCGCCCGAGGCGAATGCGATTCGAGACTCACCGAGTTGTTAACCTGCTGGTAAAACATCCGAAACAAAAACAGCTGCACTGGCTCCACTGTCATAAGGTGAAGGTAGGCACCCCGCAGCCTTACAACCTGTCAGATAACTCATCACAGCCGAGTAAACGGTCCCGACGAAAACACGATGGCTGCGCTTCATCGACCCGACCACCGGTCGAACGCATCTACGAACTCAGACTGCCGTTAACTAAACTTGGGCCTAACACCTCGTGACTTACCACAAGGCGGACCACCACAACCAGACCCACCACCAAACATGCCGCGGTTGACCCGCAACGTGGCCTCAACCCGACCCGGCAAGGCGCAAAATACTATCTCCCCGAAGGAACAATCTCACTAAACACATTACGAAAACCTAGCGGTCTTCTTAGCTCAACTACCCTCTTTCATTTCATACTACTTAGGGACCTATCCCAAACATAGCTCACGTGCACTATGCACTCCGATAAGGATCAAACATAAACACTACACCCTTACTCGAGATGGCCTTACCTCTAAGGTCTCCACGTATAAAACTCTAAGGCTCACACCTTCTCTATCCCCCAAAATCTTACTCGGTTAACCCACCATGATTTCCAATCACAACTAACACCTCGTTATCGTAACATAGCACTTAAGGTATACTCACCTTATCACACATACCGATCTCTAGAGGTTAAAGATATGCCCGACCCATCGCTTCACTCCCTAGTCGTTCTAATCAACCGCTCGTAGGCGATAGCTAGGAAGGTGACGAACTACCCACCGATCACGAAGGCTAAGTCCTCCTACAAGGACACTCTTTCGACATCGACCGACGGTCATAGGTACAACAAGTACCAACTAAAAGACGACATTCCCGGATGACGTCACACACCGTGAACGGAAGCCCCGAGTTCTCACCAACTCCTCGATACCCCGAACGCCCCGAATCCGTGGAGAACCTCTCCGCACCGTGGGTGTGCAAATCTAATCCGGCCGCGAGGTGACTCGCCTCGAAAGCTACCAAAGGTCCTCGCTGCTCGCCTCTTCGCCGCCTCGTTAACCCGTCGATCTACGTTTCTACCGGCCTGTGTATAAGCTCGCATACGTGCCATGCTCAAGCCTAATCAAGAACTACTCTTGCACAACCTCTCGTTGATATTCATCAAGACTCGCGTACATCGGTATACTCTCCGTAGCCAAATCCATAGCTAGTAATGTGGTCGCCTTCTTGCAATCTAAATTCACCGTTCTCGTCGTGGAACCGGCGTTCAAATATCATGGACGCAGAGGAATCGCCGCCGTGCTAAACTGCTGGGCTAGTGACGCCGCAGAACTCCCAAATGAAGCACCACCCAGTGATGATTGGGTCTGCGCTCACGCAACCCTCTCAATTCTACTCGCAGCCTCGGCCGCTTTCGCTCTCCCGGCGGGTTTTGCCTCACGCGAGGCATAGCGGTAGTGGAAAGAAATACGTCGAGGGTCCAACTTACAACACCGCTCTAAGGCACGATCTCGAGTGAGAAGAATAGAAACCAATCCTAAATATCCTATAGCCTCCTCGATTATTGATGTGGTGCACAACACACCGATAATCAAGACTCATCCGATACTGCTCATAGACACTTTCCGAGGATTAATCGCTCGATACCACTTTTGTCACGACCCGATTCGGGCCCGTGATCGTGCCTTACCGGGCACCCTAGTGATACAACATCGAGTAATCGTGAACATAAACGATACAAGACATATTATGAAATATGAAACAATAACTGAGAAAACTTGCCTTTCGATATATATAGACAACAACTTTTTCAATATGAGCAGCTTTAATCCTTTTTACAAACCCCGCCACAACAAAGATTACATGCACTTACGAATGATATGACAACAACGACGACAGTGGTCGCCATACCCCGAATGTAAGCACCTACAACAACAGGGACTATACGAAGATAAGCCTCGGAGAAACGGAGCTTTCAAACGCCGAGCCGTGACCCCAAGAGCGAGGATCAACGATCGGTGTACCTTTACCGCGGCATGAACGCAGCCTCCGGGCGAGGTCAAGACAACAAAAATGAGTATGTGAAATCAAAATAAATCAGTAAATGAAATCATAGTAGTCTATACAAAGCAGAGACATGTATGATAACCAAACTACGCTTTACAATAAATAAGCCATGTCAAGTCGTGACTCACGCCTCAAGTCATCACTAAAACATAACAATGGGTCTCACGCCACAACATCAATCGTGCGAGTGGACACATTCTCATCACGGCAGCCTATGATATGAAAGCACCAAGGAACACACATGAACACCGTGTCCCACTGTGTTATAATAAAACCGTGACGGTAAGTATGAAGGCATAGCCGACTACTAAAACCCCGCATCAACAAGGTCATAAATCGTATCACGAGATCTGCCTCTGCACCGTCACATGATCAAAGCCGCCACTCGCTCGCAGATCTAATGTGCGTCTAGCCCTCGAACTTCCCGCAGCTCCGCATAGGCCAAACTCATAGGCTCGCATGAGGTATAACCCCGCATCGAGGGTAGCTACTCCCAAGATCCACTGACTTCAGTCCGCATGGCCACATAGACCGCATGCCCATAAAGGACGACCAACCGGAACTCGTAGCTCAAGATAGGCCCTCGGGACCCGCATGAGGTATTCTCGAATCATAGGTCCATCGACTACCTGAGTCTACCCCAGACGGAGGCGCCAACCCGGAATCATCTCAAGAGATGAGTGATGTATAATACTAACATAACCTTATCGTTAAACAACATAAGCACAACAAGGGAAAAACCCCTTTACACAAACATCACAAGATACTAACACACGTAGCATCCTAGCATGTTTACTTATCAATCAACAAGAAAATATTTACAAGGCTATCACAAACCAACACAATCAAGTTATGCACACAAGGTACTTTCTACTATATGTCAACAAGTTCGGGTTTTTATCCCCAAAGTACTTCATACATTAACTCTTTAAAAGATACGTTACTTTCACAAAAACCACACAATACCCGTAGTATATGAAAATAGAGTGATTATCTTTTGAAGTAAATCAAAACACTTACCTTTGTAAAATCAAGTAACAACATTATTTTTCAAACGTCCAAGTTTGCCTAATTTCAAATGTTCACGTTTTCTTATTTTAGAAAGGTTTTGTAGTTCATAGTCTTATT
This sequence comes from Przewalskia tangutica, assembly GCA_029844215.1. Taxonomy (NCBI): domain Eukaryota; kingdom Viridiplantae; phylum Streptophyta; class Magnoliopsida; order Solanales; family Solanaceae; genus Przewalskia; species Przewalskia tangutica. The sequence goes on from CM056736.1 coordinate 55,802,228, forward strand.
CATTTAAGAATATAATTCTCTTTTAAACCATCTAAGAAACATAAGCCTTATGTGTGAGTAGGATATTCTTGTTTATAACAATCTTATTACAGCAGCCATGATCTAGGAAATATCATTTTGTCTCATCTTAGCTTATGCAGATGGAAGTTTCTCTGGTTTTATTAATACTTCATTAATCAAAACATTTCCCTTTAACGTATTTGCAGTGGTTTGTCGATACACATTACGATTTCAAATCAAGAAACATTATCCCTTTTAAAAATCAAGTACTCATTACTCACGAATGAGGTTTCACACAAAATTCATTATTTAAGTTAAGTCTCTTATCTTACAAGATCAAGTCTCTTAACTTCTAAAATAATTAATTCGTTTTATCTCTCTTAAGCCGTTATACCTAACTTCCCATAAAGCTAGTATAACTCTTAAGCTTTTAAAATCAAGTATTACTCTTCTTTTAAAAACAGTTCTTAATTCTCTTGAACTACTTCAAGATTATTATTATTCGGGCTTAAGTCAAACGACATTGCCGTGCAATTACGTTCAATTAACACACGTACGTCTACCGTACTACATAGTTATACACATACCATGCTAGAAGAGATAGGAAGAGGTTCACATACCTCGCGACGATTATTGACTATTAGCAAATCGCTCCACGGCTATAACCCGCTTTGGTCCACCTTCTCAGTAGCACATACTGCGAGAACATTCAACCTATACAGGTTATACAAGTCTATCAAAGTCTAGACTACTCGGTAGAATAAATCTAGATACAAGATCCTACGGAAATTGGCAGCCTCTTCCTACAGTCAAACTACACAAGTCTCATGTCTGATACCCTATGTAATTACTGATTCGCTTCTCTTCTTTAAATTCAGGCTTAAGTCCAAAGACATTGCCACAAGCTATGTTCAGTAATATATATAGTATACTTCAATTATATATTCCTACAACATGTAATATCCAATTACAATAGGGGGACAAGATAATTACCTCGATAAGCCCATAATTATCCAAGTATAAATGTCGATCCTTAGCAACGCTTAGCTCCTACTCCGGGTGCTCCAACCCTCTCCAAACAACCCTTAGAAGTTCTACGCGACCTCTACTTAATACTCCAACCAACTATGGAGATTTTCCTTAGGGTTTCGGTTTGAGACAAAAAGGACATACGGTAGTATTTAGACTCTACGATAGAGGTTTCTTTGGAATACTACAAGGTATATGGCTAAGGTAATTTGGGTATAGTAATACTTTTGAGAGTATTTCTACCAAGAGGGGGTATATATACGAGACAACACCACAGGGGGTGTATACCTCTACCTACCCCACTAGGGGGGGTACTCTCGGCCCAGGGGGGGGGGGGTGGGACTCTCGGCTAAGGCCTGACACGGGGGAGCGGGGTGTTGGCGGAAACACCATAAAAGGGAGGGAGGATTTTTAACACTTAGGAAATATTTGGAATGGATGAAGAAGTCTTCCAAAGGGGGGTATTTATAGGTCTAGCAAAGGCCAACCAATGGCCAAGATCATGCCAAGTGCATAGCAAGTGTAGGGCCAAGATCTTGCCAAGTGCACCTTATCCATCTACCACCAAAATATCCTACCTACTACTTGACAAAAATCCACCCAAATCGTCCACCCTTGACCTTGAGCCTATCTGTTATACCCGTATTTCCAGTATGCGTGGGGACGTGCGTAGAAATTTTCGAACTTCTTTAGGCTTGGCGAATTCTTTTGTGCACAACACCGGTTAGAGTCGTTTTTGACGAAACGTTTTCCACGACTTTCGTAGGGAATTTCGGCTATGTCATTTATAATTTTTGCGGATTTTTCAGAGGCGAAACATTTTGGACTAACGGGAGGGTGACATGTCACCCTCACATTGGCCGTGAGAAGTGGACGGCAAAGGCAAGCAAAGGCACGTTTTTTGTGCCTTGGGTTAGGTAGGATATTTGTGCAAGTTGGTGTGGTAGATGGATAAGGTCCACATGGTTGAAATCTAGCCCTACACTTGCACCACACTTGGCTTCATCTTGGCCATTGGTTGGCTTTCACTTGACCTATAAATACCCCTCTAGTTGAAGACATTCTTCAGCCAAATTGAGCACTCTGTCTAAGTCTCAACCCCTCCCTCTCCCTCTTGTGATCTCGTCCACCACACACCTCCCTCTTGAGGCCCTTGGCGAAACCTACCCTCCCTTTGTTGAGGCTTGGCGTGGGGTACACCCCTAGCCTAGTTGTCTCGTATAAATACCCCTTGTTGTGGTATAGAAATACTCTCCTAGTATTGTTATAATGTCCAAATACCTTGGTCCAAATACCTTGTAGTATTCCCAAGGTTACACTTATACAAGCCCAGAAAATACCATTATACTTCCCTCAGTCTCTAAAACGAAACCCTAAGTAAATCTTCACCCATAGTTGAAGTTATAAGTAGAAGTTGGTTAGAACTTCTAAGGGTTGGTTGGAGCGGATTGGAGCGCCCGGAGTAGGAGCTAAACGTTGTTCAGGATCGACGTATAAACTCGGATAATTTTGGGCTTATCGAGGTAACACTCTTGACCTTCTGTTGTAATTGGATATTACATGTTGTAGGATTATATAGTTAAAGTATACTATATATAGAACTGAACATAGTTGTGCGGCAATGTCTTTTGACTTAAGCCTGAATAATAATTACGGCAATGTCTTGCGACTTAAGCCTGAATTTAAAGAAGAGAACTGAACTGTACTTACCTAGAATTTGTATTTGTTATACTCGTATTTCCAGTATGTACGTAAGGAATACGCAAAAGTTTGGCTTTAAAGTTAGCCTTGGGCGTTTTTGTACCTGACTCGCTTAAAGAATCGTTTCGACGAAACGTTTCCACAACTTTCGTAGGAAAATTCGGCTATGCCATTTCTAATTTTGCGGATTTTTCGAGAGGCGAAACATTTTGGACCAACGGGAGGGCAACACTTGGCACCCTCCCATTGGTGGACTTGAAGCGTCCATGGACGAAATTGGAGAGCCAAGGCACGTTTTTTGTGCCTTGTGCACAAGTCAAGGGTTGGTAGGATATTTGTGTTTAGTTAATCCTCACCCTACACTTGCCTTGCACTTGTCTTCATCTTGGCCATTGGTTGGCCAAGGCTTGAGCTATAAATACCCCCTTAGAGATGAAGAGTTATTCATCCACAAAGTTATCTTCCAAGTCTAAAAATCCTCTCCTCTCCCTTAAGCTTTTCGTCCAACACCTCTTCCCTTCCCTTGTGTAGTGTGGCCGAGAGCCTACCCCCCTAGCCTAGCCGAAATCTACCCCCCCTCCCTTGTTAGAAAAGTTACCTTCTTGTATCGTTGTAATGCCCAAAATACCCTAGCCCAAATACCTTAGTACTTAGTAGAAGTTGTGAGGAACTTCTAAGGTTCTTGGAGCATACAACTTAGGAGCAAAACCTTGCTCAGGCGCGACTTTTTCTAGGATATTATTGGGCTTACCGAGGTAACTAATCCTAACCCTCTTTTGAATTAGAGAATACTTACTGTTGTAGTATTAGAATAAGTATTAGATACTTAGAAGAATATCACGAATAGAATTGACTGTTATCACGGTAGAAGGGTTTAAAGAAGAATAATTGAACTGTACTCACATAGAATTTGTTTTCTGATGAACTTACATAGCTCACCGGGTAGGGTTGTCTGCCCGACTTTCAGTAGAATTATGAACCCCTGTTTAGAATGACTCTCGAGTAGTCTTTGATAGATATCTGTGACTATTATAGGTGACTCTGCTGCGACATATTCAACTTGGCGGTGGTTTTCATTGAGAAGGTATGTGATTCTTCCTAAAGCATGATATTTTACAATATATAGTACGGTGAGCGTACATGTGTTAAGCGAATAATAACTACGGCAATGTCTTTGACTTAAGCTCGAATAATACTTATGGTAATGCCTCACTTAAGCACGAATAATACTTACGGCAATGCCTGGCTTAAGCTTTGAATAACAAAGCGAAAACATTTCAAAAGAATCTTGAATCATTTTTAATGAAGATAAATATTTGGTTTTAAAACAAAAGCTTAAGAGTTATACCACTTTATGGGAAGTTAGGTATAACAACTTAAGAAGATAAAAAGGCTATTTACTTGTTTGTTTATAAAAGCCTTGTATTGATTTCTGTTAAGTGTAGTAAGATTGTTTGATAAGTAGACATGTTATGATGCTACTGTGTTAGTGTCTTGTAATCTTTGTGTAAAGTCGTTCTTCTTTGTGCTTACGTTGCTAACCGTAAGTCCATTGTCTTGTTATTGTATCACCTACCCTCATTCGTTATACGAGGGCTTGCCCATGATGCGGTCTATACGGCTTTATGCGGTCTGTGAGACTATGCGAGCGGTATGCTCGAGATTGATCATTCAGGCGTTTGATCACGAGGACTCACTATGCGGTCTGTTGAGACTATGCCCTCTTTTGAGGCTATGCGGGCTGAGGTAGCCTAGGCGGATGCCGGGGGTTGGCTGCCCCCGATGCGAGAAATATCTCTTGCGGTGCGTGTGGGACCTATGCGAGTGCGGAAGTCGAGGACTAGGCACGCGAATGATACTATGGGCGATTGGCCTTGCTTCGATCATTCGCGGCCTAGAATAGACCGTTACTGATTTTCTATTCTTTGTTGTTGTTTGTGATGTGGCACTATGTGCAATTGAACGATTGTATTTGTGAAAAGGTTTTAAATACTTTGATTTCATTTTAAAGTACTTTATAGTTTCACATACTTGGTACTGTTGTCTTGACCTCCGGGGCTGCGTTCATGCTGCGGTAAGCGGCAAGGTGTGCTAGATCCGCATCCTTAGGATCTCTACGTTGGTGTCGGGAGCTCCATCTCTTCCGAGGCTCTACTTTTGGTATGATCTCCTGTTGTAGATAGTTTTGTGCAGTCGGGGTATGGCGGGCCCGTCCGCCATAGTTGTATATTTCAGAGTGCTGTAGTCATGTTATGCGATTGTCGGATGTAGCGCTAAACCATGATTTTATATATATATTGAAAGCGATGTTTTCTCACATAAAGCGTGTTTTATTTTTAAAGCTTTCATGTCTTGCTTTATATTTCGATTACTCGATGTATGACTACTTGGGTGCCGGTAGGCACGATCCACTGCCCAGGCAGGTCGTGTGATATTACGATAGACTTGGGTAGTATTCGTGTAGTAGAATTATACGTCCGGTTAGGCGTGTTAACCCCCGTTGGCTTGGTAGCCACCTTGATAGAGAGGAGATTTACGCCGTTTGCGGGAGAGTCTTTGCGAATTTTCAGTAGAATATTCTACATTGAGATCTAAAGATATTAATAGGCGCTTTGTGGCCTCTATAGGTTGTAGTACTACGTGTGGGTGATCGCTTGGTAGAGTGTCGCCGGCGGTTTGAGGTACTTGAGCGTTTTGCTATTAGTCGATAATCGTCGCGAGGTATGTGAACCTCTTCCTATCTCTTCTAGCATGATATGTGTGAACTATGTAGTACGGTAGACGACATGTGCTAAATGTATTTGATTGATTTAAAACATAAAGTGTTATAACGGCTTTATGGGAAGTTGGTTATAATAGCTTTATGTGGATAAGCACATACTTTGTGGTTTTAAAAGGTAATCGATTTGAATAATAAGCGGCTTGATATGTGTTAATAAAGAACTTGAAGCATTTCAAAAGATTTATGAATCGTTTTGAAAGAATGAGTATTACTTGGGTTTTGAAAGCTTAAGAGTTATACTAGCTTTATGGGAAGTTAGGTATAACGGCTTAAGAATGTTTCTTGATTTGGAAATCAGAATGTGTATCGACAAACCACCTGCGGCGTTAATAAAAGGAAAATGTATTGACTAAAGAAGTATTATTAAAACCGGTAGAAACCTCCATCTGCATAGAAGCTAGATGAGACAAAATGATATTACATTTCTAGATCATGGCTTAATAAGATTGATTATAAACAAGAATAACCTACTCCCTTATAAGACATAGGTTTCTCAAAACGTTTAAAGGAGAATTATGTTTTAAAGGATTTAATACTATGAACTACGAAACCTTTTCTAAAATGAGAAACTTGAGCATTGAAATTAGGCAAACTTGAACGTTTGGAAAATAAGGTTGTCACTTGATTTTACAAAGGAAAGCATTTTGGTTTACTTAACAATGTTAGTCACTCAAATTTTATACTACGGTGTATCGGGTGACCTTTGTAAAGAAATGAATCTTAAAAGGAATTTAACGGACGTAGTACTTTAAGGTTAAAATCGGACTTTGACATAAAATGAAAGTACCTTGAGTCGTGTGTAACTTGCTTATACTTGTTGTTATGAAACTTGACCATGTTACGTGTGATAGCCTTGTTGTGCAAATCGTGTTCTACTCGACTAACCGGTCATCCGGAATGTATTTCACCCGATTCACGGTCATCCGAATGTATTTCACCCGATTCGGGTCATCCGGAATGTATTTCACTGACACGGGTCATCCGGAATGTATTTCACACGACACGTCATCCGGAATGTATTTCACTGATTACGGGTCATCCGGAATGTATTTCACTGACCAGGGTCATCCGGAATGTATATCACTTGACTCCGGGTTCATCCGGGAATGTATATCACTTGACTACCGGTTCATCCGGGAATGTGTTTCACTTGATTACCGGTGCATCCGGGAATGTCTTACAGACGTTTTTCGATTGGGTCCATAAGATGGGTCGAGACAGGTTATACGTATCACATGATTTGTACCTAGATCGCCAAGTGGCGGTGAGGAAGTTCCACGGGCATGAGGATGACTTTGAGGCGTGAGTCACGACTTGACATATTCGCTTCTATGTTGTGAATCGTAGTTTGGTCATCATACATGTCTCTGCTTTGTATAGACTATTATGATTTCATTTCTGATATCTTCTGATTTCACATACTTGGTACTGTTATCTTGACCTCCTTGAAGTGCGTTCATCTGCGAGTAAAATACATCTTGTCGATCCGCTTTTAGGATCACCTTTCAGCGTATTGGAAGCTCCGTTCCTTGGAGGCTTATCTTTTGGTATGTTACCACAGTGCGTAGATTTTTATACATTCGGGGTATGGCGGGGCCTTGTCCGTCATAGTATTGTAAAAATCTTAGAGTGCATGCTCTTTGTTGTGGCGGGTTTGTAAAAAGGATAAGCTATTCGAGGTTTGTATATATTTATCTTTGAAGGCAAGCTGTTTTAGTTGCTTTGTTTATTTATTATATCTCTCATTTCATGTTCATGTTTTATTTCGCTGATTTTCTGCGATGTTGTATCACTAGGGTGCGGGGTAAGGCACGATCACGGGCCCGGATCGGGTCGTGACAAAAGTGGTATCGAACGCTTAATCCTCGGAAAGTGTCTGAGCAGGTGTCTACAGTAAGTCTTGATTATCGATGTGTTGTGCACCACATCTATAATCGAGGAGGCTGAGACATTTAGGATTGGTTTCCATCTCTTCTCATTCCGAGATCGTGCCTTAGAGTGTGTGATAAGTTGGACCCCTCCGCGTATTCCTTTCCTTTATCGATTATGCCTCGCGTAAAACCTTGAGCCCGGATGGGCAAGCGATCGAGGAGCTGTTAGTGAGATCTGAGAGAGTACGAGCGCGAGCCGGTACGAGCAAGATGCCGACGGCGGGTTTCGCGCCGCCAAAGCCTGTGAGTTTAGAGCGCAGCGATGGCTGCGAGACTCTGATACGAGCCTCGGTCCACGGCTGAGCCGATGAGATAAGTACAAGGAGATGGCGATTCTTGGCGGTCGTGGCGATATGAGATAATTTGGATCACGTGATTCCAGCCCAAGACCGTAGTTCACCCCGGCGAGCGGTTTGAGGCTACGGGACTTCCGAGTTGTAGCCTCCGGTGTTCTATGGATCGAGAGGCGAGGCGACCTCGGGAGTTTATTCGGCGACTACGGATCATGAGTGATCGAGCCTCGCAGGCAGTCGGTGGTATTGGGTTCGCATCAGTGCGTGATCTGCGATTGGTAGTTTGATTCGTGGAGCTGTCGGGAAGAGCATGCACTTCCAGATTTGGGACGAGTTCTCGAGGCATTTCTTGCACATTTCTTGCCTTGCAGATGAGGAGGGCTCGCCGACAGATTTTTGACGTTGAGGCGGGGCGGGCGGACGGTTAGAGAGTACAATGTGGAGTTCGACTCATTAGCTCGGTATGTTCCCGTAGTAGCGGATATGGAGGACGAGTACACCGCCACGTCCGGGCTGGGCGATTACTTGGCGAGGCATGCAGGTGTAGCTCTTCACCGGCATGGACATTGCCCGTCTGGCTCATGCACTAGGATGTGAGGCACGGAGAGGTCGACGGAATGACCGAGATCAGCAGAAGAGGGCCAGCAGCGAGGTCCTTTGGTAACTTCGAGGCGGACGCCTCGGCGATCTAGTTATGTACCTCGCCCGATAGTGGTCCTCCGCGATCTTGGTCGTTCGGGGTATTCGGAGTGGTCGAGCTCGGGCTTACGGTTCACGGGTTTACGTGAGTGCTAGCGGCGGAGATTCATGTCCCGCCGGTGTGCGCGATGTGGCAAACATCATCGGAAAATGTCGTCTTTGCGGTGCTTGTTTCACTGCGGCCGTCGAGCCATGTGACGAAGGCTGCGCTTATAGGAGAATGCGGCGGCTTAGCGCGACCTGCGGATCGATGGCGAGTTCATCGCCTTCTACGATTATGCGCCTGCAGTGGACTTATGATTAGAGTGGAGCGGTAGCTTGGTATATCCTTAACCTCTAGAGGCTTGTATGTTTTGATGTTATGTTAATGTGTTAAGTGTTATGTTCGGATAGCTTTGTGCTAAAATGTGATTTAGGAACTGGTTGGGGAAAAGGGTAAGTGCGGGGTGAGAAATGATGAACCTTAGAATATTACAGTTGAGACCTTAGATGTAAGCCGTCTTGAGTACAAGATTTTGCAGTGATCCTTGTCGAGTGCATTTTATGCCTAGAATATATTGTGTGATAAGTCTCTGGTTGGGTAAATGAAAGTGGTATCTTTCATGATGTGATTTAGCAAGGTTGTTCGGATCGAGAAACGAGAGAGTCGTGTGTGAGGCTCGGGTTGAGGACGTGTTGCGTGTCAACCCATAGCCCGGAATAAGGTGGGGTCAGCTCTGGGTGGTCCCGCCAGGTGGTAGGGTCACGAGGGTGCTAGGCCCAAGTTTGGATGACCATCGTATGAGTTTGTGGATATGATCGACCTGAAGCGGATCGTGAAGGCCGGAAGTGGCCTTAAGGAAGATTGAGGCTAGTAAGATAACCAAGTTGGAGGTGGGGACTCCAAGGTTTGGGGAACTGAAGCGATAACTGAAGTGTGGTACGTATACTGGAAGAGTTCAAGAGTTCGAGAAGAGTACGACGAGTAAGGGTAGGGGCGAACATGTATTGCGAGCATAGATATGATCATTTCTTGTAAAGGGAGAAGGTGCGAAGGATGTATATTTTAGACCTCAGGAATCACATGCAGTCCGGCACCATTTGTTGGGTCGCCGGAGTGACACTAGAACCTCGCGGCAAAGTGACAAAAGTTTGTGATGTTAGAGGTGTTTCCTCGTGGACTTGGATATAAGTATTTGCGTGCATGTGTTGTTTCGTGGCCAGTTGTGGCGTTGGCAACTTATTAGAAGAACTTTATCGTTATCCGTCTTGAGAAGGAACATTCGGGACGAATGTTTCTAAGGAGAGGAGAATGTTATACCCCGTATTTCCAGAGTATGTACGTGGGGGACGTACGTAGAAATTTTCGAACTTCTTTAGGCTTGGCCGAATTCTTTTTGTGCACAACACCCGGTTAGAGTCGTTTTTTTAAAGCGTTTTCTGACTTTCGTAGGGGAATTTCCGGCTATGTCATTTATAATTTTTGCGGATTTTTCCGAGAGACGAAACATTTTGGACCAACGGGAGGGTGACATGTGTCACCCTCACATTGGCCGTGAGAAGTGGACGGCAAAGGCAAGCAAAGGCACGTTTTTTGTGCCTTGGGTTAGGTAGGATATTTGTGCAAGTTGGTGTGGTAGATGGATAAGGTCCACATGGTTGAAATCTAGCCCTACACTTGCACCACACTTGTCTTCATCTTGGCCATTGGTTGGCTTTCACTTGACCTATAAATACCCCTCTAGTTGAAGACATTCTTCATCCAAATTGAGCAATCTTTCTAAGTCTCAAACCCTCCCTCTCCTCTTGTGATCTCGTCCACCACACACCCTCCCCTCTTGAAGGCCCCAGCGAAACCTACCCTCCCGCTGTTGAGGCTTGGCGTGGGTACACACCCTAGCCTAGTTGTCTCGTATAAATACCCCTTGTTGTGGTATAGAAATACTCTCTAGTATTGTTATAATGTCCAAATACCTTGGCCCAAATACCTTGTAGTATTCCCAAGTTACACTTATACAAGCCTAGAAAATACCATTATACTTCCTCGGTCTCTAAACGAAACCTAAGTAAATCTTCACCCATAGTTGAAGTTATAAGTAGAAGTTGGTTAGAACTTCTAAGGGTTGGTTGGAACGGATTGGAGCGCCCGGAGTAGGAGCTAAACGTTGTTCAGGATCGACGTATAAACTCGGATAATTTTGGGCTTATCGAGGTAACACTCTTGACCTTCTGTTGTAATTGGATATTACATGTTGTAGGAATATATAGTTAAAGTATACTATATATAGAACTGAACATAGTTGTGCGGCAATGTCTTTTGACTTAAGCCTGAATAATAATTACGGCAATGTCTTGCGACTTAAGCCTGAATTTAAAGAAGAGAACTGAACTGTAATTACATAGGACTGTATTACAGTAGACTTGGGTAGTATTACTGTGTAGTAGAATTGTACGTCGGTTAGGCGTGTTAACCCCCGGTTGGCTTGGTAGCCACCTCGATAGAGAGGAGATTTCTGTTGCTGGGGAGGTCTGCGAATTTTACGTAGAATATTCTACATTGAGATCTAAAGATATTAATAGGCGCTTTGTGGCCTCTATAGGTTGTAGTACTACGTGTGGAGTGATGCCTTGGTAGAGTGTCGCGACGGTTTGAGGTACTTGAGCGTTTTGCTATTAGTCGATAATCATCGCGAGGTATGTGAACCTCTTCCTATCTCTTCTAGCATGATATGTGTGAACTATGTAGTGCGGTGAGCGTCATGTGCTAAATGTATTTGATTGATTTAAAACATAAAGTGTTATAACGGCTTTATGGGAAGTTGGTTATAATAGCTTTATGTGGATAAGCACATACTTTGTGGTTTTTAAAAGGTAACTGATTTGAATAATAACTGGCTTGATATGTGTTAATAAAGAACTTGAAGCATTTCAAAAGATTTATGAATCGTTTTGAAAGAATGAGTATTACTTGGGTTTTGAAAGCTTAAGAGTTATACTAGCTTTATGGAAAGTTAGGTATAACGGCTTAAGAATGTTTTACTGATTTCGGAAATCAGAATGTGTATCGACAAACCACTGCAGCGTTAATAAAAGGAAAATGTATTGACTAAAGAAGTATTATTAAAACCAGTAGAAACCTCCATCTGCATAGAAGCTAAGATGAGACAAAATGATATTACATTTCCTAGATCATGGCTGCTTAATAAGATTGATTATAAACAAGAATAACCTACTCCCTTATAAGACATAGGTTTCTCAAAACGTTTAAAGGAGAATTATGTTTTAAAGGATTTAAAACTATGAACTACGAAACCTTTTTCTAAAATGAGAAACTTGAGCATTCGAAATTAGGCAAACTTGAACGTTTGGAAAATAAGGTTGTCACTTGATTTTACAAAGGAAAGCATTTTGGTTTACTTAAAAATGTTAGTCACTCAAATTTTATACTACGGGTATCGGGTGACCTTTGTAAAAGAAATGAATCTTAAAAGGAATTTAACGGACGTAGTACTTTAAGGTTAAAATCCGGACTTTGACATAAAATGAAAGTACCTTGAGTCGTGTGTAACTTGCTTATACTTGTTGTTATGAAACTTGACCATGTTACGTGTGATAGCCTTGTTGTGCAAGTACTGTGTTCTACTCGACTAACCGGGTCATCCGGGAATGTATTTCACCTGATTACCGGGTCATCCGGGAATGTATTTCACCTGATTACCGGGTCATCCGGGAATGTATTTCACCTGATTACCGGGTCATCCGGGAATGTATTTCACCTGACACGGGTCATCCGGAATGTATTTCACTGATTACCGGGTCATCCGAATGTATTTCACTCGACTACGGTCATCCGGAATGTATATCACTTGACTCTGGCTCATCCGGAATGTATATCACTTGACTACGGTTCATCCGAATGTGTTTCACTTTAGGTTCATCCGGAATGTATTCCACACGTTTTTATATTGGGTCCATAAGATGGGTCGAGACCTGTTATACGTATCACATGATTTGTACCTAGACTGCCGGCAGTGAGGAAGAAGTTCCACGGGCATGAGGGATGACTTTGAGGGCGTGAGTCACGACTTGACATGATCGCTTCTATGTTGTGAGCGTAGTTTGGTCATCATACATGTCTCTGCTTTGTATAGACTATTATGATTTCATTTCTGATATCTTCTGCTTTCACATACTTGGTACTGTTATCGACCTCGCCGGGGCTGCGTTCATCTGCAGTAAAGGTACATGTATCGATCCTCGCTTAGGATCACCTTTGACGTATTGGGAAGCTCCGTTCCTTGGAGGCTTATCTTTTGGTATGTTACCACGAGTCTATAGATTTTTATACATTGAGGGTATGGCGGGGCCTGTCCGTCATAGGCTGTTGTAAAAATCTTAAGTGCTAAGCTTATTGTGGCGTGGTTTGTAAAGGATAAGCTGCTCGTGGTTTGTATATATATTTATCTTTGAAAGCTGCTTTGGTTGCTTTGTTTATTTATTATATCTCTCATTTCATGTTCATGTTTTATTTCCGCTGATTTTCTCTGATGTTGTATCACTAGGGTGCCCGGGGTAAGGCACCAGTCACGGGCCCGGGATCGGGTCGTGACATATCCAATGAGAGGGTGACAAGTGTCGCCCTCTTGTTGGTCCAAAATGTTTCGTCTCTCGGAAAAATCCGCAAAAATAAAAAATGACATAGCCGGAATTTTCCCTACGAAAGCTGTGAAAACGTTTCGTCGAAAAACGACTCTAACCGGGTGTTGTGCACAAAATAATTCGGCCAAGCCTTATTAAAAAGTTCAAATTTTCTACGTACGTCCTTACGTACATACTCTGGAAATACGGGGTATAACAACGCATACCTATGGACCATCCATCGTGTCAGCATGTCCAAAGGAAATAACAATATAGCACTCATAGTGGAAGCATACTCGTGGGCCACCCAACGTGTCAGTATGTCCAAAGAAAATAACAAGATAACACTCCTAATGGAAGCATACCCGTGGGCCACCCAACGTGTCAGTATGTCCAAAGCAAATAACAAGATAACACTCCTAATGGAGGCATACCCGTGGGCCACCCATCGTGTCAGTATGTCTAAAGAAAATAACAAGATAACAATCATAATGGAAGCATACTCGTGGGCCACCCAACGTGTCAGTATGTCCAAAGCAAATAACAAGATAACACTCCTAATGGAAGCATACCCGTGGGCCACCCATCGTGTCAGTATGTCCAAAGGAAATAACAAGATAACAATCATAATGGAAGCATACTCGTGGGCCACCCAACGTGTCAGTATGTCCAAAGCAAATAACAAGATAACACTCCTAATGGAAGCATACCCGTGGGCCACCCATCGTGTCAGTATGTCCAAAAGGATCGATATAGTGGAAGCATACCCGTGGGCCACCCATCGTGTCAGTATGTCCATCAATCAACCAGATAGCCGGCCCTCCATCGAGAGACGCGGTAGCACAGAATCAAAACACTTGCACAACAAAAGGCTATCACAACAAGCATAGGCAAGTTCAACGTACTCATAGACTTTCATTTTATTACAACAAATCCGGATTTTTAACACCAAGGTACTACGTACATTAACTCTTTAAAAGATCAATTTCTTTCACAAAAATTCACACGATACCCGTAGTATCAAAATAGAGTAACTATCTTTTTAAGTAAACCAAAATAATTTCCATACCTTCTTTTTAAACCATCTTAAGACAAAACCATGCCTTTCTTTTAAACCAAAACACTTCAAATTCCTCAAGTCTCTTTTATTTTAGAAAACAAGTTCCTTACTTTGGAATTTAAGAAAAATCAATACTTGTTATTAATGATCTTATTAAAGCAGTCATGATCTAGGAAATGTAATACAATTTTATCTTATCTTAGCTTCTATGCAGATGGAGGTTTCTACTGGTTTTAATAATAATTAATTAGTCAATACATTTTCCTTTATTAACGCTGCAGTGGTTTGTTCGATACTTATTCTCATTTCCGAAATCAATATAACTTATTCCTTGTTAAGACCAAGTACCCATTACTCATGAATGTGGTTTCACAACTTTTTAACACAATTCAAGTTCTTAACACTATCACAAGTTAAATATAAGTCAAGTCTCTTGTCTTTTAAAATCAACAAACCATTCTTTTACCTACATAAAGTCGTTATAACAAACTTCCCATAAAGATATTATAACACTTTATGTTTTAAACCAACCAAATTCGTTTAGCACACGTACGTCTACCGTACTACATAGTTCACAACAATCATGCTAGAAAAGATAGGAAGAGGTTCACATACCTCGCGACGATTATCGACAATTAGCAAAAAGCTCCATAGTACTATAACCCTGCTAGCCTTTTCCACCCTTCCAGTAGAATACACTACTCGTAGAACTTCAACCTATAAAGGTCACAAAACGTCTATCAACCTCTAGATCTCTTCGTAGAACAATTCTAAGTACAAGGTTCCTTATTCTATGGAAAATTCGGCAGCACCTCCCCCCCCCCCCCCCCGCAACCACATAAATCTCCTCCTCTATCAAGGCCCGCTACCAAGCCAACAACTCCACGGGGGGGGGGGGGGTTACACGTCTAACCGGACGTGTACAATTCTACTCCACAATAATACTACAAGTCTACTGTAAATACAGTCCAATGTAAATACAATTAAATTCTTTATAAACATCCTTCCAATATATCTTATACTCAATTCTAAACTACAATATGTAATATCCAATTACGATAGGGGGACAAAGATAATTACCTCGATAAGCCCAAAATTATCCAAGATTAATAAGTCGATCCTGAGCAACGCTTAGCTCTAATTCCTTACGTTCCAACCCATTCCAAGCAACCCTTAGAAGCTCCTAACCAACTCCTCTGCAAGATCCAACTTCAAAAAGTGAAGAACACTTAGGCTCAAACTATGGCAAGTTTCGGCCAAGGCAAGGTTTCTAGGCTAGGGGTGTGAAATATTTTCCAACTCTTGGTACACAATCTTCCTAACACCCTAAGGAAGAACACTTAAAAGTTTAAGAATTTTTGGACAACATTAGCTCCTAAAATCAGCCCATGGCCGAGAGCTACACTCAAGAGGGAGGGAGAATTTTTGCCTTGAAAATAAACTAAGTGTGGGATGAAAAATAAGTCTTGCTATCAAGGGGTATTTATAGAACAATCAATGGCCAAGATTAAAGCAAGTGGGTGGTCTAGATTGGGACATGTGTGTGCGGGTCCCACCCTCCAAATGGCTACACAAAGAAGAAGACAAGTGGCTTGCCACATGTTGGCCCATTTCGGCCAAGGGACAAGTGTCTAGCCACTTGTCCCACTATTTCGGCCCACATGGCCACCTAAGGGGGTGACACGTGTCGCCCCCTACTCGTCCAAAATATTTCATCTTCCGAAAATATCCGAAATGCCAAAAATCTCTAAAACAAAGTGGGCCCCACAAAACCGTAAATTTCTCCCGTGGGTCCCACGTGACCAATTCCGGAAATAAAATTCCATAATTCTAATATAATCCAGGAAGTCCAAATACCAAATCTGGGAATCCAATTCCCATTAACGAACCTTTTTCCTTCACAAAAACCGGAAACTTTTCCGTCGAAAAATCACATCTTTCTTCCCTTCCAATATTACTGTCGTATTCTCGTACGTACGTCCTCACATACATACCCTGGAACTACGGGGTGTAACATTATATATAGATGTATGTGGGTTAGAGTCCGATGACACTATACTATTCCATGGACTAGCTCTCCATGATTTGGGTTGAAATCCCATGTTACCATACATATGTGGGTTTGAGTCCCATGATGCTATATACATACATACGCGGGTTCCAGTCCCGTGATGTTATATTCCGAGGACAGGTGTCCCTGATTTTGGCATGGCTTTCATATCATGAAAGTGTCACGACCCGAACCCGGGCCCGTGACTGGTGCCTTACCCCGGGCACCCAAGTAGACATACATCAGAGTAATCAGCGGAACATAAAGACAATACATGAAACGGTGTAATAAGACGGTGAAATAAGAAAGCAGGCTAACCAAAAGCGGTTACCTTCGGTATATATATAAATAGCAACTTTTTCAACATGAACAGTTTAATCCTTTTTACAAACCACCGCCACAAAGATTACTGGACCTAAGAATGATACGACAACAATGGCGGGGCGGGCCCGCCAAACCCACGAATGTAAACACTTACGACGGCGGGGACTATACTGATAAGCCTCGGAGAAACGGAGCTTCCCAACTGAAATCGTGACCACGAGCTAGGATCAACGGCGGTGTACCTCAACTGCGGCATGAACGCAGCCGAAGGAGGTCATTACAACAGTAGTATGTGGCGAAAATACATATCGTAAATGAAATCATAGCGATCATATAAAGCGGGAGACATGTATGATAACCAAACTACGCTTTACAACAAAGCGATCATGTCAAGTCGTGGACTCACGCCTCAAGTCATCACTCGAGTATAACAATGGGTCTCAGGCCCAACATCAATCGTGCGTGGAATGCCTTCTCACCGCCTTCATGATATAAAAGCACCAAGGAACACACATGAACACCGTGTCCCACTGTGTCATAATAAAACATGCGGGGTAAGTCACGAAGGCATAGCCGACTACTAAAACCCACGGTACCAAGGTCATGAAGCGTATCATAAGATCTGTCTAGGCGTCACATGATCAAAGGCGGCCACTTGCGCGATATCGATATACGCGTCTAACCTCGGAACTCCCGACTCCGCATAGGCCAATCTCATCGGCCGCATGAGGTATTCCCGCATCGAGGTAGCTACTCCCGGCATCGTCCCGGACTTCGCGATCCGCGTAGCGCGTGGACCGCGTGCCCATAAAGGACGACACTAACACGGAACTCGTAGCTCGCATAGGCCGGGACTGCGTAGGTATTCTCGAATCATAGGTCCATCGACCGCTGAGTCTACCCCGTCGGAGGCGACTTAACCGGAATCATCTCGAGATGAGTGATGTAAAATACTAACACAATGACTTATCGTTAAGCAACATAAGCACAACAAAGGTAACCCCTTTACACAACATCACAAGATACTAACACACGTAGCATCCTAGCATGTTTACTTATCAATCAACAAGAAAGTATTACTAGGCTATCACAAACCAACACAATCAAGTTATACACACAAGGTACTTTCTACTATATGCCAACAAGTTCGGGTTTTATCCCCAAGTACTTCATACATTAACTCTTTAAAGATCGTTACTTTCACAATGTCACACAATACGTAGTATAAAATAGAGTGACTATCCTTTTAAAGTAAATCAATTACTTCTCTTTGTAAAATCAAGTAGCAACATTCTTTTCCAATGATCAAGTTTGCCTAATTTCCAATGTTCAAGTTTCTCATTTTAGAAAGGTTTCAGTAGTTCATAGTCTTATTTATTTAAGAATATAATTCTCCTTTAAACTATCCGAGAAACATAAGTCTTATATGTGAGTAGGATATTCTTGTTTATAACAATCTTATTACAATGACCATGATCTAGGAAATATCATTTTGTCTCATCTTAGCTTCTATGCGGATGGAAGTTTCTCTTGGTTTTAATAATACTTAATTATTAAAAACATTTCCTCTTATAAGCCGCAGTGGTTTGTCGATACATTCGATTTCCAAAATCAGTAAAACATTCTTAAGACGTTATACCTAACTTTCCATAAAGCTAGCATAACTCTTAAGTTTTCAAAACAAATCAAGTATTACTTCTTCTTTGAAATGATTCAAAAATCTTTTGAAATACTTCAAGTTCTTTATTAACACATAACACGCCGATTATAGTTCAAATCGATTACCTTTTTAAAAGACCACAAGTATTTTCTTACCAACATAAAGTTATAACCAACTTCCCATAAAGTTATAACACTTTATGTTTTAAACCAATCAAATACATTTAGCACGTATGCGTCACTACTACATAGTTCACACATATCATGCTAGAAGAGATAGGAAGAGGTTCACATACCTCGCGACAGTATCGACTAATAGCAAAACGCTCAAGTACTTCAAACCGTCGGCTACTCTAGCGATGGGTGCGCCATACGTAGTACTTGACTATAAGGCCACGCGCGCTTATTAACATTTAGATCCGCCGTAGAACATTCTCTGAAAATTCGCGGCACCTCCCCGCAGCGTAAATCTCCTCTCTATCGAGGCTACCAAGCCAACCAGGAGGGGTTATACATCTAACCTAACGGTACAATTCTACTCCACGATGCTACTTTCACAAGTCTCTTGTCTGACCCTAAGTAATTACAGTTCGAATCTTCTTTAAATTGGGCTTAAGTCGCAAGACATTGCGTAAGTATTATTCAGCTTAAGTCAAAAGACATTTGCCAATAACTACGTTCGATTCTATATAGTATACTTCTATATATTCTAACAATATGTAATTTCCAATTACAATAGAGGACAAGATATTTACCTCAATAAGCCCATAATTATCCAGTATAAAGTCGATCCTAGGCAATCGTTTAGCTCGACTCAGCGCTCAACCGCTCTAACCACCCTAGAAGTTCTAACCAACTTCTACACAATACTCCAACTGACTATGGAGATTTTCCTAGGGTTTCGGTTTTGTGTGGAAGTATAATAGTATTTTAGGCTTTTTGTATAGGTATATCCTTAGAATACTACAAGGTGTATGGCTAAGGTAATTTGGGCATTATAACAATACTTTTGAGAGTATTTCTACCAAGAGGGTATATATACGAGACAACACCACAAGGGGGTGTATACCCTCTACCTACCACTAGGGGGTACTCTCGCGAGGGAAGGGTGCTCTCGGCTAAGCCTGCAAAGGGGGCGAAAACACAACAAGGGAGGAGAGTTTAACACTTAAAGATTTGTGGAAAGGATGAAGAATTCATCAAAGGGAGAGGGGTATTTATAGGTCAAGGAATGGCCAACCAAAGGCCAAGATCAATCCATGTGTTAGGCAAGTGTAGGGCTAGGATTTACCAAACACAAATATCCTACCTACCCTGACTTTGTCAAGGCACAAGCGTGCCTTACCTTGTCCATTTCGTCCAAGTTGGACGATTTCAAGCCACCGATTGGAGGGTGCCAAGTGGCGCCCTCTTGTTGGTCCAAAATGTTTCGTCTCTCGGAAAAATCCGCAAAAATTAAAAATGACATAGCCGGAAATTCCCCTACGAAAGCTGTGAAAACGTTTCGCCGAAAAACGACTCTAACCGGGTGTTGTGCACAAAATTAAATCGGCCAAGCCTACTTGAAGTTCGAAATTTCCTACGTACGTTCCTGCGTACATACTCTGGAAATACGGTATAACATTCTCCTAGAATCATTCGTCCAGAATGTTCCTTCTAAGTCTCAAAAAAAACGCGCGCCAGTATAGTCTTCACTACTATACTTACGAGAACAAACCTGCCACACATGGCCACAGAAACAACTGCGCAAAATACTTATATCCAAGTCCACGAGGAAACACCTCTAACATCACCACAACCACCTCTCTCCAGGGTCTAAAATATACTTCCTTCGTACCTTCTCTCTACAAAAGAAATGATCACATCTATGCTCGCCATACATGCTCGCTTCTCTCTTTACTCGTCGTAGATACCACTTTGTCACTTTGTCGCGAGCCTTGCTCCGACGACCCAACAAATGGTACCGGGCTGCTTGCGATCCCGGAGGATGTCGTACACTCGAACTCTTACCACATTCTGACACGGCTTCAGTATCCAAAACTCGGGGTTACTATCTCTAACGTGGTCATCATTAACTGGGAACACTCTGGATGGATCTTCGATACTTCCCCGAACATCACAATACGAAAGACCGGACGCACTGCCTCCTACGTCGGACGGCAAATGCTAACATAAAGGCAACCTGGCCTATCCTTCACATGAACTCACAAAGGCCCAAAGTAACTCGGGCTAAGTTCCCTCTGTTTTCCAAAACTCGTCGCACCCAAACCCGGGGTGGTACTTTCAAGAAGACCGACCGTCAACGAACTCTGCGTCGCCGATTATCCGCACGATTCCTCCGAGTTGCGGAACCTCTTCTAGACAAGCTTCTCACTATCCACGATCTGGGAACAAGCACGAACCAATGCGAACCTTGCCAACATCGAACCACTCGACCGACAACTTACACTTCCGCCCGGACAAGGCTTCATAAGGCGACATCCGAACACTGAAATGGTAGATCAAACACTACCTCCACGGGGAGACAACAATCCCACAACTATCCCCGAAATCCAAACACCGGCCCGAGGCGAATGCGGTCACGAGACTCACGCGAGTTCCTAACCCGCTCGGTAAACTTTTAGAAAACGAAAATAGCCACAACGGGCTTCACATCGACATAAGGTGAAGGTAGGCACGTGCAGCCTTTCAACCCTTCGGATAACTCAACACGGTAGAAGCGGTCGAGCGAAGAACACGATGGGCTGCCCCCATCGACCCGACCACCGGTCGAATGCATCCACGAACTCGTACGCTGGTTAACTGAACATGGGCCTAACACCCTCGTGACCCTACCACAAGGAGGGACCACCACAAACTGACCCCACCAAAGCGCGCGGGTTGACCCGCGTGGCCTCAACCCGACCGGCAACGCGCATCATACTAGCTCGAACGGAACAATCTCACTAACCACGTTACGAACACCTAGCGGTCTTCTTAGCTCAACTACCCTCTTTCATTCCACACTACTAGGGACCTGTCCCAACATAACTCACGTGCACTATGCACTCCGATAAGGGTCAAACATAACACTACACCTTTTTCTCGAGATGGCCTCACCTCTAAGGTCTCTACGTATAAAGCTCTAAGGCTCACACTTTCTCTATCCCCCAAAATCTTACTCGGTTAAACAACCATGATTTCAAATCACAACTAACACACTGCTATCAGAACATAGCACCTAAGGTATACTCACCTTATCACCTATACAAAACTCTAGAGGGTTAAGGATAGATCTATGTCTACTGCTTCACTCCCCTTAGTCGTTCTAATCAAACCTGCCCCGTAGGGCGCATAGCTAAGGGAGGTGACGAACTACCCACCGGTACTGAAGGCAAAGTCCTCCTACAAGGACACTATATCGACAACAGACCCTGACGGTCATAGGTACAACAAGTACCAACTAAAAGACGACATTCCCCGGGATGACGTCGCCAATGAGCGGAACCACGGAGTTCTAACCAACTCCTGCATACCCGAACGCCCCGAAATCCGTGGAAGACCACTCAGATTGTGGATATGCATAATCAAATCTTTGGTGAGGTGACTTGCCTCGAAAGTTACCAAAGGACCTTAACATTACGGCCTCTTCTGTCGCCTGGTTAACCGTCGATCTCTACGTTTCTCGTCTTTGTGTATAAGCTCGCATTACCGGCCATGCTCAAGCCTAATCAAGAACTACTCTTGCACAACCTCTCGTTGATATTCATCAAGATTCGCGGTACATCGGTATACTCCGTAGTTAAATCCATAGCTAGTAATAGGGTCGCCTCTTTGCAATCCATATTCTCTGTTCTGGTCGTGGGCGAAGGTTCAAATATCATGGCGCGATGAGCTGCCGCCGCCGTGCTAAACTTTCTTTGGGGCTAGTGACGCCGCAGAACTCCCGAAGAAGCACCACCCGGTGATGATTGGGCTGTGCCACGTAACCCTCAGATCTACTCGCGACTCCTGCCTTGCCCTCACAGGCGGGTTGCCTACGCGGAGGCATAACGGTAAGGAAAGAAATACGTCGGAGGGTCCAACTTACAACACACTCTAAGGCACGATCTCGAGTGAGAAGAATAGAAACCAATCCTAAATACCCTATAGCCTCACGATTATTGGTGTGGTGCACAACACGCGATAATCAAGACTCTCGGATACTGATGCGGCCAGACACTTTCCGGATTAATCGCTCACGATACCACTTTTGTCACGACCGAACCGGGCGTGGTAGTGCCTTACCGGGCACCCAAGTAGACATACATCAGTAATCAGCGGAACATAAAGACAATACATGAAACGGTGTAATAAGGCGGTGAAATAAGAAAACGGCTAACCAAAAGCGGTTACGCCGGTATATATATAAATAGCAACTTTTTCAACATGAGCAGTTTAATCCTTTTTACAAACCACAACAAGATACTACGGACCTCTAAGAATGATACGACAACAATGGCGGGACAGGGCCGCCAAACCACGAATGTAAACACTTACGACGACGGGGACTATACATGATAAGCCTCGGAGAAGCGGAGCTTCCCAATATTGGCTGTGACGAGAGCTAGGATCAACGGCGGTGTACCTCAACCTCGGCATGAACACGGCCAAGGAGGTCGAACAGTGCAGAGTATGTGGCGAAAATACATCGTAAATGAAATCATAGCGATCATATAAAGCGGGAGACATGTATGATAACCAAACTACGATTCTGACAAAGCGGTCATGTCAAGTCGGGGACTCACGCCCTCAGTCATCACTCAAGTATAACAATGGGTCTCGGGCCACAACATCAATCGTGCGTGGAATGCCTTCCTCACTGGCGATCTATGATATAAAAGCACCAAGGAACACATGAACACCGGTCCGCGTGTCATAATAAAATCAGACGGGGTAAGTACGAAGGCATAGCCGACTACTAAAAACCCACGGTACCAACAAGGTCATGAATCAGTATCATAAGATCTGTCTGAACCGTCACATGATCAAAGCCGGCCACTTGCGCGATATCAATGTACGCGTCTAACCACGGAACTCCCGACTCCGCATAGGCCAATCTCATCGGCCGCGTGAGGTATTCCCGCATCGGTAGCTACTCCCGGCGTCGTCACGGAACGCGATCGCGTGGCCACATGGACCGCATGCCCATAAAGGACCGACACTAACACGGAACTCGTAGCTCGCGATAGGCCGGGACTGCATGAGGTATTCTCGAATCATAGGTCCATCGACCACTGAGTCTACCCGCGTCGGAGGGCTTAACCGGAATCATCTCAAGAGATGAGTGATGTAAAATACTAACACAACGACTTATCGTTAAGCAACATAAGCACAACAAAGGTAACCCCTTTACACAACATCACAAGATACTAACACGTAGCATCCTAGCATGTTTACTTATCAATCAACAAGAAAGTATTACTGGCTATCACAAACCAACACAATCAAGTTATACACACAAGGTACTTTCTACTATATGCCAACAAGTTCGGGGTTTTATCCCCAAAGTACTTCATACATTAACTCTTTAAAAGATACGTTACTTTCACAATGTCACACAATACACGTAGTATAAAATAGAGTGACTATCCTTTTAAAGTAAATCAATTACTTCTCTTTGTAAAATCAAGTAGCAACATTCTTTTCCAATGATCAAGTTTGCCTAATTTCCAATGTTCAAGTTTCTCATTTTAGAAAGGTTTCGTAGTTCATAGTCTTATTTATTTAAGAATATAATTCTCCTTTAAACTATCTGAGAAACATAAGTCTTATATGTGAGTAGGATATTCTTGTTTATAACAATCTTATTACAGCAGCCATGATCTAGGAAATATCATTTTGTCTCATCTTAGCTTCTATGCAGATGGAAGTTTCTACTGGTTTTAATAATACTTAATTATTAAAAACATTTCCTCTTATAAACGCTGCAGTGGTTTGTCGATACACATTCTGATTTCCAAAATCAGTAAAACATTCTTAAGACGTTATACCTAACTTTCCATAAAGCTAGCATAACTCTTAAGTTTTCAAAACAAATCAAGTATTACTTCTTCTTTCGAAATGATTCAAAAATCTTTTGAAATACTTCAAGTTCTTTATTAACACATAACACGCCAGTTATAGTTCAAATCAGTTACCTTTTATAAAAAGACCACAAGTATTTTCTTACCAACATAAAGCTGTTATAACCAACTTCCCATAAAGCTGTTATAACACTTTATGTTTTAAACCAATCAAATACATTTAGCCCATGTACGTCTACCGTACTACATAGTTCACACATATCATGCTAGAAGAGATAGGAAGAGGTTCACATACCTCGCGACGAGTATCGACTAATAGCAAAACGCTCCAAGTACTTCAAACCGTCGGCTACTCCTTGCCGATAGATCGCGCCATACGTAGTACTTCAACCTATAAGGCCACAAGGCGCTTATTAACATTTAGATCCCTTCGTAGAACATTCTACAGAAAATTCGGCAGCACCTCCCCCCCCCCGCAACAGCGTAAATCTCCTCCTCTATCGAGGCCGGCTACCAAGCCAACCGGGGGGGGTTATACATCTAAACCTAACGGGGACAATTATACTCCACGTACTACTTCACAAGTCTCTCGACCCTAGTAATTCTGATTCGGCAATCTTCTTTAAATTGGGCTTAAGTCGCAAGACATTGCCGTAAGTATTATTCAGGCTTAAGTCAAAAGACATTGCCAATAACTACGTTCAGTTCTATATATAGTATACTTCAACTATATATTCTAACAATATGTAATTTCCAATTACAATAGAGGGACAAGATATTTACCTCAATAAGCCCATAATTATCCAAGTATAAAGTCGATCCTAGGCAATCGTTTAGCTCCAACTCCGGCGCTCAACCGCTCTAAACCACCCTTAGAAGTTCTAACCAACTTCTACACAATACTCCAACGGACTATGGAGATTTTCCTAGGGTTTCGGTTTTGTGACTGACGGAAGTATAATAGTATTTTCTGGGCTTTTTGTATAGGTATATCCTTAGAATACTACAAGGTGTATGGCTAAGGTAATTTGGGCATTATAACAATACTTTTGAGAGTATTTCTACCAAGAGGGGGGTATATATACGAGACAACACCACAAGGGGGGGTGTATACCCCTCGGCCTACCCCACTAGGGGGGGGGTACTCTCGACAGGGGAAGGGTGCTCGCTAAGCCTCACAAAGGGGGACGAAAACACAACAAGGGAGGAGAGTTTAACACTTAAAGATTTGTGGAAAGGATGAAGAATTCATCAAAGGAGAGAGGTATTTATAGGTCGAGGATGGCCAACCAAAGGCCAAGATCAATCCGTGTGTTAGGCAAGTGTAGGGCTAGGATTTACCAAACACAAATATCCTACCTACCCTTGACTTTGTCAAGGCACAAAAACGTGCCTTACTTGTCCATTTCGTCCAAGTTGGGCGATTTCAAACCACCAATTGGAGGTGCCAAGTGGCGCCTCTTGTTGGTCCAAAATGTTTCGTCTCTGAAAAATCCGCAAAAATTAAAAATGACATAGCGGAAATTCCCTACGAAAGTCGTGAAAACGTTTACTAAAAACGACTTAACAGGGTGTTGTGCACAAAATTAAATCGCCAAGCCTACTTGAAGTTCGAAATTTCCTACGTGCGTTCCTGCGGCATACTGCGGAAATACGGGTATAACGAGAAGATACGATGGTTTCATAATTTGAAATGGTATTGATTTCATAATTTGAAATGACACGGTTGGTCTTACTTTTAAAAAGGATATATTTTTTAAAAGGCTCAGTTGACTCTCATTTGTTTATATAAAGTACAGTAGTACAGTGGTACAATGATATAGTGATGCAAGGTACGATTGGCTTTTATTTTACATGACACGGTTGGATCTGGTATTTGATTATTTTGCTTGTCTCTGTCATTTCTTGGCCAGCCATGATTTTAATACTGTACTTTATTTTTGTTCAATACTTAGTACTTGTTGTACTGACCCCCCCTTCGGGGGGCTGCGTTCATGCTTGCAGTTTTAGGTTCGCAGTTGGGTGATCCACGTGTACAGGGTCTGGTTCAGCTGTTGAGGTAGCTTCCTTGCTCCGGAGCTTACCATTGGTGCGGTTCGTAGACCATGGTGTATTTCAGGGGTACGATGGGGCCTTGTCCCTCATAGTATTTGTTCAAATTCTTAGAGGTCTGTATTCATATGTGGGCTGCACTGGTGAGAGTTGTATTTACATTGTTGTACGGTTGTAGACCCATTCGGGTGTTATATATATTATGGAAGCCTTTCCGGCTTTGACTTTGTTTTAAAGAACAAAAATGAGTGTTATTTATCTTTCGCGGTTTACTTGTGTTATATGGGTAGAAGGGTGCCTAGGTGGAGCACCAGTCGTGGGCCCGGGGTTCGAGGCGTGACATATTCTATACCACCCAGGGAAAGCCAATGTGGTTGCAGATGCTCTTAGTCGTAGATCTATGGGTAGTCTGTCAGATGTGCATCCAGATAGAAGGGAAATGGTTCGTAAGATACATCAGCTAGCGAGCCTTGGGATCCGGTTGGTTGATTCCGGTGATAGTGGAGTTCGGGTCCGAGAGGTTGTCAAGTCTTCCATCGTAGAAGAGGTGAAGAAGCACCAGTGTGAGGATCCGATTCTGGTATGGTATCGAGATACGACTCTCCGAAAGGAGAAGACTTCATTTGAGATCTCACCCGATGGGGTGTTATTGTATGAGGGTAGATTGTGTGTACCCGAGGCTGCAGGACTTTGTCAACAGATTCTGGGGGAGGCACACAATGCTCGTTATTCTATTTATCCGGGGTCGACGAAGATGTACCATGACCTCAGATATGTGTATTGGTGGGATGGCCTGAAAATGGACGTAGCAGGGTTCGTTGCTCAGTGTCCGAATTGTCAGAAGGTCAAGGTTGAGCACCAGAAACCTGGTGGGTTATTACAGTCGATAGAGATCCCGACTTGAAAGTGAGAGGTGATTAACATGGATTTCATTACAGGGTTGCCTTGTACTCAGAGGAAGTGTGACTCCATTTGGGTTATAGTAGATAGCTGACGAAATCAACCCATTTTCTTCCGGTCAGGACTACTTACTCGGCTATGGATTATGCTAGGCTATATATCAGAGATATTGTGAGACTGCATGGGGTTCCTACATCTATTATATCATACAGAGGGGCTCAGTTTACGGCTAAATTCTGGAGGTCTTTCCAGAAGGGATTGGGGACACATGTGAGTCTCAATACTGCATTTCACCTTCAGACATATGGGCAGGCAGAGCATACTATCCAGACACTTGAAGATATACTAAGGGCCTGTATTATTGATTTCAGGGATAGCTGGGAGGATCATTTTCCACTTGTTGAGTTTGCATATAACAACAGCTACCATTCTAGTATTCAGATGGCCCCGTATGAGGCCTTATATGGAATGAAGTGCAGGTCACCGATTGGTTGGTTTGATGTTGGCGAGGCTACGTTAGTAGGCCCAGACTTGGTTCAGCAGGCGATGGATAAGGTGAAGCTTATCCAAGAGAGGTTATTAGCAGCCCAGAGTCGAAAGAAGTCTTATGCAGATAATTGATGTCGACACTTGGAGTTTCAGCTTGACGAGTGAGTTTTCTTGAAGGTATCACCCATGAAGGGTGTGATGAGGTTTGGTAAGAAGGGGAAGCTTAGCTCGAGGTACATTAGGCCTTACCAAATTGTTCGTAGGATAGGCAATGTTGCCTATGAGTTGGATCTACCTGCTGATTTGGAAGCGGTTCATCCGATCTTCCACGTATCGATGTTACGGAAGTGTATTGGTGATCCCTCCAGAGTTTTCCCAGTTGAGGATGTCCAGGTGACAGATGAGTTATCATATGAGGAGAGTCCTGTAGCCATACTTGATCGTCAGGTCAGACAATTACGGACTAAGGACGTGGCTTCCGTCAAGGTCCTGTGGCGGAATAATAATAGAGATAAAATGACTTGGGAAGCAGAAGAGGACATGATAAAGAAGTATCCTCACTTGTTCCCTACACCTACACGTAATTCGATTCCCTACTTGCATATTCTGATTGATATTGTCACGCCCCGAACACCGGGCCCGTGACTGGTGCCCTACCTGGGCACCCTCCTACCTTAATAACACAAGTAAATCGCGGAACTAAATGTCACGACCCGAACCCGGGCCCGTGACTGGTGCCTTACCCCGGGCACCCTAGTGATACAACATCAGAGAAAACCAGCGGAAATAAAAACTTTAAACATATAAATAGATATGGATCAAGATGAAAGAAAACAGGCCAACCAAAACGGTTGCCTTTCAGCATATATATATACATAGATATTTGAGCGATTACAATCCTTACAACCACGCCTTGTGATAAAGCTCTGGACCTAAGATTTATACAACAACTATGACGGGACGGGGCCCGCCATACCCCGAATGTACAAGAACCTCTGGACTCGGGGTAACATACAAAGATAAGCCTCCGAAGGAACGGAGCTTCCCAAGGCGTGAAAGGTGATCCTAGCGCAGGATCGGCGGTGATATACCTCTACTGCGGCATGAGCGCGGCCCGAAGGAGGTCGATCTGAGTACCAAGTATGTGGCGAAAACACGTAAATGAAATCATAATAGTCTATATAAAGCGGGAGACATGTATGATAACCAAACTACGATTTACAACATAAGCGATCATGTCAAGTCGTGACTCACGCCTCAAAGTCATCCCTCATGCAGTGGAACTCCTTCCTCACTTCTTGGCGATCTAGGTACAATTCATGTGATACGTCTAACATGTCTCGGCCCATCTCATGGACCCGGATAGAAAGCGTGTGGAATACATTCCGGTTCATCTCATGAACTCGGTAGTCGGATGGAATACATTCGGTCCATCCGTGGGCGCGGTAGTCGAGTGAAATACATTCGGTTCATCCGTGAGCGTGGTAGTCGAGTGAAATACATTCGGTTCATCCCGTGAACGCGGTGGTCAGTGAAATACATTCTCGGTTCATCCATGAGCGTGGTAGTCGAGTGAAATACATTCCTTGCACAACAAGTCTATCACACGCAAACATAGGCAAGTTACACACAACTTAAAGTACTTTCATTTTATGACAAAGTCCGGGTTTTAACCCTAAAGTACTACGTACGTTAAATTCCTTTTAAGAGATCCATTCTTTTATAAAAGTCACCCGATACCCGTAGTATAAAAATAGAGTGACTTATATCTTTTAAGTAAACCAAAACAACTTTCATACTTTCCTTTTTAAAACCAAATTAAGGCAATACCATGCCTTCTTTTTGGACCAAAACACTTCTCTTTTTAAAGTCAAGTTACCACATTAAAACCAATGATGAAACCCTTCTTTTGTTTTCATAAAGTCGTTATAACTAACTTCCCATAAAGCTGTTATAACACTTTATGTTTTAAACCAATTTAAGACAACACAATGCCTTTCTTTTCCCTAAAGTTCCAGTTTGCCTAATTTCAATTACTCAGGTCTCTTTATTTTAGAAAAGTTTCATAGCTCAATGTCTTAATCTCTTTTAAAACAATTGAATAACATATGCCATAGGTGTGAGCAGTTTATTCTTGTTTATAACCATTTATTAAAGCAGCCATGATCTAGAAAATGTAATATCATTTTGTCTCATCTTAGCTTCTATGCAGATGGAGGTTTCTACTGGTTTTAATAATACTTCATTATTCAATACATTTTCCTTTATTAGCGCTGCAGTGGTTTGTTCGATACTCATTCTGATTTCTGAAATCAGTAAAACATTATTCCTTTTAAAAACCAAGTACTCATTACTCACGAATGAGGTTTCATACAAAATTCATATTAATACATTCAAGTCAAGTCTCTTATCTTTTAAGATCAAGTCTCTTATCTTTTAAGATCAAGTCTCTTAACTTCTAAAAATCAGTAAACCATTTTCTTTACCTCTCTTAAGACGTTATACCTAACTCCCCATAAAGCTAGTATAACTCTTTTTAAAACCAAGTACTCTTCTTTCAAAAAGGTTTATTAATTCTTTTGAAACACTTCAAGTTTCTTATTATTCAGGCTTAAGTCAAAAGACATTGCCGTACAACTACGTTCAGTTAACACACGTACGTCTACCGTACTATATATACTTTTAAAATAGTTCATGCTCAAGAGTATAGGAAGAATCACATACCTCGCGACGATTATCGACTATAAGCAAAACGCTCCACGGCTATAACCCGGCTAGCCTTGTCCACCTTCTAAGTAGCACATGCTACTTGCAGAACATTCAACCAATAAAGGTTATCAGTCTACTGTAAATACAGTCCTATGTAAATACAGTTAAATCTTCTACTTTAATATTCTTCTGATGTGATTTCAGTTCAAGTCTTTTCTGTAATATCCTTCTATTACAGTTCAATTCTCTTCTATGAATCGTATATTCATTTCTATACTACTACAATATGTAATTTCCAATTACAAAAGAAGGACAGTAGTATTTACCTCGATGAGCCCAAAATTATCCAAGTTTAACGTCGATCCTGAGCAACGTTAAGCTCCTACTCCGAGTGCTCCAATCCGCTCCAAACAACCCTTAGATGTTCTACACAACTTCTACTTAACACTTCAACCGACTATGAAGGTTTTCCTTAGGGTTTCGTTTTGTGGCTAAAGGAAGTATAATAGTATTTTCCGGGCTTTTCGTATAGAGGTAACCTTGGGAATACTACAAGGTATTTGGGCCAAGGTATTTGGGCATTACAACAATACTAGGAGAGTATTTATATACCACAAAGGGGGGTATTATACGAAAACAACTAGGCTAGGGGGTAGGCTCGTGAGGACTCTCAAAGGGGAAGGGGTGTGTGGCGGAAACTCGAGAGGAGGGAGTAGTGTGAGACTTAGAGAAATGCTCAAGTTTGGATGAAGAAAGTCTTCAACTTAGAGGGGTATTTATAGGTCAAGAAATGGCCAACCAATGTCCAAGATTAATCCAAGTGTTAGGCAAGTGTAGGGCTAGGATTCCACCATGTGTACCTTATCCATCTACCACACCAACTTGCACAAATATCCTACCAACTCCCTTGACCCCTTTCGTCCATTGCCGCCCAAAACGTGCTCCAATTAGAGGGTGACAAGTGTCGCCCTCTCGTTGGTCCAAAATGTTTCGTCTCTCGGAAAAATCCGCAAAAATTAGAAATGACATAGCCGGAATTTTCCCTTCGCAAGTCTAGTAAAACGTTTCGTCGAAAAACGACTCTTTTCGGCACTTGTGTACAAATTTCGAAACTTTCCAACTTTAAGGCTTAAATTTTATACGTACGCCCTCACGTACATACTCTGGAAATACGGGGTATAACATTCTCCCCTCCTTAGAAACATTCGTCCCGAATGTTCCTTCTCAAGACGGACAACGATGAAGTTCTTCTTAACAAGTTGCCAATGCCACACCTGGCCACAAAATAACACACGTTCTCTTCCTTCCTTACTCGTCGTACCCTTCTCGAACACTTGAACTCTTTTAGTATACGTACCACACTTGATCATTGCTTGATTCCCAAAACTTTGGAGTCACCACCTCAAACTTGGTCATCTTACTAGCCTCAATCTCCTTAAGGCCATTCGGCCTTCACGATCCGCTCGGTCGAACACGTCCACGAACTCATCGATGGTCATCTAAACTTGGGCCTAGCATCCTCGTGACCCTACCACTGGCGGGACCACCCAGTGACCCCACCGAAGCAGGCGCGGGTTGGCCCGCAACATGGCCCCAACCCGACCAGCAACGCATCAAGCTCTTGTTTCCCGATCCGGAACAATCTTACCTATACAGGTCATGAAAGCTACCACTTCCATTTTACACTACCCAAGGAATTTTCCCACCATCACTCCACGTATACTTATATATTCTGACAAAGATCACTTGCAAAAATATTGTACATAGTACACAACATATAATCATTTCATCACGTATGCAAAACTCTAGAGGGTTAAGGATATACCTATATCTACCGCTTCACTCTAATCATAGGCACGCCTGCCGCATGCGTATGAAAGCGATGAACACGCCATCGATCCGGTGAGCTGCGCCGCTGCGTACCCTCTATAAGCCTGATCTCTCGTCACATGGCCCCGACGGCGCGAGTGAAACAAGCACGATAAAAACGACATTCCGGGATGGCGTCGCCACATCGTGCACCGAGGGGACATGAATCCTGCTGGCTAGAACTCACGTATACCTGTGAACCGAAGCCACGGAGCTCGGACCGGCTCGAATACCCGAGCGTCGAAGGCGCGGAGGACCACTCTGTCTTGGCGGAGTACATAACGACTTCTTCTTGGCGGTCGCCTCGAAAGTTACCAAAGGACCCCTGCCGTCACGGCCTCTTCTGCGATCTCGGTCATTCCGTCGACCTCTCCGTGCCTCGCATCCTAGTGCATGAGCTTGCATGCGGGCAATGTCCATGCCGGTGAAGAGCTACACCGTACAAGCCTCGCCAAGTAATCATCTAGCCCGGTGGCGTGGCGGCGTACTCATCCTCCATATCGGCTACTCTGGCGGGGACATACCGAGCTAATGAGTCGAACTCCACATTGTACTCTCTAACCGTCGCGTCTGCCTCAGCGTCAAAAATTGCCGGCGAGCCCTCCTCATCTGTGGAGGCAAGAAATATGCAAGAAATGCCTTTGAGAACTCGTCCCATATATGGAAGTGCATTCTCTCCCGGGCGGCTCTCGCGAATCAAACGATCGGTGCGGTATCACGCGGCCGTCGCGAACCTAGGACCGGCTCGGTCTCCGATGCCTTGATCACTCTCATGATCATGTAGCTGCCGGATGAACTCCTGCGGATCATCCTCGAGCCTCGACCCATAAAACTCTGGCGGGTTACATCTCGAGAAAATCCGTAGTCTCAGCATGCGCTCGGGGTGAACTACGGGTGCTCTGGGGCTGAGGCTGCTGCATCGACCTATCCTCATATCGCCACGACCACGGCGATGGCGCCATCTCCTTGTACCCCATCTCATCTGCTCCGGTGTGGGTGGAGGCTCAGTCTTGTAGTCTCGGCGACCGCTGCGGCTCTAAACTTCTGCTTGGTCTTTGTGGCGTCGCGAAACTTCGCCGTCGGAAGAAGCTGTCTCAGTCTTGGCCGGGCTGCGCCCTCGTACTCCTCTGTATCTCACTGCAGCTCCTCATTGCCTTGCCCATGGGCACAGGGTTGCACGGCGAGGCATAGCGGTAAAGGAAAGGAATACGTCGGAGGGTCCAACTTACAACACGGCTCAAGGCACGATCTCGGAATGAGAAGAAGAAACCAATCCTAAATGTCCTGCGACCTCACGATTATAGATGTAGTGCACAACACATCGATAATCAAGACTCTACTAGACACGATGCGTAGACACTTTCAGAGGACTAAGCGCTCGATACCACTTTTGTCACGACGAACGGGCGTGGTGGTGCCTACCGGGCACCCTAGTGATACAACATCAGAGAAAACCAGCGGAAATAAAAACTTTAAACATATAAATAGATATGGATCAAGATGAAAGAAAACAGGCCAACCAAAACGGTTGCCTTTCAGCATATATATGTTATACCCCGTATTTCCAGAGTATGTACGTAAGGACGTACGTAGAGAATTTGAACTTGAGAATTAGGCTTGGCCGAATTAACTTTGTTCACAACACCCGGTTAGAGTCGTTTTTCGAAAGCGTTTTCCACGACTTTCGTAGGGAATTTAGGCTATGTCATTTTTAATTTTTGCGGATTTTTAGAGAGGCGAAACATTTTGGACCAGCGAGAGGCGACACTTGTCACCCTCAATTTGGTGGAGTGATGGGCGGTAGCTTGGCCGAAAGGTGTGCATTAGTTGGTAGGATATTTTTGTGTGTTGATTGATAAGTGGGACCCACACACACTTGTCTAAATCTTGGCCCTACACTTGCCTTGCACTTGGCATGATCTTGGCCATTGGTTGGCCTTCACTTGACCTATAAATACCCACCCCTTTGGAAGACAAATTCATCCACAAATTTGCCTAAGTCTTGAAAGCTCTCCTTCTCCCTCCCTTTGTGTTGAGTTCGGCAAGAGGCCTCCTCTCCTGAGGCCTTGGCCGAGGGTACACTCCCTCCTAGTGGTGCTAGCCGTGGGTACCCCACCAGCCTAGTTGCTTTAGTATAATACCCCCTTTTTTGGTATAGAAATACTCCCAAGTATTGTTATAATGCCCAATTACCTTAGCCGTATACCTTGTAGTATTCTAAGGTTATACCTATACGAAAAGCCCAGAAATACTATTATACTTCCCGTCTGTCACCAAACCGAAACCACAAGGAAAATCTCCATGGTTAGTTGGAGTAGTATGTAGAAGTTGGTTAAAACTTCTAAGGGTGGTTTAGAGCGGGTTGGGCGCGGAGTTGGAGCTAAGCGATTGCCAGGATCGACTTTATACTTGGATAATTATGGGCTTATCGAGGTAATTATCTTGTCCTCTATTGTAATTGGAAATTACATATTGTTAGAATATATAGTTGAAGTATACTATATATAGAATGAGCGTAGTTAGTTGGCAATGTCTTTTGACTTAAGCTGAAGAAGCCGAGCTGTAATTACATAGGGTGTATTCTGATGAGACTTGTGTAGTAATCTTGTGGAGTAGAATTGTACCCGTCAGGTTAGATGTATGAACCCCACTGGTTGGCTTGATGGCGGCCCGATAGGAGAGAGGAGATTTCTGTTGTTGCGGAGAAGTCTTTGCGATTTTACGTAGAATGTTCTGAAGGGATCTAAATGTTAATAAGCGCCTTGTGGCCTTATAGGTTGAAGTACTACGTATGGCGCGATCACGGCTAAGGAGTAATGAAGCGGTTTGAAGTACTTGGGCGTTTTGCTATTAGTCGATACTGTCGCGGTATGTGAACCTCTTCCTATCTCTTCTAGCATGATATGTGTGAACTATGTAATGCGGTGAGCGTCGTGTGCTAAATGTAGTTGATTGGTTTAAAACATAAAGTGTTATAACGGCTTTATGGGAAGTTAGTTATAATAGCTTTATGTTGATAAGAAAATACTTGTGGATTCTTAAAAGGTAAGCGATTTGAACTATAAGCGGCTTGTTATGTGTTAATAAAGAACTTGAAGTATTTCAAAGATTTTGAATCATTTTGAAAGAAGAAGTAATACTTGGTTTTGAAAACTTAAGAGTTATACTAGCTTTATGGGAAGTTAGGTATAACGGCTTAAGAATGTTTCTTGATTTGAAATCGAATGTGTCAGACAAACCAACTGCGGCGTTAATAAAGGAAATGTTTTTAATAATTAAGTATTAATAAAACCGGTAGAAACCTCCATCTGTATAGAAGCTAAGATGAGACAAAATGATATTTCTAGATCATGGTTCTTTGTAATAAGATTGTTATAAACAAGAATATCTGCTTCCATATAAGGCTTATGTCTCAGTTGTTGAAAGAGAATTATATTCTTAAATGAATAAGACTATGAACTACGAAACCTTTTAAAATGAGAAGCGTGAACATTTGAAATTAGGCAAACTTGAGCGTTTGGAAAATAATGTTGTTACTTGATTTTACAAAGGTAAGTGTTTTGGTTTACTTGAAAAGAGTCACTCTATTTTATACTACGGGTATTGTGTGACTTATGTGAAAGCAATGGATCTTTTAAAAAGCTTTAATGTATGAAGTACTTTAGGGATAGATACGAACTTGTTAGCATAAAGTACCTTGTGTGAATAACTTGATTGTGTTGGTTTGAGATAGCCTTGTAAATACTTTCTTGTTGATGTGATAAGTAAACATGTTAGGATGCTACGTGTGTTAGTATCTTGTGTGATCGTGATGTAAGGGGTCATTCTTGTTGTGCTTACGTTGTTAAGCGTTAAGCGTTATCTTTATTATTGTATCACATACCCCTTTGACTCATTATCACAGGGCTTGCCACCCGATGCGGGTCTTTACGGCTATCACGGTCCTCGTGACTATGCAGTCACGGTAGCTCGGGATTGATCATTCGGTGTTTAGCACGATGCGGGGATTCCTATGCGGTGCATTGAGACTATGCGGTCTTTTGAGACTATGCGGGTTGCGGGAGCCTGGCGGATACCGAGGTTATTTGCGCCCGATGCGGGTACACCTCGGTGATGCAGGACCATGATTCGAGAATACCTCATGCGGTCCGTGTGTGACCTATGCGGGCTGCGAGAGTTCGAGGGGATAGGCGCGCATTGATATTGCGGGCGAGTGGCGAGCCGATCGTGGTGCGGTGCAGAAAGACCTCGGGATACGATTTGTGGTATTTTTAGTGCTGTGGGTCTTAGTAGTCGGCTATGCCTTCGCACTTGCCCGTGCGGTTTTATTGTGATAACTTTGAGGCGTGAGTCACGACTTGACATGGCTTATTTGTTGTGAATCGTAGTTTGCTTATCATACATGTCTCTGCTTTATAGACTATTATGATTTCATTTCTGATATTTTTAGTTTCACATACTCGGTACTGTTATCTTGACCTCCTTGAGCTGCGTTCAATGCGCGAGTTGAGGTACACCGATCGTTGATCCTAGCTCTCGAGTCACGATTTGGCGTTTGGGAAGCTCGTTTCTCGGAGGCTTATCGGTGGTATGGTCCCTGTAGTAAGTGTTTACATTCGGGGTTTGGCGGGGCCACTGTCCGCCATTGTTGTCGTATCATTCTTAGAGTGCTGTAATCTTGTTGTGGCGGGGTTTGTAAAAGGATTAAGCTATTCATGTTGAAAAAGTTGTTATTTATATATATCCGAAAAGGCAAGTTTTCTCAATTATTGTTTCATATTTCATAATATGTCTTGTATCGTTGTATGTTCGATTACTCGATGTTGTATCACTAGGGTGCGGGTAAGGCACGATCCACGCCCAGTTGGTCGTGACAAAAGTGGTATCGAGCGATTAATCCTCGGAAAGTGTCTGACCGTATCGATGAAGTCTTGATTATCGGTGTGTTGTGCACACCGATAATCGAGAGGCTATAGGGTATTTAGGATTGGTTTCTATTCTTCTCACTCGAGATCGTGCCTTAGAGTCGTGTTGTAAGTTGGACCCTCCGAAATTATTTCCTTATCGTTATGCCTCGCGTGGGCAACCCGCCCGGGAGGCAAGCGGCCAGAGGCTGAGTAGAGTTGAGAGGGTTACGTGGGCACGGGCCCAATTATCACCAGGTGGTATTTCATTCGGGAGTTACTGCGGCGTCACTAGCCCGAGAGTTTAGCGGCGGCGATTCTCTGCGCCATGATATTTGAACCTTGGTTCACGGCCAGAACATAGAATATAGATTGCGAGAGACAACCATTTACTAATTATGGATTTGACTACGGAGAGTATCTGCGATGTACGCGAGTCTTGATGACTATTTAAGAGAGGTTGTGCAAAGTAATTCTTGATTGGGCTTGAGCATGACGTGGTCGGGCTTATGCGTGGCAAAGAACGTAATAATCGGCGGGTTAACGAGGCGAAGAGGGCGAGCGTGAGGTCCTTTGGTAACTTTCGAGGCGAGTCGCCTCGCGTGAATTAGATTATGCGCATCCACGGTGCGAAAAGGTCCTCGCGGGGTTCGGGGCGTTCGGGGTATCAGGAGTTGGTGAGCTCAGATCTTAGGTTCCTGATATGCGACGTCATCC
Organism: Przewalskia tangutica; assembly: GCA_029844215.1. Taxonomy (NCBI): domain Eukaryota; kingdom Viridiplantae; phylum Streptophyta; class Magnoliopsida; order Solanales; family Solanaceae; genus Przewalskia; species Przewalskia tangutica. The sequence continues at coordinate 55,840,057 of CM056736.1, forward strand.
CGGGAATGTCGTCTTTTAGTTGATCGGTTGTACCTATGGCCGTCGAAGTGCATTGTCGAGAGAGTGTCCCGTGTATGCGTGAGGCGTCGTATTAAATTTTTGCCTTAAGAGTTGGCTTTGGTTGAAATTTGGGCACAAGTGCGAATAAGTCGTTTTACGAAAGCGTTTCCCACTTACGTTGGGAAAATTCGGCTATGTCATTTAGTATTTTTGCGGATTTTTCCGAGCAACGGAACATTTTGGACCAACGGAGGGTGACACTTGTCACCTCGTTAGACGTAAAGAGGAGGCTTGGCCTTGGCCGATTGGTTCATGGTTTTGTGCCTTGTTTTGTGGCTTGTTTTGTGCCATGTTTTGTGGAGTAGGGGTTAGGGTGCACTTGGCTTGATCTTGGCCTTACACTTGCTTTACACTTGGAAGGATCTTGGCCATTGGTTGGCTTTTGGTTTTGCTATAAATACCCCCCCTCTCTTTGAAGACTTCATTCATCCAAAAATCTTCCAAGTCTTGGAACCCTCCCTCCTCTTGTTGACTCTCGTCAGAGCCCTCTCCCTTAAAATTGGCTTTGGTAGAGGCCACCTCCCCTTTGTGGTGCCTTGGCGTAGGGTACCCACAGCCTAGTTGTTTTCGTATAATACCCCTTGTTGTGGTATAGAAATACTCCCCTAGTATTGTTATAATGCCCAAAATACCTTAGCCTTGTACCTTGTAGTATTCCAAAGATACCTCTATACGTAGAGCCCGGAAATACTACCTTTTGTCCTTTTTAGTCTCAAACCGAAACCCTAAGGAATCTTCATTGTTAGTTGGAGGATGTAAGTAGAAGTTGGATAGAACTTCTAAGGGTTGTTTGGAGCGGGATGGAGCACCCGGAGTTGGAGCTAAACCTTGCTCAGGAGCGACATTAAACTCGGATAATTTTGGGCTTATCGAGGTAAACACTACTGTCCTTCTCTTGTAATTGGAAATTACATGTTGTAAGAATATATAGTTGAAGTATACTATATATAGAACTGAACATAGTATTGGGGCAATGTCTTTTGACTTAAGCCTGAAGAATAAAGAATCAATCGAATCAGTAATTACATAGGGTATTCTGATGAGACTTGTATAGCATTACTGTGTAGTAGAATTGTACGCGTCCGGTTAGACGTGTTACCCCCCCCTGGTTGGCTTGGTAGCCGACCTCGATAAAGGATGAGATTTACGCTGCATTGTGGGGAGAGTCTTTGCCAATTTTACGTAGATTATGGACGCGTTGAGATCTAGATGTTAATAAGCGCGCGTGGCCTTATAGGTCGAAGTACTACGTGTGGAGTGATCCACTTGGCTTAGGAGTAGCCGCGGTTTGGTATTATGTTAGTACTATATCACTCACCTCTTGAGATGATCACAGGGGGTTGCGCCTCGATGCGGGGTAGACTCGGCGATGCAGGACCATGATTCGAGAATACCTCATGCGGGTCGAGGGCCTATGCGAGCTCTGAGAGTTCCGAGTTAGTATGCGGGGTTATGCCTGCATGCTATGTGGCCATGCGGACGGCGAGTCGGGGCGATGCAGGAGTAGCTACCCTCGATGCGGGGTATACCTTATGCGGGCCCGTGAGTGGCCTATGCGGACTCTGAGTCGAGATTAGGCTTGCGGAATGATAATATGGGCGAGTGGCCTGCGATCATTCGCGACCTAGAAAAGACATTCTGATTTACCTATTGTTGCTCTTATTTATGATGTAGCACTATATGCGATTACATTGGTTGTTTCGTGCATATTTGTAAAATTGGTTTTTAAAGTGATATGATTTCATTTAAGTACTTTCTGATTTCACATACTTGGTACTGTTATCGACCTCCTTGGGGCTGCGTTCATCTGCGGTAAGAGCGGCAGTGCTAGATCCACATCCTTAGGATCTCTTTGCGTTGGTGTCGGGAGCTCCATCTTCTCGGGAGGCTACTTTTGGGTATGATCTCCTGTTGTAGATAGTTTTATCTGATCGGGGTATGGCGGGGCCTGTCCGCCATAGTTGTTTATTTCCTTAAGTGCATAGTCGTATTTATGCAGTTGGGATGTATCGCAAACCTTGGTTTATGTATATATCCGAAAGGCAACCCTTTTCTCGAAATCGTGTATCATTTACAATTATTTCATGTCTTGTTTTATATTCCGCTGATTTTCTCGATGTATGACTACTTGGGTGCGGGTAAGGCACGATCCACGAACCGGCAGTCGTGACAAAAGTGGTATCGAGCGATTAATCCTCGGAAAGTGTCTGCACCGTATCTAGTAGAGTCTTGATTATCGGTGTGTTGTGCACCACACCAATTAGGAGGCTATAGGATATTTTAGGATTGGTTTCCATTCTTCTCACTCGAGATCGTGCTATAGAAAGTGTTATAGGTTGGACCCTCTAACGTATTCCTTTTACATGCTGATTATGCCTCACGTAAAACCGGGCGAGAAGGGCAAAGCGGTAGGAGGCTGCTAGTATGTAACCAAAGTCACGAGGCTCGAGCCCGATCTATGCGAGGCAGCGAGTTCCACAGCGCCCGATCCAGCGAGACTCTGATGCGCGCCTCGTCCCGCGGCACAGGCGGAGAGATAAGTACAGAGATGGCCCGGCTATTGGCTAGATTGTGGCGAACACGAGATAATTTGAATCTGGCGATTCGATTCCGGCCCCGTAGCACGATGGATTCACCCAGGGCGACGATTTGAGGCTACGGGATTTCTGAGTTGTAGCCGCGAGTTTTACGGGTCGGCGGGAGGATGATCCGCGAGGAGTTCATCCGTCGCCTCTGAAGGATCATGCGGGTGATCGAGGCCTCAGAGGCAGTCTGTGACGCCGGTTCGCATCGGTGCGTGATCTGCGATCGATTGGTTTGATTCATAGGAGCTTTCGGGTAGAGCATGCACCTCCAGCGGTATGGGATGAGTTTTGGAGGCCTTTCTCACTCACTTCTTGCCTCGCGGATGAGGAGGCGCGGGGCGATAGATTCTTATTCTTTGGCGAGAAGGGCGCACCGTTAGGAGTCTGGCGTTGAGTTTGATTCGTTGGCTCGATATGTCCCTGCATTGGTAGCGAATATGGAGGGCGGGTGCATCGTTACGTCCACTGGGCTAGATGATTATATGGCCGAAGTCTTGTGCGAGTGTGGCTCTTGACGAGCATGGATATTACCCGTATGCGAGCTCGCCGCCCTTGGATGCGAGGCGCGGCCGACGAGTTGGCGAACATCGGCGAAGAGGCGGGGCGGGAGGGTCTTACGGTGGCTATCGTGGTGGCGGCCTCGGCCTAGATCTTGCACCACGGCCGGCTCGAGCACTCTGCACCGTCTCGGCCACGGCCGAGTATTCGAGGCGGACCGGGGCGGGGCTTGAGCGTCGAGTAGCGAGTGCGGCGATCGGGACCACCCGGTGTGGCCGTCGCGGTAGATCGATGCAGGAAGTGTGGTGCTGCTTTGGGAGCTTATTCTGATTGTAGCCAGCGGGGTCACTGCGGTATCCGGCCGAGGCGTGGCGGTGGTAGGGCTCGGCCGAGTTACATTGCGGCTTCATCATCTCCTGATTACTCGCCGGGCGAGGGTACTCATGGGTCGGCCAGTCGCGGCGGTCGTGGCTCGGGTCCCGATTCAGCGGTCCTCGAGCGCATTTATGCCTTGTCGGCCGGCGGGATCGTGAGGCCTCACGATGCCGCAGTACCTTATCGATCTCCGTTATGATGTATGCCTTGATAGATCGGGTTCTACTCATCCTATATATCTCCCTTGTTGCTAGTAGGATAGGATAGAGCACGAGTCCATAGACCGCTTCGAGGTAGCTACGCGATGGGTGATTCGGTGGTAGCTCGGCGGGTATATAGGGCTTGTCGGTGACCATTCTGATCGTCGGACCCTGGCCGACTTGATAGAGTTGGATATGATTGATTTCGGCGTGATCATGGGTATGGATTGGCTAGCCTCTTGCTACGCCAATGTAGGCTGCAGAGAGAGAGTAGTGCGGTTCGGTTTCTCGAGGCCGGTTGTTGAGTGGGAGGAACACCGTATCGTAGGAGTAAGTTTATTTCTTACCTCAAGGCTAGGAAGATGGTGCGAAGGGTATATCTACCATCTCGTTCGGGTGTTTGATCTCGAGGCTGCGATCCAGTTTTGATCGATTCCGTGAGTCGAGAGAGTTCCCAGACGTGTTTCAGACGACCTCGGGTATCCTCCCGAGAGGAGATCGAGTTTGTATAGATGTGTTGCGGACACTCGGCTATTTCCATACGCCATCTGAATGACACTGCCGAGTTGAGAGAGTTGAAGGATCGGCTTAGGGATTTCTTTGGAGAAGCGGCTTCATCGGGCTAGTGTTTCTCCACAGGGCGCGGTATTGTTCGTGAAGAAGAAGGGCGGGGCCGCTGCGCGTGTGTTGATTACTGAGGTGAACAAGGTGACCATTAAGAACGAATACCCCTTCCTGTGATTGATGATTTGTTCGACCGGATTGCGAGCGCGAGATGTTTCTCAAGATTGATCTGCGATCGGGCTATCATCGAGTTCAGTCGAGAGGTGGATGTCCCAGGGTGCATTCGGACGTGCGGGCATTATGAGTTGAGTCATGTCTTTGGGTTGACGATGCTCGTGGTATTCATGGATTTGATGAGAGTGTTCAAACCATTTTGGACGCTTGTGATAGTGTTCATTGATGATATCTTGGTTTATTCGCTCGAGGCGGGAGCATGCGAGCGTTTGAGGCTGTCTTGTGATTCTCGACCGATTATACGCCAAGTTTTCCAAATGTGAGTTTTGGTTAGCCGGTGGCTTTTCTTGGGCATATTGTCGGGGTGATGGCATTCAGTGGATACGGCCAAGATCGAAGCGATCGAGGACTTGGCTGGACCAGCTACTCCAAGAGGTTCGCGACTTTACGGGCCTCGCGAGTTATTATCGGTTCGTAGAAGTTTGCTTCTATCTACGCCCCATTGACTAGTGACTCGGAGCGGCTAAGTTTGATGGTGATGCTTGTGGCGGGGTTTCGATTCTTGAAAGAGAGGCGACGCCCGTTCTTACTCTTCGGAGAGGTCGGATGGTTATGGGTGTCTTGTGATCGTCGGGCATCGGTGGGATGTGTGTTGATCTGAGGTAGAGTTATAGCGCACGCATCCAGGCGACAAGAAACACGAGAGGAACTACCCGCGTGATTTGGAGTTGGCGGTAGTGATTCACGCTTTGAAGATCTGGAGGCACTATTTGTATGGGGTTCACGTGGATATTTATACAGACCACAAGAGCCTCGGTATATCTTCACCAGAGGAGTGAACTTACGGCGAGGCGGTGGTTAGAGTTGCTTAAGGATTACGATGTTGATATCTGTACCACGGGAAGGCCAATGTTGTGGCAGATGCTCTTAGTCGTAGGTCGATGGGAGCCTATCGGATGTGCGGCTAGAGAGGAGGGCATGGTTCATGATTTGCATCGATTAGCGAGCCTTGGTGTCCGTTTGATTGATTACGATAGCGGTGGGGTTAGAGTTCGTGAGGTTGCCGAGTTTTCCATCGTCGAGGAGGTGAAGAGGCAACTTGATTTGAGATCGATTCGACACGTTATCGTGATACGGCTCTTCGTGAGGAAGGTCCTTTTGAGGTAGCACTGATGGGGTGCTAAGGTTTGAGGCGCAGTTGTGTGTTCCGGATGTTTGAGACTTGGCGGGAGTTCTTGGGAAGCACCTGCGCGCGTTACTCTATCCATCCGGGTCGACCAAGATGTACCACGACCTTAGATCCGTGTATTGGTGGGATGGCTAGAAGAGGGCGTTGCGAGTTCGTAGCTCGGTGCGTGTTGTCGGCGGCGAAGGTAGAGCACCGAGGCACGGTGGTTTGTTCTGACGATAGAGATCCCGACACGGAAGTGGGAGGTGATCAACATGGACTTCATCACGGGATTGCCTCGCACTCGGAGAGACATGATTCTATATGGGTTATCGGCGGTGGCGAAATCAGCCACTTTCTTCCCGTTAGGGCGACTTTTGGTGAGGATTATGCGGACTTTACATCAGAGAGATCGTCGATCGCATGGAGTCCCTATTTCGATCATATCGAGACAGAGCCCGGTTTACGGCTAACTTCGGAGGTCCTTCGAGAAGGTTTGGGGGCCTTGGTGAGCACAGTCTTGCATTCCATCCTGAGACGGATGGGCGGTGGCGCACTATCCGGACTCTTGAGGATATGTTGCGAGCTTTGTGCTATCGACTTCAGGGGTAGCTGGGAGGATCATTTGCCTCTAGTTGAGTTTGCATATAATAATAGCTACCACTCCAGTATTCAGATGGCGCCTTATGAGGCCTTGTATGGGAGGAAGTGCAGATCGCCTATAGGCTGGTTCGATGTGGCGAAATGCGATTAGTGGGACGGACTTGGTGCGTGAGCGATGGATAAGGTGAAGCTTATCAAGGCGGCTATTGACTTTCGAGTCGACATAAGTCGTATCACGAGATCATCGTCGTCGGCATCAGAGTTCGCGATTGATGATTGGGTTTTCTGAAGGTGTCACCCATGAAGGTGTGATGAGATTCGGGAAGAAGGAAACTCGGCCAAGTACATTGGGCCTATCGGATCGTCGCGAGGTAGGCAAGGTTGCCTACGAGTTGGATCTGCCGTCCGATCTGGAGGCAGTGCATCCGGTGTTTCACGTTTCTATGCTGAGGAGATGTATCGGGGATCCATCTAGGGTACATCCGATTGACGACGTCCAGGTGACCGAGGGGTTATCGTATGAGGAGATTCCCATAGCGATAGTCGATCGTCAGGTTAGGCGTCTGCGGACCAAGGACGTGGCTTCCGTCAAAGTCTTGTGGCGGAACGAGCTTAGGGAGGAGATGGTGTGGGAAGGCGAGGAGGACATGAGGCGGAGGTATCCTCACTTATTCCCCACACCTCCAGGTAACTTACTTTCCTATTTGCTGGTTTAAATTTTAGTAAATTGTTAAGTGTTATATTGTGGCCATGTGTGGCACTTGCAAACTGTTTAAGCTTTATCGATAACTGTCTTGGGAAGGAACATTCGGGACGAATGTTTCTAAGGAGGGGAGAATGTTATACCCCGTATTTCCGGAGTATGTACGTGAGGCGTGCGTCTGAAAGTTTAATAAAGTTAGGCCAAGTTCGAAAATTGTGCACAACTCGCTAAAAGAATCGTTTCGACGAAAGCGTTTCCACGACTTAGTAGGAAAATTCCGGCTATGCCATTTCTAATTTTGCGGATTTTTAGAGAGGCGAAACATTTTGGACCAGCGGGAGGCGACACTTGTCACCTCCGATTGATGGACTTGAATCGTCCGTTGGGCCGAATTGGACATTGGATGGCACGTTTTTGTGCCTTTGCACAATCAAGGAGTTGGTAGGATATTTGTGTGTAGTAGATAGAATGGACACTTGCCTAAATCTTCACCTACACTTGCCTTGCACTTGGCATCATCTTGGCCCTTGGTTGGCCATGGCTTGACCTATAAATACCCCCTTAAGATGAAGAGTTCTTCATCCACAAATTCCTTTCAAGTCTTGAAAATCCTCCCTCTCCCTTGAGCTTGTTTCGTCCAACACCTCCCTCCTTTGAGAAGCTTAGCCGAGTCTACCCCAGCCTAGCGAAATCTACCCCCTCCTTGGTAGAAAAGTTGCCTTCTAGTATTGTTATAATGCCCAAAATACCTAGCCCAAATCCCTTAGTACTTAGTAGTTGTGAAGAACTTCTAAGGTTTCCTTGGAGCTATCGGAGCGTCTGACTTAGGAGCTAAGCCTTGCTCGGATCGACTTATATCGAGGATATTATTGGGCTTACTGAGGTAAATAATCCTAACCCTCTTTTGTATTAGAGAATGCATCTGTAGAAGTATAAGAATAAGTATTAAATACTTAGAATAATATTCTGAGAATAGAATTGAACTGTTATCACGATGAAGGGTTTAAAAGAAGAATAATTGAACTATACTTATATAGAATTGTTTTCTGATGACTTATATAGCTCACGGGTAGGGAAGTGCCCGACTTTCCGTAGAATTGTGAACCTCTGCTTAGAATGACCTTGAGTAGTCTAGACTTTGATAGATGTCTGTGACTATTATAGGCTGATTCTCTGTGCGCGACATATTCAACTTGGCAGGAGGTTTTCGCCGAGAAGGTATGTGATTCTTCCTAAAGCATGATATTTTAAAATATATATATAGTATAGACGTATACGTGTTAAGCGAATAATAACTACGGCAATGTCTTTTGACTTAAGCACGAATAATACTTACGGCAATGTCTTGCGACTTAAGCTTTGAATGATAAAGGTCTTAAAAGTCTTTCAAAAGAATTATAACACGATTCGAAAGAAGAAGAATAGTTGTTTTTAAAACAAGAAGCTTAAGGGTTATACTAGCTTTATGGGAAGTTAAGTATAACGGCTTAAGTTTTATAAAAAGGAACAGTTTACTTATGTGTTTATAAAAGACTTGTATTGATTTCTGAAAGGCATAATAAGATGGTTTTGATGAGTAGACTTATTGTGATGCTATGTGTTAGTATCTTGTAACGTTTGTGTAAAGAGGTCAGTCTTACTTATGCTTATGTTGTTTAAACTATAAGCTGTTATGTTAGTACTATATCACTCACCTCTTGAGATGACAGGGGTTAAGCGCCTTAGATGCGGGGTAGACTCGGTGATGCAGGACCATGATTCGAGAATACCTCATGCGGGTCGGGGGGCCTATGCGAGCTACGAGTTCCGAGTTAGTATGCGGGGTTATGCCTCACGCGGTCATGTGGCCACGCGGACGTGAGTCGGGGCGATGCCGAGTAGCTACCCTCGACGCGGTATACCTCACGGCCCACGTGAGTGGCCTGTCACGGACTACGGAGTCGAGATTAGGCTTGCGGAATGATAATATGGGCGAGTGGCCTGCTTCGATCATTCGCACTAGAAAAGACTTCATTTACCTATTGTTGCTCTTGTTTATGATGAGGCACTATGTGCGGTTACATTGGTTGTTTCGTGCATATTTGTAAAATTGGTTTTTAAAGTGATATGATTTCATTTAAGTACTTTACAGTTTCACATACTTGGTACCTGTTGTACTGACCTCCTTCGGGGGGCTGCGTTCATGCCGCAGGTAAGGGCAAGCAGGTGCTAGATCCACATCCTTAGGATCTCTTTCGTTGGTGTCAGGAGCTCCATCTTCTCCGGAGGCTCTACTTTTGGGTATGATCTCCCTGTTGTAGATAGTTTTGTGATCGAGGTATGGCGGGGCCCTGTCCCGCCATAGTTGTTTATTTCCTTAGAGGTCTGTAGTCATGTTGTACAGTTGGGATGTAACTGCAAACCTTGGTTTATGTATATATGCCGAAAGGCAACCCTTTTCTCAGAAACTGTGTATCATTTACAATTATTTCATGTCTTGTTTTATATTCCGCTGATTTTCTCTGATGTATGACTACTTGGGTGCCCGGGTAAGGCACCAGTCACGGGCCCCGGAACGGGTCGTGACACTATGTGTGACATATCTGGTTTCATTGAGTGTAGTTTACGGAGGCTACGTCGATATCTGTTTAGCTTGAAACCTGTTATGAACATTCGGGACGAATGTTTCTAAGAGGGGAAGGATGTTACACCCCATATTTCCAAGGAAATAATATGAGAACGTACGTAAGGAAATAAAATTTGAATTTTGGAGCTTAAGAAAAATTAATTTTTCTTAAGGAATAATTTCGGAACGTTGTGAAGGAAAAAGTTAATAAATTGGAATTTGATTCTCAAATTTGATTTGTGGGATTAGTATGTGATTATGAAGGATCGGATCTAATAATACGGGGTCCGCCGAAAATTTCACAATTTTGAGGGGTCCACGTTTTTATGGAGATATTTTTGAGGAGGCAACACTTGAACCAATAAGAGGGTGTCAAGTACCCCATCCACTTGTCTTGCTAACACTAGATATTATATATACATAGAGGCTTGCAAGACTCCAACACTTAGAAACATTTCAAGAAAATATCTCTCTCTTCCTCCTTGTTTCTCTCAGCCAAGCCCAATAATTGAAGAGAAAAAATCTTAAATCTTCCAAGTTTAGTTTGTTGATCCAATATTAGCTCCCTAATGGAGTGCTAAGCCAAGATAATCTCTCCAGGCCCTTTTAATTCTCTTTGAGCCGTGATAAAGAGTTGAAACCCTAGAGTTGTTCTTCAACTTTTTGGTGTTGAAACGTGAAGGAAAGTTGGTTATAAGATTATATGGGATACATATATGTGATTGAAACTTGAAGAATAAGAGTTAAGACTATTCTAAGGACCGACTTTAAGTGGACTGTTTTGGGCATATTTGAGGTAAGATTTCATCCTCCGCTTGAAGTAATTAGATATTACATGTTGTAGTAACGTATAAATGAGTTTGTACTAAAAATAAAGAAGATTAAAAAAGGTTTGGACAATATTGGATGTTGGGGCCGAAACATGGCAGTTTCGGCCATTGAGATTCGTTGGTCTTGTTGTGGTTATTTTCATTTGTTGCATGTTATATAATGAAGAAAATATTGTTGTCGATAGTTTATATGATTTATATAACATGTTGAAATGAGAATTGGATTAAAAGGAATTAAGGAAAAGGGCTTTGGATGTAGTTGTTGTAGTGGCCGAGAATGGCCCTTTAAATTGTTGGATATTGTGGGCAGTTTTGGGACTGTTTTAGACGTATATATATGCTGAAAAATCAGCCACTATATGTTACACCCCGTAGTTCCAGGGTATGTATGTGAGGACGTACGTACGAGAATACGACATAAAAATTGGAAAGGAAGAAAGATGTGATTTTTCGACAGAAAAGTTTCCGGATTTTGTAAAGGAAAAAGGTTCGTTAAAGGGAATTGGATTCCCGAATTCGGTATTCGGACTTTTTGGAATATTTGAGAATTATGGAATTTTATTTCCGGAATTGGTCACGTGGGGCCCACGGGAGAAATTTATGGTTTTGCGGGGCTCACTTTATTTTCGGATTTTTGGCATTACGGATATTTTCGGAAGATGAAATATTTTGGACGAGTACGGGGCGACACGTGTCACCCCCATGTGGCCATGTTGGCCGAATGATTGGTGGACAAGTGTTGGACGTTTTTGGTGGACAAGTGGCAAGCCACTTGTCCCATTTTTGTGGTGGACACATGTCTCATTGTTGTGGTGGACATTTGGTTGGAAGACTCCACTCCCACATGGACCAAATCCTCACCATACACTTAATTTGATCCTAGCCATTGATTTCTCTATAAATACCCCCCTTGTTTGCAAGACTTATTCATCCCTCACTTGAAATAATTTCCAAGGCAAAAATTCTCCCTCCCTCCTTAGTGTAATTCTCGTCCAAACCCACCCCCCTTTGTGTAGAAAATTCTTCAAGTGTTGGTATAGTCTCAAATACCTTAGCCTTGAAATCCCTTGTAGTATTCCAAAGTTATCTTTATACTAAGAGCCCGAAAATACTACTTTATTCCAATAGTCACAAAGTGAAACCCTAGGAAAATCTTCATAGTTGGTTGAAGTGTTAAGAGAAGTTGTTTAGAAACTTCTAAGGGTCGCTTGGAGCGGGTTGGAGCGTAAGGAATTGGAGCTAAACGTTGCTCAGGATCGACTTATAAAACTTGGATAATTTTGGGCTTATCGAGGTAATGATCTTTATCCCCCTATTGTAATTGGAGATTACATGTTGTAGTAATGTATAGTTAAGTATACTATATATAGAATGAATATTGTTAAGAATTGAACTGTATTTACATTGACCGTATTCTGATGAGACTTGTAGTATTATTGTGAGTGTTGTACACGTCTGGTTAGACGTGTAACCCCCTTGGAGTTGTTGCTTGGTAGCGGGCCTTGATAGAGGAGGAGATTTATGTGGTTTCGGGGGGGGGGGGGGAGGTGCTGCCGAATTTTCCGTAGAATAAGGAACCTTGTACTTAGAATTGTTCTACGAAGAGATCTAGAGGTTGATAGACGTTTTGTGGCCTTTATAGGTTGAAGTACTACGAGTAGCGTATTCTACTTGAAGGGTGGAAAAGGCTAGCAGGGTTATAGTACTTTGGAGCGTTTTGCTAATTGTCGATAATCGTCGCGAGGTATGTGAACCTCTTCCTATCTTTTCTAGCATGATTGTTGTGAACTATGTAGTACGGTAGACGTACGTGTGCTAAACGAGTTTGGTTGGTTTAAAACATAAAGTGTTATAACGGCTTTATGGGAAGTTTGTTATAACAACTTTATGTAGGTAAAGAAATGGTCTGTGGTTTTTAAAAGATAAGAGACTTGACTTATAAATGACTTGATGTGAAATATTAAGGACTTGGTTTGTGTTAAAAAGTTGTGAAACCGCATTTATGAGAAATGGGTAATTGGGTTTTAAAAAGGAATAAGTTGTATTGATTTCGGAAATGAGAATAAGTATCGAACAAACCACTGCAGCGTTAATAAAGGAAAATGCATTGATAAATAATTAATTATATTAAAACCAGTAGAAACCTCCATCTGCATAGAAGCTAAGATAAGACAAAATTTTATTACATTTCCTAGATCATGGTTGCTTTAATAAGATCATTAATAACAAGTATTGATTTTTCTTAAATTCCAAAGTAAGGAACTTGTTTTCTAAAAGAAAAGAGACTTGAGGAAATTAAAGTGTTTTGGTTTTAAAGAAAGGCATGGTTTTGTCTTAAAATGGTTTAAAAAGGAAGTCATGGTTTTGTCTTAAGTTGGTTTATTCGAAAAGAAGATATGGAAATTGTTTTGGTTTACTTAAAAAGATAGTTACTCTATTTTGATACTACGGGCATCGTGTGACTTTTTGTGAAAGAAATGGATCTTTTAAAGAGTTAAAGTACGTAGTACCTTGGGGTTAAAACCCGGATTTGTGGTCATAAAATGAATGTCTAACAGTATGTTGAACTTGCCTATGCTTGTGGTGATAGCCTTTGCCGTGCAAGTGTTGTATTTCTGTGCTACCGCGTCTCGCCGAGTAGGCTATCTGGTTGATTGATGGACATACTGACACGATGGGTGGCCCACGGGTATGCTTCCACTATATCGATCCTTTTGGACATACTGACACGATGGGTGGCCCACGGGTATGCTTACATTAGGAGTGTTATCTTGTTATTTGCTTTGGACATACTGACACGATGGGTGGCCCACGAGTATGCTTTCATTATGATTGTTATCTTGTTATTTCCTTTTGGAAATACTGACACGATGGGTGGCCCACGGGTATGCTTCGATTAAGAGTGTTATCTTGTTATTTGCTTTGGACATACTGACACGATGGGTGGCCCACGAGTATGCTTCCATTATGATTGTTATCTTGTTATTTCCTTTGGACATACTGACACGATGGGTGGCCCACGGGTATGCTTCCATTAGGATGGTTCCATGGCCATGCTTACACCGAGGTAAGATGCCGGGGCATGCGGCCGTTGTGCGGGTTAAATTCCCGGGTTATATTTAAGTGATGACTTTACGGGAGTTAGTCCCTGACTTGACATGACTGCTAATATATATTGTGAACTGTAGTTTGGTTATCATACATGTCTCCTGTTTTATATAGACTGTTATGGTTTCATTCTGATTTTTGAGCCACATACTTGGTACTGTCTTGATCTCCTTCGGGTGCGTTCATGCCGCAGTAGGTACACCCGGTTGTTGATCCTCGCTCATAGGATCACAGTTCAGCGTTCGGGAAGCTCTGTTTCTCCGGAGGCTTATCTTTTGGTATGTTTCCCTGAGTTTGTAGGTTCTTGTACATTCAGGGGTATGGCGGGGCCCTGTCCCGTCATAGTTGTTATAAAAACTCTTAGAGGTCTGTAGTACTGTTGTGGGAAGGGTTTGTAAAAAGGATGTAACTGTTCAGGTTTAATCATATATATATATATATGCAGAAAGGTGACCGTTTTGGTTAGCCTATTTTCTTATATTTTATCATTTCATGTCTTCGAGTTTTTATTTCCGCTGGTTTTTCTCTGATGTATTATCACTAGGGTGCCCGGGGTAAGGCACCAGTCGCGGGCCCGAGGTCGGGTCGTGATAAAAGTGGTATCAGAGCAGTTAATCCTCGGAAAGTGTCTACAGACCGTGTCCAGTAGAGTCTTGATTATCGGTGTGTTGTGCACCACATCTATAATTAGGAGGCTACAAGATATTTAGGATTGGTTTCCATTCTTCTCATTCTGAGATCGTGCCTTAGATCTGTGTTATGAGTTGGACTCCCTCTGACGTATTCTCATGTACCAGTTATGCCTCCGCAAGAGCAACCAGTGGCCCGAGGCGGCAAGGCAAAGCAGAGAGCTGCGAGTAGAGCACAGAGGGTTACGTGGGCACAGGCCCAGTCTTTACCTGAGGTGGTGCTGCAGACGGCGAATTCTACGATGCCGCCAGCCCCAGCAGAGTTTAGAGCAGCAGCGGTAGCTACTGAGGCCACGATATTTAAGCCTCCACCCCACGGCCAGAAGCAGGATATGGGTTACAAGGAGATGACCCGATTACTAGTTAGGTTTATGGCGAGACTTGAGGATGACGGAGCCGGTGGTACGAGTGCACCCTGCAGCCGATAGTTGTAGACTTCGGACTTCTCCACCGAGTTCACGGGTCGAGGCACGAGGATGATCCGCAGGAGTTCATCAAGCGATTCACGGATCATGAGAGTGATCAAGGCTTGGAGACCGAGTCGGTGGTCTTAGGTTCGCATCGGCCGCGTGATCTGCGATCGTGGTTTGATTCGTGGGAGTTGTCGGGAGCATGCGCCTCGGTGTATGGGACGAGTTCTCGGAGGCATTTCTCAGCCATTTCTTGCCTCCGCAGATGAGGAGAGCACGGTCAGACAGATTTCTGATGCTGAGATAGAGAGGGCGTACGGTTCGGAGTACAACGTGGAGTTCGACTCGTTGGCTCGATATGTCCCTGCGTTAGTGGCAAATATGGAGTACAGAGTGCACCGCTACGTCACGGGGCTCGATGACTACTTGGCAGAGGCTTGCTGGGTGTAGCTCTTCAGGGCATGAACATTGCCCGATACTGAGCTTATGCACGGGGATGGAGGAACGTAGAGACCGGCGTAGGACCATGATCGCATAAGAGGCCAAGACAGCGAGGTCCTTTGGTAACTTTTGAGGCAGGCAGCCTCCGCAACAGACTGAATATATACGTCATCCAGTTCAAAGTGGTCCTCCGCGCCTTCAGGACGTCGGGAGTATTCAGGAGCAGGTCAGGGCTCCAAGGGTTCAGATTTTCGGGGGAGCAGGGGTGTTAGCCAGGTGAAGCCCCCCCTACCTCGTTGTGACCGTTGTGGTAGGCTCCATTGTGGGGAGTGTCGTGCTAGTTTGGGAGTTTGTTTTACATGCGGCCAGCAAGGCCATTTGAAACCGTCTCACCGGATGTGGCACTAGTGGGATAGCACAGGACTACGGATCGCCATGGTTCTTCACCTTCCATAGCTAGCGGGATGTTCATACACGGCCACGGCAGGTCGCGGTGGAAGTTCCAGCTTTAGCGTCCTTTGAACCGCCTATTTGATTTTCGGTATATCCTTAACCTCAGAGACTAGTTTGTTTTGATGTTATGATGATGTGTTTAGTATTATGTTTGGTTGGATTGTGGTAAAATATGAGTTAGAAGCCTGGTTAGAAAAAGGGTAAGTCTGGGGATGAGACAATTGTGAACCTTAGAATTTTTTACAGTTGAGACCTTAGATGTAAGGCCGTCTTGAGTAAAAGACTTTACGGTTAATCTTTGTCGGAGTGCATAGTATCGTGGAGTTTGTGTGATAATTCCATGGGTAGTTTGAGATAGAAGTGGTAGCTTTCATGACGTGAATTAGTAAGATTGTTCGGATCGGGAACGAGAGAGTTTAGCGCGATGGCGGTCGGGTTGAGGCGGATCGCGGGTCAACCCGCAGCCGAATGAGGTGGGTCGGTTCGGTGGCCCCGCCAGGTGGTAGGATCACGAGGGTGCAAGGCCCAAGTTTAGGTAACCGTTGTACGAGTTCGTGGATGCGTTCGACCAGAATCGGATCGTGAAGGCCGGGAAGGGCCTTAAAGGAATTTGATGCTAGTAAAATGACCAAGTTTGGAGGTAGTGACTCCAAGGTTTTGGAAACTGAAGCGATGACTAGAGTATGGTACGTGTACTAGAGAGAGTTCGGGTGTACGAGAAGGGTATGACGAGTAAGGAAAGGAGTGAACGTGTGTTAACAGAATAAAATAGATCATTTTGTTGTGAAGTGAAGATGCGAAGGGAGTATCCTTTAGACCATAGGTGGAAGCTTTTGTGATGTTAGAGGTGATTCCTCATTGTCTTGGATTGGAGTTTTGCGCATGTGTTATATTATGGCCAGGTGTGGCATAAGTGGTTTTGTAAGTATAGTAGTGAAGACTATACCAGCGCATGTATGTTTTGAGACTTAGAAGGAACATTCTGGACGAATGTTTCTAAGGGAAGAATGTTACACCCGTAGTTCCAGTGGTATGTATGTGAGGGCGTGCGCGAGAATCGACATAAAAATTGGAAAGGAAGAAAGATGTGATTTTTCACGTAAAAGTTTCGGATTTTGTAAAGGAAAAAGGTTCGTTAAAGGGAATTGGATTCTGATTAGATTCGGACTTTTGGAATATTTGAGAATTATGGAATTTTATTTAGGAATTGGTCAAGTGGGGCCCACGGGAGAAATTTATGGTTTTGCGGGGCCCACTTTATTTTCGGATTTTTGGCATTACGGATATTTTCGGAAGATGAAATATTTTGGACGAGTAGGGGGCGACACGTGTCACCCCTATGTGGCCATGTTGGCCGAATGATTGGTGGACAAGTGTTGGACGTTTTTGGTGGACAAGTGGCAAGCCACTTGTCCCATTTTTGTGGTGGACACATGTCTCATTGTTGTGGTGGACATTTGGTTGGAAGACTCCACTCCCACATGGACCAAATCCTCACCATACACTTAATTTGATCCTAGCCATTGATTTCTCTATAAATACCCCCCTTGTTTGCAAGACTTATTCATCCCTCACTTGAAATAATTTCCAAGGCAAAAATTCTCCTTCCCTCCTTAGTGTAATTCTCGTCCAAACCCACCCCCCTTTGTGTAGAAAATTCTTCAAGTGTTGGTATAGTCCCAAATACCTTAGCCTTGAAATCCCTTGTAGTATTCCAAAGTTATCTTTATACTAAGAGCCCGAAAATACTACTTTATTCCAATAGTCACAAAGTGAAACCCTAGGAAAATCTTCATAGTTGGTTGAAGTGTTAAGAGAAGTTGTTCAGAAACTTCTAAGGGTTGCTTGGAGCGGGTTGGAGCGTAAGGAATTGGAGCTAAACGTTGCTCAGGATCGACTTATAAAACTTGGATAATTTTGGGCTTATCGAGGTAATGATCTTTATCCCCCTATTGTAATTGGAGATTACATGTTGTAGTAATGTATAGTTTAGTGTACTATATATAGAATGAATATTGTTAAGAATTGAATTGTATTTACATTGGACTGTATTTACAGTAGACTTGTAGTATTATTGTGGGGCAGTGTTGTACACGTCCGGTTAGACGTGTAACCCCCTTGGAGTTGTTGGCTTGGTAGCGGGCCTTGATAGAGGAGGAGATTTATGTGGTTTCGGGGGGGGAGGTGCTGCCGAATTTTCCGTAGAATAAGGAACCTTGTACTTAGAATTGTTCTACGAAGAGATCTAGAGGTTGATAGACGTTTTGTGGCCTTTATAGGTTGAAGTACTACGAGTAGCGTATTCTACTTGAAGGGTGGAAAAGGCTAGCAGGGTTATAGTACTTTGGAGCGTTTTGCTAATTGTCGATAATCGTCGCGAGGTATGTGAACCTCTTCCTATCTTTTCTAGCATGATTGTTGTGAACTATGTAGTACGGTAGACGTACGTGTGCTAAACGAGTTTGGTTGGTTTAAAACATAAAGTGTTATAACGGCTTTATGGGAAGTTTGTTATAACAACTTTATGTAGGTAAAGAAATGGTATGTGGTTTTTAAAAGATAAGAGACTTGACTTATAAATGACTTGATGTGAAATATTAAGGACTTGGTTTGTGTTAAAAAGTTGTGAAACCGCATTTATGAGAAATGGGTAATTGGGTTTTAAAAAGGAATAAGTTGTATTGATTTCGGAAATGAGAATAAGTATCGAACAAACCACTGCAGCGTTAATAAAGGAAAATGCATTGATAAATAATTAATTATATTAAAACCAGTAGAAACCTCCATCTGCATAGAAGCTAAGATAAAACAAAATTTTATTACATTTCCTAGATCATGGTTGCTTTAATAAGATCATTAATAACAAGTATTGATTTTTCTTAAATTCCAAAGTAAGGAACTTGTTTTCTAAAAGAAAAGAGACTTGAGGAAATTAAAGTGTTTTGGTTTTAAAGAAAGGCATGGTTTTGTCTTAAAATGGTTTAAAAAGGAAGTCATGGTTTTGTCTTAAGTTGGTTTATTCGAAAAGAAGATATGGAAATTGTTTTGGTTTACTTAAAAAGATAGTTACTCTATTTTGATACTACGGGCATCGTGTGACTTTTTGTGAAAGAAATGGATCTTTTAAAGAGTTAAAGTACGTAGTACCTTGGGGTTAAAACCCGGATTTGTGGTCATAAAATGAATGTCTAAAAGTATGTTGAACTTGCCTATGCTTGTGGTGATAGCCTTTGTCGTGCAAGTGTTGTATTTCTGTGCTACCGCGTCTCTCGTTGGAGGGCCGGCTATCTGGTTGATTGATGGACATACTGACACGATGGGTGGCCCACGGGTATGCTTCCACTATATCGATCCTTTTGGACATACTGACACGATGGGTGGCCCACGGGTATGCTTCCATTAGGAGTGTTATCTTGTTATTTGCTTTGGACATACTGACACGATGGGTGACCCACGAGTATGCTTCCATTATGATTGTTATCTTGTTATTTCCTTTTGGACATACTGACACGATGGGTGGCCCACGGGTATGCTTCGATTAGGAGTGTTATCTTGTTATTTGCTTTGGACATACTGACACGATGGGTGGCCCACGAGTATGCTTCCATTATGATTGTTATCTTGTTATTTCCTTTGGACATACTGACACGATGGGTGGCCCACGGGTATGCTTCCATTAGGATGGTTCCATGGCCATGCTTATACCGAGGTAAGATCTTGGGGCACGCGTCGTTAATGCGAGTTAAATTCCCGGGTTATATTTAAGTGATAACTTTACGGGCGTGAGTCCCTGACTTGACATGACTGCTAATATATATTGTGAATTGTAGTTTTGTTATCATACATGTCTCCTGTTTTATATAGACTGTTATGGTTTCATTTACAATATATTGATTTCATACTGTACTGTTATCTCGACCTCCTTCGAAGTGCGTTCATGCCGCAGGTAGAGGTACACCGGTTGTTGATCCTCACTCATAGGATCACAGTTCAGCGTTTGGAAAGCTCCGTTTCTCCGGATGGCTTATCTTTTGGTATGTTTCCCTGAGTTTGTAGGTTCTTGTACATTCAGGGGTATGGCGGGGCCCTGTCCCGTCATAGTTGTTATAAAAACTCTTAGAGGTCTGTAGTACTGTTGTGGAAAGGGTTTGTAAAAAGGATGTAACTGTTCAGGTTTAATCATATATATATATATATATGCAGAAAGGTGACCGTTTTGGTTAGCCTGTTTTCTTATATTTTATCGTTTCATGTCTTTGAGTTTTTATTTCCGCTGGTTTTTCTCTGATGTATTATCACTAGGGTGCCCGGGGTAAGGCACCAGTCGCGGGCCCGAGGTCGGGTCGTGACACTATATTTTATGTTTAATATGGTAAAATGGCTAATGAAAGTCTAAGGAATAAGGGTGTTAAAGGCTTCATATTGTACCCTTAATGTTGGTTAATTATGGACTGTTTTATGGATGCTTTTATATAATTGTGGGGCAGAATTTTACACGTCAAGTTGGCATGTAATCCCCTTTGGTTGCTGTTTTGATTGTGCCTTAAATGTGGCTTGTTGGTTGTTGAATTCGGGCCTTGGAAAAGGTGTAAAAGTATGTAGAAACAGGGGAAGTGCTGCCCAATTTTTCGTAGAATAAGAGACACTTTACTTGGTATTATTCTACCTTAGAAAGATTGAAGTTGATAGAATGCTATTGTCATTTTAGGTTGAAGTACTACGAGTGGCATATTCTACTTAGCGTGTGGATTAAGCCGAAGAGGTATGTGGAACTCTTCCTATCTTTCTTTGAGCATGAACCTTATAAAATGTGTAGTACGGTGGACGCACATGTTTTAAATGAAATCGGATTCATTATAGTACTTGATTTGAAATGTACAAATTTACTTGATTTTAAAAGATATGAGTGACGTTATTGGAAAATGATGAGTTACTTGATTTGAAAGAATAAGTGCCTTAATGTTGAAAGGAGAAATTACTTGATTTTAAAGCCTTGAGTTGAATTTAAAAGGTGTAATAACTTGATTTTAAAAGAGGAAGTTCCTTGATACTACGAGTGTTGGTGTTACACCCCGTAATTCCAGGGCATGTATTTAAGAACTTACGAAAGAAATAAGATTTGAATCTGGGAAGATAAGTTGACGGAATGTTTTGGACAAATTTTTAGTCAACTTTGGAGCAGTATATATAAAGGTATATTAGGAGTTTTTGGGTGTTTCAAAGGCCTAATATGAGGTTCGGTGAGTCTTGTTTCCAACGCAACCAACCGCTCGTCGATAGGACATCGGAGTAGAAAGTTATGGACGTTACAAGTTCAGCGGGCAGATGAACAAGAAAATGTTTTCAGTCAGGCGCCACGGCGCCGGCTGCAGGGCCGCGGCGCCGAGGCGGGATTTTTTGCGGAAAATGGGAAAATTTAGAAGATATTTTGTATAGAGGACCTATGGGAGGGTGACAAGTGTCCCTCTCAACTTGTAGAACAAGATAGCCTATATCTTGGCCAATTCTTGCAAGACTTGGCAAAGTCTTGCAAGACTTGGCCATTCTTCACAAATTAATCCAAGCACTTGCTCTCTTCTCTCAAAAATATTGTGAGAAAAACCCTAAGCCTAAATGAGATTTTTGGAAAGGCGACAAGAAGGAAATATGTTGGCTATCTTGTAGGAGGTTAGTAGAGATGATTTTAACATGAAGAAGCATTTCGGAAAGAGGGCAAAAGAGGGCGAGATTGTTGGACTGTTTTGGGATTATCAAGGTAACAATCTTGTCGTTTTAATGATTGAAGATTACTTATTGTTGAAGTTATGGATATAAACAAGCATGAGATGTATATATTGAAGTTTTATATGTGTTATGGATATTGGAACCACTAATCCGAAACTAGCATGTTTAGCCTTTGATATTGAAATTCAATTTGGTTATTAGTTTAGTCTTCGCATGTTATATAAAGAAGGAATTGTAGTTGTTAAAGATGTTTACGAATATATAACATGTTAGACTTAACAACTTGGATTTTAAAAAAAAAAAGAATTGGAAAGGACTTTGTGTTGTTGTACATGTTAGCCGAGAATGGCTTTGGATATTGAACTACTTGGTATTAATTGTGGGGCAGAATTTTACACGTATTGTAAGGCGTGTAATCCCCTTTGATTGGTTGATGTGTTGAGCCTTAGATGCGGCATGTTGGTTATTGATTTCGGGCCTTGAAAAAGGTGGAAAAGTACGTAGAAACAAAGGGAGTGCTGCCCAATTTTCCTTAGAATAAGAGACCGTATACTTAGTATCATTCTACGTTAGAAACTAGAAGTTGATAGTCGTGTTGTGGTCATTATAGGTTGACAATTCTACGTGCGGCGTATTCGACTTAGCTTGTGGATTAAGCCGAAAAGGTATGTGAACCATCTCCTCTTCTTCTAGCATGATTCCTTATGGTAAAGTAAGTAAATCCTACTCCTTAAATGATCTATTCCTTGATTGTACTTGGATTGCCTAATATAGAAGTGGTTCTATATACTTCCTTGATTGTACTTGGATTGCCTAATATAGAAGTGGTTCTATATACTTTCTTGATTGTACTTGGATTGCCTAATATAGAAGTGGTTCTATATACTTCATTGATTGTACTTGGATTGCCTAATATAGAAGTGGTTCTATATACTTCCTTGATTGTACTTTGGATGTTTTAATTGAAAGTTGTTATAATCCATTCCCTTGATGAAATTTGGATTTTCAAAAGTGAAAGTGTTTTACTTGAAGTACTTAGAGTCTTAAAAAGGAAGTGGTTCCTAATCTCTTGGATAGTGCCTTAGTTCCAAAGCCTAAAGGTTGTTATAACGGCTTTAGGGGAATCAAATGAGTGATTTACTTAATTGATTTAAAAGAGGAGAAATGACATTATTTAAAGAGAAGTAACTTGTTTTAAAGGTGTGAGTTACTTTGGATTTAAAAGTAGAAGCAACTTGATTTCTAAAGTTAAGAAAGTTGATTTCTAAAGTTAAGAGACTTGAAGTATTTTAAAAGTATATGATACTTGGTTTTAAAAGTATAAGTCTCTTGGTTATATAAAGAATGAATTTGTCTAAAACCATAAAGAGTTATAACGCCTTTATGGGAAGTTAGTTATAACGGTTTTATGGAAGGTTGAGAGAGTTGTCTATTTTGATCGATAGACATGAGTTTCCTAGGTTGTGAAATTAGAAGTTACTTGGTTTCAAAGTCTTGAAATGAATTTCTAAAGGTGTAGTACATTAATTTGAAAAATAGACATGCCTTGATACTACGGTTGTTAGTATCTTAGGGTTTTATATAAAAATGAGCCTTTTGAAAAGAATGGAAGTACGTAGTACTTAGGGTTAAATTTCCGGAATTTTATGTGAAACAAAAGTGCCTTGAGTTTATAAAATGAAATTCATTTTTTGTATGATAATGAGAATACCTCATGCGAGTCCGTAGGGCTTATGCGGGTGAAATAGTCCTGTGCGGGGCGGACCAGTCCTATGCGAGGAGATTACCTCATGCGGGTCCACACGATCTTTGCGGGCGGATACAGTCTATGCGAGGAAGTTACCTCATGCGGGTCCATAGGGCCTATGCGGGTGAAATAGTCCCAGGAGTAGGATTGCTTAATGATACTACGGGCGAGTGACCCTACTTTGATCATGAGCCTCCTATTTTTATGCAGTAAAGTATATACTTGTTACTCTCATTATTAGTAAGGCACAGTGTACTGTAATTTGATTATCATACATGTCTCCAGCTTTATTTTAGACTTATGATGCAAATTGCAGTATTTTCCAGTTTTACATACTTGGTACATCTGTTGTACTGACCCCCTTTCCCCGGGGGCTGCGTTCATGCCGCAGGAAGGGGTAAGCAGGTGGTGGATCCTCATTCTTAGGATCACTGATCAGGTGTCAGAAGCTCCATTTCTCCGGAGGCTTGTCTTTTGGTACAATTTTCCCTGATGTTGTAGATTTATGTACATTCAGGGGTATGGCGGGGCCCTGTCCCGCCACAGTTGTTATTCTTAGAGGTCTGTAGTCATGTTTGTGGTTTGGGTTTTAAGAACAGAGATGTACTGACTTATTTTGGTTTATGTATATTTTACGGAAGGCGGCCTTATCGGCTAGCCTGTTGATGCTTATTGTCTAAGTAATTATATGTGTTGAGTATGTTCCGCTGCTATTCTCTGATGTATACCTGAAAGGGGTGCCCAGGTAGGGCACCAGTCGCGGGCCCGGGGTCTGGTCGTGACAACATTCTACTTGGCTTGTGGAATAGCCAATAAGGTTGAAGTACATTGGAGCGTATTGCTACTTGTCGTTTGGGTTAGTCGCAAACGAGGTATGTGAACTTCTTCCTTCCTTTGACATGATTATTTGGTAAGTCTATGTGACTAAATTTTAGTGAGTCTATGTGACTTGATTTGGTAAGTCTATGCGACTTAATTCATTTGAAGTAAGTAAGTCGATTTTGGAAATATATGAGTCTTGATTATGAAAGTATGAGTGGCTTAGTCAAAATTGTATAAGTTACGTGAAGTACTTTAAAGTTAAGAGATTTGATTTAAGGCTAAGAGACTTGATTTCTTTACAAGTTATGAGACTTTATTTTTCAAGATATGAGACTTGATTTCTAAAGTTAAGAGATTTGATTTAAAATTATGTGACTTGATTTCTTTACAAGTTATGTGACTTTATTTTTCAAGATATGGGTTACTTGATTTACTTCTAAAGTTAAGAGGCTTGATTTCGAAAGAGTATGTGACTTGAGTTTTAAAAGTAGACTTGATTTCTTTACAAGTTATGAGACTTTATTTTTCAAGATATAGGACTTGATTTCTAAAGTTAAGAGATTTGATTTAAAGTTATGAGACTTGATTTCTTAACAAGTTATGAGACTTTATTTTTCAAGATATGGGACTTGATTTCTAAAGTTAAGAGATTTGATTTAAAGTTATGAGACTTGATTTCTTTACAAGTTATGAGACTTTATTTTTCAAGATATGGGACTTGATTTCTAAAGTTAAGAGAGTTGATTTAAAGTTATGAGACTTGATTTCTTTACAAGTTATGAGACTTTATTTTTCAAGATATGGGTTACTTGATTTACTTCTAAAGTTAAGAGGCTTGATTTCGAAAGAGTATGTGACTTGAGTTTTAAAAGTATACGTTTATTGATTTAAAGAGAAGGAGTTTTATGATTCTTTTTAAGTATGTATGTACGTAGTACTTTTGGGTTTAGTTTCCCCAATGTGATAAGAAATAAATGTGCCTTAAGTTCTCTAAAATGAAAGGTTGTTATAATAGCTTTATGGGAAGTTGTTATAACTACTTAAGAAGAAGTGAAAGGGTGGTTTAAAATGTTATGTAAGGAAAATCACACCGAACCCCACAGGCGGGCCGGATTATGCTACATGATTCCACAGTACACCGAGCCCCACAGGCGGGCCGGATTATGCTACATGATTCCACAGTACACCGAGCCCCACAGGCGGGTCGGATTATGCTACATGATTCCACAGTACACCGAGCCCCACAGGCGGGCCATATTATGCTACATGATTCCACAGTACACTGAGCCCCACAGGCGGGCCAGATTATGCTACATGATTCCACAGTACATCGAGTCCCACAGGCGGACCGGATTATGCTACATGATTTATCAGTACACCGTGTCCAGCAAATGGGCCGGGTTACGTTATAACGTATGGGTAATCAAAGTAAGCTCCCAAATAAGAAGTCCCTCCATAAAGGGTCGGATTATGTTATGTAAGATATGTAAGTTATGTGGAAAAACTTGACCGAATTATTAAGTATGTATGTAAGAATATGATGTTAATTCGTATTGAAAAAAGGAAAAGAATGATTAATGTACGATTGATTTCATGAGTTAAAATGACACGGAGGATCTGGTATTTTAATTTTTATACTTGCCTCTGTCATTCTTTTGTACAGTTATGATCTTGTTTAATGTACTTTATTTTCGTTCCATACTTAGTACTTGTTATCGACCCTTAGGGGATGCGTTCATGTCATTGGTCTAGGTACGATTGTGGATCCGCGAGCTTAGAATCCTTGTTCAGCATTTTGAGATGGCTCCAAGTTCCGGAGTTTGTCATTATGGCTAGGTATATTCAGGGGTACGACGGGGCCTTGTCTCGTCATAGTTGTTGTCACCTTCTTAGAGGTCTGTATTCATATGTGGGCTGGACTGGTGTAAGTTGTATTTACATTATTGTACAGCGTAGACCCTTTCGGGTGATTTATATTTATACGGAAGCCTTTTCAGCTTTGCCTTTGTTTTTTTAAAAAAAAAAGAGTGTTATTTATATTTCGCGGTTTATTTATGTTGTATGGGTAGAAGGGTGCCCAGGTAGGGGCACCAGTCACGGGCCCGAGATTTGGGGCGTGACACTTAACATGCGACGATTGTAACTATCGACCAAATTGATTACAACATTAATGGCTAACTTGTCCATTTTCGGTTTTAACATGTCGACATGATCCAAATCTTTTCAAACATCATTCTATATATCACATACTCATTTCTTAACTACTATAACATGTAATCTTCAATTACATTAAGAAGATGAAGATTTTTACCTCAATAAGCCCTAATAATATCCAAGAGTCAAAGTTGATCCTAGAAACTTTTAGCTCCTCTTCTTACGTTCCAATCTGCTCCAAGCACTCTTTAGAAGCTCATGAAGAACTCTTCTTCAAGTTCCAATTTCAAAGTTGAAGAACACCTTAGGTTTTCATCTTGCGACTAACGTAAAAACGTCGTTTTTCCGGGATCTTTCTATTGAGATATCCTTACAATACCCCTAGGAACCTTGGGTTAAAGTATTGTGAATTATGATCCAAAATTGCAAAATTTTTGGGTGGGAAATATGCTAAACCCGAGAGCACCCTTTCTTGCACAAAGTTCTCTAATTTTTTCTAAGTGTTGTGAGCTAAGTCTTGCTACTAGTGTAGTATATATAAAACAATGGAGGGCTTAGATCAAAACACTTGTGTGGCTTGGATGAAGGAGATTAAATATCAAGTGTCAACTTGGCTTAGTTGACTTGGTCAATTTTATCAAGCTTTGGGCTTGCAAAACTTGATCATCTTACTCTTGGTCAAATGACCCCTTTGTCCTTGGTCCATTTCGAACAAGCCCATGTGGGGGGGGGGGGGGTGACACGTGTTGCCCTCCCATTCGTCCATAGAATTTTGTAACCCTCGTGGGCCCCGCAAAACGTAAAATTTCTCGGGTGGGACCTACGTGACCAAATCCGTAAATAAATTTTCACAATGTTAATAAATTCCATACTCCTCAAATAATGTATTTTGAGAATCTAATTCTCATCACCGAACATTTTTCCTTTCCGATGTTCGGAAGATTTTCCTTCGGAAAAATAATTCTTTCTTTCGTACCAATTTACAAGTCTTGTGTTCTCACGTCTATTATCTTATACATGTCCTTGAATTACGGGGTGTAACAGATCAAACCTCCCGCTTGAAGACTGTGTAGGAGCACTCTGTGCTGTCTGAGATGCATTCCTCACCTGCTGCCGAGGCTTCCCACCTCAAAACTCACTCGAAAACCCAGCCGTCTTGGCCCTCTTAGGTTGGTCCCTATCATGTCCCATGTCTCGCCTGTCACGACCCAACCCCGGATCCGTGACCGGTGCCTTAACCCGGGCACCCTTGTGACACAACATCAGAGAAAACCAGCGGAATATAAACTCACAATAACAACCATAATGATATAAAAAATAGTCCAGCCCAAAAAGGCTACCCCAAAAGTACATAAAACCGAACAGTTACATCCTTAAACAAACTAAGTTATGACAAGACTACAGGCCTCTAAGAAGGAGTAACACTATGACGGGACAGGGCCCCGTCATGCCCCTGAATGTACAAAACATCAACAACACCAGGGAGAACCATACCAAAAGTCGAGCCTCCGAAGAAATGGAGCTCCTGACACCTGAGTAAAAGATCCTAGGAATGAGGATCTACCACCTGCTTTCCCTTACCTGCGGCATGAACGCAGCCCCCGAGGAAGGGGGTCAGTACACAACGTACCAAGTATGTAAAACTGGAAAATACTGTAGTAATATCATAAGTCAAAAATAAGCTGGAGTCATAGATAAAAATCAATTTCCTTGCACTGTGCCTTACTAACAATGAGAGTAACAAGTATAAATGTTATAGCATAAAAATAGGAGGCTCACGATCAAAACAGGGTACCTCGCCCGTAGTATCATTAAGCAATCCTACTCCTGGGACTATTTCACCCGCATGGGTCCTGTGGACCCGCATGAGGTCATCCGCCTCGTCATGGGACTATTTCACCCGCATGGATCCTGTGGACCCGCATGAGTACCATCGCCGTACTCGCATGGGACTATTTCACCCGCATGGATCCTGTGGTCCGGATCCGCATGAGTGCAAGCGCCGCACTCGCATCATGGGTAGCAAATCCATGGCATAGATAATAACCCGGGGTTTACCCCGTAATAATACAAATATATAACATAGCTCATCCGGCTATCATACATAACATAAGCACTACCGGCCTATCATATCATACATAAGCACTACCGGCCTATCATATCACAACATAAGCACTACCGGCCTATCATATCACAACATAAGCACTACCGGCCTATCATATCATACATAAGCAAGTTAAGAAATCCCCTAACTTCTTATTAACATTATTAATATATCCTCTCATTTTAGTATCCTAAGGCACTAACATGTCTTTTAATAGAAAATCCGGGAATTCAACCCAAGTACCATGTACTTCTAACTTTTTAAGAAATAACTCTTTTTATACAAAAATTCCAAGATACTAATCACCATAGTATCAAGTTACGATTTCTTTTCAAGACAAGTCACATTTCCTTTTAGAAATATAATAGGCTTCTAAAACAAGTGACTTCATTTCCTTTAAAACCTTAGGCAACCAATGCCTAAAAATCAATTCACCTTTCTTAGTTTCAAATCCTTTACCCGTACTTGTTTTAATTAGAGTAAACCTTTCTTTGTGAACCTTTCAAGAAAACTAATATAACCAACTTCCCATAAAGTCATTATATTAGCGTTATTCCTTTGTCAAATACGTTTTCCCTAAATCCAAGGGACTTATACTTTTAAAAATGAAACAAGTACCAATATACTTTAACACAAGTGAAAGATATCAAATGTTATACCCCGTATTTCCATAGTATGTACGTAAGGACGTACGTAGAAATTTGAACTTGTGATTTAGGCTTGGCCGAATTCTTTTTGTTCACAACACCCGATTAGAGTCGTTTTTCGACGAAACGTTTCCACAGCTTTCGTAGGGGAATTTCCGGCTATGTCATTTTTAATTTTTGCGGATTTTTCCGAGAGACGAAACATTTTGGACCAACGGGAGGGTGACATGTGTCACCCTCACATTGGAAGCAAGGGGCGGCAACCCTTGGCCGAATTGGGCTACTTTATGGCCTTGATTTGTGCCTTGTTTTGTGCCTTGTTTTGTGGAGTGTTTTGTGGAGTAGGGTTAGGGTGCACATGGCTTGATCTTGGCCTTACACTTGCCTTGCACATGGCTTGATCTTGGCCATTGGTTGGCCTTGGGTTTTCCTATAAATACCTCCCTTTGTGTTGATGAACTCTTCATCCACAAATGAAACCTTCCAAGCCAAAAATCCCTCCCTCCCTTTAGGTTGTGTTCGTCCAACACCCCCCCTCCCCCTTGAGAAGCCTTGGCCGAGAGGGTGCTCTCCCCCCCCCTCCTAGTGGTCGGCCGAGAACCCCCCCCCCCTAGCCTTGTTGCTTTCGTATAATCCCCCCCCCCCCTTTGTGGTGTAGAAATACTCTCAAGTATTCTTATAATGCCCAAATTACCTTAGCCGTATACCTTGTTGTATTCTAAGGTTATACCTATACGAAAAGCCTAAATACTATTATACTTCCCGTCACCACAAAACCGAAACCCTAAGGAAAATCTCCATAGTCCGTTGGAGTATTGTGTAGAAGTTGGTTAGAACTTCTAAGGGTGGTTTAGAGTTGGAGCGCTCGGAGTTGAGCTAAACGCGTTGCCCAGGATCGACATTTTAACTTGGATAATTATGGGCTTATCGAGGTAATTATCTTGTCCCTCTATTGTAATTGGAAATTACATGATGTTAGAATATATAGTTGAAGTATACTATATATAGTACTGAACTTAATGTTGTGGCAATGTCCTTGGACTTAAGCCTGAATTTAAAGTTAAGAACTGAACTGTAATTACGTAGGACTGTGTTACAGTAGACTTGTGTAGTTGACGGGTAGGGAAGGGCTGCCCAATTTCCCGTAGGATCTTGCATCTAGATTTATTCTACCGAGTAGTCTAGACTTTGATAGACTCGTATAACCTGTATAGGTTGAATGTTCTGCGAGTAGCATGTGCTACTTGAGAAGGTGGACCAGGCTAGCCGGGTTATAGCCGTGGAGCGTTTTGCTAATAGTCGATAATCGTCGCGAGGTATGTGAACCTCTTCCTATCTCTTCCAGCATGATATGTGTATAACTATGTAGTACGGTAGACGTACGTGTGTTAATTGAACGTAGTTGTACGGCAATGTCTTTTGACTTAAGCCCGAATAATAATAATCTTGAAGTAGTTCAGGAGAATTAAGAACTGTTTTTAAAAGAAGAGTAATACTTGGTTTTAAAATCTTAAGAGTTATACTAGCTTTATGGGAAGTTAGGTATAATGGCTTAAGAGAGATAAAACGAATGTATTATTTATTTTAGAAGTTAAGAGACTTGATTTTGTAAGATAAGAGACTTAAGCTAAATGAATTGTATGAATTTTGTGTGAAACTTCATTCGTGAGTAATGAGTACTTGGTTTTTTAAAAGGGATAATGTTTTACTAATTTCGGAAATCAGAAATGTGTATCGACAAACCACTGCAGCGTTAATAAAGGAAAAGGTATTGAATAATTAAGTATTAATAAAACCAGTAGAAACTCCCATCTGCATAGAAGCTAAGATGAGACAAAATGATATTTCCTAGATCATGGCTGCTGTAATAAGATTGTTATAAACAAGAATGTCCTACTTATGTTTCTCAGACTGTTTAAAAGAGAATTATATTCTTAAAGAAATAAGGCTATGAACTACGAAACCTTTCTAAAATAAGAAACGTGAACATTTGAAATTAGGCAAACTTGGACGTTTGGAAAATAATGTTGTTACTTGATTTTACAAAGGTAAGTGTTTTGGGTTTACTTAAAAGACATGATCACTCTATTTTATACTACGGGTATTGTGTGACTTATGTGGAAGGAACGGATCTTTTAAAGATTTAATGTATGAAGTACTTTGGGGATGGATACCCGAACTTGTTAGTAGAAAGTACCTTGTGTGAATAACTTGATTGTATTGGTTTGTGATAGCCTTGTAATACTCTCTTGTTGATTTGTTAAGTAAACATGCTAGGATGCTACGTGTGATAGTATCTTGTGATGTTAGTGTAAAGGGGTTTCCTCATCGCGCTTTAAAGTTGTTTGACTCTCAGTTATGTTGGTATTATACCACTCACCTTGACTTGTTTCGGAGGTTAAGCCGCCTCCGTCTGGGGGTAGACTCGGTGATGCAGGACCATGATTCGAGAATACCTCATGCGGGTCCAGGGATCCATGCGGAACTACGGAGTTCCGTGTTAGTTTGCGGCCCTTGTGGTCACGCGGCTTTGTGGCCATGCGATCGCGAGTCGGGGCGACGCCGGGAGTAGCTACCCTCGATGCGGGGTTATACCTCATGCGGGCCTATGAGCTTGGCCTATGCGGAGAGTTCCAGGGCTAGACGCGCATATTTGATACTGCGGGCGAGTGACCAGCTTGATCATGTGACGGTCTAGACAGATATCATGATACAGTTTATGACCTTGTTAGTCGCTGTGGTGTTAGTAGTCGGCTATTCCTTCAGACTTACCTGCATCGTTTTATTTGGACACAGTGGGACACGTGTTCATGTGTATTCCTTGGTGCTTTTATATCATAGACTGCCGGCAGTGAGGAAGGTATTCCACGGGCATGATTGATGTTGTGGGCGTGAGACCCATAGTTATATTTGAGTGATGACTTTGAGGGCGTGAGTCCCTGGCTTGACATGACTGCTTATTTATTGTAAACTGTAGTTTGGTTATCATACATGTCTCCTGCTTTGTATAGACTACTATGATTTCATTTACAATATTTATTTTGATTTCACATACTGCACTGTTAGATCGACCTCTTCGGGGCTGCGATCATGCCGCAGTAAAGGTACACCGTCATTGATCCTCGCTCTTAGGGTCACGATTCGCGTTTGGGAAAGCTCCGCTTTCTCGAGGCTTATCGGTGTATAGTCCCTGTTGTTGTAGGTGTTTACATTCAGGTATGGCGGGCCCCGTCCCGCCATTGTTGTTGTATAATTTCTTAGAGGTGCGTAGTAATCTTGTTGTGGCGGGGTTTGTAAAAGGATTAAACTGTTCATGTTGAAAAAGTTGTTGTTTATATATATGCGAAAGGCAAGTTTTTCTCGATTATTGTTTCATATTTCATAATATGTCTTGTATCGTTTATGTTCGTGATTACTCGATGTTGTATCACTAGTGGTGCCCGGGTAAGGCACA
The DNA here is from genome assembly GCA_029844215.1 of Przewalskia tangutica. Classification (NCBI taxonomy): domain Eukaryota; kingdom Viridiplantae; phylum Streptophyta; class Magnoliopsida; order Solanales; family Solanaceae; genus Przewalskia; species Przewalskia tangutica. The sequence continues at coordinate 55,872,175 of CM056736.1, forward strand.
CCACGTGGAATCGGTCGTGACAAAAGTGGTATCGAGTAGTTAATCCTCGGAAAGTGTCTACTGCATCGTATCCGAGAGTCTTGATTATCGGTGTGTTATGCACCACACCAATAATCAGGAGGCTATAGGATATTTAGGATTGGTTTCTATTCTTCTCACTCTGAGATCGTGCCCTAGAGTTGTGTTGTAAGTTGGACCCTCTAACGTATTTCTTTCCCTTACCGATATGTCTCCGCGTAGGGCCAAACCCGCCCAGGAGGCGAAGCGTAGGAGCTGCGAGTAGAGTTCAGAGGGTTACGTGGGCACAGGCCCAATCATTACCTAGGGTAATGCTTCATTTGGGGATTTCTGCGACGTCACTAGCCCCAGCAGAGTTTAAGCACGGCGACGGCAGTTCCTACTGCGGCCATGATATGTGAACCTTCAGTTCCACGACCGGGAACAGAGAATATAGATTGCAAAGAGGCAACCCTGTTACTAGCTATGGATTTGGCTACCAGAGAGTATACCGATGTATCGCGAGTCTTGATGACTACCTAAGAGAAGGTTGTGCAAGAGTAATTCTTCAGTTAGGCTTGAGCATGGCCTGTGTACGGGCCTATGCACAGCAGGCCGAGAAACGTAGAGATCGACGGGTTAACGAAGAACAACAGAAGAGGGCCAGAGCAGCAAGGTCCTTTGGTAACTTTCGAGGCAAGTCGCCTCGCCAACAGATTGGATATGCACCTCCGCCAGTGCAGAGTGGTCTTCCACGGATTTCAGGACTTTCGGGGTATGCAGGAGTTGGTCAGAACTCCAGGGCTTCCGGTTCACAGGATGGCAGACGTCATCCCGGGGAATGTCGTCTTGTTAGATTGGTACTTATGGTACCTATGACCGTCAGGGTCTGATGTCGGAAGAATGTCATAGTAGGAAGACTTAGCCTTCAGGATCGGTGGGTAGTTTGTCATCTTCCTTAGCTATGCGCCCTACGGGGCAGGTTTGTTAGAACGACTAAGGGGGAGTGAAGCAGTGATTACAGATAGATCTTTAACCCTCTAGAGTTTTGTATATGTGATAAGGTGAGTATACCTTAAGTGCTATGTTCTGATAGCAGTGTGTTAGTTGTGATTAGATCATGGTTGTTTAACCGAGTAAGATTTTGGGGGATAGAGAAAGTGTGAGCCTTAGAGCTTTATACGTAGAGACCTTAGAGGTGAGGCCATCTCAAGAAAAGGTGTAGTGTTATGTTTGATCCTTATCAGAAGTGCATAGTGCACGTGAGCTATGTTTGGGATAGGTCCCTAAGTAGTGTGGAATGAAAGAGGGTAGTTGAGCTAAGAAGACCGCTAGGTTTTCGAAACGTGATTAGTGAGGTTGTTCCGGATCGGGGAGCTAGTATTGTGCGCGTTGCCGGGTCGGGTTGAGGCCACGTTGCGGGTCAACCCGCGGCAGGTTTGGTGGTGGGGTCAGTTTGTGGTGGTCCCGCCTTGTGTTAGGGTCATGAGGGTGTTAGGCCCAAGTTTAGTTAACCAGCGTACGAGTTCGTGGATGCGTTCGACCAGTGGTCGGGCCGATGGGGGCAGCCCATCGTGTTCTTCGGTCAGGACCGTTTACTCGGCTGTGTTGAGTTATCAGAAAGGTTGTAAGGTTGCACGGGGTGCCTACCTTCACCTTATGGCAGACAGTGGAGCCCAGGGTACGGCTGTTTTTGTTTCTGGAAGTTTTACCAAACATGTGTTAAGAACTCAGGTGAGTCTCAGAATCGCATTCGCCCTCGGGCCAGTGTTTGGATTTCAGGGGTAGTTGTAGGGATTGTTGTCTCCTGTGGAGGGAGTGTTTAAGCTACCATTTCAGTGTTCGGATGTCGCTTTTTGAAGCCTTGTAGGGGCGGAAGTGTAAGTTGCCGGTCGATTGGTTCGACGTTGGCAAGGTTCAGATCGTTGGTTCAGGCTTGTTCCAGCAGACTAGGGATAGGGTGAAGCTTGTCCAGAAGAGGTTCTGGCAGCTCAGAGGAAATCGTGCGGATAATCGACGGCGACGCTTAGAGTTCAGGTTGACGGTCGGTCTTCTTGAAGGTACCACCCCGGTTTGGGTGTGACGAATTTTGGGAAACAGGGGGAACTTAGCCCGAGTTACTTTGGGCCTTTGTGAGTTCATGTGAAGAATAGGCCAGGTTGCCTATATGTTAGCATTTGCCGTCCGACTTAGGAGGCAGGACGTCCGGTCTTTCGTATTGTTATGTTCGGGAAAGTATCGAAGATCCATCCAGAATGTTCCCAGTTAATGATGCCCACGTTAAGAGATAGTAACCCCGAGTTTTGGAAACTAAAGCAGTATCAGAAATGTGGTAAGGGTTCGAGTGTCACGGCCGGTGATTGCATGCAGCCCGGTACCATTTGTTGGGTCGTCGGAGCAAGGCTCGCGACAAAGTGACAAAAGTGGTATCATTTTGGTGATGTTAGAGGTGTTTCCTCGTGGACTTGGATGTAAGTTTTTATGCGCGCGGTGTTTCGCGGGCGGATGTGGCGTGTTGGTTCTCGTAAGTATAGTAGTGAAGACTATCTTGGCGACGTTGTTTTGAGACTTAGAAGGAACATTCGACGAATGTTTCTAAGGAGGGAGAATGTTATACCGTATTTCAGTAGTATGCGTAAGGCGACGTAGAAATTTGAACTTGTGATTTAGGCTCGTAATTCTTTTGTTCACAACACCCGATTAGAGTCGTTTTCGACGAAACGTTTCCACGCTTCGTAGGGAATTTCCGGCTATGTCATTTTTAATTTTTGCGGATTTTTCCGAGAGGCGAAACATTTTGGACCAACGGGAGGTGACATGTGTCACCCTCACATTGAAGCAAGGCGGCAACCTTGGCCGAATTGGGCTACTTTATGGCCTTGATTTGTGCCTTGTTTTGTGCCTTGTTTTGTGGAGTGTTTTGTGGAGTAGGGTTAGGGTGCACATGGCTTGATCTTGGCCTTACACTTGCCTTGCACATGGCTTGATCTTGGCCATTGGTTGACCTGGGTTTTCCTATAAATACCTCCCTTTGTGTTGATGAACTCTTCATCCACAAATGAAACCTTCCAAGCCAAAAATCCCTCCCTCCCTTTAGGTTGTGTTCGTCCAACACCCCCCCTCCCCCTGGAGAAGCCGTGGCCGAGAGTGCTCTCCCACTCCCAGTGGTCGGCCGAGAACCCCTAGCCTAGTTGCTTTCGTATAATACCCCCCTTTTTTGTGGTATAGAAATACTCTCCAAGTATTGTTATAATGCCCAAATACCTTAGCCGTATACCTTGTAGTATTCTAAGGTTATACCTATACGAAAAGCCCAGAAATACTATTATACTTCCCGTCAGTCACAAAACCGAAACCCTAAGGAAAATCTCCATAGTCCGTTGGAGTATTGTGTAGAAGTTGGTTAGAACTTCTAAGGGTGGTTTAGATGGTTGGGCGCTCGAGTCGAGCTAAACGCGTTGCCCAGGATCGACATTTTAACTTGGATAATTATGGGCTTATCGAGGTAATTATCTTGTCCCTCTATTGTAATTGGAAATTACATGATGTTAGAATATATAGTTGAAGTATACTATATATAGTACTGAACTTAATGTTGTGGCAATGTCCTTGGACTTAAGCCTGAATTTAAAGTTAAGAACTGAACTGTAATTACGTAGGACTGTATTACAGTAGACTTGTGTAGTTGACGGGTAGGGAAGGGCTGCCCAATTTCCCGTAGGATCTTGCATCTAGATTTATTCTACCGAGTAGTCTAGACTTTGATAGACTCGTATAACCTGTATAGGTTGAATGTTCTGCGAGTAGCATGTGCTACTTGAGAAGGTGGACCAGGCTAGCGGGTTATAGCCGTGGAGCGTTTTGCTAATAGTCGATAATCGTCGCGAGGTATGTGAACCTCTTCCTATCTCTTCCAGCATGATATGTGTATAACTATGTAGTACGGTAGACGTACGTGTGTTAATTGAACGTAGTTGTACGGCAATGTCTTTTGACTTAAGCCCGAATAATAATAATCTTGAAGTAGTTCAAGAGAATTAAGAACTGTTTTTAAAAGAAGAGTAATACTTGGTTTTAAAATCTTAAGAGTTATACTAGCTTTATGGGAAGTTAGGTATAATGGCTTAAGAGAGATAAAACGAATGTATTATTTATTTTAGAAGTTAAGAGACTTGATCTTGTAAGATAAGAGACTTAAGTTAAATGAATTGTATGAATTTTGTGTGAAACCTCATTCGTGAGTAATGAGTACTTGGTTTTTAAAAGGGATAATGTTTTACTGATTTCGGAAATCAGAAATGTGTATCGACAAACCACTGCAGCGTTAATAAAGGAAAAGGTATTGAATAATTAAGTATTAATAAAACCAGTAGAAACTCCCATCTGCATAGAAGCTAAGATGAGACAAAATGATATTTCCTAGATCATGGCTGCTGTAATAAGATTGTTATAAACAAGAATGTCCTACTTATGTTTCTCAGACTGTTTAAAAGAGAATTATATTCTTAAAGAAATAAGGCTATGAACTACGAAACCTTTCTAAAATAAGAAACGTGAACATTTGAAATTAGGCAAACTTGGACGTTTGGAAAATAATGTTGTTACTTGATTTTACAAAGGTAAGTGTTTTGGGTTTACTTAAAAAGACAGTCACTCTATTTTATACTACGGGTATTGTGTGACTTATGTGGAAGGAACGGATCTTTTAAAGATTTAATGTATGAAGTACTTTGGGGATGGATACCCGAACTTGTTAGTAGAAAGTACCTTGTGTGAATAACTTGATTGTATTGGTTTGTGATAGCCTTGTAATACTCTCTTGTTTATTTGTTAAGTAAACATGCTAGGATGCTACGTGTGATAGTATCTTGTGATGTTAGTGTAAAGGGGTTTCCCCTCGACTGCGTTTAAAGTTGTTTGACTCTCAGCCGTTATGTTGGTATTATACCACTCACCTTGACTTATTTCCGAGGTTAAGTCGCCCTCCGACGCGGGTAGACTCGCGCCGATGGGATCATGATTCGAGAATACCTCATGCGGGTCCGTGGATCCATGCGAACTACGGAGTTCCAGTTAGTTTGCGCCCTTGTGGTCATGCGGTCTTCAGGGCTACGCGATCGCGAGTCGGGGCGACGCCGGAGTAGCTACCTCGATGCGGGGTTATACCTCATGCGGGCCTATGAGCTTGGCCTATGCGGAGTGCGAGAGTTCTGTGGCTAGACGCGCACATTTGATATCGCGGCGAGTGACCGCTTGATCATGTGACTGCAGACAGATATCATGATCTGATTTATGACCTTGTTAGTGCTGGGTGTTAGTAGTCGGCTATGCCTTCTTTACCTCGCATCGTTTTATTTGGACACGTGGGACTGGTGTTCATGTGTATTCCTTGGTGCTTTTATATCATAGATCGCCAGCGGTGAGGAAGGTATTCCACGGGCATGATTGATGTTGTGGGCGTGAGACCCATAGTTATTTTTGAGTGATGACTTTGAGGCGTGAGTCCCTGGCTTGACATGATTGCTATTTATCAGAACGTAGTTTGGTTATCATACATGTCTCTGCTTTGTATATACTACTATGATTTCATTTACTGATTTATTTTCGCCACATACTGCACTGTTGTACCGACCTCCTTCGGCTGCGTTCATGCCGCAGTAAAGGTACACCGCCATTGATCCTCGCTCTAGGGTCACTGATTCAGCGTTGGGAAAGCTCCGTTTCTCGGAGGCTTATCGATGGTATAGTCCCTGTTGTTGTAGGTGTTTACATTCAGGTATGGCGGGCCCTCCCGCCATTGTTGTTGTATAATTTCTTAGGTCAGAGTAATCTTGTTGGCAAGTGTTTGTAAAAGGATTAAACTGTTCATGTTGAAAAAGTTGTTGTTTATATATATGCCGAAAAGGCAAGTTTTCTCGATTATTGTTTCATATTTCATAATATGTCTTGTATCGTTTTATGTTCCGCTGATTACTCTGATGTTGTATCACTAGGGTGCCCGGGGTAAGGCACCAGTCACGGGCCCGGAATCGGGTCGTGACATCAAATCTTGTACGTCTACCGTACTACATAGGTACAACTACTCATGCTCAAGAGATAGGAAAGTTCCACATACCTCTTCGGTTAATCCACTTGCCAAGTCCGAAATACCGCACGTATTATGTCAACCTATAATGACCATAATACGTTTATTAACCCCTAATTTCAATGTAGAAATTCCAAATTCAAGTTACCAATTCCTAAGGAAAAATTGGGCAGCATTTCCTTTGTTTCTACTCACTTTGCCACCTTTTCAAAGGCCGATTTTCAACACTCAAACGCCACATTAAGGCCCAACATCCAAACCAACACAAAGGGGATTACACACCTAATCTTGGGTGTGTAAAATTCTGCCCCATAAGTTATAATAATACACTTAACAATTCTAAAGTAGTTTGTAGGCTACAACATGCTCATAATATCTCTTTAGCCAAATCCTTCATACCCAAACCACATTTCTTGCATGCAATGACTCTAATAGCATTATTTACTACCACAAGTTCTTTCTTCTTAACATGCAACACTAAAAACTAATAATAAAGGAAGAATCATTACCTTAGAGCTTTAGCCAAATTTATCCAACAACTTGCTAGCTTCTATTCCAAGAACACCACCACAACAACCTTCACAAGCTAGCCACAAGCTTCCTTCTTGCCTTTTACTTTTCAGATTTTTCCTAAGGCTAGAATATCTCTTGGAGTTTTAGAGAAAAGGAGGAGCTTGAAATAATTAAGAGAGAAGGAGGAGCTTTGTCAAAGAGAGATATGAAAGATGACCAAGTCTTTAAGACTTGGTCAATATAATGCATGCAAAATCAGATGGGGGGGACACTTGTCACCCTCCCATGCCCTTTTTAAAAGAAAAGATCAGATTTTCCTAAGTTTTTCCGATTTCGCCTGCTGCGGCGCGCCGCAACTCTGCGGACTCTCGGAACTTTAGCGCGCGCCGATTTCCGTGCCACGCATGAATTTCGCCTTGGCGCCGCGACTGCCTCCGCGGCCATGAGGCCCCGACCAAGTTTTTCTGATTTCGAGTCCTAACTCCTTTCGCACGGCCCCAACCACGGGGTATAACATTCTCCCCCCCTTAGAAACATTCGTCCCGAATGTTCCTTCTAGGCTTACTCAAATCACAATATCGACATAGACTCAAATAAAGACGCTCCACACGGCCACAACAAAACTCAAGCATAAATACTAAATTTAAAGACCAACAATTTAGAACGTGGGTTACCTGGAGGTATAGGGAACAAGTGTGGATATTTCTTCATCATGTCATCCTCTGCTTCCCACGTCATCTCCTCTCTGTTCTCGTTCCGCCATAAGACCTTGACGGAAGCCACATCCTTTGTCCGTAATCGCCTAACCTGACGATCGAGTATCGCTATGGGACTCTCCTCATACGATAACTCCTCTGTTACCTGAACCTCATGAATCGGATGTACTCTAGATGGGTCTCCAATACATTTCCGCAACATAGACACATGAAACACTGGATGTACTGCCTCTAGATCGGACGACAGATCCAACTCATAGGCAACCTTGCCTACCCTCCGGACAATCTGGTAAGGCCCAATGTACCTTGGGCTAAGTTTTCCCTTCTTCCCAAATCTCATCACGCCCTTCATGGGTGACACCTTCAGGAAAACCCAATCATGTACCTCAAACTCCAAGTGTCGACGCCGCTGATCTGCATACGACTTCTGCCGACTCTGGGCTGCCAATAACCGCTCCTGGATAAGCTTCACCTTATCCACTGCCTGCTGAACCAAGTCTGGCCCGACTAACTGAACTTCTCCTACCTCGAACCAGCCTATCGGTGACCTGCACTTCCTCCCATATAAGGCCTCATAAGGCGCCATCTGGATACTAGAATGGTAGCTGTTGTTGTAAGCAAACTCCACAAGAGGTAAATGATCCTCCCAGCTACCCCTGAAATCAATAACACAAGCCCGCAGCATATCCTCAAGTGTCTGGATAGTGCGCTCGGCCTGTCCGTCGGTCTGAGGGTGAAATGCAGTACTGAGACTCACCTGTGTCCCTAATCCCTTCTGAAAAGACCTCCAGAAGTTAGCCGAGACGGGCTCTCTATTCGATATAATCGACACCGGGACTCGTGCGCCTCACAATCTCTCTAATATATAATCTGGCATAGTCCTCAGCTGAGAACGTCGTTCTGACCGGGAGAAAATGGGATGATTTCGTCAGCCTGTTGACAATCACCCAAATGGAATCATGATTCCTCTGAGTGGTAGGTAACCCTGTAATAAAATCCATATTTATCACCTCCCACTTCCAAGTCGGAATATCAATATCCTGCAATAGCCCACCGGGCTTTTGGTGCTCAATCTTGACCTGCTGACAATTAGGACACTGTGCAACAAAACCTGCCACATCCCTCTTCAGGCCATCCCACCAATACACACACCTGAGGTAACGGTACATCTTAGTCGACCCCGGGTGAATAGAATAACGAGCACTGTGTGCCTCTCCCAAAATCTGCTGACGAAGTCCTGTCACATCGGGAACACACAATCGGCCCTCAAACCTTAGCACCCCATCAGGCGCTACCTCAAATAGACTCTTCTCTCTCTGAAGGGCGGCATCTCGATACCGTACCATAACCGGATCCTCATACTGTCGCCTCTTCACCTCCTCGATGATGGAAGACTCGGCAACCTCTCGAACCCGAACTCCATCACTATCGGAATCAACCAAACGAACCCCAAGGCTTGCTAGCTGACGAATCTCTCGGACCATATCCTTTTTCCCCGGCTGTACATCGGATAGACTACCCATCGATCTGCGACTAAGGGCATCTGCAACTACATTGGACTTCCCTGGGTGGTATAGAATATCAACATCATAATCCTTAAGCAGCTCCAACCACCGTCTCTGTCGCAAGTTCAGCTCCCTCTGGCTGAAGATATACTGGAGGCTCTTGTGGTCTGTATAAATATCCACATGAACTCCATACAAATAGTGTCTCCAGATCTTCAAGAAATGAATCACTGCTGCCAACTCTAAGTCATGTGTGGGATAGTTTTTCTCGTGCTTCCTAAGCTGTCGAGATGCGTAAGCTATAACTCTGTCGTCATCAAAGACGCACTCCAATCGACACTGACGATCGCAATAAACCACATATCCATCTAAGCCCTCTCGAAAGAGTAAGGATCGGTCGTCAATTTCTCCTTTAGTAACAGTGAAACTCTCTCACAAGCATCCGTCCATCGAAATGTAGTCGCTTCGAGTCACTAGTCAAAGGCGCCGACATGGAGGCAAACTTCTCCACAAACCTCAGATAATAACTCGCAAGGCCCAAGAAGTTGCGCACTGCTTGGCAGCTGGTCTAGGCCAAGTCTTGATCGCCTCAATCTTAGCAGTACAACCCGAATACCATCGGCCCCGATAACATGTCCTAAGAAAGCCATCAAGCCACCCAAAACTCGCATTTCGAGAACTTGCATACAATTGCGGTCACGAGGACTCGAATACCGCCCTCAAATGATCAGATGCTCTCGCTCTGCGCGAATACACCAAGATATCATCAATGAACACTATAACGAACATATCCAAGAATGGCCTGAACACCCTATTCATCAAATCCATGAATACCGCTGGAGCGTTGGTCAATCCGAAAGACATCACCCTGAACTCATAATGCCCATACCGGGTCCTGAATGCAGTCTTCGGGATATCCGCCTCTCTAACTCGTACCTGATGGTAACCAGATCGCAGGTCTATCTTGGAAAAACATCTCGCACCCTGCAACTGGTCAAACAAATCATCAATCACGGGAGGGATATATGTTCTTGATAGTTACCTTGTTCACCGTCAGAATCAATACACATACGCAGCGTCCCATCTTTCTTCTTTACAAATAACACTGGCGCTCCCCAGGGAGAAACACTTGGCCTGATAAAGCCTTTCTCCAGCAAATCTTTCAGCTGGTCCTTCAATTCCTTCAACTCGGCAGGTGCCATCCTGTATGGCGGAATAGATATCGGTCGAGTGTCTGGTGCCAAATCAATGCAAAACTCAATCTCCCTCTCAGGAGGGATACCCGGAAGCTCGTCTGGGAATACGTCTGGAAACTCTCTAACAACCGGAACTGACTGAAGGTCCGGTATCTCAGCCTCGGTATCGAACACCCGAACCAAATGGTAAATATACCCTTTCCGCACCATCTTCCTAGCCTTGAGGTAAGAAATAAACCTACCCCTCGGCGATGCAGTATTCCCTTTCCACTCGATCACCGGCTCACCAGGAAACTGGAACCGAACTAACCTCTCTCTACAGTCCACATTGGCATAGCAAGACGCTAGCCAATCCATACCCATAATCACATCAAAGTCCGTCATATCCAACTCTATCAAGTCGGCTAGAGTCTGACGATCAGATATAGTCATCGGGCAAGCTTTATACACTCGCCGCCACCACCGAATCACTCATCTGGGTAGCTACCTCAAAAGGTCTTATGGACTCGGGTTCTATTCCTATTCTACCAGCAATGTGAGGAGATATATAGGACAAGGTAGAACCTGGGTCTATCAAAGCATAAACATCACAGCAAGAAACCAACAATGTACCTGTGACGACATCAGGTGACGCCTCCTGGTCCTGGCGGCTGGACATAGCATAAATGCGGTTCAGAGGACCGAATCTGGAACCCCTGCCACGACCCCTGCCGCGGCCTGCTGGCCCGTGAACACCACGCCTCCGGGCGCCAACCACCAAGTAGAAGACCCAAAGAATCGAACTCGCTTACCGAGCCATGGCACTCGCCGCTCGGATGGACAATCTCTCTTCAAATGGCCTGCTGCCACAAGAGTAACAAGCTCCGGAGGAACACGACACCCTATAATGGCAATCACCACGACCACACCGAGGCATAGGTGGCCTCATCTAACCGGAACTCTGGTCCCTCTGAAAACCCAAGCCACGGGACCTCGCCCCGCTCCCGAATACCTGTCAGACCAGGAAGATGATGGAGTAGCGCTCTGAACCGGATGTGATGCAAACCCGGTCTGCTGCTGAGGCTGTCTACCTCGAGAACTACCAGAGGACGCTGATGTCCTGGCCCTCTTCTGCTGATACCTGTCAATCTGTCGCCTACGTTCTCACACCCGCGCATAGGCACGCATGCGGCAATGTCCATGCCCGGTGAAGAGCTACTCCGTAACTCTCGCCAAATAGTCATCGAGCCTCGTGACGTAGCGGTGCACTCGCCCTCCATATCTCGCTACTAAAGTGGGTACATATCGAGCCAATGAGTCAAACTCGGCGTTGTACTCCGGACCGCCCGCCCACTCGTCTCGATGTCGTAAATCTGCCGCCCGTGCCCTCCTCATCCGCGGAGGCAAGAAATGACCAAGAAATGCCGCGAGAACTCGTCCCCATACCTGAAGCGCATGCTCCCGGACAGCTCGCACGAATCAAACTACCATCGCGGTATCACGCGGCCGATGCGAACTCAATACAATCGACTTCGGTATCCGAGGCCTTGATCACCCTCGTGATCATTCAGAATCGGATAAATTCCTGAGGATCATCCTCAGGCCTCGACCCATAAAACTCTGGCGGGCTGCAGCTCAAGAAGTCCCGAAGTTTCACGCTATCAGATCTGGGAGGAACTACGGGTACAGCCGGAACCGCTGCCTCCTGTCTGTCCTCATGCCTAGCCACTATCCTGGCCAATAACTGGGCCATCTCCTTGTAGCCCATATCCTCTGCTCCAGGCTGCACAACTGGAGGCTCAGGTACCGTAGTCTCAGTAGCCGCTGCTGCTGCTCCGGACTCTGCTGGGGTTGACGACTTTGTGGAACTCGCCGTCCGAAACATTATCTCTGGTAAAGGCTGGGCCTGTGCCCTGGTAACCCTCGGTGTCCCACTAGTAGTTCCCTCCGCTGCCTTGCCACGGGCGCGGTTGCCTTGCGTGGAGGCATAACTGATACATACAAAGTTTACGTCAGAGGAAATTCAACCTATAACACAGCTCTATTGCACGATCTTAGAGTGAAAGAAATGAAACCAATCCTAAATATCCCGAAGCCTCACGATTATAGATGTGGTGCACAACACACCGATAATCAAGACTCTACTAGATACGGCTCAGAGACCCTTCCGAGGATTAATCGTTACGATACCACTTTTGTCACGACCGACTCGGATCCGTGACCGGTGCCTTAACCCGGGCACCGCGTGACACAACATCGTGAGAAAACCAGCGGAATATAAACTCACAATAACAACCATAATGATATAAAAATAGTCCGGCCAAAAGGCTACCCCAAAAGTACATAAACCGAATTACATCCTTAAACAAACTAAGTTATGACAAGACTACAGGCCTCTAAGAAGGAGTAACACTATGGCGGACAGGCCCGTCATGCCTGAATGTACAAAACATCAACAACACGGGGAGAACCATACCAAAAGTCGAGCCTCAGAAGAAATGGAGCTCACGACACTGAGTAAAAGATCCTAGGAATGAGGATCTACCACCGCTTCCTTACTGCAGATGAACGCCGCCTCGGCGGGGGGTCACACAACGCATCCAAGTATGTAAAACTGGAAAATACTGTAGTAATATCATAAGTCAAAATAAGCTGGAGTCATAGATAAAAATCAATTTCCTTGCACTGTGCCTTACTAACAATGAGAGTAACAAGTATAAATCTTATAGCATAAAAATAGGAGGCTCACGATCAAAACAGGGTACCTCGCCCGTAGTATCATTAAGCAATCCTACTCGTGGGACTATTTCACCCGCATGGGTCCTGTGGACCCGCATGAGGTCATCCGCCTCGTCATGGGACTATTTCACCCGCATGAGACTATTTCACCCGCATGGATCCTGTGGACCCGCATGAGTACCATCGCCGTACTCGCATGGGACTATTTCACCCGCATGGATCCTGTGGTCCGGATCCGCATGAGTGCAAGCGCCGCACTCGCATCATGGGTAGCAAATCCATGGCATAGATAATAACCCGGGGTTTACCCCGTAATAATACAAATATATAACATAGCTCATCCGGCTATCATACATAACATAAGCACTACCGGCCTATCATATCATACATAAGCACTACCGGCCTATCATATCACAACATAAGCACTACCGGCCTATCATATCATACATAAGCACTACCGGCTTATCATAACATAAGCAAGTTAAGAAATCCCCTAACTTCTTATTAACATTATTAATATATCCTCTCATTTTAGTATCCTAAGGCACTAACATGTCTTTTAATAGAAAATCCGGGAATTCAACCCAAGTACCATGTACTTCTAACTTTTTAAGAAATAACTCTTTTTATACAAAAATTCCAAGATACTAATCACCATAGTATCAAGTTACGATTTCTTTTCAAGACAAGTCACATTTCCTTTTAGAAATATAATAGGCTTCTAAAACAAGTGACTTCATTTCCTTTAAAACCTTAGGCAACCAATGCCTAAAAATCAATTCACCTTTCTTAGTTTCAAATCCTTTACCCGTACTTGTTTTAATTAGAGTAAACCTTTCTTTGTGAACCTTTCAAGAAAACTAATATAACCAACTTCCCATAAAGTCATTATATTAGTGTTATTCCTTTGTCAAATACATTTTCCCTAAATCCAAGGGACTTATACTTTTAAAAATGAAACAAGTACCAATATACTTTAACACAAGTGAAAGATATCAAATCTTGTACGTCTACCGTACTACATAGGTACAACTACTCATGCTCAAGAGATAGGAAAGTTCCACATACCTCTTCGGTTAATCCACTTGCCAAGTCTGAAATACCGCACGTATTATGTCAACCTATAATGACTATAATACGTTTATTAACCCCTAATTTCAATGTAGAAATTCCAAATTCAAGTTACCAATTCCTAAGGAAAAATTGGGCAGCATTTCCTTTGTTTCTACTCACTTTGCCACCTTTTCAAAGGCCGATTTTCAACACTCAAACGCCACATTAAGGCCCAACATCCAAACCAACACATAGGGGATTACACACCTAATCTTGGGTGTGTAAAATTCTGCCCCATAAGTTATAATAATACACTTAACAATTCTAAAGTAGTTTGTAGGCTACAACATGCTCATAATATCTCTTTAGCCAAATCCTTCATACCCAAACCACATTTCTTGCATGCAATGACACTAATAGCATTATTTACTACCACAAGTTCTTTCTTCTTAACATGCAACACTAAAAACTAATAATAAAGGAAGAATCATTACCTTAGAGCTTTAGCCAAATTTATCCAACAACTTGCTAGCTTCTATTCCAAGAACACCACCACAACAACCTTCACAAGCTAGCCACAAGCTTCCTTCTTGCCTTTTACTTTTCAGATTTTTCCTAAGGCTAGAATATCTCTTGGAGTTTTAGAGAGAAGGAGGAGCTTGAAATAATTAAGAGAGAAGGAGGAGCTTTGTCTAAGAGAGAGATGAAAGATGACCAAGTCTTTAAGACTTGGTCAATATAATGCATGCAAAATCAGATGGGGGGGGGGGGGGGACACTTGTCACCCTCCCATGCCCTTTTAAAATAAAAGTTCAGATTTTCCTAAGTTTTTCCGATTTCCGCCAGATTTCGGCCGCGGCGCGCTGCGATCGTCGCGGCGCCGCAACTCCTGCGGACTCTCAGAACTTTAGGCGCCGCGCTTTTCCGGCGCGGCTTATGAATTTCGCGCGGTGCGGCTGCCTCCGGCGCCGCGGCGCTGAGGCCCCTGACCGAAGTTTTTCTGATTTCGAGTCCTAACTCCTTTCGCACGGCCCCATACGCACGGCCTGAACCACGGGGTATAACATCGCCATCGCCCTCTATGTCGCTCCTCGACTCCTAATGCATACGCCTGGATACGAGCAATATCCATGCCCAGCTGAAGAGCTACAACCATGCACCCATCAATCAGATAGTGGTCTAGCCCCATCACGTAGCGGTGTACCCTGTCTGCCATGTCCGCTACTATAGTGGGTGCGTATCGAGCCAACGAGTCAAACTTTAGGCTATACTCTCTAATCGTCCTTCACTCTGCCTCAAAGTCAAGAACCTGTCAACCCTGGCTCTCCTCATCTCAGGAGGCAAGAAGTGGTCAAGAAAGGCCTCCGTGAACTCGTCCCACACCGCTGGAGGAGCACCCTCGCCCCTGGACAACTCCCATGACTCAAACCAGTTAACTGCTACATCGCGCAACCGGTATGAATCCAATACGACCGACTCGGTCTACGAAGCCTTAATCACCCTCATCGTCCATTGTATCTGGCGGATGAACTCCTGAGGATCATCCTCGGGCCTCGACCCGTAAAAATGTTACACCATGTGGTTCCAAGACATGAATATGAGAGCATACGTGAGAAAATAAGATATTAGAATTGGAACAAAAGAAAGATTTTATTTTCCTAAGGAAAATCTTCCGAACCTCGTGAAGGAAAAAAGTTTATTAATTGGAATTTGATTCCCAAATTTGGTGTTTGGGATTCATAGAATTTATTGAAGGTTTGGATTTTCATGTTTCGGATTTGGTCATGTGGAGCCCACCCGGGGAAATTTTACATTTTTATGGGGCCCACAAGGTTTTCAAGATTTTGGCCAATTATAGATATTTTGGAGGATGAAAATAATTTGGACCAATAGGAGGGTGACACGCGTCACCCGTCCACATGGCCCATGTTGGGCGAGAAGGGTAGGCCAAGTGGCCAAGTGTGTGTCTAAGATATTTGTTGGACAAATGGACAAGTGGGTTCCACACACACTTGTCCATACACTTGTTATAATCTCCTTCCTTGTCTACATTATATATACATATGAGGTGCAAGATTTCATCAACACTTAGAATAATTTCACAAGGCAAAAATTATATCCTCTCCATAGGACCTCTCGGTTTTGCCCTATTTTCAAGAACACAAATTCTTCAATCCTTGTTGTTAAATTCCCATATTCAAGGTGAAGATCCCTAGTGGTATACTAAGCATATACAACCCTTTAAATCCCGGAAATATCTATTTGAGCCGTGAGTTGAAGGGTGGAAACCTAAGGTGTTCTTCAACTTTTTAGTGTTGAACTTGAAGAGAAATTGGTTATGAGCTTCTATGGATTGCATGTTGCGGATTGGAACGTAAATAATAGGAGCTAAGATATGTTAAGGATCGTTTTTTAACTTGGTTTATTTTGGGCTATATTGAGGTAAGGATCAATTGTCCTCTTAATGTAATTGAAGATTTAAGAAGGTTTGCACCACACTTAGATGTTGAAGCCGAAACAAGGCAAATGTTGGTATATTGGATTGTTGATCATTTTGGTTATTAATTATACATGTTACATGTTATATAATGAGGGGAATAAAGTTGTTAATAGTTAACACGACTTATATAACATGTTGGAATAATAAATTGGATTTAAAGGAGTTAAGGAAAATGGCTTCAGATTTGTAATATGGTTGGCCGAGAATGGCCCTAAAATGATGATTAAATAATGGACTGTTTTATATGAATTGTGGGGCAGAATTTTACACGTCCAGTAGGCGTGTAATCCCCTTTGGTTAGCTGCTTATTATTCCTTAAACGTAGAGTGATGGTTGTTGATATACGGGCCTTAGAAAAGATGGAAAAGTACGTAGAAACAGGGGAAGTGCTGCCCAATTTTCCGTAGAATAGGAGACTTTGTACTTAGTATTATTCTACCTTAGAAAGATAGAAGTTGATAGACGTATTATTATCCTTATAGGTTGACATTCTACGTACGACATATTCCACTAGGGGCGTGGAATAACTTACGAGGTATGTGGAACTTTCCCTATCTTCTTGAGCATGAATCTTATAAATGTATAGTACGGTGGACGTACATGTTTTAAATTAATATGGTTTCATTTTGGTACAATTGACTTGATTTGAAATGTACAAGTTTAGTTGAGTTGGAGAGTTAAGCTCACTTGATTTTAAAGGATATACGTGCCTTAGTTTTCTAAACATAAAGTTGTTATAATGACTTTATGGGAAGTTAGTTATAACGACTTTATGGGATGTTAAAAGAATGATTTACTTGGTTGATTTAAAAGAGGATAAATGACTTGATTTAAAGAGAGGTAACTTGATTTAAAAAAAAGGTATGAGTTACTTAATTTTTGAAAGTAGAAGTTACTTGACTTTAAAGTGCCTTGAATTTTTAAAATGATAGTTCATTTCACATGTAATGGGAGTCAAAAACTATGTTAACTTGCCTATGCTTGCCTATGATAGCCTTTTGTGCAAATGTTATATTTCTATACTCATGTGCCTCTCATTGGAGGGCCGACCACCTTATTGTGTATTTTACTTGGACGTGCTGACAGTGATGAAGGATTCCACGGGCATGCTTCCACTATATTGTTCCATGGATATGCTTGCACGATGAAGGATTATGTGGGCGTGCGGCCATGATGCGGGTTCAATCCCCGGATAATACTATTATTCCATAGACTAGCTCTCCATGAAGACATATACCCGAGATGCAGGATTCCACAGGCATGTTATATATATATTATGCTTTGTGCATGCCGGCAGTGATAAAGGATTCCACGGGCACGCTTGGATATTGCGGGCTTAAGACCCATGGTTAGAATTGCATAGTGATTCTGAGGGCATGTGTCCCTGACTTTGACATGATTGTTTATATTGTGAAATTGTCTTTTAAAAAGGTAAAGTTGATTCTCATTACTTTCATTTTGTTAAAGCACAAGTTGTATTGTTCTTCTGGTTATCATACATGTCTCATGCTTTATATTAGACAGTTGTGATTTCATGTCGTACTGACCCCCTTTCCTCGGGGGGTTGCATTTCATGCTGCAGGTGTAGATACACAAGTTGGTGATCCTCTCTCTTAGGTTCTCTGTTCAGCTTTTTGGGAAGCTCCATTACTTTGGAGGCTTATCTTTTGGTACGAATCCCTGTTGTTGTAGGTTTATGTACATTCAGGGGTATGGCGGGGCCCTATCCCGTCATAGTTGTTTTTTCCAAACTCTTAGAGGTTTGTATTCATATGTGGGTTGGACTTGCGGGAGTTATATATATATATATATATGTGTGTGTTTGGTTGGCCAGTTGAAATAATGTTTTGTCTTTCTTACTTTATTTTGGCCTAGGTATTATATGGGGTGTGAGGATAACAGAGGGGGTGCCCAGGTAGGGCACCAGTCAAGGGCTCGGGGTTCGGGTCGTGACAAAAACACTGGCGGACTACAGCTCAAGAAGTCTCGAACCCTCAAACTATCTGCTCTGGGTTAACTCCCGGCTCCTATCTGTAAGTATGTCCTACTACTATCCTAGCCAGCAGCTAGACTGTATCCCTCATGTCCCTATCCTCTGCCCCTGGCTAAGGAACTGAAGGCTCAAGTGTCGAAGCCTCTGGATGTTACATCCGTAGTTCCAAGACATGTGTTTGAGAACATGTCACGACCCGACCCCGGGCCCGCGACTGGTGCACTATCTGGGCACCCCTTACAGGTATACATCAGAGAATAGCAGTGGAACATACATAAACTCATAAAATACTAGACATTAAATATCAACAGGCTAGCCGATAAGGCCACCTTCCGAAAAGCATACATAACCCAAATGAACAGTTACATCTTTGTTTTTTTCAACCCAATCCACAAGATATGACTACAGAACTCTAAGAATTTTTACATAACAACTGTGACGGGATACGGCCCCGCCATACCCCTGAATGAACATAAATCTACAACATCAGAGAAACCGTACCAAAAGACAAGCCTCCGGAGAAATGGAGCTTCTGACAACTGATCAGTGATCCTAAGAGTGAGAATCCACAACCTGCTTACCCCTACCTGCGGCATGAACGCAGCCCCCGAGGAAGGGGGTCAGTACAACAGATGTACCAAGTATGTAAAACTGAAAGTACTGAAATGAAATCATATAGTCTAAAATAAAGCTGGAGACATGTATGATAACCAAATAACAGTACACTGTGCCTTACTAATAATGAGAGTAAACAAGAGTATACTTTACTCCGTAAAAATAGGAAGCTCATGATCAAAGTAGGGCCACCTGCCCGTAGTATCATTAAGCAATCCTACTCCTGGGACTATTTCACCCGCATAGGTCCTGTGGACCCGCAATGGAGCAATTTGCTCCGCATGGGACTATTTCACCCGCAAAGGACTATTTCACCTGCTTAGGCCCGGTGGACCCGCAATGAGTACAAAAGCCGCACTCGCATCATGGGTAGCAAATCCATGGAATAAGTAGTAACCCGGGGGTTTATGTTACACCCCGTAAATTCAAGAGAATAAGTTAAGAACGTACGAAAGGAAATAAGATTTGAATTTGGAAAGTTAGGTTGGCAAAAATGTTGTAGGCAGACTTTCAGTCAACTTTGGAGCGGTATATCTCCTAGTTATTTAGGAGTTTTGAGGTGTTTTAAAAGACTAGTATGAAGTTCATTGAGTCTAGTTTCCAACGCAACAAACCGTTCGTCTATAGGACCTCGGAGTAGAAAGTTATGGAAGTTACAAGTTCATCTGCATCGATCGGCAGTCAGTTTCGATCGGCGGCCGTGGCCACTGGCCGCTGGCGCCGAAGTGCTGAAGCTCGGAAGTAGCGCGCGCGGCCGCTGCAGGCCGCGCGCCGAGGCTTTCTGCACAGTGGGAAATCAGAATAGTTTTTTTTTTAAAAAAGAGGCCATGGGAGGGTGACAAATGTCCCTTCCCATCTGATTTTTGGAAGTCCTACTTATTGACCAAGTCTTGAAGACTTGGTAATTTTTCAAGCAACCTTTTTCTCTCTAAAAATACCTCCTCCTTCTCTCTAAAAATTTCCTCTCTCATCTCTCTAAAATTTCAAGAAGAAACCAAAGCCTAGAGGAATTTCGGAAAAAAGGGCAAGAAGGAAACATGTTGACAAGCTTGTAGGAGGTTGTGGAGGTGATTGTGGAAGGAAGGCAAGTGGAATTTGTTGGACTAATTTGGGTAAACTCTAAGGTAACAATTCCTTCTCTTTTTGCTAGTAAATTGTGTTGCATGTGAGGAAAAAAGGACTTGTAGTTGTCAATATTGCCTTTAGATATATTGCATGTAGGAATAACAATTTGGATTGAAAAGGAATTGGATAAAAAGTTGGATTGAAAAGGAATTGGATAAAAAGTTGGATTGAAAAGGAATTGGATAAGAACTTGTGTTGTTATACCTCAAAATTGCCGAATTGGACCTTGTAGTTTGTACTAGTTTGATATCAATTGTGGGGCGTAATTTTACACGTCTAGTAGGCGTGTAATACCCTATTGTTAACTTCATTGTTGAGCCTTAAATGTGGCATGTTTGGTTATTGAATTCGGCCTTGAAAAAGGTGGCAAAGCATGTAGAAACAAATGAAGTGTTGTCCAATTTTCCGTAGAATAAGGGACTTTTCAATTAGAATGTTCTACGTTGAAGCTAGAACTAATAGCCGCATTATGGTCATTTTTAGGTTGGCATACTATGTGCGGCACATTCAAGTTAGCAAGTGGATCAAACTGAGGAGGTATGTGGTGTTATACCCCGTATTTCCAGAGTATGTACGTGAGGGCGTACGTATTAAATTTTTGCCTTAAGAATTGACAAGTTTCGAAATTTGGGCACAAGTGCCGAAAGGAGTCGTTTTTCGACGAAACGTTTTACTAAACTTGCGAAGGGAAAATTCCGGCTATGTCATTTCTAATTTTTGCGGATTTTTCCGAGAGACGAAACATGTTGGACCAACGGGAGGGTGACATGTGTCACCCTCACATTGGATAAGTGTGGGCGGTAATGCTTGGCCGAATTGGGGCATGTAGTAGGTAGGATATTTTGTGCAAGTTGTGTGGTAGATGGATAAGGTACACATGGTTGAAATCTAGCCCTACACTTGCCTTACACTTGGAGTGATCTTGGCCATTGGTTGGCCATGGCTTGACCTATAAATACCCCTCTAAGTTGATGAACTTCTTCATCCTAAATTGTTCTAAGTGTTAAAAATCCTCCTCCCTCTTAGTGTGAGCTTTTCGTCCCTCTCCCCCCCTCCTAGTTGAGCTTGGCCGAGAGCCACCACACCCTCCCCCTTGTGAAGCCTTGGCCGAGGGGTACCCCCCCCTAGCCTAGTTGTCTCGTATAAATACCCCCCTTTTTGTGGTATAGAAATACTCTCCAAGTATTGTTATAATGCCCAAATACCTTGGCCCAAATACCTTGTAGTATTCCCAAGGTTACACGTATACAAAAGCCCAGAAAATACTATTATACTTCCCTCAGTCACAAAAACGAAACCCTAAGGAAAACCTTCATAGTCGGTTGAAGTGTTAAGTAGAAGTTGCGTAGAACTTCTAAGGGTTGTTTGGAGAGGATTGGAGCACTCGGAGTAGGAGCTAAACATTGCTCAGGAGCGACATTAAACTCGGATAATTTTGGGCTTATCGAGGTAAATACTACTGTCCTTCTAGTGTAATTGGAAATTACATACTGTAGTAATATAGAAATGAATATAAGATTCATAAGAAGAGAATTGAATCGTAATAGAAGGATATTACGTAAAAGACTTGAATCAAATCACTTGAAGAAAATAAGTAGAAGTTAAACTGCACTTACATAGATTGTATATACTGAGATCGATAACCTTTATTGGTTGAATGTTCGCAAGTAGCATGAGCTACTTAGAAGGTGGACCAAAGCCAGGGTTATAGCCGTGGAGCGTTTTGCTTATAGTCGATAATCGTCGCGAGGTATGTGATTCTTCCTATACTCTTGAGCATGATATTTTAAAGGAAGATATATATATATAGTACGACAATGTCTTTTGACTTAAGCCTGAATAATATATAGTACGGTAGACGTACGTGTGCTAATTGAACGTAGTTGTACGGCAATGTCTTTGACTTAAGCCTGAATAATAAGAACCTTGAATGTATTTCAAATGCTAAGAAACCATTTTTAAAAGAAGAGTAACACTTGGTTTTAAAGGTTTTAAAAAAGAGTTATACTAGCTTTATGGGGAGTTAGGTATAACGTCTTAAGAGAGGTAAAGAAAATGGTTTACTGATGTTAGAAGTTAAGAGACTTAATCTTATAAGATAAGAGACTTAACTTAAGTGAATTAAAATGAGTTTTGTGTGAAACCTCATTCGTGAGTAATGAGTACGTGGTTTTTAAAGGGAATAATGTTTTACTGATTTCGGAAATCAGAATGTGTATCGACAAATCACTGCAGCGTTAATAAAGGAAAATGTATTGAATAATGAAGTATTATTAAAACCAGTAGAAACCTCCATCTGCATAGAAGCTAAGATGAGACAAAATGATATTACATTTCCTAGATCATGGCTGCTTAATAAGATTTATGAACAAGAATAACCTACTCGCCTATGGCATATGTTACTCAATTGTTTTAAAAAAGATTAAGACATTGAACTATGAAACTTTTCTGAAAAGAGACTTGAGTAATTGAAATTAGGCAAACTGGAACTTTAGGGAAAAGAAAGGCATTGTGTTGTCTTAAAATGGTTTAAAACATAAAGTGTTATAACAGCTTTATGGGAAGTTGGTTATAACGACTGTATGAAAACAAAAGAAGGGTTTTATCATTAGTTTTAATGTGATAACTTGTCTTTAAAAAGAGAAGTGTTTTGGTTTGCTTAAAAATGTGAGCCACTCCATTTTTACTACGGGTATCGGGTGACTTTTATAAAAGGAATGGATCTCTTTAAAAGGAATTTGACGTACGTAGTACTTTAGGGTTAAAACCCGGACTTGGGCATAAAATGAAAGTACTTCGAGTTGTGTATAAACTTGCCTATGCTTGTTGTTGTGAAACTTGCCTATGCTTGTTATTGTGAAACTTGCCTATGCTTGTTGTTGTGAAACTTGCCTATGCTTGTTATTGTGAAACTTGCCTATGCTTGTTGTGATAGCCTTTGTTGTGCAAGAATTGTGTTTCTATACTACCGCGTCTCTCGATGGAGGGTCGGTTGACTTGTTGAGAACTTACTTGGACGTGACCGGCAGTGACGGATAAATTCCACGGGTACGTTCCTGTTGATAGTGTTACTTTTGTTAATCGCTTTGGACATACTGACACGATGCGTAGCGCACGGGTATGCTTCCATTTTGATTACCGCCTTGTTGTCTTATTGTTTCCCTTTGGACATATCGACACGATGCGTAGCGCACGCATGCTTCCATTTGGAATCTTTGTTTTATTGTTTCCCTTGGACTCACCGACACGATGTGTAGCGCACGCATGCTTCCATTTGGAATGTTGTCTTATTTGTTCCTTTGGACATACCGACACGATGCGAGCGCACGGTATGCTCCCATTTGGATTGTCTTGTTGTTATCATATCATAGATCGCCAGCTGGAGAAGGTACTCACCGCAGGATTGATGTTGTGGGCGTGAGACCACGACTTGATATAATCATATGTGTGTGTCTTGTAGTTTGGTTATCATACATGTCTCCTCGCTTATAGACTATTATGATTTCATTTACTGATTTTTCTGATTTCACATACTTGCACTGTTACCGACCTCCTTCGGCCGCGTTCACGCCGCAGTAAGTACATCCGCGGTCGATCCCCGCGTTTAGGATCTCATTTCAGTTTTGGGAAGCTCCGTTCCGTCGGAGGCTTATCTTTGGTATGTTACCCTGAGTCTGTAAGTTCTTGTACGTTCAGGGGTATGGCGGGGCCCTGTCCCGTCATAGTTGTTGTATAAATCTTAGAGGTGCAGAGTAATCGCAAGTTGTGGCGTGCGGGATTGTAAGGATTATGCTGTTCAAATGTCTTTATATATATATGTTGAAAGGCAACCGTTTTGGTTGGCCTATTTTATTTCATCATGATCCATGTCTATTTTGCATGTTTAAGTTTTTATTTCCGCTGGTTTTCTCTGATGTTGTATCACTAGGGTGCCCGGGGTAAGGCACCAGTCACGGGCCCGGATTCGGGTCTTGACATGTGGAAACTTTCTTATCTCTTGAGCATGAGTAGTTATAACTATATGGTACGGTAGACGTACGTGATTCAAATAAGGTAAAGTCATTTGATATACTTGACTTGTTTTAAGGATGTCTAGTTGGTTGAGCTAGAGAATTAACTCACTTGCCCTTAGGGAAAGATTATAAGAATGGTTTATTCTAATAAGGTAGACAAGGATTTCTTGACATGAAAAAGGTAAAGAATACTTGATTTGGAAAGTATTGATTCTTGAACTATTCTAAAGATAAGAACTTGTTTTCTAAGTTAAGGAATTTGTCTTCTAAAAGTTATGAGACTTGAGGTATTTTGAAAGTTGTGTAACTTGATTTGAAGTACAAGTCTCTTGGTCATAAAAAGAACGAAGTTGTCCAAGACATAAAGAGTTATAACGGCTTTATGGGAGGCTAGTTATGACGGCCTTATGAAAGGATAAGAATGTCTTAGTTTCTAAAGCATAAAGTTAGTATAACGACTTTATGGGAAGTTGGTTATAATAACTTTATGGAAGGATTAAAGAAATGGTTTTTCTTGAATAAGGTAAACATAGATGAAAGAATTGAAACTAAGAAGGGCAATTTGATTTAAAGACATCAATTGCTTAAGGTCTGAATGAGGGTCACTTGAGTTAGAATCCCGAAACATATTTCTAAAAAGTATAGTGACTTGTTTGAAATGTAGATAAATCTTGATACTACGGGGGATAGTATCTTGGGGTCTTATATGGGAAAGGGGATTTTTGGAAAGAATAGAAGTACATAGTACTTTCGGTTGAATTTCCCCGGACTTGTTAAGTGATATGAAAAGTGCCTTAAGGTCATAAAACGAGATCCGTTTTGTATGTTAATGAAAGTCTAAAGAAGTTATGAGTTTCCTTGGACATACCGACAGTGTTGGAGGATTCCACGGGTATGATTCCATTGTCTTATTGTGAGTTTACCTAGACGTACCGACAGTGATGTAGGATTCCACGGGTATGTTTCCATTACGATTGATCCTTGGACATGCTAACGATGAGGGATTCCGGGGCATGCGACCAGGATGCTAGTTAAATTCCCGGATGTTACTATTACTCCATGGATTAGCTCTCCATGAAGACATGTACCCGAGATGAGGGATTCCACGGGCATGTTATATATGATTATTACTCCATGGATTAGCTCTCCATGAAGACATGTACCCGAGATGAGGGATTCCACGGGCATGTTATATATGATTATTACGCCATGGATTAGCTCTCCATGAAGCCATGTACCCGAGATGAGGGATTCCACGGGCATGAGATATACGATTATTACCCCATGGGTTAGCTCCCCATGAAGTCATGTACCCGAGATGAGGGATTCCACGGGCATGAGATACATATAGGTGTATATGTGTGGTATGTGTGTACGCCGACAGTGAGGTAGGATGCCACGGGCGCGCCACATGGTCGTAGTTTACTCTTATGGCTGTCGGCAGTGACGGGGGATTCCACGGGCAGAGAATATGGGTATATACGTGTGGTATGTGTGTACGCCGACAGTGAGGTAGGATACCACGGGCCCGTCACATGGTTAGATTTTACACCTATAGCGGTCGGCGGTGATGGGGGATTCCATGGGTACGCTTTGATAATGAGGGCTGGTGTTCATAGCCCCGGTGTGACTATCGTTCATATGTTGAACAGGCTGTACAAGGTAAAAAACTGACTTTCATTACTTTCACTTCGGTAAGGCACAGTGTACTGTTAACTTGGTTATCATATATGTCTTCAGTTGTATTTTTGACTATTATGATCTTAATTTATAGTACTTTCAGTTTTACATACTTGGTACATATTTTTGTACTGACCTCCTTCGGGGGGCTGCGTTCATGCCGCAGGTTGAAGTACATAGCTTGTTGATCCGCACTCTTTGGATCACTGGTCAGTTCTTGGAAGGCTCCATTTCTCCGGAGGCTTTGTCTTTTGGTACGGTTCCCTGAAGTTGTAGGTTTTTGTACATTCAGGGGTATGGCGGAGCCCTGTCCCGTCACAATTGTTATGTCAAACTCTTAGAGGTCTGTAGTCATTTCTTGTGGGTCACCTTTAAAAATTTTGAGGTAACTGCTTTTGGATTTGTATGGATCCAGGGAGGTAGCCTTATCGGCTAACCTATTATTTATTTCATTGTTAAGTTTATGTATGTTCCGCTGATTATCTCTGATGTATACCTGTAAGGGTGCCTGTGTAGGGCACGATGCCCGGTCGGGTCGTGACAAAGTGGTATCAGAGCAGTTAGTCCTCGGAAAGTGTCTACAGACCGTGTCTAGTAGAGTCTTGATTATCGGTGTGTTGTGCACCACATCTATAATCAGGAGGCTGCAGGACATTTAGGATTGGTTTCCATTCTTCTCTCTCAGAGATCGTGCAGTAGAGCTGTCCTACTAGGCTGAATCCTCTCTGACCTATTCTTATGTATCAGTTATGCCTCCACGGAAGGCGACCAGGGCCCAGAAGGGCAAGGCGGCAGAAGGAGCTGCTAGGGGTACACAGAGGGTTACCGGGACTCGGGCCCAGACTATGCCTGAGGTTATGGGCGGATCGGCGAGTTCAGCCACGCCGGCAGTGTTAGAGGAGCCGAGAGCGGCCGTAGCCCCAGAGATTCCGATACCTGAGCCTCCAGTTCCGCAGCCAGGGGCAGAGTATAGGGATTATGGAGAGCAGATCAGGTTATTGACTAGCATTGTGGCAGGGCAGCGCCGACAGGAGCCGGTAGCTAACCCTAGAGCCGACAGTTTGAGGATTCGGGACTTTCTGAGTTGTAATCCACCCGAGTTCTATGGTTCGAGGTCTGAGGAGGATCCTCAGGAGTTCATTCTGCAGGTGTAGCGGACTATGCAGGTGCTTAGGGCCTCGGAGATAGAGTCCGTTGTGTTAGCTTCTTACCAGTTACGCGATATTGCGTTGAACTGGTTTGAGTCGTGGGAGTTGTCTAGAGGTGTGGGTGCTCCTCCAGCTGTTTGGGATGAGTTCACGGAAGCCTTCCTCGGTCACTTTTTGCCCCCTGAGACGAGGAGAGCCCGCTTGGATAGGTTCCTAGCATTGAGACAGAATGGGAGGACCATCAGAGAGTACAACCTGGAGTTTGACTCATTGGCCAGGTATGCGCCCACTATTGTGGCGGACATGGCGGACAGAGTTCACCGCTACGTGATGGGGCTAGACCGTTATATGGTTACTGCATGTCTGGGAGTGGCCCTTCAGCCAGGTATGGATATTGCCAGGATGCAGGCTTATGCACAGGGGATTGAGGACAGACAGAGAGAGGGCCAGCCAGGTCCAATCCAGCCCAAGAGGGCCAGGACGGCAGGGTTTCAGGATAGCTTTCGGGGTGGACAGCCTCAGCAGCAGGCTGGGTCTCAGCCGACGCAGAGTGCCCCTTCCCGGTCTTCTGGCAGGTGGTTTGACCGTCGGGGATATTCGGGAGCAGGTCAGGGCTCCAGGGCTGCAGGTTCACAGGTGTCCGAGGATAGTAGCCAGGGGAGGCCACCCTTGCCTCGGTGTGGTTACTGTGGTAGAGCTCATTTCGGGGAGTGTCGTACTACGTCGACAGCTTGTTATGCTTGCGGCCGGCGGTATTTGGCGAGATCGTCCGACCATAGGTGGCACTGGTGGGATAGCACAGTCTACTGGATCAGTTGCGGGTTCTTCGCCTTCAATAGCTAGGCATGATGTTCATGCACCGGCAGGCCGCGACAGAGGTCGTGGTGGAGGTTCCCAGTTTTAGCGGTCCTTTGACCCGCCTATGTGATTTCAGGTACATCTATGACCCTTTAAATACTTGTATACATTGATAAAGTGGTGGTATGATGGAATGTCATGAACGGATAATATTAAGGTTATGTATGTATGCTAGAAGTAGGTTGGAAGTACGAAAAGAGAATCCTTTTAGGCCTTGAATGGGAGTAAATAGCGTTGTTGCACCTTGGGATCTGTTTTCTTGTTTGACAGTGATGGAGGGATATGCGTGTGCGATATCTTAGGACCATAGGTGGCATAATAAGGTTCCATTAAGTGTAAGGTACGAGGATGTACCGAGGAATATTAAATTGAATCCAAAAGAACATTCGGGGATGAATGTTTCTAAGGGGGGGAGAATGTTACACCCCGTAAATTCAAGAGAATAAGTTAAGAACGTACGAAAGGAAATAAGATTTGAATTTGGAAAGTTAGGTTGGCAAAAATGTTGTAGGCAGACTTTCAGTCAACTTTGGAGCGGTATATGTCACGACCCGATCCCGGGCCCGTGACTGGTGCCTTACCCGGGCACCCAAGTAGATATACATCAGAGTAACCAGCGGAATATAAAAACAAGACATAAAACAATAAAGAGTACGAACAGTCTAACCAAGAAAATGTCGCCTTACAGCATGTATATATAAACCAAAACTTGAACAGTTACATCCTTTACGAACCCCCTGCCCACAACAGTACTACATACCTCTAAGAATGTAACCACAACTATGACGGGACAGGGCCCCGTCATACCCCTGAATGTACAAGTACCTACAATGACAGGGGACTATACCAAAGACAAAGCCTCCGGAGAAATGGAGCTTTCCAAGAACCGAACAGTGATCCTAAGAGTGCGGATCAGCAAGCTACGTACCTCAACCTGCGGCATGAACGCAGAAGGCGAGGTCAAGACAACAGTATGTGAAACAAAATATCAGTAAATGAAATCATAATAGTATATATAAAGCAGGACACAGGTATGATAACCAAACTACAGTACACAATATATAAGCAGTCATGTCAAGTCAGGGACTCACGCCCTCAAAGTCATCACTCAAATCTAACTGGGGGTCTCACGCCCACAACATCAATCATGCCCGTGGAATACCTTCCTCACTGCCTGCAGTACATGATGTAACATATAATCCGGTGATGCGCCCGTGGCATCCTACCTCACTGGGCAGACACATATACAACACACACATATATATATATATATATATATATATATATATATATATATATATATATATATATATATATATATATATATATATAACGCGCCGCATGCCCTAATCCTCATCGTATAAGCATGGCCATAACGTGCCCTCGAAATCCCTCATCGTAGGCGCAGGTCTTCATGGGGAGCTAGCCCATGGAAATAAGAATATAACATGCCCCCGGAATCCCTCATCGTGGGTACATGTCTTCACGGGGAGCTAGCCCATGGAGTAAAAATATAACATGGTCGCATGCCCCTAATCCCTCATCGTATAAGCATGGCCATGGAGTAATGAAACGTGCGGGCATCTAACCCGCATCCTGGCCGCATGCCCCGGCATCCCTCATCGTATAAGCATGGCCAGGATCAATCACAATGGAAGCATACCCGTGGAATCCTCCGTCACTGCCGGTATGTCCAATAAAAGTACACAACAAGTCAGCCGGCCCTCCATCGAGAGACGCGGTGGTATAAAAATACAATGCTTGCACAACAAACGCTATCACAACTAGTATAGACAAGTTCAACACACTCTTAGACTGTCATTAACATGTAAATTGATTTACCATTTGTATAAACTCAAGTACTCTCATTTTATGCCAGCCATCCGGGTTTTAACCCTAAAGTACTACGTACTTTAGTTCTTTCAAAAGATCCATTTCTTTTACAAAGGTCACATGATACCCGTAGTATCAAAATAGAGTGACTATCATTTTAAGTAAACCAAAACAATTTCCATACCTTCTTTTTGAATAAACCAAGACAATACCGTGCCTTCTTTTTAAACCAAAAACACTTCAATTCCTCAAGTCTCTCTCTTTTATAAATCAAGTTCTTTACTTTGGAATTTAAGAAAGTTTGTACTTGTTTATAATGATCTTATTAAAGCAGCCATGATCTAGGAAATGTAATACAATTTTGTCTTATCTTAGCTTCTATGCAGATGGAGGTTTCTACTTGTTTTAATATAACTAATTGTCGTTACTTTCTCTTTTATTAACGCTGCAGTGGCTTGTTCGATACTTATTCCCATTTTCCGAAATCAATATAACTTATTCTTTTTCCTTTTATTTAGACAAAGTACTCGAATCAGCCATGATCTAGGAAATATAATACAATTTTGTCTTATCTTAGCTTCTATGCAGATGGAGGTTTCTACTTGTTTTAATATAATATTAATTATTTGTCAATATAGTTTCCTTTATTAACGATGCAGTGGGATGTTCGATATTTATTCTCATTTCCGCAATCAATGTAATATTATTATTCAAAACTAAGTACTCATTACTCACGAATGAGGTTTCACAACTTTCCACACAATTCAAGTTCTTCACATATCAAATCAAGTCAAATATAAGTCAAGTCTCTTATTCTTTTTAAAAATCAATAAACCATTCTTTTATCTACATAAAGTTGTTATAATTAACTTCCCATAAAGCCATTATAACACTTTATGTTTTAACCCAACCAAATTGCTTAGCACACGACGCTCACCGTACTACATAGTTTAAAATAATCATGCTAGAAGAGATAGGAAGAGGTTCACATACCTCGCGACGATTATCGACAATTAGCAAAACGCTCCAAAGTACTATAACCTTGCTAGCCTTTTCCACCCTTCAAGTAGAATACGCTACTCGTAGTACTTCCACCTATAATGGCCATGAAACGTCCATTAACCTCTAGATCTCTTCGTAGGATATTTCTAAGAACAAGTTCCATATCCTACGGAAAATTCGGCAGCACCTCCCCCGTTTCTACTCAATTTCCCACCTTTTCCAAGGCCCGATAACCGTGATTAACCTACTATAATTAAGGTGCAATAATACTGAAATCTAAAGAAGGGGATAACACGCCCAAACGGAACGCGATTAACAATCTCTCCTTCATAACAATAATAACTAAAGAAGGGGATAACACGCCCAAACGGAACGCGATTAACAATCTCTCCTTCATAATAATAATAAGTAAAGAAGGGGATAACACGCCCAAACGGTAACGCGGTTTACTATCTCCCTTCATAATAACAATAAGTAAAAGAAGGGGATAACACGCCCAAACGGTAACGCGGTTTACTATCTCCCTTCATAATAACAATAAGTAAAGAAGTCCAAAGTAAAAAGTCCAAAGTAGATACGGTCCTTAAGTTGGGGTCCTTGGCCAACTTTTACAATTTTACTTATCCAATTACTTCATTAGTCCTTCAACTTATATTCCAATCTTTATATAAGTTATAGTTTCCTTGTTGTTAACTTCTTAGCAAGTAATGGATACATTTTACCATTTTAATGGCTAACATGCCAATTCTCTTTTTAATATCTTAACAAGATCCAAATCTTTCTTTATATCTTATAGTCCATAATATACTTCCAGTATATGTATAATATCCATATATACATAATAAATCAACTTCACAAGGAGGTTAAGGTTCATTACCTCAAGATAGCCCAAAAACGTGACTGTCCAGATTTTTAGCTACTGCTTCGTCAGCTGAACTTGCAACGTCGATAACTCTCTACTCCAGTATCCTATCGACGAGTGGTTTGTTGCGTTGGAAACTAGACTCGACGAACTTCATTTTAGGCTTTTGAAACACCCAAAAAACTCCTTATATGCTAGGAGATATTCCCTTACAAACTTGACTAAAAAATCTGCCTACTCTCGGCCAAGGGAAGGTTTTTGAGGCTAGGGGTGTGAAATCTTGTCTAACTCTTGGTTAATAATCTTCCTAACACATTAAGGAAGAACACTTATAAGTTTAATAATTTTTGGACAACATTTGGTTAGGGGAGGGGCTGGTTCGACGAGAGCAACATAGAAGGAGGGATAGGAAATGTTTTTCAAGTATTGTAATATGTTAAGTGTGGCTGATTTTCATCCACTAAGGGGGTTTATATAGCACAACCAAGGGTTGGGATTAACACATGTGTAAGGTAGAGATCATATGTGAAGGTTCCTTCCCACACTTGTCTTACTAAAGCCATGCAAGACCTTGACCATGCAAGACTTGCCCACTAAACTTAGCCAAATTCATCCAAGCCAAGACTAGCCATGCAAGACTTTTGGCCACTTGTCTTGCCTACTTGTCCACTCAATTTCGTCCCACATGGCCCAATATAGGGGTGACACTTGTCGCCCTCCTATTGGTCCAAAATATTTTATCTCTCGGAAGAATTCTGTTATACCCCGTATTTCCAGAGTATGTACGTGAGGACGTACGTACAAAAGTTTGGGCCTTAAAGTTAGGCAAGATTCGAAATTTGTACACAACCCCCGTAAAGAGTCGTTTTTCGACGAAACGCTTTCTGTATCTCATGCGGGAAAATTCCGGCTATGTTATTTATTATTTTTGCGGATTTTTCCGAGAGATGAAATATTTTGGACCAACGAGAGGGTGACACTTGTCACCTTCATATGGACGGCAACAAGGGCTTGGCTTGGACGATTTTATGCCTTGTTTTGTGCCTTATTTTGTGGCTTGTTTGGTGCCTTGTTTTGTGCCTTGTTTTGTGGAGTAGGGTTAGGGTGCACTTGGCTTGATCTTGGCCTTACACTTGCCTTGCACTTGGCTTGATCAAGGCCCTTGATTTCCCTATAAATACCCCCCCCCCTTTGAAGACTTATTCATCCACTCCAACAAATCTCCAAGTCTTGAAATCCCTTCTCCCCCCCTTTGTGAGCTTCTCGTCCTAGCCTTCCCCCTCCCCCTTTGTTGGGCCTTGTGGCCGAGAGGGTACCCACCCCCCTTCCTAGGGGTGCTAAGCCGAGGGGTACACCCCCCCTTGCCTTGTATGGTTCTCGTATAATACCCCCTTTTTGGTAGAGAAATACTCTCCAAGTATTGTTACTATACCCAAAATACCTTGGCCTTATACCTTGTAGTATTCCAAAAGTTACCTCTATACGTAGAGCCCGGAAATACTACCTTTTGTCCTTTTAGTCTCAAACCGAAACCCTAAGGAAAATCTTCATAGCGAGTTGAAGTATTAAGTAGAAGTTGCGTAGAACTTCTAAGGGTTATTTGGAGCAGGTTGGAGCGCCTGAGTCGAGCTAAACGTTGCTCAGGATCGACATTTAAACTTGGATAATTTTGGGCTTATCGAGGTAAATACGCTTGACCTTCTTTTGTAATTAGAGTTTACATACTGTTGGAGTATAAGAATTAAGTATAAGTTATATACCAGGAAGGTATATAAGAAGGAACCGAATCAGATTACATGGATTGTATTTACTGAGACTTGTGTAGTTTGACGGGTAGGGAAGTGCTGCCCAATTTTCCGTAGAATTATTTTTACAGATAGTCTAGTCGTTGATAGACTTGTGTGACCATTATAGGGTGAAGTACTGCGAGTAGCGTATTCTACTCGAAGAAGTGGAAAAGGCTAGCAGGATTACAGTACTTTGGAGCTATTTGCTGATAGTCGATAATCGTCGCGAGGTATGTGATTCTTCCTATACCCTTGATCATGATATTTTAAAGGAGTATATATAGTACGGTAGACGTACGTGTGGCAATGTCTTTTGACTTAAGCCTGAATAATAAGAACCGTGAAGTATTTCAAAAGAATTAAGAATCCTTTTTGAAAGAAGAATAATACTTGGTTTGAAAGCTTAAGAGTTATACTAGCTTTATGGGAAGTTAGGTATAACGACTTAAGAGAGATATAAAGAATGGTTTATTGCTTTTAAGAAGTTAAGAGACTTGATCTTAAAAGATAAGAGACTTGACTTAACTGAATTGATGTGAAAGTTGTTAAGAAGTGTGAAACCTCATTCGTGAGTAATGAGTACTTGATTTTTAAAGAATAATGTTTTACTGATTTCGGAAATGAGAATAAGTAAGGAACTTGATTTCTAAAAGAGACTTGAGGAAATTAAAGAGTTTTTGGTTTAAAAGAAAGGCATTGTTTTGTCTTAAAATTGGTTTAAAACATAAAGTGTTATAACAG
The DNA here is from genome assembly GCA_029844215.1 of Przewalskia tangutica. Lineage (NCBI taxonomy): Eukaryota > Viridiplantae > Streptophyta > Magnoliopsida > Solanales > Solanaceae > Przewalskia > Przewalskia tangutica. Next base: position 55,906,115 of record CM056736.1, read on the forward strand.
CTTTATGGGAAGTTAGTTATAACGACTTTATGAAAACGAAAGAATGGTTTTATCATTGGTTTTAAAGTGGTAACTTGACTTTAAAAGGAGAAGTGTTTTGGTCTAAAAAGAAGGCATGGTATTGCCTTAATTTGGTTTTAAAAGGAAAGTATGGAAGTTGTTTTGGTTTACTTAACAATGTTAGTCACTCTATTTTTATACTACGGGTATCGGGTGACCTTTGTAAAAGAAATGGATCTTTAAAAGGAATTTAACGTACGTAGTACTTTAGGGTTAAAACCCGGACTTTGACATAAAATGAAAGTACCTTGAGTTGTGTATAACTTGCCTATGCTTGTGTTGTGAAACTTGCCTATGCTTGTTGTGATAGCCTTTGTTGTGCAAGAATTGTGTTTCTATACTACCGCGTCTCGGAGGCGGTTGACTTGTTGAGGACTTACTTGACGCGTCACAGCGGACGGAGAATTCCACGGCCACGCTCGCTTGATAGTGTTATTCCATGGACTAGCTCTCCATGAGGTTTTACTGTTCGGCCTTGGTATCTGGTGGTCGGCTTTCGTACTTGCCCCGTCTCGTGGCTGATTCGGCCTTGGTACCTGGTAGTTAGCCCTCGCACTTGCCCCGTTCAGTGTAGTGACGAAGTCTCGTGATACGGCCTTGGTACCTGGTAGTTAGCCCTCGTACTTGCCCTGGTCAGCTACGTGACACGGCCTTGGTATCTGGTAGTCGCATTTCTGCCCGTGTCAACTTCGTGGTTTGGTTGTATAGTATTGTTAGTACGCACTTGGTGTTCATGTGTACTGTGGTGTTATTATATCATAGATCGACGGCAGCTGAGGAGGGTATTCCACGGGCATGATTGATGTTGCGGGCGTGAGACCCATAGTTATATTTGAGTGATGACTCTGAGGGCGTGAGTCCCTGACTTACATGACTGCTTATTTATTGTGAACTGTAGTTTGGTGATCATACATGTCTCCTGCTTTATATAGACTGCTATGATTTCATTTACAGTATTTTTAGTTTCATATACTTGGTACTTGTTGTACTGACCTCCTTCGGGGGGCTGCGTTCATGCCGCGGGTAGAGGTACACCGATTGCTGATCCTCGCTCTTAGGATCACAGTTCAGCGTTGGGAAACTCCGTTTCTCCGGAGGCTTATCTTTGGTATGTTACCCTGAGTTGTAGGTTCTTGTACATTCAGGGGTATGGCGGGGCCCTGTCCCGACATGTTGTATAAAAACTCTTAGAGGTCTGTAGTACTGTTGTGGGCAGGGTTTGTAAAAAGGATTAAACTGTTCGGTTTGAAAGATTTTGTATACATATATTTATTGGAAGGTAACCGTTTGGTTGGCCTGTTTTATGATCTTATCTCTTGTTTCATGTTTAAAGCTTTATTTCCGCTGATTTTTCTCTGATGTTGTATCACTAGGGTGCCCGGGGTAAGGCACCAGTCACGTGCCCGGGATCGGGTCGTGACAAAAGTGGTATCAGAGCAGTTAATCCTCGGAAAGTGTCTACAGACCGTGTCTAGTAGAGTTTTGATTATCGGTGTGTTGTGCACCACATCTATAATCAGGAGGCCGCAGGACATTTAGGATTGGTTTCCCTTCTTCTCATTCTGAGATCGTGCCTTAGAGCTGTGTTGTAAGTTGGACCCCTCTGACGTATCTCGTTTTTACCAGTTATGCCTCCGCACAAGGCAACCCGGGCCCAGGTGGGCAAGGCAGCGGCGGAGTCGCTAGTGAGATACTGAGGAGTACGAGGCGCAGCCCTGGCCGACTGATTGTGCTGAGACGGCGTGTTTTGCGACGCCACCGGCCCTAGCAGAGTTTAGAGCCGCAGCAGATGGTCAGCCGAGACAACAAGACTGAGCCTCCACCCCACACCGGAGCAGAGAGATGGGTTACAAGGAGATGGCCCGCCATCGCCGTGATCGTGGCGACATGAGGATAGGCCGACGCAGTTCAAAGAGCACTCGCCACGACTGCCCGGCCCGTGATCGTGCTACCGGGCACCCAAGTAGCCATACATCGAGTAACCTGGAAATATAAACCAAGACAGAAACAGCTTTAAAAAAATAAGACACACTTTATGTAAGAAAACACGCTTTCGCATATATAAATAATCAAGTTTTGCGCTACATCCCAACCGCATAATAGTACTACTGCACTTAAGGAAGTAACAACTATGGCGACAGGGCCCCGCCATACCCTCGATCAGCATAAAACTATCTACAATACAGGAGATCATACCCAAAAGTAGAGCCTCCGAGAAGATGGAGCTCCCGACACCAACACAAAAGATCCTAAGGATGCGGATCTAGCACTGCTTGCCTTTACTGCAGATGAACGCAGCCCCGGCGAGGTCAAGACAACAGTACCAAGTATGTGAAACTATAAAGAATCAAATGAAATCAAAGTATTTAAAACCTTTTCACAAATACACCGTTCAATTGCACATAGTGCCACATCACAAACAACAACGGAAATGGAAAGATCAGAATGTGTCTATTCTAGGCCGCGAATGATCGGCAAGGCCAATCGCCCATAGTATCATTCTGCGTGCCTAGTCTCGACTTTCGCAGCCCGCATAGGTCACACATAGACCCGCATGAGGTAGCTCCTCGTGATCGGGGCAGCTAACCCCAGATCCGCCTAGGCTCCCGCAGCCCGCATAGCCTCAAAAGACCGTGATAGTCTCAATGCATCGCATAGGAATCCCGTGATCGTGCTAGACGCCCGGAATGATCAATCCTAGAGCATACCGCTGCTCCGCATAGTCTCACAGACCGCATAGGCCGTATAGACCAAGATCGTGGGCAAGCCTCTGATAATAGCCGCGGGTAGGTGATACAAGAATAAAGACAACGGACTTACGGTTAGCAACGTAAGTACAAAGCAAGAATGACCCCTTACACAAAGATTACAAGACACTAACACGTAGCATCATGATATGTCTACTTATCAAACAATCTTACTACACTTAACAGAGATCAATACAAGGCTTTTATAAACAAACAAGTAAATAGCCTTTTATCATTCTTAAGTTGTTATACCTAACTTCCCATAAAGCTAGCATAACTCTTAAGCTTTTGTTTTAAAAACCAAATATTTATCTTCTGTTAAAAATGATTCAGTATTCTTTTGAAATGTTTTCAGTTCTTATTATTCAGGCTTAAGCCGTGAGGCATTGCCGTAAGTATTATTCATTTAACACATGACGCTCACCGCACTATATATATATTGTAAAATATCATGCTTAGGAAGAATCACATACCTTCTCAGCGAAAACCACCTGCCAAGTTGAATATGTCGCGCGTAGAGAGTCAGCCTATAATAGTCACAGACATCTATCAAAGACTACTCTGAAGGTCATTCTAAACAGAGGGTTCACAATTCTACGGAAAGTCGGGCAGCACTTCCCTACCCGGTGAGTTATATAAGTTCATCGTGAAAACAAATTCTAGGTAAGTACGCTTTGATTATTCTTCTTTAAACCCTCCTACTGTGGTAATTCCAATTCTATTCTGTGATATTCTTCTAAGTATTTATACTTATTCTTATACTACAACAGTAAGTATTCTCTAATTCAAAAGAGGGTTAGGATTAGTTACCTCGGTAAGCCCAATAATATCCTAGATAAAGTCGCGCCTGAGCAAGGTTTAGCTCCTAAGTTGTACGCTCCGGTAGCTCCAAGAAACCTTAGAAGTTCTTTACAACTTCTACAAAGGATTAAGGGATTTGGGCTAGGGTATTTTGGGCATTATAACAATACTAGAAGACAACTTTTCTACCAAGGGAGGGGGGTAGATTTTGGCTAGGCTAGGGGTAGCCCTCGCCAAACTCACTCAAGGGGGGGGGGGAGTGTTGGACGAAAGGCTAAGGGAGAGGAGAGGATTTTTAGACTTGGAAGATAACTTTGTGGATGAAGAACTCTTCATCTTAATGGGGGTATTTATAGGTCAAGAAGTGGCCAACCAATGGCCAAGATTAAGACAAGTGCAAGGCAAGTGTAGGGTGAGGATTAACTATACACAAATATCCTACCAACTCCTTGACTTGTGCACAAGGCACAAAAACGTGTTGCTCTTTTCAATTCGTCCCAAATGGACGATTCAAGTTCACCAATGGGAGGTGCCAAGTGTCGCCTCCCGTTGGTCCAAAATGTTTCGCCTCTCGGAAAAATCCGCAAAAATTAGTAATGGCATAGCCGGAATTTTCCCTACGAAGTCGTGGGAAACGCTTTCGGAAACGATTCTTTTAGTGAGTTGTGTACAAAATAAAACGCCCAAGGCTAACTTTAAGGCCAAACTTTTGACGTATTCCTCACGCACATACTGGAAATACGGGTATAACATTCTCCTCCTTAGAAACATTCGTCCCGAATGTTCCTTCTCAAGACAAGCCATCATGAAGCTTAAACAGTTTGTAAGTGCCACACATGGCCACAAAATAACACTTAGGCACAAATGATAATGGAAATTTACAAGTAGGAAAGCGAATTACCTGGAGGTGTGGGGAATAGGTGAGGATACTTCTGCCTCATGTCCTCCTCGGCTTCCCACGTCATCTCCTCCCTGAGCTCGTTCCGCCACAAGACTTTGACGGAAGCCACGTCCTTCGTCCGCAGACGCCTAACCTGACGATCGACTATCGCTATGGGAATCTCCTCATACGATAACCCCTCGGTCACCTGACATCGTCAATCGGGTGTACCCTAGATGGATCCCCGATACATCTCCTCAAAGATAGATACGTGAAAACCGGATGCACCGCTTCCAGATCGGACGGCAGATCCAACTCGTAGGCAACCTTGCCTACCTCGCGACAATCTGAAACGGCCCAATGTACCTTGGGCTGAGTTTCCCCTTCTTCCCAAATCTCATCACACCCTTCATGGGTGACACCTTTAGGAAAACCCAATCATGAACCTCGAACTCAAGATGCCGACGACGATGATCTGCATACGACTTCTGTCGACTCTGAGCTGTCAATAGCCGCTCTCGGATAAGCTTCACCTTATCCATCGTCACGCACCAAATCTGTCCCACTAGCCGCACTCTCGCCCACATCGAACCAACCTATAGGCGACCGCACTTCCTCCCATACAAGGCCTCATAAGGCGCCATCTGAATACTGGAGTGGTAGCTATTATTATAAGCGAACTCAACTAGAGGCAAATGATCCTCCCAACTACCACTGAAGTCGATAACACAGGCTCGCAGCATATCCTCAAGAGTCTGGATAGTGCGCTCGCTTCGTCCGTCGCTGCGGATGAAATGCAGACTGTGCTCACCAAGGCCCCTAAACCCTCTCGAAGGACCTCCGTTAGCCAGAACCGGGCTCTTCTGCCGATATGATCAAGTAGGACTCCATGCGCCGACGATCTCTCGGATGTAAAGTCCGCATAATCCTCACCAAAAGTCGCCCCGACGGAAGAAAGTGGGCTGATTTCGCCACCGCCGACGATAACCCATATAGAATCATGTCTCCTCCGAGTGCGAGGTAATCCCGTGATGAAGTCCATGTTGATTACCTCCCACTTCCGTGTCGGGATCTCAATCGCTCAGAATAAACCACCGTGCCTCCGTGCTCTACCTTCACCGCCGACAACACGGGCACCGAGCTACGAACTCGCAACGCCCTCTTCAAGCCATCCCACCAATACACGATCTAAGGTCGTGGTACATCTTGGTCGACCCGGATGGATAGAGTAACGCGCGCGTGGTGCTTCCCCAAGAACTCGCCAAGTCCTCAAACATCCGGAACACACACCTGCTCAAACCTTAGCACCCCATCGTGCTACCTCAAAAGGACCCTTGCCCTCACGAAAAGTCGTATCACGATATCGAATCAAGGCCGGATCTCGAATCGCTGCCTCTTCACCTCTCGACGATGGAAGACTCGGCAACCTCACGAACTCTAACCCCATCGCTATCGTAATCAATCAAACGGACACCAAGGCTCGCTAATCGATGCAAATCACGAACCATGTCTCTCCTCTCTAGCCGCACATCCGATAGGCTCCCATCGACTACGACTAAGAGCATCCGCCACAACATTGGCCTACCCCGTGGTACAGATATCAACATCGTAATCCTTAAGCAACTCTAACCACCGCCTCGCCGTGAAGTTCACCTCCTCTCGTCAAGATATACCGAGGCTCTTGTGGTCTCAGAAAATATCCACGTGAACCCCATACAAATAGTGCCTCCAGATCTTCAAAGCGTGAATCACACCGCTAACTCCAAATCATGCGGGTAGTTCCTCTCGTGTTTCTTCACCGCCGATGCATATGCTATAACCCCGCCATGCCGCATCAACACACATCCCAACCCGATGCCCGACGCATCACAATACACGCATATAACCATCCGACCCTCCGGAAGAGTAAGAACGGAGGTCGCCTTCTTTCAAAGAATCGAAACTCGCCACAAGCATCACCATCAAACTTGGCCGCTTCGAGTCACCCTAGTCAATGGTGCGTAGATAGAAGCAAACTTCTCCACGAACCGATAATAACCCGCAAGGCCCGTAAAATCGCGAACCTCTCGCCGAGTAGTAGGTCTCGCCAAGTCCTCGATCGCCGATCTTGGCCAGATTCACTGAATGCCATCACCCGACAATATGCCCAAGAAACGCCATCAAGTCAACCAAAACTCACATTTGGAAAACTTGGCGACAAATGCCTGTCCCGAGAATCACAAGACAGCCTCAAATGCTCCGCATGCTCCCGCCCGAGCGAGAATAAACCAAGATATCATCAATGAACACTATCACAAACGTGTCCAAAAATGGTTTGAACACTCGGTTCATCAAATCCATGAATACCACGAGCATTGGTCAACCCAAAAGACATGACTGAACTCATAATGCCCGCATCGTCCGAATGCACCCTAGGGACATCCACCTCTCTCGACACGAACTCGATGATAGCCCGAACGCAGATCAATCTTGATAAACATCTCGCGCTCGCAATCGGTCGAACAAATCATCAATCCCGGAAGGGGTATTCGTTTAATGGTCACCTTGTTCACCGTCAATCAACACACATGCGCAGCTGGCCCCGCCCTTCTTTTTCACGAACAATACCGCGCTTCCCTGTGGAGAAACACTAGGCCCGATGAAGCCCTTCTCCAAAGAAATCCCTAAGCCGATCCTTCAACTCTCTCAACTCGGCAGTGCCATTCTCAGATGGCGGAATGGAAATAGGCCGAGTATCCGCAAAGACATCTATACAAAACTCGATCTCCTCTCGTGAGGGATACCCGAGGTCATCCGAAACACGCCTGGGAACTCGACTCATCGAATCGATGGAAACTGGTACCGCAGCCTCGATCAAACACTCAACGAGATGGTAGATATACCCTTCTCGCACCATCTTCCTAGCCTTGAGGTAAGAAATAAACTTACCCCTCGGCGATACCGTGCTCCCTCCCACTCAACAACCGCCTCGTGAAACTGGAACTGCACTACTTTCTCTCTGCAGCTACATTGGCATAGCAAGAAGCTAGCCAATCCATCCCCATGATCACGTCGAAATCAATCATCTCCAACTCTATCAAGTCGGCTATGGTCCGACGATCAGAAATGGTCACAGACAAGCTCTATATACCCGCCGAGCTACCACCGAATCACCCATCGGCGTAGCTACCTCGAAAGCGGTCTATGGACTCGTGCTCTATCCCTATCCTACTAGCAACAAGGGGAGATATATAGGACAGTAGAACCCGATCTATCAACGCATACACATCAAACCTGAACCGATAAAGTACAGTGGATTTACATCGTGAGGCCTCCGATCCGCTTACCGGACAAAGCATAAATGCGGTTCGAGGACCGCTAGAATCGGGACCCGCGCGCCACGACCGCGCGACCCGGGTCCATGAGTACCTTGCTCCGGGCGAGTAATCGTCGGGATGAAGAAGCGCAACAAACCTCGCAGATCGGCCCATTACTACGCCGCCGCCGTCGGACAAACTCGCAAGTGACCTGCGCTGGCCACAAGTATAGCAAGCTCCCGAGTACGCCCCGTAATGGTATCTACCACAACGCACACCGAGCGGACCTCAACGGTTGGCACCTCGCTACCCTCGAAATTAAGTCCCGGGCCCCGACCGCCGATCGCCTTCGCTGCATCAAATCGATGTAGGAGCGCTCATACGGCCGAGGTGCAACCGACTTCACGATGCCGCCACTCGAGAACCACCAAAGAACCGCCGTCTTGGCCTTCTTCTGCTGCTGATATCGCTCTACCCGGCGGTCTCTGCGCTCCTCGCATCCTAGTGCATGGGCCTGCATGCGGGTAATGTCCATACCCTGAAGAGAAACACCCGCATACGACTCGCCATATAATCATCTAGCCCTGACGTAGCTGTACCCTATCCTCCATATCTTCTACCAATGCCGGGACATATCTAGCCAAAGAATCAAACTCGACATTGTATTCTCGACGCAAGGCCCCCGCCTCAAAGCAAGAATCTATCAGCTCGTGCCCTCCTCATCTGCGGAGGCAAGAAGTGTGTGAGAAAAGCCTCTGAAAACTCATCCCATACCGCTGGAGGTGCATGCTCTCCCCGGGAAAGCTCCCATGAATCAAACCAATCGACTGCGGTATCACGCAGCCGATGCGAACCGAATGTCACAGCCTCAGTCTCTGAAGCCCTGATCACCCGCATAATCCTCTGCAGCTGACGGATGAACTCCTGTGGATCATCCTCCGGCCTCGACCCGTAAAACTCTGGCGGGCTACAACTCAAGAAATCTCGTAGCCTCAAACTATCTGCCCTCGGGTGCACTACGGGTGCGATCGAGATGGAGCCGAATCGCCGCATCCAATCTCTCTCGACGGGCCACAACTTTAGCCAATAGTCGGGCCATCTCCTTGTACCCTAACTCTCCGCCAGCCGTGGGGACGAGGTGTGGGTACTGTGGTCTCTGGGCCGGGCGGCGTCATAGAACTCGCCTCTCGGTATAGACCGGGCTCGAGCCCTCGTGACTGGGTGTCTCGCTAGCGCCTCCTCGCTTTGCCCTTCCGCCCGGGTTGCCTTTACGCGAGGCATAATCGCATAGAAAGGAATACGTTAGAGGGGTCCAACCTATAACACAGCTCTAAAGCACGATCTTAGAGTGAGAAGAATGGAAACCAATCCTAAATATCCGAGAGCCTCCTGATTATTGGTGTGGTGCACAACACACCGATAATCAAGACTCTACTAGATACGGCTCAGACACTTTCCGAGGATTAATCGCTCGATACCACTTTTGTCACGACTGCCTGGCCCGTGATCGTGCTCACTGGCACCCAAGTAGCCATACATCAGAGTAACCAGCGGAAATATAACCCAAGACAGGAAACAGTTTAAAAAAATAAGACACAGCTTATGTAAGAAAACATCGCTTTCGCATATATAAATAATCAAGTTTTGCGATTACATCCCAACCGCATAATAGTACTACGCACCTCTAAGGAAGTAAACAACTATGGCGACAGGTTCGCCATACCGATCAGACAAAACTATCTACAATACAGGAGATCATACCCAAAAGTAGAGCCTCAGGAGAAGATGGAGCTCACGACACCAACGCAAAAGATCCTAAGGATGCGGATCTAGCACTGCTGCCTTTACTGCGGCATGAACGCACTCAAGGAGGTCAAGACAACAGTACCAAGTATGTGAAACTATAAAGAATCAAATGAAATCAAAGTATTTAAAACCTTTTCACAAATACAATCGATTCAATTGCACATAGTGCCACATCACAAACAACAACGGAAATGAAAAGATCAGAACAGTCTATTCTAGGCCGCGAATGATCGGGCAAGGCCAATCGCCTATAGTATCATTCTGCGTGCCTAGTCCTCGACTTTCGCAGCCCGCATAGTCACACATAGACCCGCATGAGGTAGCCCTCGCATCGGGGCAGCTAACCCCGGATCCGCCTAGGCTCCCGCAGCCGCATAGCCTCAAAAGACCGTGATAGTCTCAACAGACCGCATAGGAATCCTCGATCGTGCTAGACGCCGAATGATCAATCCCGAGCATACCGCTGCCCGCATAGTCTCACAGACCGCATATGCCGTATAGACCGCATCGGCGGGGCAAGCCCTGATAATAGTCAAGGGTAGGTGATACAAGAATAAGACAACGGACTTACCGTTAGCAACGTAAGCACAAAGAAGAATGACACTTACACAAAGATTACAAGACACTAACACAGGTAGCATCATGATATGTCTACTTATCAAACAATCTTACTACACTTAACAGAGATCAATACAAGGCTTTTATAAACAAACAAGTAAACAGTTCCTTTTTATCATTCTTAAGTTGTTATACCTAACTTCCCATAAAGCTAGCATAACTCTTAAGCTTTTGTTTTAAAAACCAAATATTTATCTTCTGTTAAAAATGATTCAGTATTCTTTTGAAATGTTTTCAGTTCTTTATTATTCAGGCTTAAGCCGTGAGGCATTGCCGTAAGTATTATTCAGTTAACACATGTACGTCTACCGTACTATATATATATTGTAAAATATCATGCTTAGGAAGAATCACATACCTTCTCAGCGAAAACCACCTGCCAAGTTGAATATGTCGCGCGTAGAGAGTCAGCCTATAATAGTCACAGACATCTATCAAAGACTACTCTGAAGGTCATTCTAAACAGAGGGTTCACAATTCTACGGAAAGTCGGGCAGCACTTCCCTACCCGGTGAGTTATATAAGTTCATCGTGAAAACAAATTCTAGGTAAGTAAATGTTTGATTATTCTTCTTTTAAACCCTCCTACTGTGGTAACAGTTCAATTCTATTATGTGATATTCTTCTAAGTATTTATACTTATTCTTATACTACAACAGTAATTATTCTCTAATTCAAAAGAGGGTTAGGATTAGTTACCTGGTAAGCCCAATAATATCCTAGATAAAGTCGCTACCGAGCAAGGTTTAGCTCCTAAGTTGTACGCTCCAGAGTCTAAAGAAACCTTAGAAGTTCTTTACAACTTCTACAAAGGATTAAGGGATTTGGGTAGGGTATTTTGGGCATTATAACAATACTAGAAGACAACTTTTCTACCAAGGGAGGGGGGTAGATTTTGGCTAGGCTAGGGGGTAGGCCTCGGCCAAACTCACTCAAGGGGGGGGGGGGGAGTGTTGGACGAAAGGCTAAGGGAGAGGAGAGGATTTTTAGACTTGGAAGATAACTTTGTGGATGAAGAACTCTTCATCTTTAAGGGGGTATTTATAGGTCAAGAAGTGGCCAACCAATGGCCAAGATTAAGACAAGTGCAAGGCAAGTGTAGGGTGAGGATTAACTATACACAAATATCCTACCAACTCCTCGACTTGTGCATAAGGCACAAAAACGTGCAAGGCTCTTCAATTCGTCCAAATGGACGATTCAAGTTCACCAATGGGAGGGTGCCAAGTGTCGCCTCCCGCTGGTCCAAAATGTTTCGCCTCGGAAAAATCCGCAAAATTAGTAATGGCATAGCCGGAATTTTCCCTACGAAAGCTGTGGAAACGTTTCGTCGGAAAACGATTCTTTTAGTGAGTTGTGTACAAAATAAAACGTCCAAGGCTAACTTTAAGGCCAAACTTTTTGTACGTATTCCTCACGCATATACCGGAAATACGGTATAACAAAGACCCGTGGTTCACCCGAGATCGGATAGTTTGACGCTACGACTTTCGAGTCAGAGCCCGCGAGTTCTACGTCGAGGCTCGAGGATGATCCGCAGGAGTTCATCCGACGATACGATCGCGAGTGATCAAGGCTTCGAGACCGAGTCGGTGGTCTGGTTCGCATCGGCCGCGATACCGCTGCGATCGGGTTTGATTCGTGAGCCGTCCCGGGAGAGCATGCACTTCCACCGTATGGAACGAGTTCTCGAGGCATTTCTTGCACATTTCTTACCTCCACAGCGAGAGGGCTCGCCGGCGATTTTTGGTGTTGAGGCAGAGCGGGCGTACGGTTCGGGTGTACAATGTGGAGTTCGACTAATTGGCTCGGTATGTCCCCGCGTTAGTAGCTTGATATGGAGGACGAGTGCACCGCCACGCCACCGGCTCGATGACTACTTGGCGAGGCTTGTTCGGTGTAGCTCTTCACCGGCATGGACATTGCCCGCACGCAGCTTATGCACTTGGATGTGAGGAGCGAGAGGTCGACGGAATGACCAAGATCAGCAGAAGAGGCCGCAATGCAGGTCCTTTGATAACTTTTGAGGCGGACCGCCTCAGCAGCGGACTAGTTATGTACCTCCGCTAGTGCAGAGTGGTCCTCCACAACCTTCGGGACCTTCGGGATGTTCAGGAGCAGGTCAGGGCTCCCAGGTTTCAGATTTTCAGGGGAGTAGGAATGCTCGCCGGATGAGGTCGCCTTTGTCTCAGTGTGGTCGTTGTGGAAAACTTCATAAGGGAAAGTGTCGTACTAACTTGGGAGATTGTTATTCTTGCGGCCAACAGGCTATCCGCGAGAGATTGTCCACTGTGGTAGCACTGGTAGGATAGCACGATCACGAGATCGGGTTCTTCACCCCCCATAGCTAGGCAGGATGATCATACACCGGCAGGCCACGGCAGAGGTCGCGGTGGAAGTTCCCAGATTTAGCGGTCCTTTGAACCGCCTATCTTTTCAGGTATATCCTTAACCCTCTAGAGTTTTGCATGCGTGATACGATAATTGTATGTTGAGTGCTATGTACAGATAGCTTTGTGTGTATTGTGGTTTAGAGACATGTATAGTTGAAAGAATAAGTATGGGGGCAGGGAAGATATGAACCTTAGAATGTTACACGTTGAGACCTTAGATGTAAGGTCGGCTTGAATAAAAGATTTTACGGTTAGTCTTTGTCGAAATACTTGGTTTGCATATAATGTATTGTGAAATGAAAGTGGTAGCTTTCATGATGTGAATTGGTAAGATTGTTCCGTACCGAGGAGCAAGAGTTGGCGCGACAGAGGGTCGGGTTGAGGGCGTGTTGCGGGTCAACTCGTAGCCCGGATGTAGGTGGGGTCAGTTCTGGGTGGTCCCGCCAGATGGTAGGGTCACGAGGGTGCTAGGCCCAAGGTTAGATGACCATCATATGAGTTCGTGGATTTGTTCGACCAGAAGCGGATCGTGAAGGCCGGGAATGGCCTTAAAGAAGATCGAGGCTAGTAAGATGACCAAGTTTGGAGGTAGTGGCTCCAGAAATTTTGGGGACTGAAGTAATGACTGAAGTATGATACGTATACTGGGAGAGTTCAAGTGTTCGAGAAGAGTACGACGAGTAAGGAAAGAAGCGAGCATGTGTTAAGAGCATAGAAGTGATAATTTTGTTGCGAAGGAAGTATCCTTTAGACCAGGGTGGAAGCTTTTGTTATGCTTGAGGTGAATTCTCGTGGACTTGGATTAAATATTTGAGCGTGTGTTATTTTGTGGCCAGGTGTGGCATTGGCAACTGGCTTAAGTTATGAGAAACTGATCATTATCTGTTTTGAGAAAGAACATTCGGGACGAATGTTTCTAAGGAGGGGAGAATGTTATACCCCGTATTTCCAGAGTATGTACGTGAGGACGTACGTACAAAAGTTTGGGCCTTAAAGTTAGGCAAGATTCGAAATTTGTACACAACCCCCGTAAAGAGTCGTTTTTCGACGAAACGTTTTACAGAACTTGCGAAGGGAAAATTCCGGCTATGTCATTTATTATTTTTGCGGATTTTTCCGAGAGATGAAATATTTTGGACCAACGAGAGGGTGACACTTGTCACCCTCATATGGACGGCAACAAGGGCTTGGCTTGGACGATTTTATGCCTTGTTTTGTGCCTTATTTTGTGGCTTGTTTGGTGCCTTGTTTTGTGCCTTGTTTTGTGGAGTAGGGTTAGGGTGCACTTGGCTTGATCTTGGCCTTACACTTGCCTTGCACTTGGCTTGATCAAGGCCCTTGATTTCCCTATAAATACCCCCCCCCCCTTTGAAGACTTATTCATCCACTCCAACAAATCTCCAAGTCTTGAAATCCCTTCCCCCCCCCCCCCCCTTTGTGAGCTTCTCGTCCTAGCCTTCCCCCTCCCCCTTTGTTGGGCCTTGTGGCCGAGAGGGTACCCACCCCCCTTCCTAGGGGTGCTAAGCCGAGGGGTACACCCCCCCTTGCCTTGTATGGTTCTCGTATAATACCCCCTTTTTGGTAGAGAAATACTCTCCAAGTATTGTTACTATACCCAAAATACCTTGGCCTTATACCTTGTAGTATTCCAAAAGTTACCTCTATACGTAGAGCCCGGAAATACTACCTTTTGTCCTTTTAGTCTCAAACCGAAACCCTAAGGAAAATCTTCATAGCGAGTTGAAGTATTAAGTAGAAGTTGCGTAGAACTTCTAAGGGTTGTTTGGAGCGGGTTGGAGCGCCCAGAGTTGGAGCTAAACGTTGCTCAGGATCGACATTTAAACTTGGATAATTTTGGGCTTATCGAGGTAAATACGCTTGACCTTCTTTTGTAATTAGAGTTTACATACTGTTGGAGTATAAGAATTAAGTATAAGTTATATACCAGGAAGGTATATAAGAAGGGAACTGAACTGTACTTACATAGGACTGTATTTACAGTAGACTTGTGTAGTTTGACGGGTAGGGAAGTGCTGCCCAATTTTCCGTAGAATTATTTTTACAGATAGTCTAGTCGTTGATAGACTTGTGTGACCATTATAGGGTGAAGTACTGCGAGTAGCGTATTCTACTCGAAGAAGTGGAAAAGGCTAGCAGGATTACAGTACTTTGGAGCTATTTGCTGATAGTCGATAATCGTCGCGAGGTATGTGATTCTTCCTATACCCTTGAGCATGATATTTTAAAGGAGTATATATAGTACGGTAGACGTACGTGTGGCAATGTCTTTTAACTTAAGCCTGAATAATAAGAACCGTGAAGTATTTCAAAAGAATTAAGAATCCTTTTTGAAAGAAGAATAATACTTGGTTTGAAAGCTTAAGAGTTATACTAGCTTTATGGGAAGTTAGGTATAACGACTTAAGAGAGATATAAAGAATGGTTTATTGCTTTTAAGAAGTTAAGAGACTTGATCTTAAAAGATAAGAGACTTGACTTAACTGAATTGATGTAAAAGTTGTTAAGAAGTGTGAAACCTCATTCGTGAGTAATGAGTACTTGGTTTTTAAAGAATAATGTTTTACTGATTTCGGAAATGAGAATAAGTAAGGAACTTGATTTCTGAAAGAGACTTTAGGAAATTAAAGAGTTTTTGGTTTAAAAGAAAGGCATTGTTTTGTCTTAAAATTGGTTTAAAACATAAAGTGTTATAACAACTTTATGGGAAGTTAGTTATAACGACTTTATGAAAACGAAAGAATGGTTTTATCATTGGTTTTAAAGTGGTAACTTGACTTTAAAAGGAGAAGTGTTTTGGTCTAAAAAGAAGGCATGGTATTGCCTTAATTTGGTTTTAAAAGGAAAGTATGGAAGTTGTTTTGGTTTACTTAACAATGTTAGTCACTCTATTTTTATACTACGGGTATCGGGTGACCTTTGTAAAAGAAATGGATCTTTAAAAGGAATTTAACGTACGTAGTACTTTAGGGTTAAAACCCGGACTTTGACATAAAATGAAAGTACCTTGAGTTGTGTATAACTTGCCTATGCTTGTGTTGTGAAACTTGCCTATGCTTGTTGTGATAGCCTTTGTTGTGCAAGAATTGTGTTTCTATACTACCGCGTCTCTCGGTGGAGGGCCGGTTGACTTGTTGAGGACTTACTTGGACGTGCCGGCAGTGACGGAGAATTCCACGGGTACGCTCCTGTTGATAGTGTTATTCCATGGACTAGCTCTCCATGAGGTTTTACTGTTCGGCCTTGGTATCTAGTGGTCGGCTTTCGTACTTGCCCCGTCTCGTGGCTGATTCGGCCTTGGTACCTGGTAGTTAGCCCTCGCACTTGCCCCGTTCAGTGTAGTGACGAAGTCTCGTGATCTGACTGGTACACAGTAGTTAGCCCTCGTACTTGCCCCGGTTAGCTACGTGACCGGCCTTGGTATCTGGTAGTCGGCTTTCGTACTTGCCCCGTGTCAGCTTTGTGGTTTGGTTGTATAGTATTGTTAGTACAGACTTGGTGTTCATGTGTACTATGTGGTGTTATTATATCATAGACTGCCGGCAGTGAGGAAGGTATTCCACGGGAATGATTGATGTTGCGGGCGTGAGACCCATAGTTATATTTGAGTGATGACTCTGAGGGCGTGAGTCCCTCACTTACATGACTGCTTATTTATTGTGAACTGTAGTTTGGTGATCATACATGTCTCCTGCTTTATATAGACTGCTATGATTTCATTTCTGATATTCGATTTCATATACTTGGTACTGTCTTGACCTCCGGGGCCGCGTTCATGCCGCAGTGAGGTACACGATTGTTGATCCTCGCTCTAGGATCACGATTCGTTAGGAAGCTCCGTTTCTCGAGGCTTATCTTTGGTATGTTACCCTGAGTTGTAGGTTCTTGTACATTCAGGGGTATGGCGGGGCCCTGTCCCGTCATGTTGTATAAAAACTCTTAGAGGTCTGTAGTACTGTTGTGGGCAGGGTTTGTAAAAAGGATTAAACTGTTCGGTTTGAAAGATTTTGTATACATATATTTATTGGAAGGTAACCGTTTGGTTGGCCTGTTTTATGATCTTATCTCTTGTTTCATGTTTAAAGCTTTATTTCCGCTGATTTTTCTCTGATGTTGTATCACTAGGGTGCCCGGGGTAAGGCACCAGTCACGGGCCCGGGATCGGGTCGTGACAAATTCCATAATCGTAAAAATATTGAAAACGCAAAATTTCCTTCACAAGGTTCGGAATAATTTCCGTCGGAAAACAATTCTTTCATTCTTACCCTAATTAGGGCGTATACATTGTACGTACGTCCTCACATACATACTCCGGAACTATGGGGCATAACAGTATATCTCCTAGTTCTTTAGGAGTTTTGAGGTGTTTTAAAAGACTAGTATGTAGTTCATTGAGCCTAGTTTCCAACGCAACAAACCGTTCGTCGATAGGACATCGGAGTAGAAAGTTATGGAAGTTACAAGACGCAATGAGCGTAAAGTATTTTCGATCGGGGCTCTGTACGCGCAGGATGCTGGTCGCGGCGGAAGTTCTGAAGCTCTCGGAAGTTGCAGCGCCGCGGCGCCGGCTGCAGGGCCGCGGCGCCGAGGCGGGTTTCTGCGAACTCTGGGGGAAATCAGAAGAGTTTTTTTAAAAAAAGAGGCCATGGGAGGGTGACAATTGTCCCTTCCCATCTGATTTTTGGAAGTCCTACTTATTGACCAAGTCTTGAAGACTTGGTCATTTTTCAAGCAACCTTCTTCTCTCTAAAAATCTCTCCTCCTTCTCTCTAAAAATTTCCTCTCCCTTCTCTCTAAAATTTCAAGAAGAAACCAAAGCCTAGAGGAATTTCGAAAAAAAGGGCAAGAAGGAAACATGTTGACAATCTTGTAGGAGGTTGTGGAGGTGATTGTGGTAGGAAGGCAAGTGGAATTTGTTGGACTAATTTGGGTAAACTCTAAGGTAACAATTCCTTCTCTTTTTGCTAGTAAATTGTGTTGCATGTGAGGAAAAAAGGACTTGTAGTTGTCAATATTGCCTTTAGATATATTGCATGTAGGAATAACAATTTGGATTGAAAAGGAATTGGATAAGAAGTTGGATTGAAAAGGAATTGGATAAGAACTTGTGTTGTTATACCTCAAAATTGCCGAATTGGACCTTGTAGTTTGTACTAGTTTGATATCAATTGTGGGGCAGAATTTTACACGTCTAGTAGGCGTGTAATCCCCTATTGTTAACTTCATTGTTGAGCCTTAAATGTGGCATGTTTGGTTATTGAATTCGGCCTTGAAAAAGGTGGCAAAGCATGTAGAAACAAAGGAAGTGTTGTCCAATTTTCCGTAGAATAAGGGACTTTTCAATTAGAATGTTCTACGTTGAAGCTAGAACTAATAGCCGCATTATGGTCATTTTTAGGTTGGCATACTACGTGCGGCACATTCAAGTTAGCAAGTGTATCAAACTGAGTAGGTATGTGGAAACTTTCTTATCTCTTGAGCATGAATAGTTATAAGTATATGGTACGGTAGACGTACGTGATTCAAATAAGGTAAAGTCATTTGATATACTTGACTTGTTTTAAGGATGTCTAGTTGGTTGAGCTAGAGAATTAACTCACTTGTCCTTAGGGAAAGATTATAAGAATGGTTTATTCTAATAAGGTAGACAAGGATTTCTTGACATGAAAAAGGTAAAGAATACTTGATTTGGAAAGTATTGATTCTTGAACTATTCTAAAGATAAGAACTTGTTTTCTAAGTTAAGGAATTTGTCTTCTAAAAGTTATGAGACTTGAGGTATTTTGAAAGTTGTGTAGCTTGATTTGAAGTACAAGTCTCTTGGTCATAAAAAGAACGAAGTTGTCCAAGACATAAGGAGTTATAACGGCTTTATGGGAGGTTAGTTATGACGGCCTTATGAAAGGATAAGAATGTCTTAGTTTCTAAAGCATAAAGTTAGTATAACGACTTTATGGGAAGTTGGTTATAATAACTTTATGGAAGGATTAAAGAAATGGTTTTTCTTGAATAAGGTAAACATAGATGAAAGAATTGAAACTAAGAAGGGCAATTTGATTTAAAGACATCAATTGCTTAAGGTCTGAATGAGGGTCACTTGAGTTAGAATCCCGAAACATATTTCTAAAAAGTATAGTGACTTGTTTGAAATGTAGATAAATCTTGATACTACGGGGGATAGTATCTTGGGGTCTTATATGGGAAAGGGGATTTTTGGAAAGAATAGAAGTACATAGTACTTTCGGTTGAATTTCCCCGGACTTGTTAAGTGATATGAAAAGTGCCTTAAGGTCATAAAACGAGATCTGTTTTGTATGTTAATGAAAGTCTAAAGAAGTTATGAGTTTCCTTGGACATACCGACAGTGTTGGAGGATTCCACGGGTATGATTCCATTGTCTTATTGTGAGTTTACCTAGACGTACCGACAGTGATGTAGGATTCCACGGGTATGTTTCCATTACGATTGATCCTTGGACATGCTCACGATGAGGGATTCCGGGGCATGCGACCAGGATGCGAGTTAAATTCCCGGATGTTACTATTACTCCATGGATTAGCTCTCCATGAAGACATGTACACGAGATGAGGGATTCCACGGGCATGTTATATATGATTATTACTCCATGGATTAGCTCTCCATGAAGACATGTACCCGAGATGAGGGATTCCACGGGCATGTTATATATGATTATTACGCCATGGATTAGCTCTCCATGAAGACATGTACCCGAGATGAGGGATTCCACGGGCATGAGATATACGATTATTACCCCATGGGTTAGCTCCCCATGAAGTCATGTACCCGAGATGAGGGATTCCACGGGCATGAGATACATATAGGTGTATATGTGTGGTATGTGTGTACGCCGACAGTGAGGTAGGATGCCACGGGCGCGCCACATGGTTGTAGTTTACTCTTATGGCTGTCGGCTGTGACGGGGGATTCCACGGGCAGAGGATATGGGTATATACGTGTGGTATGTGTGTACGCCGACAGTGAGGTAGGATGCCACGGGCGCGTCACATGGTTAGATTTTACACCTATAGCGGTCGGCGGTGATGGGGGATTCCACGGGTACGCTTTGATATTGAGGGTTGGTGTTCATAGCCCCGGTGTGACTATCGTTCATATGTTGAAACAGGCTGTACAAGGTAAAAACTGACTTTCATTACTTTCACTTCGGTAAGGCACAGTGTACTGTTAACTTGGTTATCATTATGTCTTCAGTTGTATTTTTGACTATTATGATCTTAATTTATAGTACTTTCAGTTTTACATACTTGGTACATATTTTTGTACTGACCTCCTTCGGGGGGCTGCGTTCATGCCGCAGGTTGAAGTACATAACTTGTTGATCCGCACTCTTTGGATCACTGGTCAGTTCTTGGAAGGCTCCATTTCTCCGTAGGCTTTGTCTTTTGGTACGGTTCCCTGAAGTTGTAGGTTTTTGTACATTCAGGGGTATGGCGGGGCCCTGTCCCGTCACAGTTGTTATGTCAAACTCTTAGAGGTCTGTAGTCATATCTTGTGGGTCACCTTTAAAAATTTTGAGGTAACTGCTTTTGGATTTGTATGGATCCAGGGAGGTAGCCTTATCGGCTAACCTATTATTTATTTCATTGTTAAGTTTATGTATGTTCCGCTGATTATCTCTGATGTATACCTGTAAGGGTGCCCAGGTAGGGCACCAATCGCGGGCCCGGGGTCGGGTCGTGACAGTTTACCCCGCAAGAATAACGTAACACTAGCACAACCGGCTATCATACTTAACATAAGCACCACCGGCTTATCATAATTATCATAAGCAAGTTAAGAAATCCCCTAACTTCTTATTAGCCTTAATTATCATGCACTCTCATTTTATTTAACTTAAGGCACTAACATGTCATTAAAAATCCGAGAATTTAACCCAAAGTACTATGTACCTTTATCCTTTTAAAACATGACTCTTTCTCGTATAAAATCCCCAAGATACTAACACCCATAATATCAAGGCTTGTCTACTTTTCAAAATAAGTCACTACACCTTTAGAAATACATTTTTAGGCTTCTAAACCAAGTGACCCTTACTTTAAAACTTTAAGCAATGGATACCTCTAAATCAAATTGCCATTCTTTATTTGAAGTCATTTATCCTTGTTTACTTTACTAGGATAAACCATTCTTTTAACTTCCCATAAAGTTATTATAACCAACTTCCCATAAAACCGTTATACTAACTTTATGCTTTAGAAACTAAGACATCTTTAACCTTTAAAACAAGGGAGTTAATTCTCTAACTCAACCAACTTGGACATTCTTAAAACAAGTCAAGGATATCAATGAAACTAAATTCATTTAAAGATCGTACGTCTACCGTACTATACATTTATAACTACTCATGCTCAAGAGATAAGAAAAGTTCCACATACCTCTTCGGTTCAATCCACTTGCTAAGTCCAATATTCCGCACGTAGTATGTCAACCTATATTGACCATAATACGTCAATCAACTTCTATCTTCAAACGTAGAATATTCTAAGTGTAAAGTCACTTGTTCTACGGAAAATTGGGCAGCACTTCCTTTGTTTCTACATACTTTTCCACCTTTTTCAAGGCCCGAAATCAATAACCAATATGCCATATTTAAGGCTCAACACATCAACCAATCAAAAGGGGATTACACGCCGCACAGGACGTGTAAAATTCTCCCCCACAATCGATATCCAAATAGTCCAACATTTCAATGCCATTCTCGGCTACAATGCAACAACAATGTAAAGTCTTTTCCAATTCCTTTTTAATCCAAGTTGTTTAGTCTAACATGTTATATAGCCGCAATCGATTATAACAACTACAATCTTCTCTTTAGATAACATGTGACGACTAAACTAATAACTAAATTGAATTACAACTTAAAGGCTAAATCATGCTAGTTTCGGATTCCATCCCAATATTCCATAACATTTCAATCTCCATTATATATATCTCATGCTTGCATATATATATATGACTACAACAATAAGTAATCTTTAATCACTTAAGAGGACAGTGTTACACCCCGTAATTCAAGGACATGTTTAAGAGAATGTACGAAGGAATCAGGACTCTAAAATTGGTACGAAAGAAAGAATGGTTTTCCGAAGGAAAAATCTTCCGAACGTCGGAAAGGAAAAATGTTCGTTGATGAGAATTAGATTCTCAAAATACATTATTTGAGGAATATGGAATGTATTATCATTATGGAAATTTATTTTTACGGATTTGGTCACGTGGGGCCCACCCGAGAAATTTTACGTTTTGTGGGGCCCACGAGGGTTACGAAATTTTATGAACGAATGGGAGGGCGACACGTGTCACCCCCCCCCACATGTCTTGCTCGAATTAAGACAAGGGTAGTATGGTCATTGACCTATGTGGAAGATCAAGTCTTCAAAGCTTGAGAAAATTGACCAAGTCAACTTGTCCACTTGGCTAATTAATTAATGCTCTTCATCCTAGCCTCACATTTGTTATAATCTAAGCCCTCCATTGTGTTATATACACTACACTAGTGCAAGACTAGTCTCCAACACTTAGAAAATTTCTAGACATTGCTCTTGTCCATAAGGAGCTCCCGGGTTTCACCATCCTTCTCACAAGAAAATTTTGTAGTTTTGGTTCATTATTCACAAGACTTTAACCCAAGGTCCCTAAGGGTATTGTAAGGATATCTCAATAGAAAGATCTCGGAAAAATGACGTTTTCACGTTAGTCGCAAGGCGAAAACCTAAGTCATTTTCATAGTTTTGGATTGGAAATGGAAGAGAAGTTGGTTGTGAACTTCTAAAGACTTCAAATAGTGGATTGGAGTGTAAAGGAAAGGAGCTAAGAATTTCTAAGGAGCGACTTTGAATCTTGGAATTTTTAAGGGCTTATAAAGGTAACAATCTTGTCGTTTTAGTAATTAAGATTACTTATTATTGTAACTATGGATATTAGCAAGCATGAGGTATATATTATGAAGTTTGATAAGTGTTATGGATATTGGAAACCCTAATCCGAAAGTTGCATGATTAACCCTAAGATTGTAATTCAATTTGGTTATTAGTTTTAGTCGTCGCATGTTATATAAAGAAAGGATTATAGTTGTTTGAATTGTTTGCGACTATATAACATGTTAGGACGACATTATGGATTGAAATGAATTGGAAAGAAATAGATGTTGTTGTTGTCCTTGATATTGCCGAATATTGCCTAAGGTTATTGGATTGTTTTGTATTATTGTGGGGCAAAATTTTACACGTCCTGTTAAGGCGTATAATCCCTCTCGGAGAGCCGCATCTCGATATTGTATCAGAAATGGATCCTCATACTGTCGCCTCTTCACCTCCTCGACGATGGAAGACTCGGCAACCTCTCGAACCCGTACCCCACTATCATCGGTATTGACCAATCGAACCCCAAGGCTCGCCAGCTGATGGATCTCACAGACCATATCCTTGTCTATCTGGTTGTACCTCTGACAGACTCCCCATAGACCTACGACTCAGAGCATCTGCAACCACGTTGGCTTTTCCCGGATGGTATAGGATATCAACATCATAATCCTTCAGCAACTCTAACCACCGTCTCTGTCGCAAGTTCAGCTCCCTCTGCCTGAAGATGTACTGGAGGATCTTGTGGTCTGTATAAATATCCACATGAACCCCGTATAAATAATGTCTCCAAATCTTCAAGGCATGAATAACTGCGGCCAACTCTAAGTCGTGAGTAGGGTAATTCCTCTCATGCTTCCGTAGCTGCCGGGAAGCATAGGCTATAACCTTGCCGTGTAGCATCAATATGCACCCTATCCCGATACCCGAGGCATCACAATAAATCACATAGCCCTCTAACCCTTCGGGAAGAGTAAGAACTGGAGTCGTCGTCAACTTTTCCTTCAGTAACTGGAAGCCCTTCTCACAAGCTTCTGTCCACTGGAACTTAGTCGCTTTCTGAGTCAGCCTAGTCAAAGGTGCTGATATCGAACCGAACTGCTCCACAAACCTACGATAATAACCCGCCAGCCCCAAGAAGCTGCGCACCTCCGTCGGAGTAGTAGGTCTCGGCCAAGTCTTGACTGCCTCAATCTTTACCGTATCAACATGAACACCGTCAGCCCCGATAATGTGTCCCAAAAATGCCACTGAGGCCAACCAAAACTCACACTTGGAGAACTTGGCGTAATCGCCGGCCCGAGGACCCAAGTACCGTCCTCAAGTGATCTGCATGCTCCTGCTCTGTGCGAGAATAAACCAGGATGTCATCAATGAATACTATAACAAACGTATCCAAAAATGGCTTGAACACCCGATTCATCAAATCCATAAATACCGCTGGAGCGTTAGTCAAACCGAAAGACATCACCCTGAACTCATAGTGCCCATATCGGGTCCTGAATGCAGTCTTCGAGATATATGTCTCCCTAACTCGCACCTGATGATAACCGGACCGTAGGTCTATCTTGGAGAAACACCTCGAACTCTGCAACTGGTCAAACAAATCATCAATCCTGAGGAGGGGGTATCTATTCTTGATAGTTACCTTATTCAGCAGCCTGTAGTCAACACACATACGCAGCGTCCCATCCTTCTTTTTAACGAACAAAACGGGCGCTCCCCAGGGAGAAATACTAGGCCTAATAAAGCCTTTTTCCAGCAAATCTTTCAGCTGGTCCTTCAAATCCCTCAAATTTGCAGGTGCCATCCTGTACGGCAGAATAGATATAGGCCGAGTGTCTGGCAGCACATCAATACAAAACTCTATCTCCCTCTCTGGAGGAATACCTGGGAGATCATCTGGGAATACATCCGGAAACTCTCTAACCACCGGAATCGATCAAGAATCGAACCTCACCAGACGAATACCCGAACCAGATGATAGATGTAACCCTTCTGAACCATCTTCCTAGCCTTGAGGGAAGAAATAAATCTACCCCTTGGCGATGTTGTATTGCCCTTCCACTCGATAACTGGCTCACCGGGAAACTGGAATCGGACCAACCTGTCTCTACAGTCAACGTTGGCATAACAAGAAGCCAACCAGTCCATACCCATAATGACGTCAAAATCTGTCATCTCCAACTCTATCAAGTCTGCTAGGGTTTGATGACTATATATGAACACCGGGCAATCTTTGTACACTAGCTCAGCTAACACAGAATCACCCACTGGCGTAGCTACCTCAAAAGGCTCTATCGCCACCGGCTCTATCCCTATTCTACCAGCAATAAGAGGGGATACATAGGACAAGGTAGAACCTGGATATATCAAAGAATAAACGTCACAGCATGAAATCAATAATGTACCTGTGACGACATCCGGGGAAGTCTCCTGATCTTGTCGGCTGTCTAGGGAATATATGTGGTTCTGTGGACCGCTAGAACTAGGACATTCACCACGACCTCTGCCGCATCCTGCCGGTCCGTGAACACTCTGCCCTCCGGGGCGCATAACCACAGAAGATAAAGACCCGACAATTGACCTTGTAGGCTGAATCATACCGCCCATGCTACCTTTGGTCGGACAATCTCTCTTCAAATGGCCCTGCTGGCCGCAAGAGTAACAAGCTCCTGGAGAAATATGACACTCCCCACGATGATACCTACCACATCGACCACACCGAGGTAAAGGTGGCCTCATCTGACTAGAACCCCGGTTCCCCTTGGAACCTGAAGCCCTAGAGCCCTGACCTGCTCCCGAATAACACGGCTGATCAAACCTCCCGCGTAAAATCGGGAAGGAGCACTCTGGCCGCTGAAATGTAGACTGCTCGCTTTGAGGTTGTCCGCCTCGAAAATTACCTCGAAACCTCGCTGCCCCGCCTCTTGGGCCGGCTCGGTCCGCTGGTTCTCTCTCTCTCTCTGTCCTCGATACCCTGTGCATAAGTCTTCATTCTGGCAATATCCATACCTGGCTGAAGGGCCACTCCCAGGCATGCAGTAACCATATAACGGTCTAGCCCCATCACATAGCGGTGAACTCTGTCTGCCATGTCAGCCACAATAGTGAGCACATACCTAGCCAATGAGTCAAACTCCAGGTTGTACTCTCTGATAGTCCTCCCATTCTGTCTCAATGTGAAGAACCTATCCACGCAGGCTCTCCTCATCTCGGGAGGCAAAAAGTGATCAAGGAAGGCCTCTGTGAACTCACTCCAAACAGCTGGAAGAGCACCCACACCTCTAAACAACTCCCATGACTCAAACCAGTTCAACGCAATATCGCGTAACCGGTAAGAAGCTAGCACAACTGACTCTGTCTCTGAGGCCCTAAGCATCTGCATAGTCCGTTGTACCTGCCGAATGAACTCCTGAGGATCATCCTCAGATATCGAACCATAGAACTTGGGTGGATTAATATTACACCCCGTAATTCCAGGACATGTATAAGAGAATGGATGCGAGAACACAAGACTTGAAAATTGGTACGAAAGAAAGAATTGTTTTTCCGAAGGAAAATCTTCTGAACGTCGGAAAGGAAAAATGTTCGTTGATGAGAATTAGATTCTCAAAATGCATTATTTGAGGAGTATAGAATTTATTATCATTGTGGAAATTTATTTTACGAATTTGGTCACGTGGGGCCCACCCGAGAAATTTTACGTTTTGTGGGGCCCACGAGGGTTACGAAATTTTATAGATGAATAGGAGGGCGACACGTGTCACCCCCACATGGTCTTGGATGAAATGGACAAGGGTATAATGGTCAAATGACCAAGGAGATGATCAAGTCTTGACAAGCTTGAGATAATTGACTAAGTCAACTTGCCACTTGACTCGATATTAAATATTCTTCATCCTAGCCACACAAATGTTGTAATCATGACCCTCCATTGTTTTATATATACACACTAGTAGCAAGACAAGTCTTCACACTTAGAAAAAAATTGAGAAACTTTAAGCAAGATAGAGAGAGCTCTCGAGTTTAGGACATTTCCCACACAAAATTTTTGCAATTGTGGATCATAATTCACAAGATTTTAACCCAAGGTTCCTAGGGGTATTGTAAGGATATCTCAATAGAAAGATCCCGGAAAAACGACGTTTTTACGTTAGTCGCAAGGCAAAAACCTAAGTCGTTTTCATAGTTTTGATTGGAAATGGAAGAGAAGTTGTTTGTGAACTTCTAAGGGCTTAAAATAGCGGATTGGAGTGTGAAATAAAGGAGCTAAGATTTTCTAAGGAGCGACTTTGAATCTTGGAATTTTATAAGGGCTTATCAAGGTAACAATCTTGTCGTTTTAGTGATTAAAGATTACTTATTGTTGTAGTTATGGATATAAACAAGCATGATATGTATATATTGAAGTTTGATAAGTTTTATGGATATTGGAACCACTAATCTGAAACTAGCATGATTAGCGTTTGAGATTATAATTCAATTTGGTTATTAGTTTAGTCGTCACATGTTATATAAAGAAGGAATTGTAGTTGTTAAAGTTGTTTACGACTATATAACATGTTAGACTTAACAACTTGGATTGAAAAAGAATTGGAAAGGACTTAGTGTTGTTGTACATGTTAGCCGAGAATGGCTTTGGCTACTTGGTATTAATTGTGGGGCAGAATTTTACACGTATTGTAAGGCATGTAATCCCCTTTGATTGGTTGATGTGTTGAGCCTTAAATGTGGCATGTTGGTTATTGATTTTCGGGCCTTGAAAAAGGTGCAAAAGTACATAGAAACAAAGGAAGTGCTGCCCGATTTTCTGTAGAATAAGAGACCGTATACTTAGTATCATTCTACGTTAGAAACTAGAAGTTGATAATCGTGTTGTGGCCATTATAGGTTGACAATTCTACGTGCGGCATATTCGACTTAGCTTGTGGATTAAGCCGAAAAGGTATGTGAACCATCTCCTCTTCTTCTAGCATGATTCCTTATGATAAAGAAAGTAAATCCTACTCCTTAAATGATTCACTCCTTGATTGTACTTGGATTGCCTAATATAAAAGTTGTTCTATGTACTTCCTTGATTGTACTTGGATTGCCTAATATAGAAGTTGTTCTATATACTTCCTTGATTGTACTTGGATTGCCTAATATAGAAGTTGTTCTATATACTTCCTAGATTGTACTTGGATTGCCTAATATAGAAGTTGTTCTATATACTTCCTTGATTGTACTTTGGATGTTTAAATTGGAAGTTGTTATAATCCATTACCTTGACGAAATTTGGATTTTCAAAAGTGAAAGTGTTTTACTTGAAGTACATAGAGTCTTGAAAAGGAAGTGGTTTCCAAATCTTTTGGATAGTGCCTTAGTTCCAAAACCTAAAGGTTGTTATAACGGCTTTAGGGGAGTCAAATGAGTGATTACTTAATTGATTTAAAAGAGGAGAAATGACATGATTTAAAGAGAAGTAACTTGTTTTAAAGGTGTGAGTTACTTGGGATTTAAAGTTAAGAAACTTGATTTCTAAAGTTAAGAGACTTGAAGTATTTTGAAAGTTAAGAAACTTGATTTGAAAGTATATGATACTTGGTTTTAAAAAGAATGAATTTGTCTAAAACCATAAAGAGTTATAACGGCTTTATGGAAAGTTAGTTATAACGACTTTATGGAAGGTTAAGAAAGTTGTCTATTTTGATTGATAGGCATGAGTTGCCTAGGTTGTGAAATTAGAAGTTACTTGGTTTCAAAGTATTGAAATGAATTTCTAAAGGTGTAGTAACTTAATTTGAAAAATAGGCATGTCTTGATACTACGGGTGTTAGTATCTTGGGGTTTTATATAAAAAGGAGTCTTTTGAAAAGAATGGAAGTACGTAGTACTTAGGGTTAAATTCCCGTATTTTTATGTGAAACGAAAGTGCCTTGAGTTTATAAAATGAAATTCATTTTTGTATGATAATGAAAGTCTAAAGATTTTATGAACTTGTCTATGCTTGCTTGTGGTAGCCTTTGAGTGAAAGTATTATATTTTTACGCTGTCGTGACTCTCAGTTGAAGGGTCGGCTGTCTTGTTGTGAGTTGACTTGACGCGTCGAAGCGGTGATGGGGATTCCACGTATGCTTCCATTGTGATTGATCCTTGACACGCTTATACGATGTGGGATTAAGGGCATACGACTGCGAGGCGTTAGATTCCCGGATTTGTTTTTATTACTCCATGGACATGCTTATACGATGTGGGATTCTGGGGCATGCGACCATGTTGGATATTGTTATTCCATGGACTAGCTCTCCATGAGGTTTAGTGACGCAGGATGGTCTGGTAGTTAGCTTCTGTACTTGCCCGCCGATGGTCGACGCAGTCGATCTAGTAGTTGGCTTTCGCATTGCCCCATCGGTTCTAGGCGGCACGCTTTGGTACGATAGACTCGTAGATAGCTTCGACTTGCCCCGATCATATCTCGTGACGGCTGTGACGGATCCGTAGTTGGCTTTCGCATTTTCCCGGCGATTGTCGACGCAGCCGGATCCGTAGTTGGCTTTCGACTTGCCCGGCCGCTTTATGACGCAGCCGGATCCGTGGTTCGCTTCCTACTGCCCGCATGCTTTTATGACACAGATGAGACTTGGTTTTCATGTATACTTATTGGTGTTATATTATATCATGGACTGTCGACAGTGAGGAAGGGATTCCACGGGCATGATTGATGTTATGGGCGTGAGACCCATGGTTATATTTGAGTAATGACTTTGAGGTACGCGCCCCGACTTGACATGATCGCTATATATCGGGTAATCGTAGTTTGGTTATCATACATGTCTCCTGTTTTATGTAGACCGTTATGATTTCATTACAGTATTTTCAGTTTCACATACTTAGTACATTCTTCGTATGGACCCCCTTCGGGGGGCTGCGTTCATGCTGCAGGTTTAGGTACACAGTTCGGTGATCTGCAAGTGTAGGACCCTTTCTCAGAGTTTTTGTATAGCTCCATCTGTTCATGAGTTTATCATTATGGGTACGTCGGGGCCTTGTCCCGTCATAGTTCAATAAAACTCTTAGAGGTCTGTATTCATATGTGGGATTGGACTCTTGTACAGTGTAGTGCCTTTTGATTATGTATATTATATGGCATCCTTGTCGGCTTTGCCCTTGCATGTTCGTTGGTTTTACAAAAAACGAGGTGTTATTTAGTTCCGCGGTTTACTTGTGTCAGTTAGGTAGAAGGGTGCCCAGGTAGGGCACCAGTCACGGGCCCGGGGTTTGGGGCGTGACAATTACAACCTAAAAAATCCCGAATCCTCAAACTGTCGGCCAGGGTTAGCTACTCGCTCGCTCAGCCGCCGCCACTATGCTAGTCAATAACCCGACCGCTTCCATAATCTCTATACTCGCCGTCAGGCGAATCGAGGCTCGTATCGGAACCTCTCGAGCTACGCCACTCGGCTCTTATAATACCGGCGTGGTGAACTTCGCTGACCATTGTCACGACCGAACTCGCCCGGATCGTGCCTTACCCCGGGCACCCTAGTGATACAACATCAGAGAAAAACCAGCGGAAATAAAAACTTAAACATACAATTAGATATGGATCAAGATAAAAGAAAATAGGCCAACCAAAACGGTTGCCTTTCTGCATATATATATATATCGACATTTGAACAGTTACAATCCTTACAACCCTGCCCACAACAGTGCTACAGACCTCTAAGATTTTTACAACAACTATGACGGGACAGGGCCCCGCCATACCCCTGAATGTACAAGAACCTACAGACTCAGGGTAACATACCAAAAGATAAGCCTCCGAAGGAACGGAGCTTCCCAATATGCTGAAATGTGATCCTATAAGCGGGGATCGACAACCGATGTACCTCTACTGCGGATGAACGCACTTCAAGGAGGTCAGTACAACAGGTACCAAGTATGTGAAACTGAAAATACTGTAAATGAAATCATAATAGTCTATATAAAGCAGGAGACATGTATGATAACCAAACTACAGTACACACATATAAACAGTTATATCAAGTCAGGGACTCACGCCCTCCAAGTCATTACTCAAATATAACTATGGGTCTCACGCCCACAACATCAATCATGCCCGTGGAATACCTTCCTCACTGCCGGCAGTCTATGATATGATAACACCAAGAAGTACACCTGAACATCAGGTCCCACCTGTGTCATAAAGAGACCGTACGGGAAATAATCATAACATGAAGCTGACACGTGGCAAGTGCGATAACCTATACCAGATCCACCTGCGTCACGTAGCTGACGGGGGCAAGTAAACAGGCTATGCACCAGATCACAACCGTAAGTCACGAAGCTTCATCCAAACACTGACTCGCGAAGCTGACACGTGGCAAGTGCAGTAGCCTCCACCAGATCCTCCCAGCGCCACGCAGATGACGGGGGAAAGTAACCAGACTAAGCACCAGATCACAACCGTAAGTCACGATACTTCGCCGCGAAGCTGACACGTGGCAAGTGCGATAACCTATACCAGATCCACTGCCACGAGGCGACGGGGCAAGTAAACAGCTATGCACTCGATCACAACCATAAGTCACGAGCATTTCGCCATAAATAACCATAATGGTCACATGCCCGGAATCCATCGGTGTAGACATGCCCATGTAACAATAATAATGGAAGCATACCGTGGAATCTTCCACACGCCAGACGTCTAGTAAGTTCTCAACAAGTCAACCGGCCCTCCATCGAGAGACGCGGTAGTATAGAAACACAATTTTTGCACAACAAAGGCTATCACAACAAGCATAGGCAAGTTACACAACAACAAGCATAGGCAAGTTATACACAACTCAAGGTACTTTCATTTTATGTCAAAGTCCGGGTTTTAACCCTAAAGTACTACGTACGTTAAATTCCTTTTAGAGATCCATTTCTTTTACAAAGGTCACCCGATACCCGTAGTATAAAAATAGAGTGACTAACATTGTTAAGTAAACCAAAACACTTCCCTTTGTAAATCAAGTAACAACATTATTTTCCAAACGTTCAAGTTTGCCTAATTTCAAATGCTCAAGTTTCTCATTTTCGAAAAGGTTTCGTAGTTCATAGTTTTAATCCTTTAAAACAATTTGAGAAACATATGCCTTATGAGTGAGTAGGTTATTCTTGTTCATAACAATCTTATTAAAGCAGCCATGATCTAGGAAATGTAATATCATTTTGTCTCATCTTAGCTTCTATGCAGATGGAGGTTTCTACTGGTTTTAATAATACCTTATTAGTCAATACATTTCCATTTGTTAGCGCTGCTGTGGTTTGTTCGATACTTATTCTGATTTCCGAAATCAGTAAAACATTATTCCTTTTTAACAACCAAGTACTCATTACTCACGAATGAGGTTTCACACAAACATTCATATTAATTCAATTAAGTCAAGTCTCTTATCTTAAGATCAAGTCTCTTAACTTCTAAAATCAGTAAACCATTTTCTTTACCTCTCTTAAGACGTTATGCCTAACTTCCCATAAAGCTAGTATAACTCTTATGTTTTCAAAACCAAGTATTACTCTTCTTTCAAAAAGGTTTCTTAATTCTTTTGAAATACTTCAAGATCTTTTATTATTCAGGCTTAAGTCAAAAGACATTGCCGTAAAGCTACGTTCAGTTAACACACGTACGTCTACCGTACTATATATATTCTTTTAAAATATCATGCTCAAGAGGATAGGAAGAATCACATACCTCGCGACGATTATCGACTATTAGCAAAACGCTCCATGGCTATAACCCGGCTAGCCTTGTCCACCTTCCAAGTAGTACATGCTACTCGCAGAACAGTCAACCAATAAAGGTTATAAGTTCATCAGAAATACAGTCTTATGTAAGTACAGTTTAATCTTCTACTTTAATATTCTTCTGAGGTGATATCAGTTCAAGTCTTTTCTGTAATATCCTTCTATTACAGTTCAATTCTCTTCTATGAATCTTATATTCATTTCTATACAACTACAGTATGTAATTTCCAATTACAATAGAAGGATAGGATTATTTACCTCGGTAAGCCCAAAATTATCCAAGTTTTAATGTCGATCCTGAGCAACGTTTAGCTCCTACTCCGGGTGCTCCAACCCGCTCCAAACAACCCTTAGAAGTTCTACGCAACTTCTACTTAACACTTCAACCGACTATGAAGGTTTTCCTTAAGGTTTCGTTTAGTGGCTAAAGGAAGTATAATAGTATTTAGGCTTTTCAGATAGAGGTAACCTTGGGAATACTACAAGGTATTTGGTCCAAGGTATTTTGGCATTATAACAATACTGAGAAGTATTTCTATACCACAAAGGGGGTATTTTCACGAGAACAACACCACAAGGAGTGGTAGGTTTCGCTAGCACCCCAGGAGTGGGGTACTTTCGCCATGGAGGGGGCTCGGCCAAGGGCCTCACAAAGGGGGAGGGGAGGCTAGGACGAGAACTTCAACACAAAGGGGGGGGGAGAGGGCTTTCAAGACTTAGAACAATTTTTGGATGAAGAAGTTCATCAACTAAGGGGGGTATTTATAGGCCAACCAATGGCCAACCAATGGCCAAGATGAAGTCAAGTGCCATGCAAGTGTAGGGTGAGGATTCATCCATGTGCCCTTATCCATCTACTACACAAAATATCCTACCTAACCTTGACTAAAGAAAAGCCAAGAAAATCGTCCCACTTGCCCATGTTGCCGTCCAATGAGGGTGACAAGTGTCACCCTCCCGTTGGTCCAAAATATTTCATCTCTCGGAAAAATCCGCAAAAATAATAAATGACATAGCCGGAATTTTCCCTTCGCAAAGTTTGTAAAACGCTTCGAAAAACGACTCTTTCGGGTCAGTACAAATTTCGAACCTTGCCTACCTTAAGGCTTAAACTTTCGTACGTACGTCTTCACGTACATACTCCGGAAATACGGGGTATAACATTCTCCCCTCCTTAGAAACATTCGTCCCGAATGTTCCTTCTCAAGACAGATAACGATCAAGTTCCTCATAGCTTAACCAGTTTGCAATTGCCGCACATGATCACAGAATACATGCGCGCAAATACTTAAATCCAAGCCAACGAGGAATCACCTCGACGATGCAAAACAGTACCAACTCTCACTTCTGGTCCAAAGGATACTCCCTTCGCACACTCATTTCACAAAAATGATTACTTCCATCTTTCAGCACAAGTTCACTTCTTTCCTTTCTCGTCGTACCCTTCTCGAACACTCGAACTCTTCCTAGTACACGTACCACACTTCAGTCAACGCTTCTGTTGCCAAAACTTTGGAGTCACTACCTCCAAACTTGGTCATCTTACTAGCTTCACTTTCCTCTAAGGCCATTCCCAGCCTTCACGAACCGATTCTGGTCGAACGCATACACGAATTCATACGATGGTTACCTAAACTTGGGCCTAGCACTCTCGTGATCCTACCACCTGGCGGGACCACCTCGAACTGACCCAACCCCAAACCGGGCTACGGGTTGACCCGCAACATGGCCCCAACCCGACCCACTTAACGCATCAAGCTCTTGTTCCCCGATCCGGAACAATCCTACCTATACAGGTCATGAAAGCTACCACTTCCATTTTACACCACCCAAGGAATTTTCCCATAATTACTCCCCGTATACTTATACATTCTGACAAAGATTACCCGCAAAATCTTGTACTCAAGACGGCCTTACATCTAAGGTCTCAACTGTAATATTCTAAGGTTCATCATTTTCTCACCCCCAGGCTTACCCTTTTCACTAACCAGGCTTTTAACTCATATTTTAGCACAAAGCTATCCGAACATAACACTAAACATATCATCATAACATCAATACATACAATCTCTAGAGGGTTAAGGATATACCTGAAAATAGGCGGTTCAAAGGACCGCTAAAACTGGGAACTTCCACCGCGACCTCTACCGTGGCCTGCCGGTGTATGCACATCCTGCCTAGCTATGGAAGGTGAAGAACCCGCAACTGATCTAGTAGTCTGTGCTATCCCACCGCCATAGTCGGCCTGATCCTTCGTCAAATGGCCCTCGCTGGCCGCAAGTATAGCAATCTCCCAAATCAAGACGACATTCTCCCTATGGCTTTACCACAACGGCCACATCGTGATACGGTGGCCTCATCCAATGAGCACTTCTACTCTCGAAAATCAAACACGGGAGCCCCGACCGCCTCGAATATCCCGGCGTCCCGGGCGTCGGAGGACCACTCAGATCGGGCGGAGGTACATAACTAGTTCTGCCGAGGCGGTCCGCCTCGAAAGTTATCAAAGGACCTCGCTGTTCGCCCTTCTTCGCGATCCCGGTCATTCCGCCGACCTCTCCGCCTCACATCCAAGTGCATAAGCCCGCATGCGGCAATGTCCATGCCCTACCAAGAGCTACACTGAACAACTCTCGCTAGGTAATCATCAAGCCACAGAACCATATCGGTGCACTCGATCCTCCTTACTAGCTACTAACGCGGACGCACGCCAACGAGTCGAACTCCACATTGTACTCCGAACCGCACGCCTGCTCGCCGCAACATCAAAAATCTGTATGCACGAGCCCTCCTCAACTGAGGAGACAAGAAATGTGCAAGAAATGCCCCCGAAAACTCGTCCCATACCGGAAGTGCATTCTCTCCCGACAGCTCCTATGAATCAAACGATCGGCGTATCACGCGGCCGACGCGAGCCTAGGACCATCGACTCGGTCTCCGATGCCTTGATCACTCACGATCCGTCAGAATCGCTTCGGATGAACTCTCGCGATCATCCTCGTGCCTCACCCATAAAACTCGCGGCTACAACTCGTAAAATCCCGTAGCCTCAAACTATCTCGATCTAGGGTGAACCATCGTGCATCGAACTGGCCGCGCCCACTATCCTCAAGTTCCTGCCACAACCTCGCCAAGAATCGCCAACTCTTGTAACCCATCTCTCTCGCTTCCACATCGCGGACCGAGGCTCAGTATCGTGGTCTTCAAGAGATCGCCATCGCTCTACTCGCAGCCTCCTCCGATGCCTTGCCCTTCGCCCGGCCGTCATGCGAGGCATAACTGGTACAAACGAGATACTTCATAGGGGTCCGACTTACAACACAGCTCTAAGGCACGATCTCAGAATGAGAAGAATGGAAACCAATCCTAAATGTCTTGTAGCCTCCTGATTATAGATGTGGTGCACAACACACCGATAATCAAGACTCTACTAGACACGGCTCAGACACTTTCCGAGGATTAATCGCTCGATACCACTTTTGTCACGACCAACCCGGCCCGTGACTAGTGCCTTACCCCGCACCCTAGTGATACAACATCGAGAAAACCAGTGAAATAAAAACTTAAACATACAATTAGATATGGATCAAGATAAAGAAAATAGGCCAACCAAAGCGGTTGCCTTTCTCGCATATATATCTATATCGACATTTGAACAGCCATAATCCTTACAACCCCGCCACAACAAAGCATGCACCTCTAAGATTTTTACAACAACTATGACGGATAGGGCCCCGCCATACCTCGAATGTACAAGAACTCATGCACTGTGGTAACATACCAAAAGATAAGCCTCCAAGGAACGAGCTTCCCAATACGTGAAATGTGATCCTATAAATGGGGATCGACAACCGATGTACCTCTACCGCGACATGAACGCAGCTTCAAGGAGGTCAAGACAACAGTACCAAGTATGTGAAATCAAAATATCAGAAATGAAATCATAATAGTCTATATAAAGGAGATATGTATGATAACCAAACTACAGTACACATATAAACAGTTATATCAAGTCAGGGACTCACGCCCTCCAAGTCATTACTCAAGTATAACTATGGGTCTCACGCCCACAACATCAATCATGCCCGTGGAATACTTTCTCACCGCCAGCCTATGATATAATAACACCAAGAAGTACACTGAACATCGTGTCCCACCTGTCGTGCAAAGAGACCGTGACGGAAATAATCATAACACGGTCGACACGTGGCAAGTCGATAACCTATACCAGATCCACTGGCCACGTAGGCGACGGGGCAAGTAAACAGCTATGCACCGATCACAACCGTAAGTCACGGCTTCATCCAAACACCGACCGCTAAGCCGACACGTGGCAAGTGCGAGCCTCCACCAGATCCTCTCCCGCCACGCAGATTAGGGGCAAGTAACTGCACTAAGCACCAGATCACAACCGTAAGTCACGATACTTCGCCGCGAAGCTGACACGTGGCAAGTGCCATAACCTATACCAGATCCACCTGCGTCACGTAGCTGATGGGGGCAAGTAAACAGGCTATGCACCCAATCACAACCGTAAGTCACGATACTTCGCCATAAATAACCATAATGGTCACATGCCCACAGAATCCATCATCGGTGTAGACATGCCCATGTAACAATAATAATGGAAGCATACCCGTGGAATCTTCCGTCACTGCCGGTACGTCCAGTAAGTTCTCAACAAGTCAACCGGCCCTCCATCGAGAGACGCGGTAGTATAGAAACACAATTTTTGCACAACAAAGGCTATCACAACAAGCATAGGCAAGTTACACAACAACAAGCATAGGCAAGTTATACACAACTCAAGGTACTTTCATTTTATGTCAAAGTCCGGGTTTTAACCCTAAAGTACTACGTACGTTAAATTCCTTTTAGAGATCCATTTCTTTTACAAAGGTCACCCGATACCCGTAGTATAAAAATAGAGTGACTAACATTGTTAAGTAAACCAAAACACTTCCCTTTGTAAATCAAGTAACAACATTATTTTCCAAACGTTCAAGTTTGCCTAATTTCAAATGCTCAAGTTTCTTATTTTCGAAAAGGTTTCGTAGTTCATAGTTTTAATCCCTTTAAAACAATTTGAGAAACATATGCCTTATGAGTGAGTAGGTTATTCTTGTTCATAACAATCTTATTAAAGCAGCCATGATCTAGGAAATGTAATATCATTTTGTCTCATCTTAGCTTCTATGCAGATGGAGGTTTCTACTGGTTTTAATATTACTTTATTAGTCAATACATTTCCCTTTATTAGCGCTGTTGTGGTTTGTTCGATACTTATTCTGATTTCCGAAATCAGTAAAACATTATTCCTTTTTAACAACCAAGTACTCATTACTCACGAATGAGGTTTCACACAAACATTCATATTAATTCAATTAAGTCAAGTCTCTTATCTTAAGATCAAGTCTCTTAACTTCTAAAATCAGTAAACCATTTTCTTTACCTCTCTTAAGACGTTATGCCTAACTTCCCATAAAGCTAGTATAACTCTTATGTTTTCAAAACCAAGTATTACTCTTCTTTCAAAAAGATTTCTTAATTCTTTTGAAATACTTCAAGATCTTTTATTATTCAGGCTTAAGTCAAAAGACATTGCCGTAAAGCTACGTTCAGTTAACACACGTACGTCTACCGTACTATATATATTCTTTTAAAATATCATGCTCAAGAGGATAGGAAGAATCACATACCGCATGACGATTATCGACTATTAGCAAAACGCCCATGGCTATAACCCTACTAGCCTTGTCCACCTTCCAAGTAGTACATGCTACTCGCAGTAATACCAACCAATAAAGGTTATAAGTCTCATCAGAATACACCATGTAAGTACGCTTTAATCTTCTACTTTAATATTCTTCTGAGGTGATATCAGTTCAAGTCTTTTCTGTAATATCCTTCTATTACAGTTCAATTCTCTTCTATGAATCTTATATTCATTTCTATACAACTACAGTATTTAATTTCCAATTACAATAGAAGGATAGGATTATTTACCCGAAGCCCAAAATTATCCAAGTTTTAATGTCGATCCCGAGCAACGCTTAGCTCCTACTCCGGTGCTCCAACCCGCCCAAACAACCCTTAGAAGTTCTACGAACTTCTACTTAACACTTCAACCGACTGAAGGTTTTCCTTAGGGTTTCGTTTAGTGGCTAAAGGAAGTATAATAGTATTTCTGGGCTTTTCGTATAGAGGTAACCTTGGGAATACTACAAGGTATTTGGGCCAAGGTATTTTGGCATTATAACAATACTTGGAGAAGTATTTCTATACCACAAAGGGGGGGGGTATTTTCACGAGAACAACACCACAAGGAGGGGGGGTAGGTTTCGGCTAGCACCCCAGAGTGGGGTACTTTCGCCAAGGGGAGGGGGCTCTCGGCCAAGGGGCCTCACAAAGGGGGGACGGGGAGGCTAGGACGAGAACTTCAACACAAAGGGGGGGGGGAGAGGGCTTTCAAGACTTAGAACAATTTTTGGATGAAGAAGTTCATCAACTAAGGGGGGTATTTATAGGCCAACCAATGGCCAACCAATGGCCAAGATGAAGCCAAGTGCCATGCAAGTGTAGGGTGAGGATTCATCCATGTGCCCTTATCCATCTACTACACAAAATATCCTACCTAACCTTGACTAAAGAAAAGCCAAGAAAATCGTCCCACTTGCCCATGTTGCCGTCCAATGAGGGTGACAAGTGTCACCCTCCCGTTGGTCCAAAATATTTCATCTCTCGGAAAAATCCGCAAAAATAATAAATGACATAGCCGGAATTTTCCCTTCGCAAAGTTTGTAAACGCTTCGGCTGAAACGACTCTTTCGGGTTGTGCACAAATTTCAACCTTGCCTACCTTAAGGCTTAAACTTTCGTGACGCACGCCTTCACGCATATACTCGAAATACGGTATAACATTCTCTCCTTAGAAACATTCGTTCCGAATGTTCCTTCTCAAGACAGATAACGATCAAGTTCCTCATAGCTTAACTGGGCTTATAATTGCCGCACATGATCACGTAATACATGCGCGCGAAATACTTAAATCCAAGCCAACGAGGAATCACCTCGACGATGCAAAACAAGATTAACTCTCGCTCGTCCAAAGGATACTCCTTCGCACACTCATTTCACAAAAATGATTACTTCCATCTTTCAAAGACAAGTTCACTTCTTTCCTTTCTCGTCGCATCTTCTAACACTCGAACTCTTCCTAATACACGCATCACACTTCACCAACGTCATACAAAACTTTGGAGTCACTACCTCCAAACTTGGTCATCTTACTAGCTTCACTTTCCTCTAAGGCCATTCCCGGCCTTCACGCACCGATTCTGGTCGAACGCATCCACGAATTCATACGATGGTTACCTAAACTTTGGCCTAGCACCCTCGTGATCCTACCACCTGGCGGGACCACCTCGAACTGACCCAACCCTAAACCGGGCTACGGGTTGACCCGCAACATGGCCCCAACCCGACCCACTTAACGCATCAAGCTCTTGTTCCCCGATCCGGAACAATCTTACCTATACAGGTCATGAAAGCTACCACTTCCATTTTACACCACCCAAGGAATTTTCCCATAATTACTCCCCGTATACTTATACATTCTGACAAAGATTACCCGCAAAATCTTGTACTCAAGACGGCCTTACATCTAAGGTCTCAACTGTAATATTCTAAGGTTCATCATTTTCTCACCCCCAGGCTTACCCTTTTCACTAACCAAGCTTTTAAATCATATTTTAGCACAAAGCTATCCGAACATAACACTAAACATATCATCATAACATCAATACAAACAATCTCTAGAGTGTTAAGGATATACCTGAAAATAGGCGGTTCAAAGGACCGCTTAAAATCGAACTTCCACCGCGACTCTACCGTGGCTCCGGTGCATGCACATTCTCGCCTAGCTATGGAAGGTGAAGAACCCGCAATCGATCTAGTAGTTTGTGCTATCCCACCGCTACCCTCGGCCTCGGACAGCCTTCAAATGGCCCTGTCGGCCGCAAGTATAGCAATCTCCCAAACCAGTACGACATTCTCCCCTATGGGCTTTACCACAACGGCCACACCGCGGATACGGTGGCTCTATCCGCGAAAGCACTTCTACTCCCCAAAAATCAAACCCGGGAGCCCCGACCGCCTCCCGAATATCCCGGCGTCCCGGCGCCAGAGGACCACCAGATCGGGCGAGGTACATAACTAGTTCATTGGCCGAGGCGTCCGCTCGAAAGTTATCAGCGACCCCATTGCTCGCCGCCTTCTCGCCGATCCCGGTCATTCCGTCGACCTTCCGCCTCACATCCAAGCGCATAAGCTCAGACGCGGCAATGTCCATGCCCACCAAGAGCTACACCTGAACAACTCTCTGCTAGGTAATCATCGAGCCCTGTAATATATCGGTGCACTCGATCCTCCATACTAGCTACTAACGCGGGGACGTACCGGGCCAACGAGTCGAACTCCACATTGTACTCTCGAACCAGACGCCTGCTTCGCCGCAACACCAAAAATCTGGCCCGAGCCCTCTCATTCGTGGAGACAAGAAATGTGCAAGAAATGCCCCGAGAACTCGCCCATACACTGAAGTGCATTCTCTCCCGACGCCTCCCATGAATCAAACTACCGATCGCGTATCACGCAGCCGATGCGAGCCTAGACCACCGACTCGGTCTCCGATGCCTTGATCACTCACGATCCACAGAATCGCTTGATGAACTCGCGATCATCCTCGTGCCTCACCCATAAAACTCGCGGCTACAACTCGTAAAATCCCGTAGCCTCAAACTATCTCGATCTAGGTGAACCATCGTTATCGAACCGCGCGGCCCAAATTATCCTCAAGTCTGCCACAACCCGCCAAGAATCGCCAACTCTTGTAACCCATCTCTCTCGCTTCCGCATCGGGGATCGAGGCTCGTGCATCGTGGTCTCAGAGATCGCCGCTTTACTCGCAGCCTCCTCTCGCCGCTTTTCCTTCGGGCCCGGTTGCCTGCGCGGAGGCATAATCGTACAAACGAGATACGCCGAGGGTCCTACTTACAACATGCCTTCTAAGGCACGATCTCGTAATGAGAAGAATGGAAACTAATCCTAAATGTCCTGTAGCCTCCTCGACATAGATGTGGTGCACAACACACCGATAATCAAGACTCTACTAGACACGGTCAGAAACTTTCCAAGGATTAATCGCTCGATACTCACTTTTGTCACGACCAACCTCGCCCGTGGATCGTGTCTACCTGCACCCTAGTGATACAACATCGAGAAAACCACAGAAATAAAAACTTAAACATACAATTAGATATGGATCAAGATAAAGAAAATAGGCCAAAACGGTTGCCTTTCTCGCATATATATCTATATCGATATTTGAACACGCCATAATCCTTACAACCCCGCCCACAACAAAGGCATGCACTTAAGATTTTTACAACAACTATGACGGGACAGGGCCCCGCCATACCCCTGAATGTACAAGAACCTACAGATTCAGGGTAACATACCAAAAGATAAGCCTCCGAAGGAACGGAGCTTCCCAAGACGTCAAATGTGATCCTATAAGCGGATCGACACCGATGTACTTACCGCGACATGAACGCAGCCCCAAGGAGGTCAAGACAACAGTACCAAGTATGTGAATCAAAATATGAAATGAAATCATAATAGTCTATATAAAGCAGAGACATGTATGATAACCAAACTACAAGATACACATATAAACAAGTTATATCAAGTCGTGACTCACGCCTCCAAGTCATTACTCAAATATAACTATGGGTCTCACGCCCACAACATCAATCATGCCCGTGGAATAACTTCTCTCACCGCCAGCTTCATGATATGATAACACCAAGAAGTACACTGAACATCGTGTCCCACTGTGTCATAAAGAGACCGTGACGGAAATAATCATAACATGAAGTCGACACGACAAGTGCGCGATAACCTATACCAGATCCACTCGCCACGTGACGGGGCAAGTAAACAAAGCATCCACCGTATCACAACCGTAAGTCACGGCTTCATCCAAACACCGACTGCGGCCGACACGTGGCAAGTGCAATAGCCTCCACCAGATCCTCCCAGCGCCACGCAGATGACGGGGGAAAGTAACCAGACTAAGCACCATATCACAACCGTAAGTCACGATACT
Organism: Przewalskia tangutica; assembly: GCA_029844215.1. Classification (NCBI taxonomy): domain Eukaryota; kingdom Viridiplantae; phylum Streptophyta; class Magnoliopsida; order Solanales; family Solanaceae; genus Przewalskia; species Przewalskia tangutica. The sequence continues at coordinate 55,948,578 of CM056736.1, forward strand.
TCGCCGCGAAGCTGACACGTGGCAAGTGCGATAACCTATACCAGATCCACTCGCCACGTAGCGACGGGGTAAGTAAACAAAGCATGACCCGATCACAACCATAAGTCACGATACTTCGCCATAAATAACCATAATGGTCACATGCCCACGTAATCCATCATCGGTGTAGACATGCCCATGTAACAATAATAATGGAAGCATACCTGGAATCTTCCACCACCGCAGACGCCTAGTAAGTTCTCAATAAGTCAACCGCCTCCATCGAGAGACGGTAGTATAGAAACACAATTTTTGCACAACAAAGGCTATCACAACAAGCATAGTGTTACACAACAACAAGCATAGGCAAGTTATACACAACTCAAGGTACTTTCATTTTATGTCAAAGTCCTGGTTTTAACTCAAGTACTACGACGTTAAATTCCTTTTAGAGATCCATTTCTTTTACAAAGGTCACCCGATACCGTAGTATAAAAATAGAGTGACTAACATTGTTAAGTAAACCAAAACACTTCCCTTTGTAAATCAAGTAACAACATTATTTTCCAAACGTTCAAGTTTGCCTAATTTCAAATGCTCAAGTTTCTCATTTTCGAAAAGGTTTCGTAGTTCATAGTTTTAATCCCTTTAAAACAATTTGAGAAACATATGCCTTATGAGTGAGTAGGTTATTCTTGTTCATAACAATCTTATTAAAGCAGCCATGATCTAGGAAATGTAATATCATTTTGTCTCATCTTAGCTTCTATGCAGATGGAGGTTTCTACTAGTTTTAATAATACTTTATTAGTCAATACATTTCCCTTTATTAGCGCTGCTGTGGTTTGTTCGATACTTATTCTGATTTCCGAAATCAGTAAAACATTATTCCTTTTTAACAACCAAGTACTCATTACTCACGAATGAGGTTTCACACAAACATTCATATTAATTCAATTAAGTCAAGTCTCTTATCTTAAGATCAAGTCTCTTAACTTCTAAAATCAGTAAACCATTTTCTTTACCTCTCTTAAGACGTTATGCCTAACTTCCCATAAAGCTAGTATAACTCTTATGTTTTCAAAACCAAGTATTACTCTTCTTTCAAAAAGGTTTCTTAATTCTTTTGAAATACTTCAAGATCTTTTATTATTCAGGCTTAAGTCAAAAGACATTGCCGTAAAGCTACGCTCGCTAACACACGCACGCTCACCGTACTATATATATTCTTTTAAAATATCATGCTCAAGAGGATAGGAAGAATCACATACCTCGCGACGATTATCGACTATTAGCAAAACGCCCATGGCTATAACCCGCTAGCCTTGTCCACCTTCCAAGTAGTACATGCTACTCGCAGTAATCAACCAATAAAGGTTATAAGTTCATCAGAATACAAATTCTATGTAAGTACGCTTAATCTTCTACTTTAATATTCTTCCGAGGTGATATCGCTTCAAGTCTTTTCTCAGAATATCCTTCTATTACGCTTCAATTTCTCTATGAATCTTATATTCATTTCTATACAACTACAGATGTAATTTCCAATTACAATAGAAGGATAGGATTATTTACCCTGAAGCCCAAAATTATCCAAGTTTTAATGTCGATCCCGAGCAACGCTTAGCTCCTACTCCGGTGCTCCAACCCGCCTAAACAACCCTTAGAAGTTCTACGCAACTTCTACTTAACACTTCAACCGACTATGAAGGTTTTCCTCAGTGGTTTCGTTTAGTGGCTAAAAGGAAGTATAATAGTATTTCGGCTTTTCAGATAGAGGTAACCTTGGGAATACTACAAGGTATTTGAGCCAAGGTATTTTGGCATTATAACAATACTTGGAGAAGTATTTATATACCACAAAGGGGGGGGTATTTTCACGAGAACAACACCACAAGGAGGGGGGGTAGGTTTCGGCTAGCACCCCTAGGAGGAGGGGGCTCTCGGCCAAGGGGCCTCACAAAGGGGGGAGGGGGAGGCTAGGACGAGAACATCAACACAAAGGGGGGGGGGAGAGGGCTTTCAAAACTTAGAACAATTTTTGGATGAAGAAGTTCATCAACTAAGAGGGGTATTTATAGGCCAACCAATGGCCAACCAATGGCCAAGATGAAGCCAAGTGCCATGCAAGTGTAGGGTGAGGATTCATCCATGTGCCCTTATCCATCTACTACACAAAATATCCTACCTAACCTTGACTAAAGAAAAGCCAAGAAAATCGTCCCACTTGCCCATGTTGTTGCTCCAACGAGGTGACAAGTGTCACCCTCCCGTTGGTCCAAAATATTTCATCTCTAAAAATCCGCAAAAATAATAAATGACATAGCCGAATTTTCCTTCGCAGTTTGTAAAACGCTTCGCCGAAAACGACTTTTCGGGTCAGTGCACAAATTTCGAACCTTGCCTACCTTAAGGCTTAAACTTTCAGACGCACGCCTTCACGCATATACCCGGAAATACGTGGTATAACACCGTCCACATCCTCAGCATAGTCTGGGCTCGAGTCCTAGTAACCTCTCACAACCACTAGCGCCTCGCCGCCTTGCCCTTCTCGCCCCGGCCGCTCCGCGAGGCATAATCGATACATAAGAATAGGCCGAGAGGATTCAACCTAATAAGACAAATTTCATCGCACGATCTCGTAGAGAGAAGAATGGAAACCAATCCTAAATGTCTCGCAGCCTCTCGACATAGATGTGGTGCACAACACACCGATAATCAAGACTCTACTAGACACGGGATGTAGACACTTTCCGAGGAATAACTGCTCTGATACCACTTTTGTCACGGCCCGACTTCGCTCGCAATCGTGCCCTACTCGCACCTCATGTATACATCAGAGAATAGCAGCAGAACATACATAAACTCATAAAATACTAGACATTAAATATCAACATGCTAGCCGATAAGGCCACCTTCCGAAGAGCATACATAACCCAAATGAACAGTTACATCTTTGTTTTTTTCAACCCAATCCACAAGATATGACTACGCACTTCTAAGAATTTTTACATAACAATTGTGACGACAGGCTCCCGCCATACCCCTGAATGTACATAAATCTACAACATCAGAGAAACCGTACCAAAAGACAAGCCTCCGGAGAAATGGAGCTTCTGACAACTGATTAGTGATCCTAAGAGTGAGGATCCACAACCTGTTTAACCCTACCTGCGGCATGAACGCAACCCCCGAGGAAGGGGGTCAGTACAACAGATATCCAAGTATGTAAAACTGAAAGTACTTAAATGAAATCATATAGTCTAAAATAAAGCTGGAGACATGTATGATAACCAAATAACAGTACACTGTGCCTTACTAATAATGAAAGTAAACAAGAGTATACTTAACTGCGTAAAAATAGGAAGCTCGTGATTAAAGTAGGGCCACCTGCCCGTAGTATCATTAAGCAATACTACTCCTGAGACTATTTCACCCGCATAGGTTCTGTGGACCCGCAATGGAGCAATTTGCTCCGCATGAGACTATTTCACCCGCACAGGACTATTTCACCCGCTTAGGCCCGGTGGACCCGCAATGAGTACAAACGTCGCACTCGCATCATGCGTAGAAAATCCATGGAATAAGTAGTAACCCGGGGGTTTACCCCGTAAGAATAACATAACACTAGCACAATCGGCTATCATACATAACATAAGCACCACCGGCTTATCATACATAACATAAGCACCACCGGCTTATCATAATTATCATAAGCAAGTTAAGAAATCCCCTAACTTCTTATTAGCCTTAATTATCACGCACTCCCATTTTATTTAACTTAAGGCACTAACATGTCATTAAAAATCCGGGAATTTAACCCAAAGTACTATGCACCTTTATCCTGTTAAAACATGACTCTTTCTCGTATAAAATCCCCAAGCCGTTATACTAACTTTATGCTTTAGAAACTAAGACATCTTTAACATTTAAAACAAGGGAGTTAATTCTATAACTCAACCAATTTGGACATTCTTAAAACAAGTCAAGGATATCAATGAAACTAAATTCATTTAAAGCTCAGACGCTCACCGCATTTCATACATTTATAACTACTCATGCTCAAGAGATAAGAAAAGTCCACATACCTCTTCGGTTCAATCCACTTGCTAAGTCCAATATGCCGCACGTAGTATGTCAACCTATATTAACCATAATACGTCTATCAACTTCTAGCTTCAAACGTAGAATATTCTAAGCGTAAAGTCACTTGTTCTACGGAAAATCAAGACTTCCTTTGTTTCTACATACTTTTCCACCTTTTCAAGGTCCAAATCAATAACCAATATGCCATATTTAAGGCTCAACACATCAACCAATCAAAATGGGATTACACGCCGCATGACGGTAAAATTCTCCCCACAATCGATATCCAAATAGTCCAACATTTCAATGCCATTCTCGGCTACAATGCAACAACAATGTAAAGTCTTTTCCAATTCCTTTTTTATCCAAGTTGTTTAGTCTAACATGTTATATAGCCGCAATCGATTATAACAACTACAATCTTCTCTTTAGATAAACATGCGACGACTAAACTAATAACTAAATTGAATTACAATCTTAAAGGCTAAATCATGCTAGTTTCGGATTCCATCCCAATATTCCATAACATTTCAATCTCTATTATATATATATATCTCATGCTTGCATATATATATATGACTACAACAATAAGTAATCTTTAATCACTTAAGAGTACAAGATTATTACCTTGACAAGCCTTAATCCAACTCCAAGATTCAAAGTCGCTCCTTAGCAACTTAGCTCCTTTCTTTGACACTGCTATCCGCCATCAATCCCTTTAGAAGTTCACAAACAACTTCCCTTCAATTTCCAAACAAAACCTATGAAAGCGACTTAGGTTTTCACCTTGCGACTAATGCAAAAATGAAACTTTTCCGGGATCTTTCTATTGAGATATCCTTACAATACCCTTAGGAACCCTGGGTTGAAGTATTGTGAATTATGAACCACAAACGAATTTTTTTTGTGTGGAGGAATGGTGAACCCGAGAGCTTCTCAATGCTAGCTCAAGTTCTTGAATTTTTTTCTAAGTGTGGAGACAAGTCTTGCTACTTGGATGAATATATAATTAAATGGAGGGTTAAGATTAGAACACTTGTGGGGTTAGGATGAAGAGGATTTAAATATCTCAAGTCAAGTGGCTCATTAACTTAGTCAATTATGTCAAGTTTGGGCTTTCAAGACTTGATCCTCTAAGCTTTGGTCATTTGACCTCTTTGCCCTTGGTCTAATTCGACCAAGAACATCCAAGGGGGGTGACACATGTCACCCTCCCATTCGTCGTAATATTTCGTTTCCCGACATTTCCATAATTCCGATAAATTCTACAAGTCTCAAATCTAATGTCCTGATTTCATACGTACGTTCTTATATACATGTCCTGGGATTACGGGGTGTAACAGAACGTAAGTAAGGAAGTAAGACTTGAACGTCGGAAGATAGTATAGCTACATTTTCTAAGGAATTAATTCAAAACGTGAATACGACAATTTGATTACTTCTGAGTTCAATTATCCTAATTGAGTCACTAATTAGTTTTGGATTTTGAAGTCTCTGATTTGGTCACGAGGCCCACGGAAATTTTACGATGTTGGGGCCCACGGAAATTTTACGATGTGGGGCCCACAAGATTTTGGGATATTTTGGCCAAGTATAGAATTATTTTGTGAAAGAATTATTTTGGACCAATATGAGGGTGACACATGTCACCCCCACTTGTCTTGCAAGACTTTGACTCATTAGATATTTTGAGACTTGAGGACAAGTGGACACGGGTCCCACTCCACCGGCATTACACTTGATAAATATCCAAGTCTTGCAAGACTTGGACATTATACACTTATCAATTTAGCTCTCATCTTCTCCTTTGAGCTCCATTTTCGAAAATCTCCATAGCCAAAGATCAACAAGTGTTGACAAGTGTCTTTATCCAAGATTAGCTCCTAAACCAAGTGCTAAAACAAGTTAACTCTCCAAACCTCCAAATCTTGTGTTCGAAAATGCAGGTGGAACCCTAGCTTGATTCATCGACTTTTGGAGGTAAAACATGAAGGGAAGTTGGTTACAAGGTTGTAGGGGATACATATATGTGATTGTAACTGAGGAAGGAGCAAAACGAAATCATGGTCAATCTTACCCTGATCGCTTTTATCGATTTTACCAAAATAAGGTAATGGTTCTTCTTCTTTTAAAGTAATTGATATTACTTATTGTTGATATGTATGGATGAACTTGTACTAAAAATAATGAAGATTAAAAAAGTTTGGACAATATTTGGAATGAGGCCGAGACTAGCCATTTTGCGCCGTTGAATTCTTTGGTTAATTGTTGTTAATTACACTTGTCGATGTTAAAACGAAGTAATATGGTTGTTGATAAGTTATTATATCATATATAGAAGTGCTGGAACTTGAATTGGAATAAAATGGATTAAGAAAATAGTTATCGAATTGTAGTTGTTGTCGATATTCTATAAAACCGTTGACGCATTATACGCTTTTGGGGGACTGTTTTAGGTGTTGGAATTTTGTAAATTCATCCTCATTATGTATGTTTAAGTATGGAAATTTCAATGAAAGTCCTAAGAGATTAAGTGGTATAAAAGGGTGTTAAAAGGCTTCACATTGTA